>CM031595.1:11963664-12011164 GCA_018398815.1 Conus ventricosus
TTCTGGTACTGCTGGAAAAAAAGAGAAAATGTCAGACAAACCTCAGCCTGCTTCGTGTTCAAGAGCTGGACCGTTTCCTGACAAACCTCATCCTTGTGCTCAGCCACAGTCCCAGTCAAGTGAATGTTCTAGACCAAAGACTGCTTGTCCTGGTAGGGAGCGCAATGAGCTCTTCAGAGACTTGTTACACAATTTACAAAAAGCAGCAGAACTGGGATACTGTGAACTCAGAGAAGCTGCAGAAAAAACTGTTGTGTGTCTTGAAGAGTTTCCAGTAGGACTTGACCCAAATCTGGATGCAAAGGACTTTTTTCATGACATGCAGGCAGTTCAGTTGTATCCACAAGATGGACCCAAACTGGTGCCAGTAAGCATCTATGGTGATGGCAATTGCCTGGCTAGAGCTGCTTCACTACTTTCATCTGGGACTGAGGATTTCTTTGATGAAATGCATGCTAGAATTGTTCTTGAACTTGTTCTACATGAAGACTTTTATTTGACAGATGACAATTTATCATCTACACCAAATATGACAAAATGTTATGCCCAGTACTCCGATGAATACACTATGGAAGTTCTCACTCCAGAGGTCATCAAGCAGATTTACAGAAAAGAAGTCCAGGCAGCAACAAAGAATGGGACATATATGGGTATATGGCAGCTTCATGCAGTGGCCAGCATTATTGGAACAGTGATCTTCTCTGTCTATCCAGAGTATGGTGGACACAATGTTCGCTGTCATTTTCATCGACTGCTGCAGTCAAGAATCCCAGCTGCGTCAACTTCAAGAGATGCTGCTGCTAAACAAATTCCGGGCATCATGTGGACAAGAACAGATGGAAAGGAACTTCCAGAGGCGGTTTGGAGGCCCAATCACTTTGTAGCTTGCCTACCTGGAACCCTGCCACCGCAAAGAGGACCAAGCAAAAAAAGGCCTGGGGAAAAGCCAGACACTCGACATTTTTTCACAAAGAAAACAAAAACAGAGTAACTTGCCAAGCATGATAAACGTTAGTGACACAGGATCTGGTTGTCAACATTTTAATAGACTATTTCATTTTATTCCTTTTTTTTTTGGGGGGGGGGGGGGGGGGTGAGTAAAACTCAACTGTTTCATTACTGTTAGTAGTGAACATATTCATTCTTCTTTGCCGCCCTTCTCTCTCAGAACTAAGGACTGTCAAGACATTCAGGGAGCTGGACTTGTGATTTATGACTGAAATCTACTTTTATGTGTGCAAACTGTGAACTGATCCTTCAAGGTGGTAACAAGTGTTTATTGTGATTCGTGCTCTACATATCTGAACGGCCCTCCCCTTCATAAAGTCCAGCAAGGAAACCCTTCAAGTAATTTGAGACGGATAAATAACTGAAATGGAGACTGTCACTGTGTCAGTGTGGAACTGTTGTGGTGTTGAGATGAGACAAGTGGATGCATGGTAGAAAGCAGCAAGCGTAAGTACTTATACTTCGAACTCTTGCTAACATTTTTTAAACTGTATGCACCCTCTTCCATAACATGTGAGTGTAGGTTAATAGACTAACAAAATTTTTATTGATATACTGTTTAGAAAGTGTGAAATAGAAACAAAAAAAACTTACTTTAATTTTTCAGTTTTAGCTCATAATTTCATCCTTGTCCGTGATGATTTTCAGAATTCTGGCTTGGCTAAAAATTCAGTTTCAGATTTTGAGACCCTTGCTCACTTTCAGGCATGCAGATAGGCTAAGGGTGAGGATCCTGACTAAGAGTAACCCGCCTTTCTCCTTTTCTTGTTTTCTGCCTCCCTTATTTGGCCCTTTTCTATCTTCGTCTCCCCTTCAAGTCTTCTTTTCCACGCTCCTTTTCTCTCTGTGGTCTCCTTAAGATCCGCCGTGTTTGCCGTGCGGTGCGACCTGTGTCGGAGGGGAATGAGATCCTGGTGATTGAGAGGGCCAGCGCTCTCAACACATCACTTTGGCTCGGACCTCTCCTAGACAGGGAGTACACTTTGGCCTGGGTGTACTAATCGGCTCCCCTTCTTGGGGCTGGGTCAAGACAGGCAGTTCCCTGCTGGCCAAGTAAACCCCTGCAGTGCTCAGCTCTCTGTTCCCGGGAGTTGAGCATGATCGGGGGGGATAGGGTTGGTGGTTTCTGTTTGTCGTATGTCTCTCCCGAAGCCTGGAAGGGGTCAAGACATTGGTTTCTTGGCCCTGGCCCCTTAGTTGGACTCCAAGGTGGGTGGGTAAGGGAGGGATGAATCACAATAAAATAAATATGGCTTTTTCCAAAAATATTCCCCCCAAACGGAAGAGGAAGGCAGTATCCCCTATTTCAGGGGAATTTGAAACGGACAGTGATTCTGACAGTGAGGTAAGACAGAGGACAGGTTTCTGGGCTTCCTGGCTCGTGGTGGAAGGGACAGAGCAGGAAAGACCCCTTTCAGCTCTGAGCCCTTTTGCTATCCAAAAGGGCTTTCATGGTATAGCAGGTGAACCTAGGTCCATAAAAAGGTTGAGGAATGGTTCGTTTCTTATTCAATGTCGATCACAGAAACAATCTGAACAGCTGTTGAAAGCAACAAACTAGTGGATAGGGAGATCAGGGTGACTCCCATAAACAGTTGAATTCGTCAAAAGGTGTGATTCGCTGTCGAGAGTTAGCAGGTGTCTCGGAAGCAGAGATCAAAACAGAACTGGCGTCCCAGGGTGTGACGGAGGTGCGCAGGGTGTCGGTAAAGAAAGGTTCAGAGAGAGTGGCCACCAACACCCTCTTTCTGACATTCTGCAACCCTGTGTTGCCTCCGGTCATCAAAGTCGGTTACCTGAATGTTCGTGTTCAGCTATATGTGCCGTCCCGTTGAGGTGTTTCAGATGCCAGAGGTTTGGCCATGTCAGAGACCGCTGTTCTGGGCAGGAGGTGTGCGGTGGTTGCTGCAAGGCGACCCACGATGGGCCGTGCAAGGATCCGGCACATTGTGCTAACTGCGGTGGCGACCATCCTCCTCTTCCAGAAACTGTCCTCTTTGGATTCAAGAATCCACAATCCAACGCATTAAAACGGAAAAGAAGATCTCCTTTTTTGAAGCCCGCAAGCAGGTTGTGGGCAGTCAGACTCCAACAGCTTCATATGCTTCGGCCGTAAAGACGGTTCCGACAGTTCCCACTCGGTCAGTCTGCTGTCAGACTGATGACTTTACGTTTTCCAAGACATTGCAAGGTAGAATAGTCAACTCTGGTGGAAGTAGGTCCACCACCTTTCAACCCAAAGTGACTGCCCCTGGTGGAGGCAAAAAATCCGCCACCCCTCAGACTGCCCAGCAGTCTACAACATCTGCTGCTGGGCAGATTAAAAAACCAGCAATCCCGCCTCGAACCCCTCTGTCCAGTGCCCGTGCGGGCAAGGGAGTTCCACCCAACGTGGAGATGGTGGAGATGAAGAAGAAACCTCCACCATCTCCCAAATCCAGACCTCCACCATCTCCTAACTCCAGGCCTTTGTCACCTGCGGGCAAGTCTGCCAGCAGGTCCAAAGACCAACACAGTCCAGTTAAACTAAATAATAAATTCTCTCCATTGGACGCAGACGTTGAGGAGGAGATGACCTGATCTCTCTCCTTTTCGCCCTCTGCACCATGGATAATACAATATTCCATTGGAATATCCGTGGTCTAAATTCCAACTTTGAGGAGCTGCAGCTTCTGTGTCAGTCTCTAAAACCTTCCGTCGTGGCTCTTCAGGAAACTCAAATTCAAAGCCAGAAGACCTTTACTCTTTCTGGCTTTAATATTCTTTCGAAACCTGCACAACCATCCACGTTGGGACTGTCGGGCGGTGTTGCCCTTCTCCTACACAAAACTTTGTTGTATAGTCCTGTCGCTCTGTCTACCTCCCTTCAGGCTGTAGCTGCGAGAGTCACTCTCCACAAGACTGTGACAATCTGTTCCCTTTATCTCCCACCTTCTGTCCCGGTTTGTCGTCAGGACCTTGTCAGTCTAATAGGAGACCTTCCTCGACCTTTTTTGCTGTTGGGTGACTTAAACGGTCACAATCCTCTTTGGGGTAGTGTTAGTACGTCATCCAGAGGTCTGCTAATTGAGGATGTCCTTTCGGATTTAGATTTGTGTTGTCTGAACGACGGATCTGCAACTTACCTCCACTCTTCCACAGGTTCACTTTCGTGTTTAGATTTGTCGGTTTGTGACCCCTCGCTGGTCCTGGACTATGAGTGGTCTGTCCATGACGATCTGCACGGAAGTGACCATTTCCCTGTCCTTCTACAACCTGTCATAACTGAACACGTCTCTGTCTCTCAACATCTAAATTATAAGAAAGCAAACTGGGATCTATTTGCAGCCACTGTTTCTAAGGAATTCCAGGACACTGATTTTCTTAAGAGTCCGGACCCAGCAGAATCACTGACTAACACTGTGATCAAGTGTGCTAAAGCTTGTATTCCAGTGTCTTCCGATAAACTTCAAATGCCAAAAACACCCTGGTTTGATTCAGACTGCCAACAAATTTCCAAAGTCCGAAAACGGGCTCAGCGTCAGGTGTACCAACGACCTTCGGGTCCCAACGCTCGAGCCCATCAGAAACTCCGTGCCAAATCGAGACACACTTTTTAAATCAGTAAACGTCGGTCCTGGAGAAGTTTCTGCTCCAGGCTGACATCGAAAACTTCTAAGAAGAAAGTGTGGAACATCATTAAGAAAATCAAAGGGAAGAACACCTGTCCCACTGTGAACCATCTCAAGTTTTCAGATTCTTTAATAACAGAGAAGAAAGCAGTTGCTAATCTGCTGGCTTCAACCATTGAAAAGAATTCCTCTTCTTCTAACAAATCAGCCACTTTTGTCAAAACAAAGCCCTTAAAGAAAAATCACCCTGCAACTTTTCGTCAGACAACATGGAAGACTACAATCTTCCTTTCACGTTAAATGAGCTGAAATCTGCCTTACTCTCTTGCAGCGATTCCTCTCCAGGTATAGATTAAATCCATTATCCACTGTTGAAACATCTTCAGGCATGGTACATGTCCGCGAATTCGCGGAAATCCGCGAAAAAGCAAAAAAAAAAAAAAAAAAAAAAAAAAAGCCGTGCCCGACGAGACCAGCCCACTTAGTTCGTTTCAGGTCATTCACTTCAAGCCTTCGTCTCGCGAGAAGTAGCATTGAGCAGGACTACTTTCGCGCATGCGCTTTCGTGACATTCGCCACTGCTTTCCGCTCTGGGTCGACGTGATCGAATTTGAACAAGATTAAAGAAAAAGAAGGAAAAAATAAAAATGCCAAAGCGTACAGACATAGTTCCGCGAAATTCTGCGACAGGAGATATTGATGCTGGTGTGGCTAACAAATGGCGATGGGATTGGCTGAACAGGAGCCACGAAAATGAAACGTTTTCGTCGTGCTTGGAACAGTTGATAGACTTACCACCACATTTTGGAGAAAGAAAAAGAAGAAAGAAAGAAAAAGTTTGAACTGTTCCAGAAGGAACACATTTGGCTGGCTTCAAAGAGAAAAGCCATTGAACATTACAGACAGGAGGCAAAGAGAATGAGGTTTGGACATTACAAAAAGTAGGCTCTGCTCGTGAAGCAGATGGCTGAGAAATCAGGCAAAAAGTAGTCTTCATCTCATTCACATTGCTTGCACTGAAGAGACACATAACTTAAAATTTGTACGTTAAAAGAGACACAAAACTTAAACTCATTTTGTACTGTATAGATGTAAAAAGTAAAAGGAGTAACTAATGTAGAGGAGACGGATCATAAAAGAATTGAACATAGTAAACAAAACAGGAACTCAAGACATGAAATAGACCACTACTTTGCTGTGCTGTGCTATGCTGTGTTGGTGGTGCTGGACATGATGACCAAAGTTGTGCAAAATGAGGGGTCTCCTGTGTGTACACTGTGTGTGTGCTTCACTGACATAGTAAGTAAAACGTTTACAATTTGACTTAATGTATGCCACCTAAAGCAATGTAGATATGTACTCATTTTTGCTATGTGACTACTTGGGTTTAAAACCTCCTTTGGGTTGAAGGAATGACTGATAAAGTGATTCTAGGAGAGCTTATTTTGTGGCATTAATTGCTTAGTATGAAGAACTGAAATTAGTTCAAGGAGAGGCTTTTTTACAGGCTAGAATTGCTGAAAAACCTTCAGCTTCAGGGGGCGCTGCCCCCTGACCCCCACAAGGGGCTCTGCCCCTTGACCCCGCCAGGGGGCACCGCCCCCTGGACCCCCAAACATTTTCAGGGAAAAATGATTTTCCTTCAGTACCATGCCTGATCTTCCGCAAGAAGGTCTGAAGATACTGTTACAGGTATACAACCATATGTGGACTACAGGTTTCTTTCCGCCCTCTTGGCGAAAAGCCCTCATTATTCCCATCCCCAAACCTGGAAAAGATCTTTCTAATCCATCAAACTACCGTCCCATAGCTTTGACCAGCTGTGTCTGTAAATTGATGGAGAAAATGGTCAATGCTAGGCTCATGTGGAAACTCGAAACCGATGGCCTTTTGGCGAAAGAACAGTGTGGTTTCCGCAAACATCGGACTACTGTTGACCATTTGATTCGTCTAGAATCTACACTTCGGAACGCCTTTCTGAACAAACAGCATACAGTGGCAATTTTCTTTGACTTGGAGAAGGCCTACGATACTACCTGGAAGTCGGGGATACTTCATGATCTCCACGATCTGGGTTTTCGAGGTCATCTTCTGCTTTTCATTCAAAATTTTTTGGCAGAACGACAGTTTCAGGTCCGGGTTGGCACCACTCTCTCTGATGTCCACGAGCAGGAGTTGGGTGTTCCACAGGGGAGCATACTGTCTCCTGCCCTCTTTAGTATTAAAATCAACAACATTGTTCAATCAGTTCAGCAGGGTTCAGACTGCTCATTGTTTGTGGATGATTTCGCTGTCTACGCAACTGGAAGCCTGTACCCGAGTGTCCAGCGCAGGCTCCAGCTTTGCGTAGATAAAATCCATCAGTGGGCAGATGAAAACGGTTTCACCTTTTCTCCAACAAAGACACAGTGTATTCACTTCCATAATTTCCGTCAGTTTTTTCCAGATCCTGAACTTCAAGTAGGGAAATCTCCCATTCCAGCTGTAAAAGAAGCCAAATTCCTGGGAGTTATTTTTGACCAAAAACTCAACTTTCTCAGCCACATCAAAAACCTCAAAACTGCTTGCCAGAAAGCACTGAATATTCTGCGGGTCGTAGCGCACACCGACTGGGGCGCTGATAAGAAAACTTTGTTGCACCTCTACAGAGCCCTGGTCCGTTCCAAACTGGACTACGGTTGTGCTGTGTACGGCTCCGCAAGATCGTCTTACCTCAAACTCTTGGACCCTATCCACCATCAAGGGCTTCGTCTCTGTCTTGGAGCGTTCCGCACCACCCCTGTGTACAGCCTGTACAGAGGCGGGTGAACCTTCACTGTCCAACCGCAGGCTGAAACTGTCTTTGAATTATTATATCCGACTGTTCTCAGAACCGCAGAATCCTGCCTATGACTTGTGTCTTTGACCCTCCGTTCCAAAGTAAGTTTGAAAACAACCCTAAATGTATTCCGCCGTTTGGTCTTGTATGCAGCCTCACGTGCGGAATGCAGGTCTAGACCTGGGAGTAGTTTCTGATTTTTCCAGTTTCCGGATCAACCTCCGTGGACCTTTTTCACACAGAGATTCGTTTCGATCTTGCAGCTTTTCGCAAAGAGTCTACCAGCTCTTGGCGTACAAGGCTTTTGTATGCTGAGCTCTGTTCCAAATTCCCATCCAATCAAAAAGTTTTCACTGACGGTTCCAAGTCTGAGGATGGAGTGGCCTGTGCAGCCTACTGCCCTGGGGCTCCTTCTCAGTACTGTTGGAACATATACATTCAGATGCTTCTGTCTATTCTGCTGAACTTACTGCTCTGGTACTGGCTTTGAAGATAATCTCACATTCTTCGAAGAGGGACTTTCTGGTTCTGTCGGATTCGCTGTCAGCTTTGGAGGCCATAGCTGGCCGCCAACCTTCAGCATCCAGAACTTTTACTTTTTTTAAAACTTTTTAGCAAGTTGAAGGCGGACGGTTACAACATTACTCTTGCTTGGGTTCCTGGTCATGTTGGCATCGGCGGGAACGAAATGGTTGATCGTTTAGCCAAGAACGCCACAAGAGAGAAACTGTCCAACACTTATATCCCCTGCTCAGATGTGAAACCCCAAAATTAATGATTATGTGAGAGACCTCTGGCAGGAGGATTGGAACACCAAGACGAATAACAACTCTTTCAGATCCGTCCAAACCTTAAGGACTTCCCCCCATCCACGTCGGGAGGTCGTTTAAAAAGGAAACGGTTCTGTGCTGGCTGCACACGGCCATTCGTTATTTTACCCATGCCTACCTTTTTAAAGAGTGAAGAAGCTCCGTGGTGCATTCCATGTCATGCGCCACTCACAATGAAACATGTTCTTTTAGAGTGTTGGGACTTGCACGATGTGAGACACACAAACATTTTACAGCGGAGTCCATGAAGATCCTGTTCAGGGATGTCCCGCCTGATGTGATCCTTGAGTTTTTGAGAGAGATTAACATTTTTCATCTGATTTAAGATTTACGGAAGAAAGATTTTTAACGAAGTTTCTGGTACGTTTCTAGACGATGTCATTTAAAGAGATGTGTGAAAGTTTTTTTGTTTTTTTTGTTGTTGGGTTTTTTTAATGACTGGTGAGTTGATTTTAACGTGGTGACAGCCCTGATGTGGCCCTTTGCGGTCGGCTGGGCTATAAGCAACATTATCTTATCTTATCTTATCTTATCTCTGGAACCTGGGGAGCCATTCTCCCTGTCAAACTTTTCTCTGGCTGGCCGGCTTTGCTGTTGCTGCACACCTCTGCCACGTGTCACTCTGCCACGCCCCTTCGACCTTGACGCCTTTGTACCCAGCTGTGCTCGCAGTCACTTGTCTCAGCCTCCGTGTTGTTCGCCTCAACCGTTGGGCCTATACTTTCAGTCGTCTCATCACAGTCAGTGTGTTGGCTTGTCGCCAACAGCACGCGAGCCCACAGTGCACCAGCCAGCCTTGCCCCCTTTTGCTTACCACACGTGCAACTGGGTCAGCCACGTTTTGTTCCGACTTGGTTGAGCTGTCGCTGTCCGATAAAGTATCCATGTCACCATCTGGGTGTTTATGATCCAAATCGGCATCAACTGACCGTTTACTCAACATTTCCAGCACCTGATCTGTAGCAAGGCCGAGTGCCTGAAGTGCTTGGTTGTGACATCATAGTGAATGAAAAACTTATTAACAGAAATGGATAAAAACACTTAACTGAACACTGCTCTGAAGAAGCTAATGGCTGTGAGGCATGCGTCAGTGAATACTGGAACTGTGACGGTAATCGCTGGCTTTCTATCTTGTCAGATTCGAGAGTGAAAGTATCGGGAGTTAGGTCACCCTAGTTGGTCACCAAACGGTGATGTCGGCGGTGTCCCACATTGTCGCCAAATGGCGATGTCAGCAGCGTAAGGGTTAAGGCATCACAGGCTGAAACCTTGGACTCTGGCCAACACAGATTTGTGTACACCTCAGTGCTTGTCAAACCTGTTGTTACGACAGCATGATAGTTTCATTCTGACCTTGGGTTTCATGGTAATTTTGATGGCAGGATTACTATAAAAAAAGAAAAATGGAAAAAAAAAACCCCAGATATTCTGGGATTTGTAGAAAAATGAAGTATTTGAATTGGAAACGCATGAATGTGTGTGCTTATTACTTCCTGTCACACGGTCCTGCTGCGTGTTCTACATTGGAGACGTAGGTCAAGAGGTTAAAAGGTTGACTATAGCATAGGGGTTACAGCAAGCGGATCTCTGAGAAGTAAATTTCACGTCAAGAGATTGCGACAAAAAAAATGGCTTAGAAGTCTGACAGATAACTCTATGTGTGAGTGTGTGTTTGAGAGTGCATGCTGGTGGATAACTTACGAAGGTCACACTCACGGTGTGTGCTAAGGATCATGTGAATGAATGATGGTGCATTCAGTGAAATGCATAACGCAAGCGTTCCTTTGTTATTTATTAATCTTTTGACATAACAATTCTTCATCCTTGTTACAGTCAAATGAATTTGTTCTGTGAACACTGAAATGTTTTGACATCAGAATATTTTCAGTACAAATGTTCATTTTAGCAGTCGGCTGGATCTACTGTTAAACAGAATTTTTTTAACAAAAATATTCTCAAGTGATGATACACAACCTCCACCATTGTGGATAACAGAGCTTATCCCCGTCTAGAGGAAAGGAATTGGGTTGCCTCAGTTTTCAGGTTGGGGTAGGTTTATTTCAGGCTCATAACTAATGTTCATTGGAATTTGATAACGCTGTTCAAGTAAGAGGACAGATGTCTAATGCATTGACTTCACTGTGTTCCCAGATATAAAGTAATTGTGTTGTATGTGCGTGACGCAGTGTGTGTGGTGGAGAAAGAATGAGTGGGGATGTGCATAATGATGTAAATGCGCAAATGCACATACTGAAGCCTGCTGTTTTATTTCATATATATATTCAAGAATTTGATTTTCAGTACGTGAATCATGCAGAGATCAAATTGCAGTTATGTCAGCATTGAAACTCAGTAGATGTCACCCAGTGTTTGCTTTGAACCTTTGGCACGTTGTTTGAAGTAGATAGAATTTGAATTTCATGGGGCCCTGCCGTGTTCAAGGGTCCCCCCTCCCCTTCTTCCCAAACTCCCCTTTCCCCTCCCCACGCTCTTGCAAAGAATAGAATCAGAGGATATTCATGCATAAAGGACTTGTGCATGTTTTGCAGTTTTTATGGGATATGTTTGCATCAGAGTTTACCTCAGCGATTTTAATTGATTCACCAATGTTTTTTTGTGTGTTATATATGCATACATATGAGCATAATTATGTAAATATATGCATGTGTGCATTTGCTTGTAAAGTTGCACATCTGTATATATACATGTGTGTGTAAGAATACACAATGCACACGCACTTGGACATACACATATGTCAAAGGTTTACCAGATTAATTCAATTATTTTGCTCGTAAATCGTATTGATTTGACTAATCAGCTTTGACTTTATCTCGTGAGTGAGTTGTTAAGTTCAAACCAAATCGTGTTGCCTTAAGCCCTGCGGACCACAAAAGCCAAATCAGGGCTCACACACTGTAACAAGAGTTATCAGGTTGTGTCCAGTTTCTGGTTTATCTCTATAAATTCCAGTTTTGGTATGGCAGATTTGTGTGACATTCTTTGAGCTGATTTGAGCAGGTTTAGGTTTGTTGTTATCTTGTCATAAGGGTAACATTATCATATTTTGTGAGTTCACTTGTGATGAGTGTGTTGAGGAAATTTACATGTAAAATGATAGAATGAAGTGTAGTGAACGTGCTCTAAGACAAATGACTTGGCTTGACAAAACCCAGAGGGTTTTGATTAGGAACACAGAAAGGTAGTCCCACCAGAAGCAGGGATAGAGAAGTTTTAAAGCATTCAAATAGCCAACAAGAACAAGTGTCGCCTCCCCCCCCCCCCGCCTTTTTTTTTTCCTTGTGTGTGTGTGTGTGCACACGCCTGTGCATGTGCATAAGCAGTAAGATTTCACCAAATTCTGTGTATGGTGGTGGTATCACAGACAGGTGAACACGAAACCTACTTCTGATGAGCTAAAGTGTAGCATTTTTTAACAGGCAAATAAGAAGATGCCAACAAAAGTCACTCATATCCCCAAACTGGTAGCAGTGGTTTTGGGGGGGGGGGGGGGGGGGGGGGGGGGGGGAACTTTATAGTGTTTCAGCTTGTCTCTCACCTGCAGTTATTGTTTGATGTAAAGAAATGATTTGGAAAGATTTAGAGAATAATATTTTACTTCATAAATATGGACTTCCTATGTATTAATTATAGTCATCATCATGATAACGTGCAATGAGCATGTCAGTTGAAGCTGTCGTAGACTGTGTTGAGGTATCATGGCATGCTGAAGTGCATGTTGTCAGTTAGAACTTTCAGCTGGGCAAGGTTTGCTCTGTATTTCATACAAACATAGAAGGTTCACCCTCGTACTTTTGAATCAAGATTAAAGGTGTACATTGTGAGAGGTTTGAATAAGCAAAAGAGAGCTCACATGTAGAAAACTACAGAATGTATACTCCTGAGCTTGGCATTCTTTTTACATGTAGTGCTGCAAGTTCAGAGAATATTTGGTGTGTGTGTGTGTGTGTGTGTGTGTGTGTGTGTGTGTGTGTGTGTGTGTGTGTGTGTGTGTGTCAGAGAGGGGTGTAGAATGCAGTTGTCAAAGTATAAGAAAAAGGGCAATGCCTATGAATTTTCCCAACCAAATAGGTTTTGAACTTATGTGGTTACTAGTGATGACAGATGGCCTCTAAGAAACCCAAGAAAACCCAGCACCCTAGTGATGACAGATTGCCTCTAAGAAACCCCAAGAAAATCCAGCACCTAGATCATTTCCCTTCTAAGAAACCCCAAGAAAACCCAGCACCCAGGTCATCCCCCAGGTCAGATGAAGGGGAAACGACCCAGCTGTCCCTGTGTCATCAGTGTTGTGTTATCTATGTGACACCGGCATCCAAGTGCACACAGAACAAGTGTTCATGTCCAGACTGACTTTAACAAGGTGTAGAATGAATGAAAGATGCATCCAATCAATATATTGAAGGGCTAATCATGAAATGTTCACCGGCAGCTGATAACATAGCAGGCAGTTCCAGTAACTGCAGCTTCATGTCTTTAGCTGGAGGGGAAGAAAATCTTTAAGTGCATGCAACAAAGCTCAGCAGTGCTAACAATCAGCATAATACCTGCTGATCAAACACATTTAAAGTAACTCATGCATAATTTTCTTCTTTCATTTTTCTCTCCTTTTTCATTATTTGATGATGATTGTTTCAGCGACACCTCCCCCAATCTGTCCCGCCGTCACGAGCGGGCTTCGTCGTCGCGGAGAGGGAGCCCCCGCAAGAGCCAGCAGCAGCAGCTAGAGGTGCCCAAACACATGTCCCTCAACCTGGACGGGTCCACCCGCGGAGAGGCGTCCTGCCTGGCCCTGGCCGTGCCCAGCAAAACCAATGTGGTGGCCCCCTGGGAGGGGTCGGAATGATGACTGCACGGCTAGGGGGCGGGGCTGGAGGAGTGCCACTACAGTAATGCGTTCATGCTTGCCTGTTAGATCACCTAGGTCTCACCTCTGTACAGCTTATGTATCCATACCGTACACGCGCGGCAGTCTGCTGGACTGTGGCGTGCGGACTGTTCAGGAGAAGTGTAGATGCACACACGTTATGTTGTCAGGTCAGATTTGCTAACAAAGAGGGGCGCAGTCGCCTGGCCCTCGTGTTTTCCATGACGTTGTTCTCATCAGGTCTTGTTGAAATATAGGGACGACTGCTGACGCTTAGGACAGGGCGTTAAAGAGCATTCCACTGCTGCATATATATATATATATATGTTGTCATCATTTGAAAAGATCATCATCTTTTTGAATTAACACTTTACAGATTCTAAGTAACAGCCTAGGTATGACATACAGTTTGTGTGCAGCCAACAAATGTTGTACATATACAGGGAAACATAGTGTCAACATGCAAGATCCATTGAAAGACTAAGTCTTTTAGTACTATGATTCTGGAATATTACATAGCTGAAAATGTAGTATGATCATTGCCTACTGTCTCCTATGTCTTTTACAACTGGAAAACCAAATGACTGGACTGAATGGAACGTGTTTGACTCTTCATCTGCATGGTGTTGCCGGTTGACCTTTGAACTCCACAGTATTGTGTGATGGGAAGAGGCCAGATAAGTTGGGAAATGAGGTCTGCATGTTCTGTTGTGTAGCATTTGTGTTGCATGTTTTGAAGCTTGCCATGGGAGGGGTCTAACAGGTGTGGTCCTATTATAAGCTGGATATGAGAGTGTGTATTCACTGTGGCTACACACCTGGTAGAAGTCCTCCAAGTAGAGAGTGATGTGGAGAATGTAGGCACATTGTGATGGCTAAGAAGGAGGTTTGAAAGCAAAAAGGAAAGAAAAATGTCTGTGTTCCCTTGTTTTGGTAATATTTGAAGTTTACTCAACAGTCGCAATCATCTGTAGCAGTAATGAAAGATAGGTGTACAAGTGGCGTTGTTTTATATTTCTTCCATGCTAGAGACTGGCTTCAGTGGAATAGGGGAGAATATCAGAAGTCTTTGTTTCTTTCTGCCATATGCTGGCTTTTCTCCTTGACATTATTTCGCTGCGATTGTCTGATTGTAGCAAACACGGTCAGCATTGAACCATCTCCAGCTTGTCCATTATCTGATGTCAAACATGCTCTTTGTGCTGCTTTGTCACTTTGAAAGATGAAATGTGAATCTGAGGTACAGAATGGCTTGCTTCAATCTGCTGTTTCAGTCTTTGGGAAATATGATAGTCACTTAAACACCGGAATGGATAAATGAATGTGAGAAGAGTTTACTGTTTATTACCTGTTAGAGTCATCAGTCCTCTGTGATGAGACAGTATGAGTGGGAAGTCAGCTTGAAGGTAGATGATTTTGAAGAGGAGCTGAAAGACATTGCATTTTCTATGCTTCTACGTAAGGTAGTGGATGTTGTTATGTGTTACTGGAATGAAAACAATCGGTGACTTTCTTCCCCCTTCCCCATTCTCTTCCTCTAGTCCTTGGATTGATCTAAGAGAAGTGCGTGAATAGTGGTATACAGATAAGCATTGTTTAAGGTGCATGGCACAGCTTGGAACTTTGGGCATTATTCTAATGATTTTGAAAGCATTCGGTCCGTCAATGGCCAGTCTTGTTTACCATTGTCATGATATTGAAGAAGATCACATAGGGGACGTGGGGATGTAGGGGCAATTAGGGAGAGGGACATCTTGATTTATTGCCTGGAGGATTTAGGATCCTGTCATCTCTTGTGTGTGTGTTTGGAGGGAAGGAGATGGTGGGAGGGGATTGCAAAGCATTATGAGAGAAAGGGACCTCGTGAGAGAAGAGTGTCCTGTTCTTGGTCACGTCAAAGAATCTCTTTCACACACACCTTGCACAAAAGCTGCCTGCATTGTGAATTTATAGTTTGTTTTTAAGTAGGCTTATACAAATACGTATATAAAAAAAATACATGTATTGTAAGGAAACTGATGCATCAGAAATGATTATGATAACCCAATCCTGACACACACACACCCTTTCTTTCCCCCACCCACCCCCCTTTTTTCTCCACCTTCAAGAACTCTGACATAGTGACATCTTGTTTAGTGCCTCTCAGATCAACCCTAATGAATAAGACTACTGAACGAGTAAGAAAATGATTAAAGAAGTAAACAGTGTGATTACAATGAATGCCTTTAATGCTGTTCTAAAAGCAGCTTCAATGTAGGGAGTGGTGGCAGAGTGGTTTACACTTTGTTCTGCCTGATGCAGTTCACTCATGTGCTGGTATGTGTACATTGGTGGCCCCATAACAAAGGGAAACCCAGCCAGCTGGTCATGGCATGGCCCCATAACAAAGGGAAACCCAGCCAGCTGGTAATGGCATGGCCCCATAACAAAGGGAAACCCAACCAGCTGGTCATGGCATGGCCCCATAACAAAGGGAAACCCAGCCAGCTGGTAATGGCATGGCCCATAACAAAGGGAAACCCAACCAACTGGTAATGGCATGGCCCCATAACAAAGGGAAACCCAACCAACTGGTAATGGCATGGCCCATAACAAAAGGAAACCCAACCAACTGGTAATAGCCAGGCCCCATAACAAAGGGAAACCCAGCCAGCTGGTCATGGCATGGCCAATAACAAAGGGAAACCCAGCCAGCTGGTAATGGCATGGCCCCATAACAAAGGGAAACCCAGCCAGCTGGTAATGGCATGGCCCCATAACAAAGGGAAACCCAGCCAGCTGGTAATGGCATGGCCCCATAACAAAGGGAAATCTAACCAGCTGGTAAAGGTCAGGTTCGCTAGCAAAGGAAAATTCAATTAGGTCAGGCCCCAAAATGAAAAATCCAACCATCTGGTAAAGGTCTACTCCCCCTCCCCTCCCCCATCAGTACCAAAGGGAAACCCAGCCACCTTCTGATGGTTCGCTCCCCCTCCCCTCCCCCATCTGTAACAAAGGGAAACCCAACCACCTGCTAATGCTTCGCTCTCCCTTCCCTCCCCCATCTGTAACAAAGGGAAACCCAACCACCTGCTAATGGTTCGCTCTCCCTCCCCTCCCCCATCTGTAACAAAGGGAAACCCAACCACCTGCTAATGGTTCGCTCTCCCTCCCCTCCCCCATCTGTAACAAAGGGAAACCCAACCACCTGCTAATGGTTCGCTCTCCCTCCCCTCCCCCATCTGTAACAAAGGGAAACCCAACCACCTGCAAATGGTCTGCTCTCCCTCCCCTCCCCCATCTGTAACAAAGGGAAACCCAACCACCTGCTAATGGTTCGCTTTCCCTCCCCTCCCCCATCTGTAACAAAGGGAAACCCAACCACCTGCTAATGGTTCGCTCCCCCTCCCCTCCCCCATCTGTAACAAAGGGAAACCCAACCACCTGCTAATGGTCTGCTCCCCCTCCCCTCCCCCATCTGTAACAAAGGGAAACCCAACCACCTGCTAATGGTTCGCTCTCCTCCCCTCCCCCATCTGTAACAAAGGGAAACCAACCACCTGCTAATGGTTCGCTCTCCCTCCCCTCCCCCATCTGTAACAAAGGGAAACCAACCACCTGCTAATGGTTCGCTCTCCCTCCCCTCCCCCATCTCTAACAAAGGGAAACCAACCACCTGCTAATGGTTCGCTCTCCCTCCCTCCCCATCTCTAACAAAGGGAAACCAACCACCTGCTAATGGTTCGCTCTCCCTCCCCTCCCCCATCTGTAACAAAGGGAAACCCAGCCAGCTGATAAAGGACCTGGCTCCCACATAATAAAGGGAAACTTGACCAGTTGGTAATGGTCAGGTCCAGTAACTAAGAGAACCACAGCTGTATGTTCAGAATCGGAGGTCATGAAGCTGACTTTGCACCCTGTCCACGCAGTGTATTGACTTCAGTGTACATGTGATAATCTTCAATGTAAATGAGTATTGACAATGTAAGCAATTGACACAGGTGTCTCTCATGATTCAAATCGTTGCACTTTTTAAACGAAAGAAGATCAGTTAAGTTACAAAAAAAACACACAAAAAAACAACTAAACCACTTGTTTTTTTTCTTTTTGTTATTGCTGCATTTCTTGTTGCTGTTCTTGCTAGTTGATGCTGAAATGGATGAAATGTTAGGTGTGCTGGTGGATAAGCAGGTGAAGGCAGGAGCGTGAGGCGCGTTGCACTGGAGGGGCAGAGTGTGGCTGAAGTCTGCCTTCCTTGGCCTCTCCTGGTGTGTGTGGTGTGTTCCCCACATTGGTTCATGCACAGTTGGTTAAACATCCTGTGTGTATGCATACCGCCTGGGATTGTACCGATTGTGTGGTAGGTAAAGATGTTGGCCTACACATGGTTTTATTTCTATTTGTCTGTGTTGATGGACACGTTCATATCATTTATGCATGCTATTTCCTTTTCTTCCAGCTAGCTGTAGATATGTACATAATACTGTTGCATGGTAATTGTCAAGACTGTGTTCGTTTTTTTTTTTAATGATTATTCGCACTTTTTTTTTTTTTTTTTTTTTTTTTTAGATTTTTCTCTCTGTACTTGTCTTTGTTCCTTTGTACAGCATACACTTGGTAAACTTGTTGAAAAGGTTAATATGTGATATTATGTTGACATTTTGACAAGTTTGATTATACACTTCGTGCCAGTGCTATGTCTCTTCTTACTGTGTGTCTTGTTTAAATCGATCAGCGGTGTTTTAAAAGGAAGAATGAAAACAGTGATAATGTTTCAACTTTTTTATGAATTCCGTCATGGCCCCTAATGCCAGTAACTTCTGTTTCTTCCAGTTGTTTTGTTGTTGTTGTTGTATCCACGGATCTTCATGCTTAATAGGCTATATAATAAAAGATATTTTTGTCACTTGTTGAGTTTTGTTCATTTATAGATAAATGAATTAATATGTATATTATGTCTAGTAAACAGGTTTTTATTTAAGATATGTCAGTTGAAAATCTTTCTCATTCTGGTAGAATTATCAGACAGTACCTACAATAGCTGGCTCTAAGATGTGTCAGTCGTCATTTGGAATATGTATTATTCTAGAACAGTTCATGATGTGAAATATCTGTAATAGACTGGCTTCAAGATTTGTCAATCATCAGTTGGGATCTGTTTTATTCTAAACCACTATTGTTTGATAGATATGTATAGCATACAGGCTTTAAGATTCATCAATCATGACATGGAATGTATTCGATCATAGCAATCATAAATGCAGTTGCCACCGCATAACAGCAGGGTTGTGTAAAAAAAAGATAGTTTATTGTACCTGGCAGTATCAAAATTTCCCATATTTGAGTTTACATAATAGCAGGGGGAAAAAAGAAATTGATACAAATGTGTGCTGACATACTATATTATGTGCACATATTTTCTCCTGCTGTCACGTAGTAACTGTTGTAGTGATTTCAGAAAAGAGACCATAAAAATACCAAATTCTGAAAAAAAAACCTTTTGTAGTGGTTATGTCCAGTTGATATATAACTTACCCAGCGTTGGAATTCTGTTTTATATTAGTTTGAAAGTGAGCACCTGCAGGTGGGAATTCAAGCAAGAAAATCAAAGTTGAGTTGCTAGGCAGCAAAGGAATAGAAGACATGACAATTCCTCAGCACATTTTCCCACTGGTCTGTCGAACATCATGTTTCACAAAGTGAAAGAAAACTGGTCTCACAAGATCACATAGGTGACGTGAGAAAACAAAAATATCAGAATAGTTGAAAATCATGATAATGAGGGTGTGCTGGGGATTCAAGGGGTAAAGAACAGGGAAGTCTTGAGACTGATGCTTACAATAGCTGTCCTTCACTGTCAGAAGTGGGACTAGGATGAGATCTTTCTACAGAAGTTGTTAATCATACTTGAGAGAAATGGGCTGTCACAAAATGTTGGGTTGTTTTGAGGAGGGGGTCACTGTACAGAAGGGTCGTTGATAGAGATCCTTCTGCACCAGTTAGGGAAGAAAACTGTCTGAACTGAAAACACATAATTACACGTCTAAAAGTTACAATTCTTTCTCTTTTAAAGGGTGGCAACTTTTTTTATTTTTTCAGCTGTTCTGAGCGGATGTTCATTCCTTCTTATTGAAGCAACATTCTGAGTGATTCCTTTTGTTACACAGGGTGTGGGTAATTATTCTGTGATTGAACTATGATTGTGGACTCTTTTCACTTCTGTCTTGCTCAGCCTATTTCCTTGAACTATGATTGTAGACTCTTTTCACTTCTGTCTTGTTCAGCCTATTTCACCCGGCTTTCTTTTTGTGGTGAACACAATCATGAAGAAAGAGCCAGTTTTGTTTTTGTCACTGCATTTGCATTTGCCCACAACTTTAATATTCGTTCCATTCCTTGCCATGAAAAAAAAACAAGGGTCAGCGAAATTCCATGAGGGTAATCAGTTTTGCTGAGTGTTTTGCTGATGAATGTATCGTTTGTTTGGTGGACTTGACCATGAGCTTGCATACATTGATACATTTTCTCCATTCCTGTCTGGTTCACATCTTGAGATTGTACGGAAGAGAAAGTGCACAGACAGCTTTCCCTCGTGAACTGAACCGTTTCATGTAAAATCTCTCGCTCTCTTGTCACTTAACTTACATAATATGGGTGCGTGGAGAAAGATCTGATTGTCAGTGACAGATCTCTAAATGCAACTCTTTTTGATAATGGTTGGATTAAATTGAGTGGAAACCTACGTCATCTTTCTCCCAGGGATGTGCATGTGTTACCGATAACTTTTTGGATCAGAAGTGAACTATTGAGAAGCAGCACCAGAATTCTCAAATCTCCATGGGTTAAAGTATAGATTGACGCAGGCGCTCTTTTTCTGTGTGCGTTCAAGTTTTCCCACGGTTTAACAGATCCAGTGGTTTTGAATGTGAGCAAGTAGAACAACAGACATCAGAGCACATGGTGTGAACATATCTGGCACTTTCTGATCCATATAATCTGAATATGAATCAAAGTGAATTTGCCACTGATGCAAATCTGGCTGCCATATGATGTATATTTGTAGTGTTTTTGGTATGAAGACGATTTGTGTTGGATATACTAGCATTCCATTGGATATTTTTGTCTGTTTTATATGCATGTTAAAGCATTTTTACAGCAGCTGTACTTTGTTTTGGCCATACTTATCATGGCAGTCTCACTAACCATTTGTTTTGCTCATGTTAACAATCGTTTTTCTTAAACCACACCAAATTATTTTGGGTAGTTAAAGAGCATAATATGTATTGCTTTACATCATTTTAGCCTGATGGATGTGGGAGGTTTTTAAATTTTGTTTATATGTGCTTTGGCTTTGATCTTTTGGTAATGACTGAAAATGTATACATATACTTATATGCATGCCAATATGTTAACACGTTCAGTCATGCATCCCCAACTCTAAACAATGTTTTAATCTGTATTTTGGTGATAAAGTTGTTTGGTCAAATTCAAGAGCAAAGATAATCTTTGCTGGTAATGTTGTTGTGCTGTTAGATATAAAGCTCGCGGGTGTATATGTGGTCCAAAACCTGGCCGAAAATTTTTTCTCTGGGTGCAGATGTTAACGCCACATAGGCTGCCGGTTGTTTAACTCGAGGTGACTTAAACTCTTTTGTCATGATCATGGTGTTGGAATTGAAGTATCAATAGTCCACAAGCAAAATTATGACAGTTTAGTGCATTTCATGGCATGAAGGCCACAGTTTATGACCTGCCAGACAGTTTGTGGCAGCCAACTAAAATACCTGGCAGTGTGTTTTCTTCTGGCCGACTCTTACCTGTGGTGTTACCAAAAAGTCAGTTAACTGGCTGTATCACCTACAGTTATCTGTGGAAGCTGATGGAACCATAGTTGACTACATCCTCCCTGCGCCCCTGCCCTGTCTATGTTGGTGATGGTTTGTGCAGTTGTGGAATTGATAGGAGAAATGAGAGACATTTGGTATCCTGTCAAACTATACACGCTCGGTGCTTAATATTAAGAGTAGAGATGTATGGACTGTAAGAATAAACTAGTAGTCTTCTGAGCGTCATTGTGCTCCTGGTGTGTTGGGGGCTAACATCTGAGAACAACGTTGTCTGGCATGTGATATGCATTTTCAAGATACCCTTCCAGGTTGTTGTTTTGAAGTTGAACAGGGTAATAGGTTGGAAAATATTGAAAGAAACAGATCACGGGGGAAGCTGTTTTGTTGAGTAAGTGTTGTGCAACTTTATGTTGTTGTTGTTTTGGTAAAATGTTGAAATATCAGAATTGTTACTGCTGTGAAAGCCAACATACCAAACTGTATCAGTGTCGTCTCAGTTCATGTCTGCTTCGTTCTTCTGCCTGAGAAACCTATGATCTGAAGTCTTGCAGACAAATTTTGAAGCTGCTTATGTATCAAATCCATACGCGTGAATGAAATTGCTTTTTTGAGTTCTCACACATTTTTTTAATGTATTTTTGTGTCCATAGATTTTCTTTTCTAACATGGAAATTTGAACCGTATTTAAGGCAGAAATTATTTTTTTGAAAAATTGATGCAACAAAGAGTTCAAGACGTGTAGGCTATGACTGACGAAAGTTAGTCTGTTGTATACAAGTGGGTGTGCTTCTTGCACAGTGCATGTCTTTATCTGCTCCACATGAGATGGGGGAAATGGTGAGGAGGGGGGGAGGGGGGGAGCAACAGTGGTGGGGAAGCTTGTTACGAATGTCTTGTCTATGTGACCATGTATGTAAAAATACAATGATCACCTTATTTCTTTGTCTATGTGACCATGTATGTAACAATACAATGATCACCTTATTTCTTTGTCTATGTGACCATGTATGTAACAATACAATGATCACCTTATTTCTTTGTCTATGTGACCATGTATGTAAAAATACAATGATCACCTTATTTCTTTGTCTATGTGACCATGTATGTAACAATACAATGATCACCTTATTTCTTTGTCTATGTGACCATGTATGTAACAATACAATGATCACCTTATTTCTTTGTCTATGTGACCATGTATGTAACAATACAATGATCACCTTATTTCTTTGTCTATGTGACCATGTATGTAACAATACAATGATCACCTTATTTCTTTGTCTATGTGACCATGTATGTAACAATACAATGATCACCTTATTTCTTTGTCTATGTGACCATGTATGTAACAATACAATGATCACCTTATTTCTTTGTCTATGTGACCATGTATGTAACAATACAATGATCACCTTATTTCTTTGTCTATGTGACCATGTATGTAACAATACAATGATCACCTTATTTCTTTGTCTATGTGACCATGTATGTAACAATACAATGATCACCTTATTTCTTTGTCTATGTGACCATGTATGTAACAATACAATGATCACCTTATTTCTTTGTCTATGTGACCATGTATGTAACAATACAATGATCACCTTATTTCTTTGTCTATGTGACCATGTATGTAACAATACAATGATCACCTTATTTCTTTGTCTATGTGACCATGTATGTAACAATACAATGATCACCTTATTTCTTTGTCTATGTGACCATGTATGTAACAATACAATGATCACCTTATTTCTTTGTCTATGTGACCATGTATGTAACAATACAATGATCACCTTATTTCTTTGTCTATGTGACCATGTATGTAACAATACAATGATCACCTTATTTCTTTGTCTATGTGACCATGTATGTAACAATACAATGATCACCTTATTTCTTTGTCTATGTGACCATGTATGTAACAATACAATGATCACCTTATTTCTTTGTCTCGATCACTGTACTCTTCATGGTTTTCTCTTCTGATCATGATCTTCTGCATGTTGAAGCCAAGGGATGGGTGCAGTTTTTGAAAACTTTTTTTTTTTTTCTAAATGTGTTCGGCTGTTTTATAGCACTGTGAAATTGTTCTTGCACTGATTGTTCACAAGTCACTTCAGCTTTTCAATTTGTCTTTGTCACAATGTTTCCCTACACTGATCACGGTTATTCCTGTTATTAGCAACTGTTTGTTTGGGCAGCATTAAAGGACTACCGACAACATACAAAATAACACACAGGGCCATGCATGTTGAACAGCTTTGTACAGCCCAGTTTCTACTCTGCTGTAAACGGACATCAAGGATCGGCGTTTGTCCCATCTCCTGTCCCTTTCCCTGAATGGAAATTGCAACAGTTTAACTGGACACGTCATATTGATTGGCTTTGGATTTATTAAAACAGAAGAAAAAAAAGATTAAATGGGATGGTTTTTCTTTTTTTAAGTTAACTTTTTTAACCTCTTTTCAAACCCGAGTTAAAGAATGGAAAAAAAATAGTGATAGTATCCTATCAAGAATTCTGCTTTCCTTATCAACACAATGGTGGCATGTTCCGTCTGCATAGGTGTTTCACTTACGCATCGACTTGAATGGGTAAACTTTATGATATCATCTGGTTCTGAGATTTTTCCCCCCCAAAGTCTTTACGATACAGCTTTAAGTATACATTTGCCACATGATGTTTACCAGTTGCTATCAGTACGGGTACTGAATGGATTTGGTTTTCTTTTGACTTTGTTTGGGTTTCTCCGTCTTTTGCATCTTAAACATTATGGGGATTACTACCAGTCAGTATTCATGGGTGTGCTTGCACTTGTGTACATGGGTGTGCTTGCACTTGTGTACATTCTATTTATATACATAATACTAGTCTCGGTTTTCTTTATAGTTTTTTTGCCCCATGGGTTCCATTCACTGGTCATTGACGACAATTTCTTTATAGTTTTTTTGCCCCATGGGTTCCATTCACTGGTCATTGACGACAATTTCTTTATAGTTTTTTTGCCCCATGGGTTCCATTCACTGGTCATTGACGACAATTTCTTTATAGTTTGTTTGCCCCATGGGTTCCATTCACTGGTCATTGACGACAATTTCTTTATAGTTTGTTTGCCCCATGGGTTCCATTCACTGGTCATTGACGACAATTTCTTTATAGTTTGTTTGCCCCATGGGTTCCATTCACTGGTCATTGACGACAATTTCTTTATAGTTTGTTTGCCCCATGGGTTCCATTCACTGGTCATTGACGACAATTTCTTTATAGTTTGTTTGCCCCATGGGTTCCATTCACTGGTCATTGACGACAATTTCTTTATAGTTTTTTTGCCCCATGGGTTCCATTCACTGGTCATTGACGACAATTTCTTTATAGTTTTTTTGCCCATGGGTTCCATTCACTGGTCATTGACGACAATTTCTTTATAGTTTTTTTGCCCATGGGTTCCATTCACTGGTCATTGACGACAATTTCTTTATAGTTTTTTTGCCCCATGGGTTCCATTCACTGGTCATTGACGACAATTTCTTTATAGTTTGTTTGCCCCATGGGTTCCATTCACTGGTCATTGACGACAATTTCTTTATAGTTTTTTTGCCCCATGGGTTCCATTCACTGGTCATTGACGACAATTTCTTTATAGTTTGTTTGCCCCATGGGTTCCATTCACTGGTCATTGACGACAATTTCTTTATAGTTTTTTTGCCCCATGGGTTCCATTCACTGGTCATTGACGACAATTTCTTTATAGTTTTTTTGCCCCATGGGTTCCATTCACTGGTCATTGACGACAATTTCTTTATAGTTTTTTTGCCCCATGGGTTCCATTCACTGGTCATTGACGACAATTTCTTTATAGTTTGTTTGCCCCATGGGTTCCATTCACTGGTCATTGACGACAATTTCTTTATAGTTTTTTTGCCCCATGGGTTCCATTCACTGGTCATTGACGACAATTTCTTTATAGTTTGTTTGCCCCATGGGTTCCATTCACTGGTCATTGACGACAATTTCTTTATAGTTTTTTGCCCATGGGTTCCATTCACTGGTCATTGACGACAATTTCTTTATAGTTTTTTTGCCCCATGGGTTCCATTCACTGGTCATTGACGACAATTTCTTTATAGTTTTTTTGCCCCATGGGTTCCATTCACTGGTCATTGACGACAATTTCTTTATAGTTTTTTTGCCCCATGGGTTCCATTCACTGGTCATTGACGACAATTTCTTTATAGTTTTTTTGCCCCATGGGTTCCATTCACTGGTCATTGACGACAATTTCTTTATAGTTTTTTTGCCCCATGGGTTCCATTCACTGGTCATTGACGACAATTTCTTTATAGTTTGTTTGCCCCATGGGTTCCATTCACTGGTCATTGACGACAATTTCTTTATAGTTTTTTTGCCCCATGGGTTCCATTCACTGGTCATTGACGACAATTTCTTTATAGTTTGTTTGCCCCATGGGTTCCATTCACTGGTCATTGACGACAATTTCTTTATAGTTTTTTTGCCCCATGGGTTCCATTCACTGGTCATTGACGACAATTTCTTTATAGTTTTTTTGCCCCATGGGTTCCATTCACTGGTCATTGACGACAATTTCTTTATAGTTTTTTTGCCCCATGGGTTCCATTCACTGGTCATTGACGACAATTTCTTTATAGTTTGTTTGCCCCATGGGTTCCATTCACTGGTCATTGACGACAATTTCTTTATAGTTTTTTTGCCCCATGGGTTCCATTCACTGGTCATTGACGACAATTTCTTTATAGTTTGTTTGCCCCATGGGTTCCATTCACTGGTCATTGACGACAATTTCTTTATAGTTTTTTTGCCCCATGGGTTCCATTCACTGGTCATTGACGACAATTTCTTTATAGTTTTTTTGCCCCATGGGTTCCATTCACTGGTCATTGACGACAATTTCTTTATAGTTTTTTTGCCCCATGGGTTCCATTCACTGGTCATTGACGACAATTTTTTATAGTTTTTTTGCCCCATGGGTTCCATTCACTGGTCATTGACGACAATTTCTTTATAGTTTTTTTGCCCCATGGGTTCCATTCACTGGTCATTGACGACAATTTCTTTATAGTTTTTTTGCCCCATGGGTTCCATTCACTGGTCATTGACGACAATTTCTTTATAGTTTTTTTGCCCCATGGGTTCCATTCACTGGTCATTGACGACAATTTCTTTATAGTTTTTTTGCCCCATGGGTTCCATTCACTGGTCATTGACGACAATTTCTTTATAGTTTTTTTGCCCCATGGGTTCCATTCACTGGTCATTGACGACAATTTCTTTATAGTTTTTTTGCCCCATGGGTTCCATTCACTGGTCATTGACGACAATTTCTTTATAGTTTTTTGCCCCATGGGTTCCATTCACTGGTCATTGACGACAATTTCTTTATAGTTTTTTTGCCCCATGGGTTCCATTCACTGGTCATTGACGACAATTTCTTTATAGTTTTTTTGCCCCATGGGTTCCATTCACTGGTCATTGACGACAATTTCTTTATAGTTTTTTTGCCCCATGGGTTCCATTCACTGGTCATTGACGACAATTTCTTTATAGTTTTTTTGCCCCATGGGTTCCATTCACTGGTCATTGACGACAATTTCTTTATAGTTTTTTTGCCCCATGGGTTCCATTCACTGGTCATTGACGACAATTTCTTTATAGTTTTTTTGCCCCATGGGTTCCATTCACTGGTCATTGACGACAATTTCTTTATAGTTTTTTTGCCCATGGGTTCCATTCACTGGTCATTGACGACAATTTCTTTATAGTTTTTTTGCCCCATGGGTTCCATTCACTGGTCATTGACGACAATTTCTTTATAGTTTTTTTGCCCCATGGGTTCCATTCACTGGTCATTGACGACAATTTCTTTATAGTTTTTTTGCCCCATGGGTTCCATTCACTGGTCATTGACGACAATTTCTTTATAGTTTTTTGCCCCATGGGTTCCATTCACTGGTCATTGACGACAATTTCTTTATAGTTTTTTTGCCCCATGGGTTCCATTCACTGGTCATTGACGACAATTTCTTTATAGTTTTTTTGCCCCATGGGTTCCATTCACTGGTCATTGACGACAATTTCTTTATAGTTTTTTTGCCCCATGGGTTCCATTCACTGGTCATTGACGACAATTTCTTTATAGTTTTTTTGCCCCATGGGTTCCATTCACTGGTCATTGACGACAATTTCTTTATAGTTTTTTTGCCCCATGGGTTCCATTCACTGGTCATTGACGACAATTTCTTTATAGTTTTTTTGCCCCATGGGTTCCATTCACTGGTCATTGACGACAATTTCTTTATAGTTTTTTTGCCCCATGGGTTCCATTCACTGGTCATTGACGACAATTTCTTTATAGTTTTTTTGCCCCATGGGTTCCATTCACTGGTCATTGACGACAATTTCTTTATAGTTTTTTTGCCCCATGGGTTCCATTCACTGGTCATTGACGACAATTTCTTTATAGTTTTTTTGCCCCATGGGTTCCATTCACTGGTCATTGACGACAATTTCTTTATAGTTTTTTTGCCCCATGGGTTCCATTCACTGGTCATTGACGACAATTTCTTTATAGTTTTTTTGCCCCATGGGTTCCATTCACTGGTCATTGACGACAATTTCTTTATAGTTTTTTTGCCCCATGGGTTCCATTCACTGGTCATTGACGACAATTTCTTTATAGTTTTTTTGCCCCATGGGTTCCATTCACTGGTCATTGACGACAATTTCTTTATAGTTTTTTTGCCCCATGGGTTCCATTCACTGGTCATTGACGACAATTTCTTTATAGTTTTTTTGCCCCATGGGTTCCATTCACTGGTCATTGACGACAATTTCTTTATAGTTTTTTTGCCCCATGGGTTCCATTCACTGGTCATTGACGACAATTTCTTTATAGTTTTTTTGCCCCATGGGTTCCATTCACTGGTCATTGACGACAATTTCTTTATAGTTTTTTTGCCCCATGGGTTCCATTCACTGGTCATTGACGACAATTTCTTATAGTTTTTTGCCCAGGTTCATTCACTGGTCATTGACGACAATTTCTTTATAGTTTTTTTGCCCCATGGGTTCCATTCACTGGTCATTGACGACAATTTCTTTATAGTTTTTTTGCCCCATGGGTTCCATTCACTGGTCATTGACGACAATTTCTTTATAGTTTTTTTGCCCCATGGGTTCCATTCACTGGTCATTGACGACAATTTCTTTATAGTTTTTTTGCCCCATGGGTTCCATTCACTGGTCATTGACGACAATTTCTTTATAGTTTTTTTGCCCCATGGGTTCCATTCACTGGTCATTGATGACAATTTCTTTATAGTTTTTTTGCCCCATGGGTTCCATTCACTGGTCATTGACGACAATTTCTTTATAGTTTGTTTGCCCCATGGGTTCCATTCACTGGTCATTGACGACAATTTCTTTATAGTTTTTTGCCCCATGGGTTCCATTCACTGGTCATTGACGACAATTTCTTTATAGTTTTTTTGCCCCATGGGTTCCATTCACTGGTCATTGACGACAATTTCTTTATAGTTTGTTTGCCCCATGGGTTCCATTCACTGGTCATTGACGACAATTTCTTTATAGTTTTTTTGCCCCATGGGTTCCATTCACTGGTCATTGACGACAATTTCTTTATAGTTTGTTTGCCCCATGGGTTCCATTCACTGGTCATTGACGACAATTTCTTTATAGTTTTTTTGCCCCATGGGTTCCATTCACTGGTCATTGACGACAATTTCTTTATAGTTTGTTTGCCCCATGGGTTCCATTCACTGGTCATTGACGACAATTTCTTTATAGTTTTTTTGCCCCATGGGTTCCATTCACTGGTCATTGACGACAATTTCTTTATAGTTTTTTTGCCCCATGGGTTCCATTCACTGGTCATTGACGACAATTTCTTTATAGTTTTTTTGCCCCATGGGTTCCATTCACTGGTCATTGACGACAATTTCTTTATAGTTTTTTTGCCCCATGGGTTCCATTCACTGGTCATTGACGACAATTTCTTTATAGTTTTTTTGCCCCATGGGTTCCATTCACTGGTCATTGACGACAATTTCTTTATAGTTTTTTTGCCCCATGGGTTCCATTCACTGGTCATTGACGACAATTTCTTTATAGTTTTTTTGCCCCATGGGTTCCATTCACTGGTCATTGACGACAATTTCTTTATAGTTTTTTTGCCCCATGGGTTCCATTCACTGGTCATTGACGACAATTTCTTTATAGTTTTTTTGCCCCATGGGTTCCATTCACTGGTCATTGACGACAATTTCTTTATAGTTTTTTTGCCCCATGGGTTCCATTCACTGGTCATTGACGACAATTTCTTTATAGTTTTTTTGCCCCATGGGTTCCATTCACTGGTCATTGACGACAATTTCTTTATAGTTTTTTTGCCCCATGGGTTCCATTCACTGGTCATTGACGACAATTTCTTTATAGTTTTTTTGCCCCATGGGTTCCATTCACTGGTCATTGACGACAATTTCTTTATAGTTTTTTTGCCCCATGGGTTCCATTCACTGGTCATTGACGACAATTTCTTTATAGTTTTTTTGCCCCATGGGTTCCATTCACTGGTCATTGACGACAATTTCTTTATAGTTTTTTTGCCCCATGGGTTCCATTCACTGGTCATTGACGACAATTTCTTTATAGTTTTTTTGCCCCATGGGTTCCATTCACTGGTCATTGACGACAATTTCTTTATAGTTTGTTTGCCCCATGGGTTCCATTCACTGGTCATGACGACAATTTCTTTATAGTTTGTTTGCCCCATGGGTTCCATTCACTGGTCATTGACGACAATTTCTTTATAGTTTTTTGCCCCATGGGTTCCATTCACTGGTCATTGACGACAATTTCTTTATAGTTTTTTTGCCCCATGGGTTCCATTCACTGGTCATTGACGACAATTTCTTTATAGTTTTTTTGCCCCATGGGTTCCATTCACTGGTCATTGACGACAATTTCTTTATAGTTTTTTTGCCCATGGGTTCCATTCACTGGTCATTGACGACAATTTCTTTATAGTTTTTGCCCATGGTTCCTTCTGTCATTGCGACAATTTCTTTTATTTTTTTGCCCCATGGGTTCCATTCACTGGTCATTGACGACAATTTCTTTATAGTTTTTTTGCCCCATGGGTTCCATTCACTGGTCATTGACGACAATTTCTTTATAGTTTTTTTGCCCCATGGGTTCCATTCACTGGTCATTGACGACAATTTCTTTATAGTTTTTTTGCCCCATGGGTTCCATTCACTGGTCATTGACGACAATTTCTTTATAGTTTTTTGCCCCATGGGTTCCATTCACTGGTCATTGACGACAATTTCTTTATAGTTTTTTTGCCCCATGGGTTCCATTCACTGGTCATTGACGACAATTTCTTTATAGTTTTTTTGCCCCATGGGTTCCATTCACTGGTCATTGACGACAATTTCTTTATAGTTTTTTTGCCCCATGGGTTCCATTCACTGGTCATTGACGACAATTTCTTTATAGTTTTTTTGCCCCATGGGTTCCATTCACTGGTCATTGACGACAATTTCTTTATAGTTTTTTTGCCCCATGGGTTCCATTCACTGGTCATTGACGACAATTTCTTTATAGTTTTTTTGCCCCATGGGTTCCATTCACTGGTCATTGACGACAATTTCTTTATAGTTTTTTTGCCCCATGGGTTCCATTCACTGGTCATTGACGACAATTTCTTTATAGTTTTTTTGCCCCATGGGTTCCATTCACTGGTCATTGACGACAATTTCTTTATAGTTTTTTTGCCCATGGGTTCCATTCACTGGTCATTGACGACAATTTCTTTATAGTTTTTTTGCCCCATGGGTTCCATTCACTGGTCATTGACGACAATTTCTTTATAGTTTTTTTTGCCCATGGGTTCCATTCACTGGTCATTGACGACAATTTCTTTATAGTTTTTTTGCCCCATGGGTTCCATTCACTGGTCATTGACGACAATTTCTTTATAGTTTTTTTGCCCCATGGGTTCCATTCACTGGTCATTGACGACAATTTCTTTATAGTTTTTTTGCCCCATGGGTTCCATTCACTGGTCATTGACGACAATTTCTTTATAGTTTTTTTGCCCCATGGGTTCCATTCACTGGTCATTGACGACAATTTCTTTATAGTTTTTTTGCCCCATGGGTTCCATTCACTGGTCATTGACGACAATTTCTTTATAGTTTTTTTGCCCCATGGGTTCCATTCACTGGTCATTGACGACAATTTCTTTATAGTTTTTTTGCCCCATGGGTTCCATTCACTGGTCATTGACGACAATTTCTTTATAGTTTTTTTGCCCCATGGGTTCCATTCACTGGTCATTGACGACAATTTCTTTATAGTTTTTTTGCCCCATGGGTTCCATTCACTGGTCATTGACGACAATTTCTTTATAGTTTTTTTGCCCATGGGTTCCATTCACTGGTCATTGACGACAATTTCTTTATAGTTTTTTTGCCCCATGGGTTCCATTCACTGGTCATTGACGACAATTTCTTTATAGTTTTTTTGCCCCATGGGTTCCATTCACTGGTCATTGACGACAATTTCTTTATAGTTTTTTTGCCCCATGGGTTCCATTCACTGGTCATTGACGACAATTTCTTTATAGTTTTTTTGCCCCATGGGTTCCATTCACTGGTCATTGACGACAATTTCTTTATAGTTTTTTTGCCCCATGGGTTCCATTCACTGGTCATTGACGACAATTTCTTTATAGTTTTTTTGCCCCATGGGTTCCATTCACTGGTCATTGACGACAATTTCTTTATAGTTTTTTTGCCCCATGGGTTCCATTCACTGGTCATTGACGACAATTTCTTTATAGTTTTTTTGCCCCATGGGTTCCATTCACTGGTCATTGACGACAATTTCTTTATAGTTTTTTTGCCCCATGGGTTCCATTCACTGGTCATTGACGACAATTTCTTTATAGTTTTTTTGCCCCATGGGTTCCATTCACTGGTCATTGACGACAATTTCTTTATAGTTTTTTTTGCCCCATGGGTTCCATTCACTGGTCATTGACGACAATTTCTTTATAGTTTTTTTGCCCCATGGGTTCCATTCACTGGTCATTGACGACAATTTCTTTATAGTTTTTTTGCCCCATGGGTTCCATTCACTGGTCATTGACGACAATTTCTTTATAGTTTTTTTGCCCCATGGGTTCCATTCACTGGTCATTGACGACAATTTCTTTATAGTTTTTTGCCCCATGGGTTCCATTCACTGGTCATTGACGACAATTTCTTTATAGTTTTTTTGCCCCATGGGTTCCATTCACTGGTCATTGACGACAATTTCTTTATAGTTTTTTTGCCCCATGGGTTCCATTCACTGGTCATTGACGACAATTTCTTTATAGTTTTTTGCCCCATGGGTTCCATTCACTGGTCATTGACGACAATTTCTTTATAGTTTTTTTGCCCCATGGGTTCCATTCACTGGTCATTGACGACAATTTCTTTATAGTTTTTTGCCCCATGGGTTCCATTCACTGGTCATTGACGACAATTTCTTTATAGTTTTTTTGCCCCATGGGTTCCATTCACTGGTCATTGACGACAATTTCTTTATAGTTTTTTGCCCCATGGGTTCCATTCACTGGTCATTGACGACAATTTCTTTATAGTTTTTTTGCCCCATGGGTTCCATTCACTGGTCATTGACGACAATTTCTTTATAGTTTTTTTGCCCCATGGGTTCCATTCACTGGTCATTGACGACAATTTCTTTATAGTTTTTTTGCCCCATGGGTTCCATTCACTGGTCATTGACGACAATTTCTTTATAGTTTTTTTGCCCCATGGGTTCCATTCACTGGTCATTGACGACAATTTCTTTATAGTTTTTTTGCCCCATGGGTTCCATTCACTGGTCATTGACGACAATTTCTTTATAGTTTTTTTGCCCCATGGGTTCCATTCACTGGTCATTGACGACAATTTCTTTATAGTTTTTTTGCCCCATGGGTTCCATTCACTGGTCATTGACGACAATTTCTTTATAGTTTTTTTGCCCCATGGGTTCCATTCACTGGTCATTGACGACAATTTCTTTATAGTTTTTTTGCCCCATGGGTTCCATTCACTGGTCATTGACGACAATTTCTTTATAGTTTTTTTGCCCCATGGGTTCCATTCACTGGTCATTGACGACAATTTCTTTATAGTTTTTTTGCCCCATGGGTTCCATTCACTGGTCATTGACGACAATTTCTTTATAGTTTTTTTGCCCCATGGGTTCCATTCACTGGTCATTGACGACAATTTCTTTATAGTTTTTTTGCCCCATGGGTTCCATTCACTGGTCATTGACGACAATTTCTTTATAGTTTTTTTGCCCCATGGGTTCCATTCACTGGTCATTGACGACAATTTCTTTATAGTTTTTTTGCCCCATGGGTTCCATTCACTGGTCATTGACGACAATTTCTTTATAGTTTTTTTGCCCCATGGGTTCCATTCACTGGTCATTGACGACAATTTCTTTATAGTTTTTTTGCCCCATGGGTTCCATTCACTGGTCATTGACGACAATTTCTTTATAGTTTTTTTGCCCCATGGGTTCCATTCACTGGTCATTGACGACAATTTCTTTATAGTTTTTTTGCCCCATGGGTTCCATTCACTGGTCATTGACGACAATTTCTTTATAGTTTTTTTGCCCCATGGGTTCCATTCACTGGTCATTGACGACAATTTCTTTATAGTTTTTTTGCCCCATGGGTTCCATTCACTGGTCATTGACGACAATTTCTTTATAGTTTTTTTGCCCCATGGGTTCCATTCACTGGTCATTGACGACAATTTCTTTATAGTTTTTTTGCCCCATGGGTTCCATTCACTGGTCATTGACGACAATTTCTTTATAGTTTTTTTGCCCCATGGGTTCCATTCACTGGTCATTGACGACAATTTCTTTATAGTTTTTTTGCCCCATGGGTTCCATTCACTGGTCATTGACGACAATTTCTTTATAGTTTTTTGCCCCATGGGTTCCATTCACTGGTCATTGACGACAATTTCTTTATAGTTTTTTTGCCCCATGGGTTCCATTCACTGGTCATTGACGACAATTTCTTTATAGTTTTTTTTGCCCCATGGGTTCCATTCACTGGTCATTGACGACAATTTCTTTATAGTTTTTTTGCCCCATGGGTTCCATTCACTGGTCATTGACGACAATTTCTTTATAGTTTTTTGCCCCATGGGTTCCATTCACTGGTCATTGACGACAATTTCTTTATAGTTTTTTTTGCCCCATGGGTTCCATTCACTGGTCATTGACGACAATTTCTTTATAGTTTTTTTGCCCCATGGGTTCCATTCACTGGTCATTGACGACAATTTCTTTATAGTTTTTTTGCCCCATGGGTTCCATTCACTGGTCATTGACGACAATTTCTTTATAGTTTTTTTTGCCCCATGGGTTCCATTCACTGGTCATTGACGACAATTTCTTTATAGTTTTTTTGCCCCATGGGTTCCATTCACTGGTCATTGACGACAATTTCTTTATAGTTTTTTTGCCCCATGGGTTCCATTCACTGGTCATTGACGACAATTTCTTTATAGTTTTTTTGCCCCATGGGTTCCATTCACTGGTCATTGACGACAATTTCTTTATAGTTTTTTTTGCCCCATGGGTTCCATTCACTGGTCATTGACGACAATTTCTTTATAGTTTTTTTGCCCCATGGGTTCCATTCACTGGTCATTGACGACAATTTCTTTATAGTTTTTTTGCCCCATGGGTTCCATTCACTGGTCATTGACGACAATTTCTTTATAGTTTTTTTGCCCCATGGGTTCCATTCACTGGTCATTGACGACAATTTCTTTATAGTTTTTTTGCCCCATGGGTTCCATTCACTGGTCATTGACGACAATTTCTTTATAGTTTTTTTGCCCCATGGGTTCCATTCACTGGTCATTGACGACAATTTGGGGGGGGGGGGGGGGGGGGGTGTTTCTGATTTTTTTATGTGTGCTTGTAGTCTTTGTCAGATTGGGAACACACATGAATATTCAAACCAATTGCCTACGAAAGGCTCCAGAAATTGAGTACACAGTGCTTTCGGAAGCTTGAGTGGAAGATCAAGGAGAGAGTCCCAGACCAGACGGACCAAGAAGGGGAGGTGAGTGTAGCAGTGGGGCAGGATGCATTGTCTCCTCAGTTGTGTGTCTGAGGGAGGAGGGGATGCCAGAAGTGTGCAGTGCCTTGGCAGTCTTTGAAGTGTACCTAGATGAACTGAGCGAAAGGGTCAACGTCAGTTGAGTGAAGGAACGCAGCCTAGTCATGTTCTTCGACTGCGAGCGTTTGTGTTGGTGACAGGCAGAGCTGTTTGGAGTCATGCCAAAGGTGTGGCCTCAAGAGTTGAGTGTCTGCAAAGTGACGGCCATTATTAAGGTTTTCTTATTTATGGAGATGTTTGAACGAGGCCTAAGTCGAAAAAGAATAGGCTGATGAAAGAGCTTTTAATTCTTGTTCAAAGAGCTTTTAATTCTTGAGCTTTTAATTCTTGTTCAAAACTCTTCACTGTGAAAGGATTCTCATGACAAATGTTTCTGGATTGAGCTTGTCCTGCTTTCCATTCAGCAGCCGTCTTTGTTTTCAGCTGTTTTTTTTTGTAAATCAGAGGTGTTGAAATGGTTGTCTCACAAAGGCTGTAGCTGACTTCATGATTACATTCAGTGAAAGAGAAGGGGGCAGGAGGGTGATGATGATGCACAGGCGTTCTGATGTAGGATGGCAGTCAAGGTTCAAGGGGAGGGGACGAGGACTCCCTGACTTCAGTGTCGGGTTCAGGGACTCCAGAGAGAAGAGATCAGCAGGGACTCCAGAGAGAAGAGATCAGCAGCAGCCCCGGTATGATGTATTCATGATGTGTTCCTGATTTGAACTAAGGCTTGAAATGTTTTGTTCAAAATAAATCCTAGTCAAGTGTGTATATTTTACCATTTGTTGAAGTGCTATGAACACATTCCGATCTGATGATATTTTTCTTTGCCATATCTTATTACAAAGTTCATCTGCTCAGAAAGTAGATTCGTGCAGTTGTTTGATGATATTTATATTATTTTGTGTTATGGCATTTTTCAAGCACACGTAATACAGCAAAAGAAAGAGATTTGCTTTTTATTGGTGTTGAAACGCTGTATGTTCACTGAATGGCTTTTCTGCAAGGATCTGATGCATGACTCGGCTTATCTTGATTTTTTTTTTCTATCACCTTTTGTATTATGTATGAGTTGTTAAACTTTTCAAACACTTGCACTTTCTTCATGTAACTAGGGGAAAATGTGTTGGTTCAACACAAATGTAACTTTAAAAAAAATTAAGTTTGAATATTTAAACACAATACGTATTGATATTTTGCAACATTGTTTTGTGGTTTGTGAATACATTTTTGCAAGTTCGTTTTGTATTGGCATGTGATATTGTGGTTCTAAACTAGTATTTTAAACCGAGCTCTTTGTCATCATCATTAACATACATCTGTCTTGGCTATCTGTCTTTGATATATTGTCAATCAATATGCGAAGGGGAAGGAAATAATCTTTAATTTTTCTATCATGAATGCTGTGGACAGTAAGCCTACTGATTGGTCATTTGTTTTGTATTTTTTTAAGTTAGTTTTTATTTTTTACATGTGATTTTTCATGTACGTATGCGTTTCTGAAGCAAACTTTGATGAGGTGTAACAGCTAGAACGGCTTCCTTCAGTGTTCACAGTCTCAGTCTGGCCATGATGACACACCTGTTCACAGTCTCAGTCTGGCCATGATGACATACCTGTTCACAGTCTCAGTCTGGCCATGATGACACCTGTTCACAGTCTCAGTCTGGCCATGATGACACACCTGTTCAGTCTCAGTCTGGCCATGATGACATACCTGTTCACAGTCTCAGTCTGGCCATGATGACATACCTGTTCACAGTCTCAGTCTGGCCATGATGACACACCTGTTCACAGTCTCAGTCTGGCCATGATGACACACCTGTTCACAGTCTCAGTCTGGCCATGATGACATACCTGTTCACAGTCTCAGTCTGGCCATGATGACACACCTGTTCACAGTCTCAGTCTGGCCATGATGACATACCTGTTCACAGTCTCAGTCTGGCCATGATGACACACCTGTTCACAGTCTCAGTCTGGCCATGATGACATACCTGTTCACAGTCTCAGTCTGGCCATGATGACATACCTGTTCAGTCTCAGTCTGGCCATGATGACATACCTGTTCACAGTCTCAGTCTGGCCATGATGACACACCTGTTCAGTCTCAGTCTGGCCATGATGACATACCTGTTCACAGTCTCAGTCTGGCCATAATGACATACCTGTTCACAGTCTCAGTCTGGCCATGATGACACACCTGTTCACAGTCTCAGTCTGGCCATGATGACACACCTGTTCACAGTCTCAGTCTGGCCATTATGACACACCTGTTCACAGTCTCAGTCTGGCCATGATGACACACCTGTTCACAGTCTCAGTCTGGCCATGATGACACACCTGTTCACAGTCTCAGTCTGGCCATGATGACACACTTGTTCACAGTCTCAGTCTGGCCATGATGACACACCTGTTCACAGTCTCAGTCTGGCCATGATGACACACCTGTTCACAGTCTCAGTCTGGCCATGATGACACACCTGTTCACAGTCTCAGTCTGGCCATGATGACACACCTGTTCACAGTCTCAGTCTGGCCATGATGACACACCTGTTCACAGTCTCAGTCTGGCCATGATGACATACCTGTTCACAGTCTCAGTCTGGCCATGATGACATACCTGTTCACAGTCTCAGTCTGGCCATGATGACACACCTGTTCACAGTCTCAGTCTGGCCATGATGACACACCTGTTCACAGTCTCAGTCTGGCCATGATGACACACCTGTTCACAGTCTCAGTCTGGCCATAATGACATACCTGTTCACAGTCTCAGTCTGGCCATAACATACCTGTCGAGATATAGGGGGAAAAAAACTTATTATAGCAAGCAAGTCAAGAGGATGGGTTGAGCTCACTGGCAAGAATGTGAAGGATATTACATTTTCTTTCTTGTTGGTTTTTTTTTTTTTTCTGCGGTTTGCCATAGAATGTTTGATTTATGATTGTTAACATTTATTTCTGTAAATGATTGTTAACATTTATTTCTGTAAAAAAAATTTCTCAAAATATTTATTTCGTAGTAGATCCACCCAATATGAAGTCTTTTTTATGATATCATGTGTTGGTATATCCAAGATTTAAGGTGTCTTTCATTTGAATTTCAAATAATTGGACTAGGGCTTTCATTTGAGTTTCAAATTAATGGACTGACAACATTGAGCACGTAAAACTATTCCACAGGGGAATGTGGGCGTTTAAGAAAAAGTGTCCAACTGCTTGCCTACCCCCACCCCACCATGTAATTTTAGATGGATCATGCAGTAATATTGTTATTTAGCATGTTGTTATGATGACAAGTGGTAACTCATATTGATTTACTAAACATGTACATTTCACAATAACATGAAAATGCGCTACTGCTTGTGTGTAAATTTTAATAGTTAATAATTGATGTTAAGTTAGCAAGCATGATTTTTGTTTGACATCCATTTAATGTACTAACAATACACAGGTTATCTTGTTTGTCTTGTAATGTAACCCAATCTGTTGTTGTTGTTTTTTGAGGGGATAGAAGCTCACGAACAAATTTTAGTCAGTTTAATGTTTTCATTTTTTTGATGGGCAAGGTACAGTTTGCAGATTGGTGCAGAAAGTTGTAAAGCAGTGAGATTGTCCCTGAACGATACAGTGTACTCCCATTAAAGATAATGGCAAGGCACAGTGAGATTGTCCTTGAACGATACAGTGTACACCCATTAAAGATAATGGCAAGGCACAATGAGATGTCCTGAACGATACAGTGTACTCCCATTAAAGATAATGGCAAGGCACAATGAGATTGTCCCTGAACGATACAGTGTACTCCCATTAAAGATAATGGCAAGGCACAGTGAGATTGTCCTTGAACGATACAGTGTACACCCATTAAAGATAATGGCAAGGCACAATGAGATTGTCCTTGAACGATACAGTGTACTCCCATTAAAGATAATGGCAAGGCACAATAAGATTGTCCTTGAACGATACAGTGTACGCTCATTTAAGATAATGGCAAGGCACAGTGAGATTGTCCTTGAACGATACAGTGTATCGTTTAAGATAATGGCAAGGCACAATGAGATTTAAGATAATGGCAAGGCACAATGAGATTGTCCTTGAACGATACAGTGTACGCTCATTTAAGATAATGGCAAGGCACAATGGTTCACAAATCTTGCCTCGGCAGACAGGAAGAGGCCGTTGTGCAGCTATTCTCACATACCTGTCGACTCCTGCACCCTTAAGTTACAGATTCGTTTCAGTCAAGGATGTAAACTGTGGTGGTTCATGGAAGACTGAAGATGGTTGTCCTTTGTCAGGAAGTAGTCGGTGTGTGTCCTTGTCACCGAGATTTGTCATAATTTTCGTTTCAAGAAATTATAAACTGTTGCTAGGGGTTTTGAAAAATGTAGATTGTTGGTGGGAAATAATTTTTGGGAAATAACACTTAACGTTTTATTTGCTGCTTATTTATTGTTTCAAGGTAAGCAATACACAATGTGATCATTTTGTGAAAAAAAAACTTGTGTTATGTTGCTTAGTTGTATGAAGATTTTTCTGTTTGTTTTTTGTTAATTTATTCACAGAATAGGAAAATATTTAGAGTCAAGAATATGGGGAGGGGGAGGAGGGCTGATATGTCAACGGAGACATGTCAGGTGTAAAAAAAACCCACATTTTTACCAGATAGAGACGAACAGTTATGACCATGTGACCGTCACAGCCACATTGGTCAGACTAATAATAATTAATGTAGAATCATTTAATGACGGCGATGGCCGTGCTGTGTGGGCCTGTGACCCATGCATGCCATGCGGAGGACAGAGTTCATGGGTCACATCAGTAACATTACTGAAAGTGCTCACCTTGATTTGTATTACTGTGTTAGTCTGGTCAGCTGCCATCATACATTTTGCAGACTGTATTTATACAACATACATAGGTATATGTTCTCCTGGTATCAGTAATTTTCTCAAGAATACTGTCGTATATGAGCGTGCCATCAATGACATTGACACAAAGGGAAGCTTGTAAACAAGGACTTGGCAAAGTTCTGTTTCCTGTATTTTTTGACCAGATGAGCAATATTCTGTGTTACTCAGCAACTTGATTGTATAGACTTTGAAAAAGGCAAAGTTCTGTTTCCTGTATTTTTTGACCAGATGAGCAATGTTCTGTGTTACTCAGCAACTTGATTGTATAGACTTTGAAAAAGGCAAAGTTCTGTTTCCTGTATTTTTTGACCAGATGAGCAATGTTCTGTGTTACTCAGCAACTTGATTGTATAGACTTTGAAAAAGCTCACTTTGGCCACCCGTCTCACCTTTTTTTCTGCTGATTGTTTTTTGTTGGTTTTGTTTTGTTTTTTTGTGAGGGGGTTTGCAAACGGATAAGGTAGGAGTTAGGTCATGAGGAATAAACAAGCTTTGACTTTTAATTCAAATTTAAACTTTGCATTTTTAAACTTAACTGGTGTTCTTCAGAATGAATTAATGATCAGTATTTTTTTCTTTTTTTTTTCTGTTCCTTTTTTGCATTGAATCAGTTACTGGGGTGCAAGGGATACATGTATAGGTTAACTTTGGCCATATACAAGATTTTTGTTATGTTCATTGGAGTACAATGGAGTGTGTTGGATCAGAATTTCACCAAGACTATCAAATATCACTGCATGAATTATTTTTCATTGACATCTGCAAAGTTAGTCACTGTTTTTCTCCTCACACCTATGGATGTATGGATTTGAGGATGTGGATCGACTTTTTTCCCATCCTCTCTTTCTCTGATGTTGCACTAATCACAGAGAGTTAGCCTTACAAATGCTGTATTACATGCTAGCTGCATTTTCAAGTGTTCACTGCTCCAGAAAAGTTGAAATAAAAGTAGTGGAAGGAAGGAGTGGTTTGTGCGTGTTGTCCGTTTAAATGTTGAGCTGGAAAAGAAATTTTTAGTGACAGTTCTGATGCATGAGCCAATCATGAAGTTGTCGGCTCCAGTTTACGCTTAAACTTGAGTATTGCTTCAGCCAAGGGGGCCGGAATAGCCCAGTTGGTAGAGCGCCGGACTCGTGATCCTGGGGTCGCGGGTTCAAATCTCCACCGGGCCGTTTCGGTACAGGGGATTTTTCCCTCGGAGTTAACATTAGTTCTGACTCCATTTCCCATACAGTCCTTCGAATGAGACTATAAACCGAGATTCCATGTGTGAACGCATGCATAACATCTTGCACACACGTAAATCCAATCACCAACTTTCGGAAGAGAAGGCCAGTTTGACCGTTGGTATGGATGACATGTTACACATAGCATGCACCTTCCCCAAAGATGGAGTATGGCTGCCTTAATGGTGGGATAAAAAACGGTCATACACACAAAACTCCACTCCCTTTGTTGGGTAGATGGGATGAATACTAGTCTGTCCGTATAGGGAGTGTCCGCAAGAGTATCAATCAGCCTGCATACGCAAAAGAAAAGAAAAAGCTTCAGCCAAGACACTGGGAGTCAAAGCCGAACCAGTCAGGCACAGAGGAATGCACTGGAAGAAGTGGTCTTTTGACCTTCCTCAGCAGCTTCACCAAGCAGGATGGCACAGATGCCCATGTCAAAGCGAGGATCGATAAGGCCAGAGCAGCGTTCTCACAGCTCAGGTACATCTGGAGCACAAGAGTGCTGAGAACAAGAACTGAAATCAGCTGTTCATCTCTGAACCGAAACCAACGCTGTTACGTAGGGCGGGGTCATGGAGGGTAACCTAAATCATCAACAAATTGCAGCTTTTCATCAAATTTACTTGAGAAGAATCCTCTGGATCCACTGGACAAACACAATCAGCAACACAGAACAATGAAGACAGACGCAGTGAAAGTTGAATATCACCAGAAGATAAGATAATGTTGCTTATAGCCCAGCCGACCGCAAAGGGCCACATCAGGGCTGTGAATATCGCCAGAAAGGCTCTCACCTGAAACATAGTAGACACAGAATAAGCCGACGAAAGAAAGTCTGGCAATGGGACACACTCTGTTCTGACATCAGATGAATGGGCTACACTGGCCAGAAGTGAAGGCCCAGGACCAAGGGCTGTGGTACACTCTTTAACCAGCAGCCTATACCCTAGGAGAGACAAAGGGCTGAAGTCATTACCTCAAAGTGTAAATGCTCACACAGAGACTAGTAAAGACTTACTGCATTTTGTTAAGATTTTCTTCATTTTTTTTTTTTTGGGGGGGGGGGGGGGTATTCAATTTTAATTTGTAAAATTTGACTCGGCCAGGATTTTTGAAGCACCACAATTTCTCACATAAATGCAAACCGTTAAAAAAAAAAAAAAAAAGGAACATTCAAGTTTCAGCGACTTTCACACAATGCACACCTTGAAACCGTAAGCCTGAAAACTTTATGTGGATGTTAAACAGAAGCAAAACAGAACATCGCACACATTCTTGCATAACACCACTCGATCAGAGTTATGTCCCCTCTTACCGTTTTCAGCATATACATGCTAAAAAAAAAAATACAGGCATGTAACAGTTTACAGTGGCTGTACAAGTAGACGGTCTGACTGAACATACACAGCAAAATTTGATTGGCAGACATATTATGAAAAAAATTATTACATGACACTGGGAAAACAACTGAATGCATCTAAAGAATTGATACAAGTCTTGTGTCCTTTACAGTCTTTTTCTGTCATGCCTTCCACCCACGCCACCTCGGTGGCCATGCACCCACATCGCTCATCTTGGCCCCAGAGCCACAGTCTGCCTTGTTCTGCCACAGCCCTGGCACCGGCAATCCACAAGGGCCATGCACCCACATCGCTCATCTTGGCCCCAGACTGCCTTGTTCTGCCACAGCCCTGGCACCGGCAATCCACAAGGGCCATGCACCCACATCACTCATCTTGGCCCCAGACTGCCTTGTTCTGCCACAGCCCTGGCACCGGCAATCCACAAGGGCCATGCACCCACATCGCTCATCTTGGCCCCAGACTGCCTTGTTCTGCCACAGCCCTGGCACCGGCAATCCACAAGGGCCATGCACCCACATCACTCATCTTGGCCCCAGACTGCCTGTTCTGCCACAGCCCTGGCACCGGCAATCCACAAGGGCCATGCACCCACATCGCTCATCTTGGCCCCAGACTGCCTTGTTCTGCCACAGCCCTGGCACCGGCAATCCACAAGGGCCATGCACCCACATCGCTCATCTTGGCCCCAGAGCCACAGTCTGCCTTGTTCTGCCACAGCCCTGGCACCGGCAATCCACAGGAACAGTCAGTGTTAAGTCGTCATGAGACCACTCACCACAGGAGACACTGCACTGCTGCCCAGTCACTTCTGATCCAACATACACAGGACAACCGCCTGCCATGCTCCCTGCGGCATTAACTTATTTAGCTGCGGAGCCAGCGTGATGGAGCCCTCCCTGCAGAGGGCACAACCACATCCGTCCAACGACAGTCCTCAGGACAACCGCCTGCCATGCTCCCCTGCGGCATTAACTTATTTAGCTGCGGAGCCAGCGTGATGGAGCCCTCCCTGCAGAGGCACAACCACATCCGTCCAACGACAGTCCTCATGAATTAACCAATACCATGACCCCGACAGAACCAAACCAAGGGTGTAGACATGGACAGGTAATGGAAACAGGTCACCATGAGAGCAGAGCAGATGGGCCACAGAATTTGAAAATTTCTAAAAATTCTAATCAAAGATGAGATGATAAGATGATGCTACAGATTTCTATTCAGATCTGAAACTCAGACAGCTGTATTCTACATTTACTTTCATAATACATCCTGGTATCAACCAGTCTGAAAGATGCAAGCACCTGCAGTGCTGGTTTGGAGGGTTTAGCAACACTTTCAGTGACGCACCCATTAAGTGGATGAATTCTGATCGTGTTGTCCCAGTCTTCCCAATGCAGCCCATATCAAATTTAACTCTGGGTGGGAAATGGTCATGGCAGAAATAGCCAACAAAGAATTCGCTCTGCTGGAATTGAACCCACAACCTCCCACCCGGGCGTCCATGACACCAACCACTTTGCCACGGTGGCTGTTTTTCAAGAATTTACCTCAGTGTTTGAAAATGAAGATATTGATTTTTGATGAAAAAATAATATATGAGAAAATGGTAAAATTATGTAGTGTATTATAACAATTTGAATTCTGCTACAAACCAAAGTTTGACTGTTTCATGCCACTGATCTATGCATAAAAACTTGCGTCATTTCTATACCCCTCCCCCTCCCCTAACCTCCATTCTAATTTGAAAGTGGGCCCAAAATGGATACAAAGTGAAGAAAGAGGGTGGGTGTGGAGGGGAGGATCTCGATGTGTACTATTCACTACCTTTCTAAAAAAATAATCAAAGCTATATTTGTTCATATTTGTTTGAAAATGCACTCAAAACTAATGTAGGAATGAAAGGTGTGGGGGGGGGGGGGGGGGGGGGGGGGGGGGGGGGGGGGGGGGGGGGGAGGAGGTAAGTTCTCACGTGTAGTTCACATGGGCATAAGGGGGAAATTCAGCACAGCATGGAAAAACAAGATGTAAAATGGATCTCAGACATGGAAACATTTACCATGGAAAGGACACACAGATAGCGTCTTTTTTCAAGATGGATGTGACAAAAATGTCTGAATGTCTTATCCGTTTTGAAAAGATACTTAAATGCCTTATTTCTATTGAAAACAAAGCTAAATGTCTTATTTGTGTTAAACATTTTATTAAAGAAATTCTTTCAGATTATCAGCATGTACTTCAAAGCAAATGCCCACTGAAAAAAAAAAACCTCCAAAATTTCAACTGTTTCACTCAAACGATTCGCTTTTTTAATAATAATAATAATAATAATAATGAATACTTATATAGCGCCTATTCTCGGCTAGAGACCAAGCTCTAAGTGCTTTACAATCAACACTCGTTTACACAACGGCTGCCTACCTGGGTAGTGCTGACTGAAGAGCTGCCAGCCGGCGCTTCATTCAGTCGTTTCCCGTGTCATCCAATCAGTATCGTTCAATATTGATCACTCATTTTCCTTACTTCCTTCATTCTTTCCATTTCTCACGCAGGGTGCATGCTATGTGTAACGTGTCATCCATACCAACGGCCAAACTGGCCTACACTTCCGAAAGTTGGTGATGGGATTTTACGTGTGTGCAAGATGTTATGCGTGCATTCACACACGGAACCTCAGTTTATAGTCTCATTCGAAGGACTGTATGGGAAATGGAGTCAGAACAAATGTTAACTCCGAGGGAAAAATCCCCCTGTACCGAAACGCCCCCGGCGGAGGTTCGAACCTGCAACCCCAGGATCACCAAGATTACGAGTCCGGCGCTCTACCAACTGAGCTATTCCGGCTTGTGTTTTCTTTTGGTGGTTTTGATTGTCATGCTTAGTCAATCAAACTGTGATGAACAGAATGATCCTACTGATATTACTGTGCCAGGATTTGTTGTTGCAAGGGATGAATATAATACTGGTTAAACGGTAACGCCCAAAATTTACCAGGGACATCCACATGCAACTGAAGCTCAGTGATTACATTTTGATTGCATGTGAGCAAAAAAACGTAACAAACTGGTTATGGTAATCCGTACAAGAAACATGCACATTGGCAATGATTGCACAATAGCTATGGCACAGGGACGAGGTAAAGCTCTCATCAAAATCTTTCTTGATATCAAATAAAAAGTTTACAAATACAAATATACAGATGAAAATATAAATACCACCTCCATCACCTCAACACACACACACACATACACACACACACACACACATACACACACACACACACACACACACACACATCTATCCAATTCTGCCCACAGCTCTTTCCCAACCTGCCCTTAGTTTCTCGGTGTCACCTGAAAATGAAAGTGGGATGTGCTTGTGTACCGGCCCAAGTTCAAAACAGAAGCAGAAATGTGATCCACGACAAGTTCAATGAAAGAGGGTAAATTAAAGCAATGAAGACAGGAACTAATCTTTTATAGCACATACAATGTACAGCTGTGTTGAGCTCAATTTGTATTATCTGTATCTTCCCCCAAATCCTCTCTTCACGTCTTCTGCCTTTACCGCCCCCCTCCCAGCAAGAAAAACCAACTGAAAGACTCCATCTTTCTGGAAGAGTTTCCAGATCTGCTGGAGTACATGAACTGTCTAAAAGGCCGTTCTGTACTGGTCGGCGACTTCAACTTCCACTGGGACAATCCAACTAATTGCAATACAGCAAAACTGATGGATCTGTTTCAGTCCTTTGGTCTGAACCAGTCCGTCACCTCCCCAACTCACCGTCACATCCTTGACTGGGTTGTCCATTCTGATGATGACCTGGTCGAGCCACCCACCACCAGTCTGACCCTGACTTCTGACCACCATGCGGTCCTGGCTAATCTGAACACATCTGCTCCTATTAAGCCTCCCAGGTACGTCGAGTCCAGGGACCTTGCTTCCATCGACCTTGACATCTTCCGAGCTGACCTGCTGTCCTCCCTTCAATCTGTACCTTCACTGTCTGCGGAGCAATTCCATGGCCTACTTCAAGATGTCCTTGATCACCATGCCCCAGTACTTAGACGCAAGATTTCCAGCCGTCCACCCTCACCCTGGTTCCCAGCAGTTGGCCCTGAAGTTCTTGATGCTAAACGTGTTAGACGTAGGGCCGAAAGGCAGTGGCTAAAGACAAACCTCGAGATTCACAAACAAATTTTGCGAATTGCTAGTAATGCTGTGAATGAAATTGTTCAAAAAGCAAAATCAGCCTTCTACAATGCTAAAATATTAGCATGCACAACAACCAAGCAATTGTTTAAGGTCACTGATACACTCATGGGGAGAACAAAATCATCTCCCCTTCCTTCATCTGTCTGTCCCTCTGACATTCCACAGAAATTTTGTGACTTTTTCACTAGCAAAATTAGACTTATCCGTGAAAGTCTGGATGCTCAGTCAGTATCTGAACCTGATATTCCATACAACTCTTTTTCCGGCATTTCATTGACTGACTTTGAACCTGTGACAGTTGCTGTTGTCAAAGAAGTCATCGACAAGACTGTTATCAAAACATGTGTACTGGATCCTCTTCCATCTACTTTATTATCTGCATGCATGGATGTTTTGTTGCCATATATCACTAGTGTGGTAAATGAATCTCTCACTTCTGGTTGTTTCCCACCTGCACTGAAAGCTGCTGTTGTCCGACCTCTTTTGAAGAAACCCTCTCTTGACCCTGAAAACCTAAAAAATTATCGACCTG
>CM031595.1:12016164-12081399 GCA_018398815.1 Conus ventricosus
ACAGCCTTCACTCATAGGACAGCCTGCCCAACACACCACCCCACAGCCTTCACTCATAGGACAGCCTGTCCAACACCCCACCCCACAGCCTTCACTCATAGGACAGCCTGCCCAACACACCCCACAGCCTTCACTCATAGGACAGCCTGCCCAACACTCCACCCCACAGCCTTCACTCATAGGACAGCCTGCCCAACACCCCACCCCACAGCCTTCACTCATAGGACAGCCTGCCCAACACCCCACCCCACAGCCTTCACTCATAGGACAGCCTGCCCAACACACCACCCACAGCCTTCACTCAGAGGACAGCCTGCCCAACACACCACCCCACAGCCTTCACTCATAGGACAGCCTGCCCAACACCCCACCCCACAGCCTTCACTCATAGGACAGCCTGCCCAACACACCACCCACAGCCTTCACTCAGAGGACAGCCTGCCCAACACACCACCCCACAGCCTTAACTCATAGGACAGCCTGCCCAACACACCACCCCACAGCCTTCACTCATAGGACAGCCTGCCCAACACCCCACCCACAGCCTTCACTCATAGGACAGCCTGCCCAACACCCCACCCCACAGCCTTCACTCATAGGACAGCCCTGCCCAACACCCTCCCAATTTTTTTCTTCAGTTTAAATTTGTTGCTGTTGTTGTTGTTGTTGTTGTTCTTTCTGAGTACTTTTAACATGTTTCTCGTTTTCAGTTTAGCTGGAATTCCTGGGACAGAGGGACCCCTGTGTGAAGACATGGAACTGAGGAGAACCCCGATTGTCCATCACAGCAACACCATTCTTCCACCAGGCACCCACAGCTGCCACCCTTCTGCAGTCAAAACTCCGGAACCACCTGATGAAGGGGTGGGTGGCGTGAACACAAGGAAGTTAAGCTTCCGATTGGAAGCATTTCTAAACCCCTAATGTTTCAGCTGACAAAATGTGGGGGTTTAAAAAGAAAATGTATTTTCCATTCATATAGCTGCCAGCATCCTTGTGACATCATTTAAGCTTTATCCTGCAATACCAAAGCTTTCTTCTGTAATACTTCATCATCTCTGTTCAAAAATGACCCCTAACCACCCACATCTTGAACAAAATTGTGAAATCCTGAATTTTTTTTCCAGGAAATTTGGGATTTCAAGAACAATTTCTAAATTTGGGAAATTCTAAAAAAAAAAAAAAAATGTGAGGGTTGATAGCAAAGCATGGACCACTATGAGGATATTTCTATTTTAACAGTTGTTTCATAATATGGGTATGTTTTTCATTAAATGAATGAAACAGATGACAGTGAAGCTCCCTATCTTCAATTTGTACAATGTCGACATGACAAAAAGTGGACAAGTGCAAGATGCTCACTGCGGTGGGTTTGGGTGTGTGAGCATTTGTTGATCTATTTATCCTTTCAATTACGACTACCACTAGTAGCAGAGGTATTTCATCACATGTACATTACTCACCACTTTCTGACAAATGCAATACATATGTCATTTGTACTTTCTTGGAAAGAGACATACCCACACGCACACTCAATTCTATCCTCTCCAGTTTGTAAAACTGATTATCCAAGACACCGCCACCACCACAACATCAAACATGTACAACATGAAGGTTCAGTCCATCAAAGCAGATCAACACAGGACGACCATCTAGACATCAGTAGCAATGCTGAGAAACTGAAGTCCAGGAAGCAGCACAGTTTGGTTCGCATTCTGCCAAGCCAGCCAATCATAAATGAGGAAAACATTATCACAGGCTTCCAAAGCCTCGTACGGCATCCAAATGTCAGCTTTCATGTTTGTTCCTTCCCTCTCCAACCCTCCCCCCACCCCCTCCCATCCCCCTCAATACCACAACCATGAACCAACTGAAACAAATATAATGAAGAAAGGTGAACACATAACTGGGTTTGCAAAGCCGAACTGTTAACACTGACAGATGTGCCGAACTGTTAACACTGACAGATGTGCCGAACTGTTAACACTGACAGATGTGATCATTCAACTGGTAAAAGGCAACTGAAAGCATCACCGACAGGGCACTGCTAGTAAATGAACACCTTTGTCCACGAAGCCAGCTGACAGCATTCTACACTGATTAAAAAGCTCCAGTTGTTGAAGAACTCCAAGGACTACTGATGTGAAAGTATTGGTGATGATCAAATCAGCAAAAAGTCTCTCCGGCAAGGAGCTGTAGTTTGCGTGTTACGCTGACTGAAATGAGATCTGCAGGATTTCGATGGGCACCATGCGTTCATAATGAAACAGGGTCTGCTTAGGACCTTCCAGGACAGAATAGGACAGGCCCTCTGAGCCTGCAACAAAAACAGTTCCTGGTTCAGCGTCATCAACAGGATCTGCCCAAACATACAGATAGGTACTTGTTCTTCATGAATGCAGAGACAGAGAAGAGTAAGAGAAAGCTCCCAAGCTAACATTGAAACTTACCAACCAGTTACTGCACAGAATAACCCATCTGTCACACCTGACCATCATGCTGCCATCCTTGTAATTGACCACCCAGTCATTGCACCTGACCACCCAGCTACCACACCCAGTTACTGTACCTAATCACCCAGCTGTTGCACTTGGCCACCCTGTTATCACACCTGACCACCCTGTTCTTACACCTGGCCACCCTGTTATCACACCTGACCACCCTGTTCTTACACCTGGCCACCCTGTTATCACACCTGACCACCCTGTTCTTACACCTGGCCACCCTGTTATCACACCTGACCACCCTGTTCTTACACCTGGCCACCCTGTTATCACACCTGACCACCCAGTTATCACACCTGACTATCCAGCTATAATATCTGACACCCAATTATCTCACCTGACCACCCAGTTATCACACCTGACTATCCAGCTATAATATCTGACCACCCAGTTATCTCACCTGACTATCCAGTTATAATATCTGACCACCTACTTATCTCACTGACCACCCTGTTATTACACCTGACCACCAAGTTATCACACCTGACCATCCAGTTATCACATCCAAATATCCAGCTGTAACATCTGACCACCCACTTATCACACCCCACTATCCAGCTATCATACCTGACCATGGAGTTATCACACCTGACCATGGAGTTATCACACCTGACCACGGAGTTATCACACCTGACCACGGAGTTATCACACCTGACCATCCAGCTATCCCACCTAACCACTGAGCTATCACCTGAGCATTGAGCTTTCACACCTGACATTGAACTTTACCCCTGACCATCTAGCCATCACAGCTGATCATCCAGCCATCATATCTGATCAGGGACTAATTTTGACTTCTTCACAACACAACAGTACGTAGACAGATTCTGAGACCAGCAGACAGATGGGCACATGCAAACAGTTGATGATGACAGATGCTTTACATAGACGCGCGCACACACACACACACACACACACACACACACACACACACACACACACGCACGCAAACGCACACACACACACACACACACACACACACACACACACGCATGCACGCACGCAAACGCACACACACACACACACGCACATGCACACACACACACACACTCCTGAGTGAAGACAGGAGTGCAGACAAATTATCTTACACAAATGTAATTAAATATCAACTCATATGAAACATATTCTGTCAACAAAACATCTCAGTTTTCTTCTGATTTATCTAAAAACACAAATATCACAAACTACTACCTGAAGGATCAATTACTAGTCACAGATTGACAATAAGACCTTTGTATGGAAAGATTCAATCATTATACAAACTTGTTCAGAGAAAAACAATTAAAAAAGAAAAGAAAACTGACTGAGCGCAATAAGAAAGGCATCCCGCGTGTCCTCGTTGCGAACAGTGGAGGCGATGAAGGCCCTGCGATGGGTCGATCCATCCGGACCTGGATCCAGAAGCCTTCGTAACAGACTCACCAGGCTTGGAATAATGCTGGGGTCATAAACAACATCTGGAGAGAGAAATATAAACACAATTTACCTGTATATACTTATATACGTGTGTGCATGCGTGTGTGCATGTGTGTGTACATGCATGTGCACGTGTACTAACATGTCAACAATTGGTCTTTTAAAACACCTTTCATGTTCTTAAGCTATAGGTCTCATGCAGTATCTAGTTATTAAGCCATTTAATTAAGGAAAATAACACCAAATATCAGGCAATGATAGGTAGGCTGGTGTGCACAGTGAAGACGAATGCAGACTTTTCATACTGTTCCGTGGCATAAACAGCTGAGGTAGAGTATTTCACCACCTGAATACAGACATCCGAGTATTGTTCATCTGCTGCTGAAGAAAAGAAAATCATATGCTAGAGACGCTGGTGCAGTGACAAGGTCTGACAGTGCAAGTTGTCCACGTAATAGATACATGGGGATCACCTATATGAGTACTACTTGTTTGTGTTTCGTACTGTCTAGCAAATGCCATGTGTGTCTTTGTATTTGTTAGTCTTCTCTCTCTTTCTCTCCCTCTTTAATACATGCATGCTTGCAGTATGTGTGACTGTAAGTGTACATGTGTGCGTTTGTGTGTGTGTCTGTGTGCATGTCTGTGCATGTCTTTGTGTGTGTGTGTGAGAGAAAGAGACAGACAGAGAGAAAGAGAAAGAGTGTGTGTCTATGTGTGTCTGTGTGTAAAATTACATGTTACATGCATATCATGTCAATGCAACATTATGTGCATGGCTCAGCGTCTTAAATCACACACACAAGCTCACTGTACATACATGCGTGCCTGTCCCTTTCTCTCTCTGCCTGTGCTTGTCTATCAGTTCATCTGTCTGTCTGTCTGTCTCTGTGCATTAACAGACTTACCAGCACCCAGAATAACATCGGCTTGCAACACACTGGACACATGAGCCGGGGCTGCTGCCAGTCCAACTGACACATCTTCACTCTGGGGTCGCTCCTCAGCACCGCCGCCTGCTGCTTGTTGTCCATCTCCCAGTGGGTGTCGTTCAGCTCCAGCTTCAGCGCCTCGTCCAAACTCTGCTCTTTGTCCTCTTCGTTGACGGAAATTTCATCCTCCTCCTCCTCTTCCTCCTCCTTCTCACTGTCGTTCTGCACCTTCACACTGTCACCAGGATTGTCCGACGTCAGCATCACCTCAATCTCCAGCTCCTCCTGAACCCCACTGTCCCGGTCCCCCGACGCCGCGCAGGGAAAGTCCCTTCTGTCGGTGGTCAGGCTCAGCTGGCGTTTGATCCTGCGGAACATTTTCCTGTCTCTGGTGTCTGTGTGGTTGGAGGGGGAGGGGGAGGTGTGCACCAGATTGTCCTCGATGTTTTTGGAGAGAAGGAACACCACTTGCGGGTGGCAGTCGGTGAAGACGTAGCTTCGGATGTCACACACTCGACACGCCACCAGCCCTGTCAGTCCCAGGCCACACCCCAGCTCCACCACACGCCTGAAACACACAGTCATCAGTTTATGTCAGTCTGGTCCACTGACTGTGAAACACTGAGGAGAGGAATGCTGTATCTACAGACTGCATTCTGGTTCAATGAGCACTGAGGAGAGGAATGCTGTATCTACAGACTGCATTCTGGTTCAATGAACACTGAGGAAAGGAATGCTGTATCTACAGACTGCATTCTGGTTCAATGAACACTGAGGAGAGGAATGCTGTATCTACAGACTGCATTCTGGTTCAATGAGGAGAGGAATGCTGTATCTACAGACTGCATTCTGGTTCAATGAACACTGAGGAAAGGAATGCTGTATCTACAGACTGCATTCTGGTTCAATGAGCACTGAGGAGAGGAATGCTGTATCTACAGACTGCATTCTGGTTCAATGAGCACTGAGGAGAGGAATGCTGTATCTACAGATTGCATTCTGGTTCACTGAGGAGAGGAATGCTGTATCTACAGACTGCATTCTGGTTCAATGAGGAGAGGAATGCTGTATCTACAGACTGCATTCTGGTTCAATGAGGAGAGGAATGCTGTATCTACAGACTGCATTCTGGTTCAATGAACACTGAGGAAAGGAATGCTGTATCTACAGACTGCATTCTGGTTCAATGAGCACTGAGGAGAGGAATGCTGTATCTACAGACTGCATTCTGGTTCAATGAACACTGAGGAGAGGAATGCTGTATCTACAGACTGCATTCTGGTTCAGTGAGCACCGAGGAGAGGAATGCTGTATCTACAGACTGCATTCTGGTTCAGTGAGCACCGAGGAGAGGAATGCTGTATCTACAGACTGCATTCTGGTTCAATGAACACTGAGGAGAGGAATGCTGTATCTACAGACTGCATTCTGGTTCAATGAGCACTGAGGAGAGGAATGCTGTATCTACAGACTGCATTCTGGTTCAATGAACACTGAGGAAAGGAATGCTGTATCTACAGACTGCATTCTGGTTCAATGAGCACTGAGAGGAAGGCTGTATCTACAGACTGCATTCTGGTTCAATGAGCACTGAGGAGAGGAATGCTGTATCTACAGACTGCATTCTGGTTCAATGAGGAGAGGAATGCTGTATCTACAGACTGCATTCTGGTTCAATGAGCACTGGGGAGAGGAATGCTGCATCTACAGACTGCATTCTGGTTCAATGAGCACTGAGGAGAGGAATGCTGTATCTACAGATTGCATTCTGGTTCAATGAGGAGAGGAATGCTGTATCTACAGACTGCATTCTGGTTCAATGAGCACTGGGGAGAGGAATGCTGCATCTACAGACTGCATTCTGGTTCAATGAGCACTGAGGAGAGGAATGCTGTATCTACAGACTGCATTCTGGTTCAATGAACACTGAGGAGAGGAATGCTGTATCTACAGACTGCATTCTGGTTCAATGAGCACTGAGGAGAGGAATGCTGTATCTACAGACTGCATTCTGGTTCAATGAACACTGAGGAGAGGAATGCTGTATCTACAGACTGCATTCTGGTTCAATGAACACTGAGGAAAGGAATGCTGTATCTACAGACTGCATTCTGGTTCAATGAGCACATCATATTTCTCAAAAACAGACATTGATAACTAAATCAATAAAAACCAAAAACGTATGTAACTTTTTTTTTTTTTTTTTTTTTAGGCATCAGTTGTCGGATCAATGGAGCACCTAAGGCGGCGACTTCCTTTTTTTTTTCTTTTTTTTTTTCCTAAGGCCAAAATCCACCTCTTCATTTTTTGGTGCTTCACACTGTCCTCTTCATCTGCCAAAAAAAAACAAAAAGCGGAAAAACAACCAGTCTCTTACACACCATGCATAGTCTGTATGTTCTCTTTCAAAATGGACAAACGTTTGCTGATTTTAGTGTTTTGGCATTTGATACAAAGTGTCTGGGTTTGTTAATGTTCTAATGTGTGGTGTACTGGCACTCTCACTCTGATCATGTCTGCTCACACAAGAAAAAAAAAAAAAAAAAAAAAGAAACTCGGACAAACAGAGAAAAAGGAGGAAAGAAACGAAGGAAGAAAGGAAGAAGAGAAAGAAGGAAAGAAGACAAAAAACGAAAAAGAATTCGTTTGCTGTGTAAAAACAAACGAAATATCAAAATAAATATACAGCTGTAAACACACGTGAAACACGATAATCTTCCGGCCTATTGTGACCTGGTTGAATAGACTGAATACAACAAAGATTTCCTTTCGCCTCCTCCGTTCCTCCGTGTGTCCAAATGTTCCCCGAAAGCCCTCCTTGGAACGAAAAAATGAAAACATCCAAGAATGACCGAAGGAACGATAAGATAAGATAATGTTGCTTATAGCCCAGCCGACCGCAAAGGGCCACATCAGGGCTGTCACCACGTTAAAATCAACTCACAAGTCTGACGGAACGAGCGGAACATGGAACAAAAGGATCACTAAATTTTGTGTACTACAATTATAAGTAGTCTCGCACCTGCCAGTTCCCCGGAAACGCCATCCTTGCAATGAAGAAGAAATGATGAAATATTTGGGGAGTGGGGGGGGGGGGGGGGGGGGGGGGGGGGGGGGGGGGGGAATGTGGCTGCAAGGAGGACGTGAGGAAGGACCGTCAGCGAGACAAGTATCCGTGAGTGCGCGCGTGTGTGTGCGTGTGTGTGTGTGTGTGTGTGAGTGACTGTGTGTGTGTGTGTGTGTGTGTGTGTGTGTGTGTGTGTGTGTGTGTGTGTGTGTGTGTGTACGTGTGCTTGTGTGCGTGTATGCACGTGCGCGCGCGCGCACCAATCTGTGGTCCTACGAAATCATTCGTCAAAAGTCAAAGGCGTACAAGTTAATAAATCCTATCCGCAAATATACATGGTTCTAGAAAGAATATGCACGGATACAGTGAATCACGATCTTCCGCCACTCCATCCCATCACCCGAAAGGAAATGAAATATGTTAATAAATGAAATAATAAATGAAATAATGATTTAAAACTTGGAAACATGACCTAAAAGTGATTATAAATAACCGTGTAAGAGAGAGAGCCAGCTACTGATGAACCGACACAGGCCAAAAGAGAAAAAGAAGGCAGAGAAAAAGGACAGCGAGCGCCGGAGAAGGCGGGGGAGGGGGGGGGGAGGGGGGGGGGCGTGGACGGGGTCGGAAGAAGCTGGAAGATGAAGTGAGATATAGACTAGCTCCTTATGTTGAATTCTTTTTCAAAGATTGATTGCAATGAGAATGCAGACTGTGTCTTTTTAAAAATGCTTATGGACATTTTCCCAACCAATAGAATGAGGTTTATGTATACATATTTTCCACGTGGGAAGAATGAATTGTTCACACCAAACAGAACGTCAGTGACTGACAACGTTAGCTTAATACTTGTGTCTACATAAATTTTTTGCTCAATAAAATTCCAAAAATTCTTTAACAACTGGACAATTGTAGAAAAAATGTTCAATAAAATCCACCTTATCAACACAATATGAACATTGATTATTTTCTCGTATTTTCATTTTGTTTAACATTATATTTGTAGGGTACATATTATGTAACACTTTCCAGTGAAGGACTCTGAGTCGCACTTCTTTGGTGGTTTCTTTAGCCTAGACCACGCCTGTTTGTCTAGGGTGTAACCAAATTTCCTTTCCCAGAAATAATGGGCCGTTGGTAAATTTGTTACGTTGTCTTTGGATAACATTTTCCTGATGTTCTTTGGTTTTGCATTAAAATGTTTTGCATCACAATCCTGTCGGCTTGTGCAAGGATCTCCTCTCTCTATCCATTGAAACCACTCTTTGGGAATAGAGTTAATAAGGGCATTATATTCAAAATAATGTTAGCCTTGCTTCGCCCAACCCTATTCTGTACTTCTTCAAGAGACAGAAGTCTATGTTCGTTCTGATGGATTATATCTTTCATCTGTTCAATTCCTGTATTGTGCCAGCTTGGAAAGAATAGTACTTTATTTTTGTATTTAATGAGAGAGTTGTTGAAGAGAAGCTGTGACTGGAAATTACCACTGTTTATTTCACTTTGTTTACTTATAGTTTTGTTGTCTAGATAACATGCAAATATGTCTTTCCAGAATTCATTTTCAATTCTATCATACCCTGCATATCCTTTGTCCTTGTGTTTACATTGAAGAAATTACCTCTGTTTGCCAGTTTGCTCAAATGCAACAATGGGATCAACCTCCAGTTTTCACTCTCTTTGGCGTTATATAATTTTCCCATCCATTGTAAGTTTAGAAGCTTCTGAAACTGAAGCATGTTGATCATGTTCAGACCACCCTCGTCTACGTTTGATTCCATTACTTTCCTCTTCACTTTCTCGAATGCTTTCCTGTTACTGAATTTTTTCTGCCATACAAATCGGTATAACACTGTATTAATTTTACGCAGCACTGCATCTGGAAGACCAATAGACTGCATTACATAAACAAATTGACTTATCAGAAACGTTTTTATAACAATCACTTTACCTTGAATAGAGAGATCTCTCCTTTTCCAATTATTTATTATACTATTCATTTTATCGATTCTTTCATTCCAGTTTTCATCAATGTTCTTCGCCATCTCGTTGGTATCAAAATAAATTCCCAGAACTTTCATTCTGTTCACTGTTGTGAATGGAAGATCTGGGTCTTTTTTCATAGTTCCCATTAGAAGAGCTTTTGTTTTCTGAACATTCATATATTAATCCAGAAAACTTTTCAAACGATGACAAGATTTCTAATGATTTAAAAACGTATGTAACTGAAAGGACAAAAACAGAGAGAGAAAGACAGAGACAGGGACAGAGAGACAGAAAGACAGACACATAAAGACAGACAGACAGACAGATTAGGTCACCAACCCACACACGGAAAGATCAGTTTCTCAAGTTTGGGAAGGGATGATGGGAGTTGGAAAGACTAGATCAGGAGGAGTGAAGGAGGTGAATGGTGGGACAAGGCTAATGGGGAGGGTAGGAGGGACAGATGAAATGACTAAAGAGGGGTGAAACTACCTGACATTATTCATGTCTGGGAGAAAGAGGGGACAGAAGAGCAGTGAAGACACAGAGAAGAAGACGAACATTCAAAAGTCAGTTCCCAGGACCGAGATAAGATAAGATAATGTTGCTTATAGCCCAGCCGACGCAAAGGGCCACATCAGGGCTGTCCAGGACCGAACAGAATGAAAAACACAAACAATGAAAAAACAAAAAAGGTAACTAGTCTACATGATTCCAAAAAGCACTCACTTGTCTCTGAGTACGTCTGGATTTTCAACAACCCATTCCGCCAGGTGCTGAGCAGCCTTAACAGAAAGCAAATACAACAAATCCAAATATTCAACATGTCAAAGTCACTCTGATTAAAAGAAAATAAAAGCTAAAATCTGAAGAGTTCTTTTTTTTTAAAACACTAAACTGCATTTTTTTTCACCAAGATATCTTTGAAAATCAATGCAGATCATTTTTCTTCCAACTTTGCTGAAAACAAGCTTTTTTTTCAACAACAAAAAAGCACAACAAAACTTGAAAAAAACTTGGCAAAACTAAAAATATTGACCAGACAGTGGGTGAAGACATTTCAAACAGGAAAGTGAAAGATTTTCTGCTCTCTTTTCAAAAGAAACCACACACACACACACACACACACACACACACACACACACACACACACACACACACATACACACACAAATGCTTGCATACACATACATGTATACACAGACACACAAATGCTTGCAGACACATACATGCATGCGCACACACACACACACACACACACACACACACACACACACACCCCACACACACACACACACACATACACACTCCAGACTATATGGGTTACATTTTTAAAGTCTGTTTTCTCATTACTTCAATCAAGTTGTGTCAGAAACGGTATTCAGATACTCCATTTCCACTCATATCTGCTGTATTCTTGTATAAACAGGGATATCATTTTCAAATCTCTTCTTTTTTCTCCTTGTTCATCATCTACAACTCTTGGTGAAATGTTTGCACATGCTCATGTCTAAACATGACACCAGAGTGTGTGTGTTTTATGTTTTAATGACTAAACATGACACCAGTGTGTATGTGTTTTATGTTTTAATGTCTAAACATGACACCAGTGTGTATGTGTTTTATGTTTTAATGTCTAAACACACCAGTGTGTATGTGTTTCATGTTTTAATGACTAAACATGACACTAGTGTGCATGTGTTTTATGTTTTAATGTCTAAACATGACACTAGTGTGCATGTGTGTTATGTTTTAAGGTCGTCCATCGCACCAGCACACCCAGGTGTACTCTTGTCCAAAAAGCGGTATGGGGTTTAATGTCTGCAAAAGATTTTTTTTTTTTCTTTTTCTTTTTTTCAAACATTTACACATGGGACCTCAGTTTTCAGCCTCATCTGAAGGATTTCCGCATACATGATAATTCCAAAGGGAAAAATCTCTGCCAGTCTGACTAGATCAAATGGGAACTGAACCCTGGACCTTGCAACAAGAGCCTGAGCCATTTTCCGATTGGCCAACCCAGCCCTCAATCATGCAACCATGATGACGACTCGTCAGAATGGTGGGTACATCACAATTTACCTGCCAGGTACTGAGGCCAGTGGTTCCTTGGGACACCAGGTTGACAGATTCCTGCAAGGACACTCTGTCTCCTCCAGGCTGCAGCACACACACACACACACACACACACACACACACACACACAAACACACACATACACACACACAAACACACACACACAAACACACAAACAAACACACACACACACACACACACACACACACACACACACACACACACACACACACACAAACACACACACTTGAACTGCTAATCAGGTTTAACTAAGCACTTGCTACTTATCACACATGTACACACACACACACAAACACTGTCACTTTGAATTGCTAATCAGATTTAACTAAGCACTTTTATTTAACTACTAAGTATGAAAAATCAAGTCCTTATAGTTATTTTATATACAGATTACTCAATAACCACAGACCACAAAATAAGAGGTAAAAATCATATCGATTTTTTTAAATGAATACAACACATAAAACTCTTAAACATTAAATCAGAATCAAGAAATTTAACAGAGATGTCTACATCCTACTTGATTTCTGGGCTATAGAGTGCAAACATATACTGTAATCAATTTCTCTTCATCACGGTCTTCTTGTTTAGCAGCCTTCTTGTTGAACATCTTGCTCTTCACTGACAAAGATACATGATGATAACAACTGACACAATAAAATTTCTGTGAATCATGTTTTCAGGAAAGAAACGACACTACACTTTTTTTTAAATGTCAGAGGTAATAACAAGTGGACCAAAAAACATTAAGCCTAAGGAACAGTCTCCACACTTGTCCTTCCATTAATCAAATAATCAATACATAAATGTGTGCCTTCTTGCTCTTCACACAAATTCATAGTTTCAATCTGATCTCCAAATTTGATATGGTGACTTGAAAGGCATAGTGGGCAAAACAAGAGTGAATATAATGGCTACTAGACTAATTCTTTTGTGCTAGACAATTGCATTAGTCACATGTTTAATGTGCAGGTCAAAGTGAAGTCATGTCAGTGTTTGAGGTCTACAGGTCAAACACATCTTGAGAAGAGAATGGGGAAGGGGAGATAGGAGGTTGGGAGGGGGAGTGTGGGGATGAGGGGAAAGGGAGATGAGGGAAGGGGGGGGGAGACAAGGAAGGAGGGATAAGGGATAACAGGTGGCTGGAGATGGAAAGGAGGTGGGGAACAATTGTCATATTTCTAATGGTTGGAGAGGATGGACTGTCGGCAAAAATCAGCACTCACTAGTACTCTAACACTGCAAGTTTTCTGATTTCATGCTCAGAAAAACGTTGAACAAGCACACACACACACACACACACACACACACACACACACACACACACACACACACACACACAGAGTTGGAAAACCTAAACAGTGGATATCTCACTCTATATACGGTTTATCATACTTATGCTGCTGTTTTGTTGCATCATTCAAAAACATTCGTTGTTAACATTATGGTTGTTTTATTTGTTGTTAATCTATTTTGTACACTGCCAGGTATCTTTTTGTAGCAGAAAAGCAGCGTTGTAATATCTACATCTCCGCAGTGTTATAATGTCTAAATATAACATCCTATCATACTGGCTTTGACCTCTCTCAACTGATTAATTCTGATAATCTCAACAACAACAAAAAATCTCTCTGTACCAGGTGATCCCAGATTTCCAACACTATCTTAGTGTGTCTGAAAAATATCTAAACTCTCGGGAACTCATTAGACAAACCTACATATATATTATAATACTTCTCATCTTAAATGCATCACAAATATATACGCTTCACAAAGCAATGAAGACCAACATTATAAATAAGCAGTCAATGGACAACGTTACCAAAGTATAGGTCTTGTAGCAGAGAGTATCGTCTTCATCCTCAGTCTGTGTCAGAAGATCAGTATAGGTCTCATAGACCTCATCACAAATCTCTGCATCCAGATGCTCCAACTGTAAATTACACGATGCAAAAACAGCGAGTGTTACAACTGATCACATCAAAAAAAGTACCAACAAAAAACTTCAAATGCTGAAATAAATTCAACCGCCAGTACAGCTCACCTGCTGGATTCACATATGTAACGATGTCCTTTCCTTTCCTTTCTGGATGAAATATATTGTAATGAGTTAGCTAGCATCAACTTGCTACCAGTCTCTCCATAAGTAAATCAAATGCTCACCCATAATACACTGTCTTCTTTATTACATGGCAGTATAAGTGTACTGACATAGTACATTCCTCCGGGGGTTGCGACCTTGCCGTGGTCGGAGGGCTTGCGCGGTCCAGTGATCCCTTAGGCTTTGCTGGCGGGGGCATCAATACTTGGATATAGGCTGGTTTTTTCAAACTGCTTCTAGGCCTGAGAGGTGAAGATGCCGTCTGGCCTAAGCGTAACGTCACCCCTGATGTGGCCCTTTGCGGTCGGCTGGGCTATAAGCAACATTATCTTATCTTATCTAAGCGTACGTGGTAAGGAGTTGATCCCCCTGGTAGGGCTTCCCATGTCAGATAGGCTAAGGGTGAGGATCCTGACTAAGAGTAACCCGCCTTTCTCCTTTTCTTGTTTTCTGCCTTTCTTATTTGGCCCTTTTCTATCTTCGTCTCCCCTTCAAGTCTTCTTTTCCACACTCCTTTTCTCTCTGTGGTCTCCTTAAGATCCGCCGCGTTTGCGTGCGGTGCGACCTGTGTCGGAGGGGGATGAGATCCTGGTGATTGAGAGGGCCAGCGCTCTCAACACATCACTTTGGCTCGGACCTCCCCTAGACAGGGAGTACACTTTGGCCGAGTGTACTAATCGGCTCCCTTCTTGGGGCTGGGTCAAGACAGGCATTTCCCCCTGCTGGCCGTGTGACCCCTGCAGTGCTCAGCTCTCTGTTCCGGGAGTTGAGCATGATCAGGGGGGATAGGGTTGGTGGTTTCTGGTTTGTGTATATCTCTCCTAAAGCCTGGAAGGGGTCAAGACATTGGTTTCTTGGCCCTGGCCCCTTAGTTGGACTCCAAGGTGGGTGGGTAAGGGAGAGATGAAACATAATACAATAAATATGGCTTTTTTCAAAAAATATCCCCCCCAAAAAGAAGAGGAATGGCAGCATCCCCTATTTCAGGGGATTTCCATTCTGCAGTGATTCTGACATAGAGGTAAGACAGAGGACAGGTTTCTGGGCTTCCTGGGCTCGTGATGGAAGGGACGGAGCAGGAAAGACCCCTTTCAGCTCTGAGCCTTTCGCCATACAAAGGGCTTTCAAGGTATAGCAGGTGACCCTCGGTCCATCAAAAGGTTGCGGAACGGCTCGTTTCTGATTCAATGTAGATCACAAAAACAATCTGAACAGCTGCTGAGGGCAACTAAGCTCGTGGACAGGGAGATCAAGGTGACTCCCATAAACAGTTGAATTCGTCGAAGGGAGTAATTCGCTGCCGAGATTTAACAGGTGTCTCAGAGGCAGAGATCAAAACGGAACTGGCGTCCCAGGGTTGTGACGGAGGTGCACAGGGTGACGGTAAAAAAAGGTGCAGAGAGAGTGGCCACCAACACCCTCTTTCTGACATTCTGCAACCCTGTGCTGCCTCCGGTCATCAAAGTTGGCTATGATCCTATCTGAATGTCCGAGTTCAGCTGTATATTCCGTCCCGTTGAGGTGCTTCAGATGTCAGAGGTTTGGCCATGTCAGAGACCGCTGTTCTGGGCAGGAGGTGTGCGGTGTTTGCTGCAAGGCAACCCATGATGGGCCGTGTCAAGATCCGGCACATTGTGCTAACTGCGGTGGCGACCATCCTCCTCTTCAAGAAACTGCCCTCTTTGGATTCAGGAATCCACTATTCAACGCATCAAAACAGAAAAGAAGATCCCCTTTTTTTGAGGCCCGCAAAACAGGTTGTGGGCAGTCAGACGCCATCAGCTTCTTATGCTTCGGCCGTAAAGACAGTTCCCACAGTTCCACTCGGTCAGTCTGTTGCCAGATGATGACTTCCGTTTTCAAAGACATTGCAAGGAAGAATTGTCAACTCTGGTGGAAGCAGGTCCACCACCTCCAACCCAAAGTGAATGCCCCTGTGGAGGCAAAAAATCCGCCACCCTCAGACTGCCCAGCAGTCTACAACATCTGCTGCTGGGCAGATTAAAAACCAGCAGTCCCACCTCGAACTCCTCTGTCCAGTGCCCGTGCGGGCAAGCGAGTTCAATCCAGTGTGGAGATGGTGGAGATGAGGAAGAAAACCTCTACCGTCTCCCAAACCCAGCCCTTCTTCACCTGTTGGCAAGTCTGCCAACAGGTCTGAAGACCAACACAGTCCAGTGAAACTTAGCAATAAGTTTACACCTTTAGAAACAGATGTTGAGGAGGAGATGACCTGATCTCTCTCCTTTTCGCCCTCTGCACCATGGATAGTACAATATTCCATTGGAATATCCGTGGACTAAATTCCAACTTCGAGGAACTGCAGCTTCTGTGTCGATCTATAAAACCTTCCATCGTGGCTCTTCAGGAAACTCAAATTCAAAGCCAGAAGCCCTTCACTCTTTCTGGTTTTAAATATTCTTTAAAAACCCTGCACAACCATCCATCGGGACTGTCGGGCGGTGTTGCCCTTCTCATACACAAAACTCTGCTGTATAGTCCTGTCGCTCTTTTCTACCCCCCTTCAGGCTGTAGCTGCGAGAGTCACTCTCCCAAGACTGTGACAATCTGTTCTCTTTATTTACCTCCTTCTGTCCCGGTTTGTCGTCAGGACCTTGTCAGTCTGATAGGAGAACTTCCCCGACCTTTTTTGTGTTGGGTGACTTTACGGTCACAATCCTCTTTGGGGTAGTGTCAGTACATCATCAGAGGTCTGCTTTAATTGAGGATTGTCCTTTCGGATTTGGATTTGTGTTGCCTGAACGATGGATCTGCAACTTACCTCCACTCTTCCACAGGTTCACTTTGTGTTTAGATTTGTCGATTTGTGACCCCCCGCTGGTCCTGGACTATGAGTGGTCTGTCCATGATGATCTGCACGGAAGTGACCATTTCCCTGTCCTTCTACAACCGTAATAACTGAACTCATCTCTGTCTCTCAACATCTAAAATTTTAGGAAAGCAAACTGGGATCTATTTGCAGCCACTATTTCTAAGGAATTCCCGGACACTGATTTTCTTCAGAGTCCGGACCCAGCTGAATCTCTGACTAACACTGTGATCAAATGTGCTAAAGCCTGTATTCCAGTGTCTTCGATAAACTTCAAATGCCAAAAACACCCTGGTTCGATTCAGACTGCCAACAAATTTCCAAAGTTCGAAAACGTGCTCAGCGTCGGGTTATACCAACGACCTTCGGGTCCCAACGCTCGAGCCCATCAGAAACTCCGTGCTAAATCGAGACACACTTTTAAAATCAGTAAACGTCGGTCTGGAGAAGCTTCTGCTCCAGGCTGACATCGAAAATTCCAAAAAAAAAAGTGTGGACATCATTAAGAAATCAAAGGGAAGAACACCTGTCCCACTGTGAACCATCTCAAGTTTCGGATTCTTTAATAACAGAGAAGAAAGCAGTTGCTAATTGCTTGCTTCAACCATTGAAAAGAATTCTCCTCTTCAAACAAATCAGCCCCTTTTGTCAAAACAAAGCCTTAAAGAAAAATCACCCTGCACTTTTCGTCAGACAACATGGAAGACTACAATCTTCCTTTCACGTTAAACGAACTGAAATCTGCCTTACTTTCTTGCAGCGATTCCTCTCCAGGTATAGATGAAATCCATTATCAACTGTTGAAACATCTTCCGCAAATAGGTCTGAACATCCTGCTACAGGTATACAAACCATGTGTGGACTACAGGTTTCTTTCCACCCTCTTGGCGAAAAGCCCTCATTATTCCCATCCCAAACCCGGAAAAGATCTTTCTGATCCCTCAAAACTACCGTCCCATAGCTTTGACCAGCTGTGTCTGTAAATTGATGGAGAAAATGGTCAATGCTAGGCTCATGTGGAAACTGGAAACCGATGGCCCTTTTGGCGAAAGAACAGTGTGGTTTCCGCAAACATCGGACTACAGTTGACATTTGATTCGTCTGGAATTACACTTCGGAACGCCTTTCTGAACAAACAGCATGCAGTGGCAATTTTCTTTGACTTGGAGAAGGCCTACGATACACCTGGAAGTCGGGGATACTTCATGATCTCCAAGATCTGGGTTTTCGAGGTCATCTTCCGCTTTTCATTCAAAATTTTTTGGCAGAACGACAGTTTCAGGTCCGGGTTGGCACCACTCTCTCTGATTTCCACGAGCAGGAGTTGGGTGTTCCACAGGGAACATACTGTCTCCTGCCTGTTTAGCATTAAAATCAACAACATTGTTCAATCAGTTCAGCAGGGTTCAGACTGCTCATTGTTTGTGGATGATTTCGCTGTCTACGCAACTGGAAGCCTGTACCCGAGTGTCCAGGCAGGCTCCAGCTTTGCGTGGATAAAATCCATCAGTGGGCGGATGAAAACGGTTTCACCTTTTCTGCTACAAAAACACAGTGTATTCACTTCCATAATTTCCATCAGTTTTATCCAGATCCCGAACTTCAAGTAGGGAAATCGCCCATTCCAGCTGTCAAAGAGGCCAAATTTCTAGGGGTTATTTTTTACCAGAAACTTAACTTTCTCAGCCACATCAAAAACCTCAAAACTGCTTGCCAGAAAGCACTGAAAAATTCTGCGGGTCGTAGCGCACACTGACTGGGGCGTGATAAGAAAACTTTGCTGCACCTCTACAGAGCCTTGGTCCGTTCCAAACTGGATACGGTTGTGCTGTGTACGGCTCTGCAAGATCGTCTTACCTCAACTCTTGGACCCTATCCACCATCAAGGGCTTCGTCTCTGTCTTGGGGGCGTTCCGCACCACCCCTGTGTACAGCTGTACGCAGAGGCGGGTCAACCTTCATTGTCCAACGCAGGCTGAAACTGTCTTTAAATTATTATATCCGACTGTTCTCAGAACCAGAAAACCTGCCTATGACTGTGTCTTTGACCCTCCGTTCCAAAGTAAGTTTGAAAACAACCGAAATGTATTCCGCCGTTTGGGGCTTCGTATGCAGCCTCACGTGCGGAATGCAGGTTAGACCTAGGAGTTGTGTCCGATTTTTCCAAGTTTCCGGATCAACCTCCGTGGACCTTTTTCACACCAGAGATTCGTTTTGATCTTGCAGCTTTTCGCAAAGAGTCTACCAGCTCTCTGGCATACAAGGCATTGTATGCCGAGCTCTGTTCCAAATTCCCATCCTATCAAAAGTTTTCACTGACGGTTCCAAGTCTGAAGATGGAGTGGCCTGTGCAGCCTACTGCCCTGGGGCTCCTTCTCAGATACTGTTGGAACATATACATTCAGATGCTTCTGTCTATTCGCTGAACTTACTGCTCTGGTTCTGGCTTTGAAGATAATCTCACATTCTTCGAAGAGCGACTTTTGGTTCTGTCGGATTCGCTGTCAGCTTTGGAGGCCATAGCTGGCCGCAACCTTCAGCATCCAGAACTTTTACATTTCTTCGAACTTTTTAGCACATTGAAAGCGGACGGTTACAACATTACTCTTGCTTGGGTTCCTGGTCATGTTGGCATCGGCGGGAACGAAATGGTTGATCGTTTAGCCAAGAACGCCACAAGAGAGAAACTGTCCAACATTTATATCCCCTGCTCAGATATGAAAACCCAAAATTAACGATTATGTGAGAGACCTCTGGCAGGAGGATTGGAACACACAGACGAGTAACAAACTCTTTCAGATCCGTCCAAACCTTAAGGACTTCCTCCCATCTACGTCGGGGGGTCGTAAAGAGGAAACGGTTCTGTGCCGGCTGCACACCGGCCATTCGTATTTTACCCATTCCTACCTTTTAAAGAGTGAAGAAGCTCCGTGGTGCATTCCATGTCATGCGCCACTCACAATGAAACATGTTCTTTTAGAGTGTTGGGACTTGCACGATGTGAGACACAAACATTTTACAGCGGAGTCCATGAAGATCCTGTTCAGGGATGTCCGCCTGACGTGATCCTTGAGTTTTTGAGAGAGATTAATATTTTTCATCTGATTTAAGATTTTACGGAAGAAAGATTTTTATCGAAGTTTCTGGTACGTTTCTAGACGATGTCATTTAAAGAAATGTGTGAAAGGGTTTTTTTTTTGTTTTTTTTTAAATTTAAATTCATGACTGGTGAGTTGATTTTAACGTGGTGACAGCCCTGATGTGGCCCTTTGCGGTCGGCTGGGCTATAAGCAACATTATCTTATCTTATCTCTTACATAGTACATTAACCCAAACATTATGTAATACAAAATAGACTACTTCTCTTAATGACATCAGCTGTTAAAATACACACAAAAACTCAAAACAATTGTGCAAAGTAAAGCTTATTTCAGCAGGCAGCATAAAAACAGGCTAGTAAAATTTCAATCAATGTGTCCTCTTCAGCCATTCAAAACAACAGATACAATTGCTCTACATTCCCTAGATTACAGCCACAACAAATGTCACCAGAAGATGGCTAGTTTACACAAGATACAGCAACGTTTTGCTATGAATGGCTGTTCACTGTTCAATTCTGTGTATTATATGAGCAAAAACAGAATTCCTGGGCTGCCAACTGAAGGAACAAACAAAATACAAAACAAACACAACAATTTTTTATTTCTTTGGACTTCTTCAGATAGGAGATAAGATAAGATAAGATAATGTTGCTTATAGCCCAGCCGACCGCAAAGGGCCACATCAGGGCTGTCACCACGTTAAAATCAACTCACCAGTCATAAAAAAAAAAAAATTAAAAAAAAAAAAAAAAAAAAAAAAAACCAACTTTCACACATCTCGTTAAATGACCTCGTCTACAAACGCACCAGAAACTTTGTTAAAAATCTTTCTGCCGTAAAATCTTAAATCAGATGAAAAATGTTAATCTCTCTCAAAAACTCAAGGATCACGTCAGGCGGGACATCCCTGAACAGGATCTTCATGGACTCCGCTGTAAAATGTTTGTGTCTCACATCGTGCAAGTCCCAACACTCTAAAAGAACATGCTTCACTGTGAGTGGCGCATGACATGGAATGCACCACGGAGCTTCTTCACTCTTTAAAAGGTAAGAATGGGTAAAATACGAATGGCGGTGTGCAGCGGCACAGAACCGTTTCTCTTTACGACCTCCCGACGTAGATGGGAGGAACTCCTTAAGGTTTGGACGGATCTGAAAGAGTTTGTTATTCGTCTGTGTGTTCCAATCCTCCTGCCAGAGGTCTCTCACATAATCGTTAATTTTCGGTTTCACATCTGAGCAGGGGATATAAATGTTGGACAGTTTTTCTCTTGTGGCGTTCTTGGCTAAACGATCAACCATTTCGTTCCCGCCGATGCCAACATGACCAGGAACCCAAGCAAGAGTAATGTTGTAACCGTCCGCCTTCAACTTGCTAAAAAGTTCAAAAAAAATTAAAAGTTCTGGATGCTGAAGGTTGCGGCCAGCTATGGCCTCCAAAGCTGACAGCGAATCCGACAGAACCAGAAAGTCCCTCTTTGAAGAATGTGAGATTATCTTCAAAGCCAAAACCAGAGCAGTAAGTTCAGCAGAATAGACAGAAGCATCTGAATGTATATGTTCCAACAGTATCTGAGAAGGAGCCCCAGGGCAGTAGGCTGCACAGGCCACTCCATCTTCAGACTTGGAACCGTCAGTGAAAACTTTTTGATAGGATGGGAATTTGGAACAGAGCTCAGCATACAAAGCCTTGTACGCCAGAGAGCTGGTAGACTCTTTGCGAAAAGCTGCAAGGTCGAAACGAATCTCTGGTGTGAAGAAGGTCCACGGAGGTTGATCCGGAAACTTGGAAAAATCCGACACAACTCCTAGGTCTAGACCTGCATTCCGCACGTGAGGCCGCATACGAAGACCAAATGGCGGAATACATTTCGGGTTGTTTTCAAACTTACTTTGGAACGGAGGGTCAAAGACACAGTCATAGGCAGGATTCTGCGGTTCTGAGAACAGTCGGATATAATAATTTAAAGACAGTTTCAGCCTGCGGTTAGACAATGAAGGTTGACCCGCCTCTGCGTACAGGCTGTACACAGGGGTGGTGCGGAACGCTCCAAGACAGAGACGAAGCCCTTGATGGTGGATAGGGTCCAAGAGTTTGAGGTAAGAGGGTCTTGCGGAGCCGTAGACAGCACAACCGTAGTCCAGTTTGGAACGGACCAAGGCTCTGTAGAGGTGCAGCAAAGTTTTCTTATCAGCGCCCAGTCGGTGTGCGCTACGACCCGCAGAATATTTAGAGCTTTCTGGCAAGAAGTTTTGAGGTTTTTGATGTGGCTGAGAAAGTTGAGTTTTTGGTCAAAAATAACTCCCAGGAATTTGGCTTCTTTTACAACTGGAATGGTGGACTTGTCCAGACAAATTTCAGGATCAGCAAAGAATTGACGAAAATTGTGGAAATGAATTGACTGAGTTTTGGTACGGGAGAAGGTAAACCCGCTTTCCTCAGCCCACTGTTGGATTCTGTTGACACAAAGTTGGAGTCGACGCTGTACGCTGGCGTAAGAAGCTCCAACTGCATACAGCGCGAAGTCGTCAACAAACAGAGAGGACTCAGTGCCCTGGCTTACCGATTGGACAATGTCATTTATTTTAATACTGAAAAGGGCTGGAGAAAGGATGCTCCCCTGAGGAACACCCAACTCCTGCCCATGGATGTCAGAGAGTGTGGTGCCAACACGCACCTGGAACTGTCGATCGGCTAAAAAGTTCTGAATGAACAGAGGCAGGTGACCCCGAAAACCAAGTCTGTGCAGGTCCATGAGGATTGCTGCTTTCCACGTGGTGTCGTACGCCTTTTCGAGGTCAAAAAAGATAGCAACCACATGCTGCTTGTTGACAAAGGCGTTGCGGATGGTGGTTTCCAGACGGATTAGATGGTCAACCGTCGAGTGGTACTTCCGGAAACCGCACTGTTCACTGGCCAAAAGACCATCGGTTTCCAGCTTCCACATCAGACGGGAGTTGACCATCTTTTCCATCAGCTTACAGAGGCAGCTGGTCAGAGCGATTGGGCGATAGTTGGAAGGGTTGGTAAGGTCCTTTCCAGGCTTTGGAATGGGAATGATCAGGGCTTTCCGCCAGGAGGGCGGAAAAGGACCCTGTAGTCCAGATATGGTTATAAACTTGGAGAAGAGTCTGGAGACAGCTTTCTGGAAAATGTTTCACAACCTGATAATGAATGTCATCCAGACCAGGGGCAGAATCAGTGCAGGTTTGTAAAGCTAATTTGAGTTCAACGATTGAAAAAGGAAGATTATAGGTTTCAGAGTTGTCTGATGTGAAATTGTATGAAGATTTCTCTCTAATCTCTTTGTTTCTTAAAAAGGCTGCAGATTTATTTGAAGACGAGGAGTTCTGTTGGATGGTGGAGGCCAACAGATTGGCAACAGCTTTTTTGTCAGTGATCAGAGCATCGGCAAGTTTCAAGTGATGAATGGAGGGGTTGGTGTTCTTCCCTTTGATTTTTCTAATGATGTTCCAAACTTTTTTCTTAGAAGTTTTAGATGTCAGCCTGGAGCAGAAGTTTCTCCAGGACCGACGTTTACTGATTTTGAAAGTGTGTCTTGATTTCGCACGGAGTTTCTGATGGGCTCGAGCGTTGGGACCGAAGGTCGTTGGTACACCCGACGCTGAGCCCGTTTGCGAACTTTGGAAATTTGTTGGCAGTCTGAATCGAACCAGGGTGTTTTTGGCATTTGAAGTTTATCGGAAGACACTGGAATACAGGTTTTAGCACATTTGATTACAGTGTTAGTCAGAGATTCTGCTGGGTCTGGACTCTGAAAAAAATCAGTGTCCTGGAATTCCCTAGAATAGTGGTTGCAAATAGATCCCAGTTTGCTTTCTTATAATTGAGATGTTGAGAGACAGAGGCGGTTTCAGTTAATATGGGTTGTAAAAGAACAGGGAAATGGTCACTTCCGTGCAGATCGTCATGGACAGACCACTCATAGTCCAGGACCAGCGAGGGGTCACAAACCGACAAATCTAAACACGAAAGTGAACCTGTGGAAGAGTGGAGGTAAGTTGCAGATCCGTCATTCAGACAACACAAATCTAAATCCGAAAGGACATCCTCAATTAGCAGACCTCTAGATGACGCACCGACACTACCCCAAAGAGGATTGTGACCGTTAAAGTCACCCAACAGCAAAAAAGGTCGAGGAAGTTCTCTTATCAGACTGACAAGGTCCTGACGACAAACCGGGACAGAAGGTGGAAGATAAAGGGAACAGATTGTCACAGTCTTGTGGAGAGTGACTCTCGCAGCCACAGCCTGAAGGGAGGTAGACAGAGCGACAGGACTATACAGCAAAGTTTTGTGTAGGAGAAGGGCAACACCGCCGACAGTCCCAACATGGATGGTTGTGCAGGTTTTGAAAGAATATTAAAGCCAGAAAGAGTAAAGGTCTTCTGGCTTTGAATTTGAGTTTCTTGAAGAGCCACGACGGAAGGTTTTAGAGACTGACACAGAAGCTGCAGCTCCTCAAAGTTGGAATGTAATCCACGGATATTCCAATGGAATATTGTACTATCCATGGTGCAGAAGCGAAAAGGAGAGAAATCAGGTCATCTCTTCAACGTCCGCTTCTAATGGAGTGAATTTATTGCTTAGTTTCACGGGACTGTGTTGGTCTTTGGACCTGCTGGCAGACTTGCCCGCAGGTGACAAAGGCCTGGAGTTTGGAGATGGTGGAGGTCTGGATTTGGGAGATGGTGGAGGTTTTTTCCTCAACTCCACCATCTCCACACTGGGTTGAACTCCCTTGCCCGCACGGGCATTGGACAGAGGAGTTCGAGGCGGGACTGCTGGTTTTTTAATCTGCCCAGCAGCAGATGTTGTAGACTGCTGGGCAGTCTGAGGGGTGGCGGATTTTTTGCCTCCACCAGGGGCATTCACTGTGGGTTGGGAGGTGGTGGACCTGCTTCCACCAGAGTTGACAGTTCTTCCTTGCAGTGTTTTGGAAAAAATAAATTCATCAGTCTGACAGCAAACTGACCGAGTGGGAATCGTCTTTACGGCCGAAGCATATGAAGATGCTGTGGGCGTCTGACTGCCCACAACCTGCTTGCGGGCTTCAAAAAAGGAGATCTTCTTTTCTGTTTTTATTCGTTGAATGGTGGATTCCTGAATCCAAAAAGGACAGTTTCTTGAAGAGGAGGGATGATCGCCACCGCAGTTAGCACAATGTGCCGGATCTTTGCACGGCCCATCATGGATTGCCTTGCAGCAAACACCGCACACCTCCTGCCCAGAACAGCGGTCTCTGACATGTCCAAACCTCTGGCACCTGAAGCATCTCAACGGGGACGGGACATACAGCTGAACACGGACGTTCAGGTAGCCAACTTTGATGACCGGAGGCAGCACAGGGTTGCAGGAGGTCAGAAAGAGGGTGTTGGTGGCCACTCTCTCTGCACCTTTCTTGACTGTCACCCTGCGCACCTCCGTCACACCCTGGGACGCCAGTTTCGTTTTTATTTCTGCCTCTGAGACACCCGTTAGATCTCTGCAGCGAATCACACCTTTTGATGAATTTAACTGTTTATGGGGAGTCACCCTGATCTCCCTATCCACTAATTTTGTTGCCTTCAACAGCTGTTCAGATTGTTTTCTTGATCGACATTGAACTAGAAACGATCCATTCCTCAACCTTTTGACGGACTGAGGGTCACCTGCTAAGCCTTGAAAGCCCTTTTGAATAGCAAAAGGGCTCAGAGCTGAAAGGGGTCTTTCCTGCTCCGTCCCTTCCACCACGAGCCAGGAAGCCCAGAAACCTGTTCTCTGTCGTACCTCCGTGTCAGAATCGCTGTCAGAATAACGTTCCCCTGAAATAGGGGATGCTGCCTTCCTCTTCCTTTTGGGGGGGATATTTTTTGAAAAGGCCATATTAAGTTCATTGTGTTTCATCCCTCCCTTACCCACCCACCTTGGAGTCCAACTAAGGGGCCAGGGCCAAGAAACCAATGTCTTGACCCCTTCCAGGCTTCGGGAGAGACATACGACAAACAGAAGCAACTAACCCTATCCTCCCTGATCATGCTCAACTCCCGGGGACAGAGAGCTGAGCACTGCAGGGGTTCACATGGCCAGCAGGGGAACTGCTTGTCTTGACCCAGCCCCAAGAAGGGGAGCCGATTAGTACACCCGGGCCAAAGTGTACTCCCTGTCTAGGAGAGGTCGGAGCCAAAGTGATGTGTTGAGAGCACAGGCCTCCTCAAGCACTGGCCCTCTCAATCACCAGGACCTCATTCCCCTCCGACACAGGTCGCACCGCACGGCAAACACGGCGGATCTTAAGGAGACCACAGAGAGAAAAGGAGTGTGAAAAAAGATAGGAGACACAGCATTCAAAACAATGAAAACAAAGGATGATCAGACCATTTCTCATCTCTTTGATCTTGGTGCAGAATTTATGTGTATTTTAGTCTCTTACTCTCTCAAAGAAAAAAAGGTCGAATTTTTTTTCCATGAAGCCTCACCTTTTGAATCAACTGTTTCATAAAGTGTGTGCGGTAGGACAGAGCAGGGGGGTGTAAGCCACACACAGGGTTCAATACAGTTGTCTGCAGAACACGCTGCTGCAGTTGAGGAGTTGCCACCAGAGCAGCCGTCTCTTCATCCTGCTGACACACAAAGTCTACCAGTTTCAGGAACTGAATCAACAACACCTACAGGCATATTCATCATTCAGTACAGAATCACTAACCATGGTATGTCTTCAGATCTTGGGTCTAATGTTAAATAATCAAAAAATTTAAAAATGCTAAATCATGTCACATATTCATCAAAAACAAACTCCACAGCTGATATTAACTGGGCACACCCCCACCCCCATCCATCCACCCACCAACCAACATATTTCTATATTTATGATGAATTTTGATAGATGATAAGGCACTGGGTCACTATTTTTTCCTTTTTAAAACATTAAACAAGTGGGGTATGTTTTGCTCCCATAAGGAAACCTAACACAGAGTAACTTTTATTCAAGACTGGCACAGCCTTTTAAACTTGAATAAAGTCAGACAAATACATAGACGAACAATCTAATAGTGGGGGAAAAAACAAGCGCAGGCCAACAACTGAACTGTCTTCATAGTAATGACTTGGCAAAGATTTGGACTTAAGGAGGGGAGGGGGGGGGGGGGGGAGTTTGAAGATGGAGAAACTGGGAACATGAAATTTTAAAAAAATATGTTACAGATATGGAAACTCCTCACTAGCTGCATAAGGGAACCATCGCAATCCCTTTTGAAGGCAGATATATTTGTAGTGCCTGCTCCGAGGCCTTTCGTCCGCTGGGTCAGACTCATCAGGGAGACATGGCTGGTTGTGTCTGCGCTCCCGGCGTCAAATAGAAACACACCACAGTCCATAATACTGTGGTGTTCTCACCACCAAGGGTGCAAAAAAGAATCCAATAGCACCCCCAAAGCAGCCAGCGAAGAGTAGTAAATGCAACCAAACTAAAGTGTGGGGAGGAAAAAAGTTGCTGTAAAACTAAAGACATTTCGTTTGGTTGCATTTACTACTCTTCGCTGGCTGCTTTGGGGGTGCTATTGGATTCTTTTTTGCACCCTTGGTGGTGAGAACACCACAGTATTATGGACTGTGGTGTGTCTCTATTTGACGCCGGGAGCGCAGACACAACCAGCCGTGTCTCCCTGATGAGTGCGACCCAGCGGACGAAAGGCCTCGGAGCAGGCAATACAAATATATTTGCCTTCAAAAGGGATTGTGATGGTTCCCTTATGCAGCTAGTGAGGAGTTTTCATATGATCTGTAACATTTTTTTATTTTATTTCATGATCCCAGTTTCTCCATCTTCAAACCCCCCCTCCCCACCCACCCCCTCCTTAAGTCCAAATCTTTGCCAAGTCATTACATTTACTATGAAGACAGTTCAGTTGTTGGCCTGCGCTTGTTTTTCCCCCCACTATTAGATTGTTCGTCTATGTATTTGTCTGACTTTATTCAAGTTTAAAAGGCTGTGCCAGTCTTGAATAAAAGTTACTCTGTGTTAGGTTTCCTTATGGGAGCAAAACATACCCCACTTATTTACTGTTTATCGTTTACTGTTCCCTACCTCATTTCATTTCCGATTTTTAAAACATGTTTCAAACAATATGACTACTGAAATCCTACTGCACACTGATTAATTTGTTTTGGACAAGTTCCAGATTTTTAACAGCGGGCTTTGACCTGAGCTGTGATGAACATCCGCTGGAGGAAAAGATGTTATGTATAAGACTATAACTTATAAGTAATGCCAAGACTATCCAGGTTTCAAATGGACAGTTAAAGAGCTGATATGACCTTTTTATGACAAATACCAACTTGTAACTGATGACAGGACCTGTACAATTGATAAATCAATACTGAGAAGGACTATCAGGGAACACTTCAGAGAACACTTTGCCCTTTTGTTTTGGGAATAACGCATAGTGGTCGATTCTTCTGTTGAAAACATCCTTCAGAACTACAAACAGAAGTGTGATGGACAGAGAGGAGAGAGGATGGCTGGTAAGATCTGTAGGAGAGACAATATTATAGATGAAAGATTGGTGGGATGAGGAATAAGCAAGGAATGGTAATAGATGGAAAGAAATGGTAATGGATGGAAAGAACGGTGAAAGATGACAAAATATCTATATAAATGGGGTGATGAAAGGTAAGATGAGAGAGAGAGAGAGTGAGAAAGGGAGGGAGATGATAGAGGAACTTCAGATAAAAGGGGAATTGGATGCAATGCAAGAAAGCACAACAGATGGAAAGACATTGAGAGTAAACTGGTTGAAAGACAGGTGGGATCAAATAAGGCAAGAGGAATGATGGAAAGAAAGGTGGTGTGATGAGAAGTCATAGATGGGGGTGGCAAGATGAATGGAAGGAGAGGGAGAATGGGCTGATGGATGGGAAAAAAACAAGGATGACAGAACCTTAAGACAGTCAGATAATATCTGAATGGGATGGGGTTTTTCTTTTAAGAAAAATTATAATATTAATTCACTGAATGGGACAAACAAATTGCAAGACAAAACATGACACAGTTTGACCTTTTAGGTCTTCTTCAGACAAGATAAACAACATTCAGGACAAATATAAGAATTCATCTCCTGGTGGCATGGGGATGCTGACTGCCATGTTCACATTCTGTACCAGTCGTTCAGCATATTAACAAGAACTGCAAAGTCTACAAAGAGAATAATTTTTAAGCTCTAACTGGAGATGTGATGATGCCAGTTAGAGTAGAACAATTGCTGCTCTCTCTCTCTCTTTCTTTCTTTCAGTATCACCCCTAAAAGTAAGCATAGAGTTATGAATGAAAGTACACACAGAGTCCATCATTTAAGAACACAAAACTATATCAATATGCCCATGCAACAAGATGATGAAGATCACATGGCCTTGATAATCCTCTGGGCTAATTGTTTAAGAAGCAAAATGTGGGCGATGACAGAAGAAACATTGACCAGCAACTTTGCAGAATGGGCACGGAATACCTTTGCAGAGACCCAAGTCTTGACATGTAACCGACATCACTTGCTGAATTGTTCGTGCTCAATGTGTCCCTATGGAGAATTTCTGATAAAAGGGAAGAAAACATTCTTTGGTAGCACACTTGGCACCTAGTGTTGAAACATACCTGTCACAAACGTGAAATGTTGAGAACAAAACAAAAAGAAGCTGAAACAGGAAATATTTCGGGGGGTTTGTGTTTTTTTTTCTGATTTGATTTATGACTGACCGATCCTGGTCTCTTGTCTGTGATTATAATTTCATGAATGAAAATCGTGAGGCTCAGACAGACACCCTGACTGGCAAAGATCTAACACTTCTGTCCTTCAGGCGATTCCAGCAGCCATATCCAAAGGTTTTATATGACTAGTTACCTTCCACTTCATTTTCCTTATTGGAACCATTTCCAAAAACTGAGTGCTGAGTAGGTCCAAAAGTTCTTCAATCTGTTCTCTGTGACAAGCCATTTGTGGATCAATGGAGGCCGCCATGTTTATAGCATATGGAATCAGCTGTGTGATTAGTTCAAAATAGAGCCTCTTTTTCGGTTCGACCAATCAAAAACTTGTTTAGTAAGGGTAGTTTTGACAATGTATGGCGTGCGTGTGGAGAACGTCGGAAAACTTACAAGATTGAACCTGTAGACTTTTCTTCTAGTACTAGTAGTGAGGGCAGCGGTTATAGCTGATCAAAAATCAAGATGCCTGCAACGTATGTACATATATTTTGGAAAAATACCTCTTTCACTTTGATCCTGTACTTTATATGAGACAGTTTCTTTTTGCCGGATGCATCGTCTTTCTAAACTCTGGTCTTGTGGCCGCATGGTCATGAAAACAAAACATCGCTGTAGCTATAAACTAAAGATTTGTCCTCATCATGCAGCTGTCAAACGAGTCAGTCTTGCTTTGAGGCTTACGCATCTTTTGTTTTGTAATTAATATCTGCCATCAAATTGCTAATGGGTTTCGGCTTGTATAGTTTTTTGTCTTTTTAAAATATGGAGTAGGCCTATATTACCGAATGTGGGGGTGGGGGTGCGTGAGAAAGAGGAGAGGAGGGTAGAATATTACCTACTATATCAGTAATCTTCTTTCCTATGGCTACTGCCTTCATTGTAAAGATTCTGTAGACAATGAGGGGTTTTGCGAGTAGTTTGAAGTCGCTTGAGGTAGAGTTTGCTGGGCCCCAGGGTGTTGTTAGGGATGGGGACAGGGGGGAGTGGTATGGGATCATATTCGGGATTTGAAGCCCACCAGGGTGGGGCTGAGGGCAACCTTTGCAGAAAGGCAGTTCCAGTCGGATATGGTCCTGGGAAAGAAAGACAAGTTTCTATCTGTAGAGAGTCCTGCAGTTGGAACGGTGGTAGGTTGCTGGATGGGACCATTGGGTTCCTTTAGGTGCAGAGGGATTCTGAGAGGGCTTGTGGCACGTGTTGATGATGAGGCTTCCGTTGTGGTATTTGTAGAAGTTTGCTAGTCACGCCTTTCTCTTTCGTTCTGTGACGGGGGACCACTGAAGGGTCTCCAGCATGTCTTGTACACTGGAGGTTTTGTGGTGTCCATGGGTGACCCAGCGAGCAGCTCGGCATTGGATCGTTTCCAGTTTCTTGATGTCCTTCTCTATGTAGGGGTCCCACACAGGGCTGGCGTATTCAAGGGTTGGGCGGGCTAGTGATAGGTAGGCTTGCTGCTTGATGCGCTGGGATCCTACCTTCAGGTTCCGTCTCAGTAGGCCAAGAGTCTTGTTGGCACGGTTGGAGATGTGGGGGCTCCAGCTGAGATCAGAAGTGATGGTGACGCCAAGGTATTTGGACTTGCTGACTGTATCAAGGGTGTGGCCTCGGAGAGTGTAGTTTGACGGTAGGGGGTTTGTCTTCTGGCTCACTCGCAGTGTCTGGCATTCATCTGGATGAAAACTCATGAGCCATCTCTGCTGCCACTCTGCGAGGCGGTCGAGATCCTTCTGGAGGGCTTGCTGGCCGCTGGTGAAGAGACAGTTTTGTGGCACAGAGTGTCATCAGCAAGAGATGAGCAGTGGAGGACAGTCCAGTCGGCATGTCATTGATGCAGAGTAGAGATGAGCAGTGGAGGACAGTCCAGTCGGCATGTCGTTGACGCAGAGTAAGAATAGGCTAGGCCCAAGAACAGAACGTTTGGGAGCTCCAGACTCCACAGTGACAGGACTGGAACTTGTGGAAGTAGCTCCATCCACCACTACTGACTGCTATCTGTCCAAGAAGAAATTCTTTATCCAGGTGAGTATTTTCCCTGTGATACCAAGGGAATGGATCTTGTGGAGCAGGAGGGAATGACAGACTTTGTCAAACGCCTTGGAAAAGTCCATAATGAGAGCGTCTGTCAGTTTTCCAGCCACAAGGCTTATGGACAGCTCGTCTACAAGTCTGATGAGCTGGCTTTCGCAAGAGCGCTGAAATCTGAATCCGTGCTGTGCTTCGGTGATAACACCATTCTCCTCAGTGAAGTTCATGACGGTGCTCATGATGATGTGCTCCATTAATGACTTTGCACGGTACACTGGTCAGAGAGATCTGGCAGGGCTTTTCAGTGTCTTTGTGGTCCAGTCAAAAGAAGGGAGATTGAAGTCACCTCCAATGATGACAGTAGCATTTGAAGCTGTGACACACTGGACAGATATTTCAAACTTTTTTGAGGCAGATCGCGTCACTGGTTTTGGGCCTCTACTAGTAGGTGGTAACGAGCAGTTGCCTTCTTCCTTTTACTTGATCCTCACCCAGATCAGTTTGCACCTGTCCACGGACAGTTCCTCCACTTCTTGGCATGTTAAATGATTCGCCATGGCTATCAGTACTCCCCGCCGAGCCGGTCCCTGCCATGCCTGAATGTGATGAAGTGAGGAGGGAAAAGCTCACTGGAGCAGATATCAGTGTCAAGCGGTGTCTCCGTGCCAATGATAATATCAGGTTTCTTGCTGTCGATAAAGTTCTGTGGTTCTGCTTTCTTGCCTCAGCTGGATTGGAAGTTGATGTTTAAAAGTCTTAGCGTTCAGTTGAACTGCTTATTTTGTCTGGTAGCTCGTGAGGGTGTGGACGAGTGGATGGGTTTGAAGTTTGTAAGTGAAGGTTTCTGTGGGGCTTAGTAGCTCTAGAGGAAATGTCTCCTCCATGACTAGCACTTGCTGCTGCTGCATCTAGGCCCAACAGGTCAAAGTTTACATTGTCACAAACCACACATCTCCATACTACATCACTTTCACCCAGTCTTTCATACTCTTCGGAGCCAGATGGAATACTTTGGCCTGCAAGATGGAACCACTGGCCATAAGTGTTGTATTCCACTGCACATTCCGACCAGGAGACTGTACGACGGCCATATCCACAATGAAAGCTCCGCTTCTCGTCCAGATGATGATGATTCAGCTATTAAGTTTATCAGCCTTTTGCCTGAATATGTAGAGAATTCTAGTGATTTTTCACATAAGGGTAAGAGGTAATAATTGTGAGAAAAATCTATAAACTTCTAAATCAGTAAATGACTATGATGATACCCACACTTCAAGTAACGGATTTCCACATAATTCAAGTGCAAGAGATCATTCGATGAGACGGTCTCTGTGTGTGTGACTGATACTCACATTTTCTCGGATGCCACTTTTTAAAGTTTTTTTTTTTTTTTAATTGTCAGGTGTTTCCTTAAGTGATGATGTATTTTATTTTAGTTTTCTGAGTCTTGATTCAAGGGTTTTTATTCAAGTACAGTACAATTTCATTCCATTGAATTTTTCAAAACAAAAACAAAAAAAACTAATAAACAACCAAACAAAAAGATTTGTATAGCAGAGCTTTAGATGTTTGTCAGTAGTTATGGGACACATATCCCCTGGCAGTTAAAACTAAGTGAGGGGACAAAAAGCAAAGGCGTCCATGGGACAAACTTACATCATTACCTTGGAGTTTTCATGCAATTTTAACACGAACACATCGCAAATCAAATATTTCTTTTATACCTCTGGTTTTAAACTATCAGTATCAAGTATCATATTTATCCCATTTTAATTTTGTACCGAATATGAGAAGATAAGTGGTTTCTCGTTCTTCGTTCTCACTGTCCTAAAATGTTGTTTGTTTTTACCTGAAGAAGACCCAAGGACTTGAAGGAGCCGAAATGCATAGTGTTTTGTCCTGTATTTTGTGAGTCTGTGTCCTTGGCGGTAACTAATCCCTTCGTTTTCTATATTTCTTTATCAGTGTCAAGCATGAAGAACTCACTCTGATTTTACTACCCTGTGGATACTGTGTGTACAGACTATCAAAATGTGTGTGTGTGTGTGTGTGTGTGTGTGTGTGTGTGTGTGTGTGTGTGTGTGTGTGTGTTTGTCTTGTGTGAGTGTTTGTCTTGTGTGAGTGTATGGGAGTACTTTTGTGACAGTGCAGTGTGTATGTACGCATGCACATGTGTGTGCGTGCATGTGTGTGTGTGCAAATGTCTGATTGTTTGTGTGCGTGTCACTCTGCATTTGTTGAGTGCCTTCAGATATCTGTTTCAGTCCAACCAGAAATGTCACTGTATCAGTGTGTGTGTGTGTGTGTGTGTGTGTGTGTGCTTGCCTGTGTATGTGAATGTGTGTGTTGTGTATAGTGTATGGAGGCAGAGACAGAGAGAAATAGAGAGAGAGAGGTGCAAGCCTGGCCTATATACTTGTTTGAAAAGTGTAACTTGATACCTGATTTGATTGCAAAATATCTTGTTCAAGCTCTTATGGATGGTTCATGATTGTGCCCAATCAGTGGCATTTTTGTCACTGCCAATGCACAGAACAAAGAACACAATGAAAATGGTGCCAACAGCGGCAGTTAAGCAAGGGGACATTAAATTAATCTCTTTGTCTTGGACTTAAAGTCCTGGTGACAAATCATGTTAGAATGTGACTTGTTTTGATTCTGATTCAATTCTAAATCATTCGAAAGCTGATCATTCACATCACTGTATGAACTATGGTAGCATGGACGGTACAGTTTGTCGACTTGGCAGTTCCATATCAAATGAGAAAGAGGATTAAACCTCAACTCAAACAGGGCAGCAAGGGCGCTCGACAGCCTAGCGCATGAGTATTTTATGTTGGGCCATTTCAAGATTTTGCACACAAAAATTGTGGGCTCTCCGGCAATCTGAAGCCCTGCATAATAACTTACAGTATGACACTTTGTTTAAAGCTGCTATTACAGTTGAGTTCAGTGAATTACACCCAAGGAGATGTTTTCATCCAGCTTTATCATTTCTGTGTTACCATTATTCGGTTGGGTTACAATTCAGAGCTGCCAAGTGTTTTACTTTTGGTGTCGCAATAGCATGCTACAATTTTGTTGACAGTGCTGCTGTGCTACACTTTCTGACAACTTATACCCCACAAACAAACAAAATTAAGAATTAACAAATTAACACACTTCTTGGACTTAGTTAATGGCTGTTTAAACAGAATTATTACAACGTAGATTTTCTTTTTCTTGGCCTTTCAGTGTCAGCAAACTGCTATGGATTTTCATCCATTCTTTTTTGTCCCCTGTGGTCGAGTAGCTTTAGGTTTTACAAGTTAACACCGCCCAGAACGTCACTGTTATTACCTGCTACAGTACTAGTGCACTTTGTTTGTCAAAGAACCCTTTTTTTTTCCTCTCCTAATGAGCTGTCCTGAGCATACCTTAGTTCAACATTGATGGTCAACCATTTTCACCCTCACTTTCCCCCAAGGAGAAGGCTTCATACCGTTCTGCTACTGGTCCGCTACATGGCCAGTGTAACATCATGCTCTAATTTGAAATGACAAACTGGCTGCTGAACACGGAGTCTTTGAAGTTATTGTTGCAAATAGATAACCATCATATTTGATAGAGAACTACAAAGTATTATATTTACATGAAGTAATAAAACTTACTAGTGATATAAAATGTCACAATTTTGTAATTGGCATGTTCGTTTTTTTTTAACAAACAATGGGAATTCTTTCAGTCTCTCCTAACTATTCCTCTCCTTGGTCCCCCTTCCCCATTCCCCTCTGCATCCTTCCTCCCCATTTGCCCCCACCGCCACCCTCCACCACCTTGGTGAATGATAATTTTGTTGTTCACTCTGGAATTGGCTCATATGGTGGATCCAACATTCTTTAAACCATAGTGGAAATCTGTGCTGTCTGGAGCGCCCTTGTAATTTTGGTTAGCATTGAAAGGCAGCCTGTGACATCTGTAAATGTTGACAGGCAGAGCAAGAGTCCAGAGAAGAAGTCTGCTGAGGCAGAAGCAGAACCAAAGAAAGGATCAGAGAAGAAAAAAGACAAGGAGGAAAAGAAGGAACGTGGGAGAGACAAACAGAAACGCAGTGGATCAACAAGCAGTGGATCAGAAAGCAGTTCGTGAGTGTTGCACTTGTGTCTGGTGTTGTGGTCATAGTTGACATATTGCACGTTTGTGTTTTTTTGTTTGTTTTCAGACAGCCCTGCTCAGGAATAGAAGACAACAAAAAAACAAAAACTTGTTACCATAGAAGCTGAAGTTGTCCCCCTCCCCCTTATTTATTTTCTTTGATTAAAATTATAATTGTTTAGTTTTAGGTAAATTCCATGTTCAGTGTTTTTTTCTTTCTTTTTTTAAGTTTAGTTCTGCGGCCCCTCACCTCCCCCCCTCCCCCACCAAAAAAAAGAAAACAGAGTTGCTCATTGTTGCAGGTCTGGGTCCAGCAGTAGGTCAAGGTCATCATCGTCAGGCAGCTCAAGCAGCAGCAGTGGGTCAAGCAGCTCACGATCCGGCAGTTCCAGCAGTTCCCGGTCATCCTCCTCCAGCAGTGACTCCAGTCGAGAGCGGGACCATCGCCGCAGAGACGGGTAACGAGATCTTATTTATACAGTAGAATCACTGATTGTCTTGATCTGTGGAAATCCATGAAAATTGTTTTGGGAAAAATCTTTGATTTGGATTCTAGTGTACATGAATGGAAACAAGCTAACGAAAAATGCTTATTTAAGTAAAGGGAAGCAGATGAATGTAAAGGACTTGACCTTATCATTGGAGAAAATCAGCTGATGCTATTTGCTACAAAATGGCAATGTGAGCACAAAATTTTGCATGTCAACATATTGAAGGTGTATTAGAAAAGAAATGATGGTTGCCTTTCTTTGGACAGTGTTTTGAAGGTACAGATCAAACAATTCATATGGGATAGTAAGCTTTTTACTTCAGACCCACAGGTTGTATGTTAATTATTTAAAAGTTCAGCTGTACCTAATTGTAACACAGTGGTTGTCTCTTACCCACAGGTTGTATGCTAATTATTTAAAAGTTCAGCTGTACCTAATTTTAACATAGTGGTTGTCTCTTACTGACAGGTTGTATGTTAATTATTTAAAAGTTCAGCTGTACCTAATTGAAACATAGTGGTTGTCTCTTACCCACAGGTTGTATGTTGATTATTTAAAAGTTCAGCTGTACCTAATTTTAACATAGTGGTTGTCTCTTACCCACAGGTTGTATGCTAATTATTTTAAAGTTCAGCTGTGCCTAATTGTAGCATAGTGGTGGTCTCTTACCCACAGGTTGTATGTTGATTATTTAAAAGTTCAGCTGTACCTAATTGTAGCATAGTGGTTGTCTCTTACCCACAGGTTGCATGCTAATTATTTAAAAGTTCAGCTCAGCCTGATTGTAATGGAGTTGTAGTTGTTAAGCTAATTATTTAAAAGTTCAGCTCCACCTGATTGTAACAGAGTTGTAGTAGTCTCTTAAATATATTTTAAATGCATGTATCATTGTTGATGGCTTTGCAGCGATAAAGACAAAAACAAGAAAAGGAAGCGCAGTCCAACCCCCAGACCTACCAAGGTTCACGTGGGACGTCTGACACGCAATGTCAACAAAGATCATATTCAGGAGATCTTTTCACTGTACGGTGCCATCAAGTTCATTGACTTGCCAAATGACCGCATCCATCCCAATACATCCCGAGGATATGCTTATGTGGAATACGAAAACCCAGATGATGCAGAGAAGGCGGTCAAGTACATGGATGGAGGTGAGATGTAACATGGAAGCAAATTTCTTGTGCCTGTGTGAATTAACTAAATTCTTCGACACATTTTTCAAAATTGAAACAAACGTTTTTGTCATTGGATTAATGCAGATTACAACGTACCGGTATGTTCACATGATTATTTTTGTTTGATTTTGACAACTCAGACAAGTGATGAACATATTGTTAAAGCTTTTAGTAAATGGAGACTATGTGCATGAGGAATTTTTTTTTTAGAATTGACAGGTAATTTTGATGGCCAGATGGTTGAAATATTTAGTTAACTGATGTATACATAGACACTTGTCTGAAGCTGGCAGTTAAGTTTGATAGACAGATTGTAAAAATGTTTAGGATATTACCAGAATTAGATTATGTAGATGTCAAGTTTCAGAATTCAAGTTTTAACCCTTACACTGGTTGTCGTGACAATAGTCGCGCCATTACGTCATGGACGTCACTGGTTGTCGCGACAATAGTCGCACTGTAGGGTGAGCCTTGCGAGCCCAGTTTCACAGACACACGCAGATACGAAACTATGGCTCAGTGACAAACTAATTTTGCATGAGTGACTGAGCGAGCCCCGGAACATGGATTTTCAATGTTTTAGCTTAGTTTATGGTTAGTAGCAGCTTGTAATGCATAGTGCGACTCGACTCGTCTGGCGAACAAAAATGGCGGCGCCCAAAGCAGAGCATGATAGAATTAGGAACTTGTTTGAAGATGTTTTGCTGGATTTCTTGTGGAAAAAGCAGGTGAAGAAGAAGTTATGGACATTTTGAATAAACTGGGTGTGATGGGTGATAGTTTTGATTTAGATCAAGCACCATGCAATCGTGATTTTGAGATCGACACGGACAGTGACTGGATGAGTGCCTAAGGGTGAGGGGAATTTCAAGATGCTATTCAGTGGGGAAGAAAAACTCAGTGTAGCGCTTACAGATGATCCTAAACCTTTCAAACATAAATGACAACAGTGTGGGCTGACTATTACATTTGTTGATAGTGACCATTTTGTGTGTGTGTGTGTTAGCAGCACATGATTTCAATGTGAAAACTGAACTGTACCTTAATATTCATTCTTACCTGAATTGCCTGCATGAAAGTCAGGTATAATCCACACTGACTTTCCTTTGAAAAAGGCTATGACTTATTTCTGGATACTGTGGAACACCATAGACTGGATTATTTGTGAACAAGCTCGTGAGAATGACAAGCAGGATGTGCCACCTGTTTTCACCTGTTATTTTCACATTCTGGACAGGTCAGCACCTAATCAAGCACTCACAAGCACCCCAGTTCTGTTTTATATTATTCTTTATTCAGTTACTAACAATTTTTATTCTGCATGTCATGTTCAAATACTAACCGTTGAAAAGTTATGCATATTATACAGACGTAACTATTCTTTTCAAACTTTCCTTCTGGAAATTCACCAGACAACATACTTAATAGTACGTTGTTAAATAACCAGTGTAAGGGTTAAATGCTTTTTACTTCACTATCCTCCTGAACTGCTGATTTTTTTTCCATGTGCTTGGGGAGAAGGAGGGATTTGGGCCATATCACTTTTGAAGATAAAATATACTAGTTTATAAAACTTGTTTACCTGCACTAATTAGTTCCTTAATTTGGAGTAAGCCTGTGAATGCTTTGAAGCTGGGGTCATGGACAACTTTTCATCCTCTTTTTGCCAGAGAGCACTTGTAACAAGTTTTAAGTTTTTGGTTGAAGGCGGTAAAGTTAAATTCAATAGGAGACCACAGTCAAGCATTTTCCCCCCAATACTAGAATAAAGATGGTTGATTTTTGCATTATTACAGATGGTAAGTGATAGCGAGTAGATCCCTGCATGAATGGAGATGATAAACTAACAGTTGATTCCATATTTCAGGTCAGATCGACGGGCAGGAGATCACAGCTGTTCCAGTGTTGATGCCACGTGCACCTGCTCGTCCTCCACCTCGACGCAGCCCCCCACGTAGAGCACCCCCCAGGTGGAGAAACTCTCCTCCCCGCTTTGGTGGCAGAAGGTAATTCATTTAGTTTGTTGTGTTATAACATTGTAATCTAATTAATGTTCCTTTTGAAAAAAATGTGAATATGACTTATATTCCCTCAAAACAATCCATTCCTTTGCTGATTTCAAACTTGCTGCCATGCTTGAGAGGCTTTGATCTTCTTACACTTTGTTGTTTGGATCCCTTTCGTGAAATGAGTTCTTTTTTCTTGATCAGTCGTGTGATTTTGACAACAAAACTAAATCACTCTGTGTTTCTGCCTGGTCACACAATGCTGCATAATTGCAGGTTGTGGTTGCATTGGCAGTCATTGTTAATCTTAAATAAAGCTGCATAACATGACCAAATGGGGAATTTCTTTCCCAGGATTCACTGCGGGTACAGCTTTCTGGTAAACACATAAGCTTGGGCTGCAGACCTGCCTACCGTCCCGGAGTATCCGTATTTGTCCCCCGAAATAATAAAATCATGCAGCCTGTCCCTGGAATCCACTTTTTTATTCGATGTCCCGCGAAAAAAAAATCCGGGAGAAAGGGAAAAAAAAAAAAAAACGAAGTCGAGTTCGTTAGCCAATCACCGACTGACCGACTTTGGTCGTGGCCATCCCGACCAAATCCGTCGAAAAGACCCGAACATTGCCGAACTGATCAGTGCGCATGCGCATACACCGTCTTCCCGAGTTTTGAAAGCGAGAAAAATGGACGCGAAACAGGGAAAACGAAAAAATGCCGATGGCGATCTCGACAATGGGGCTACTGTCAAGAAGAAGAAACGTCAGCAGACGTTCCTGTCGAAATATACGGAAACCTGGCCGTTCATCAAGCGTGGCAAGATCGAGACATACGAGTCGTGTGAAATTTGTGCGTGTGAGTTCTCCATCGGATCTGGAGGTAGGGACGAAATAACCCGTCACGTCGCTACTGAGAAGCACAAGAAGAACACAAAAATCCGTGAGAGCGAGAAATCTTGCAACATTAGGGGATTCTTTCAACGTGCTCAGACGTCAACCAGTGAGGAAACTTTTGACGTCATAAGAGCTGAAACGTTGATGGTTGACCTTGCAGCTGAACTGAATTTGCCGATGGCCGCGTTGGACAAGTTAAACAAAGGAGTTAAATTGATGTTTCCTGACTCGGACATCGCAAAGAAATTTCAGTGCGCTAGAAGCAAAGGCACGGCGATTTTGAAAGAAAATGCTGCCCAAGTTACCCTTACTCTCGGGGATAGAATGAAAAAACAGCCTTTCACAATTTCAACAGATGGAAGCAATGACAAAGGAGGACAGAAACTTTTTCCACTGATTGTGAGGACTGTTGATCCAGACACTATGGAGACACTATACAGCTGCAGGATTTGAAGAGTGCCTATTACCGTTCTCTTCAGCCTGCAGTGCAGGACCTGAATTAACCAAAAGCCATGGTAGAAGTTGTACATAGTGTAAATAAAGGTAAGCTTTCACTTTAATGTTGATGTGGTTGTGATATGTGCTACCGCTGCATGTGTCCCTGGAAATCAGTCTGTGTCCCTGGTTTTGAAAATGTATGTCCCTGAAAGTGGCGGAAGGGGGTAGGCAGCCCTGGGGCTGTGTTATATGGGCTGTTCAACATGCAAAGGGCAGCACCTTTTTAATGTAGAAAAATGCCCGGTGTTGCTTTTGTCTCTGTACACTTTTGCAGGTATTCCATTCCTAAGACCAGTGCAGTTTTGACCTTTTATGATTGGAAGATCCTTCCTTAGTAACTCCTTAACCGTGATTGTTGCACACGCTGTGTATTAAGATCCATTCATCTAGTAGCGTCTGGTAAAAGTGATGTTAGAACCCATTAATGTTGTTTCTTTGTGTACTGTGCCTCTTACCCTATGGTCAGACAATGAATCTGCTTTGCGTTGTGTGAACCATCGCTAACACTTCAAACCTGTTGGCTGTCACACCATGTATGTCTCCAGTAAACATGATAGTAAGTCACAGCTTCCCAGACATGAGAAACACAGAGGCTGTGGTTTGCCGAGGTAACACATGGTTTATGTGCTGGATAGGAAACTTTGCTAGGTTTCTCCTTTTCAATGCTGTCAAGCTGAAATTTGTAGTTGCACAGAAGAGCTTTGAACATTTACTGCTCTGGAAAGTAATGTTTGCAACAGATATATCATTTTCACCAGATTGTTCAGTCTTGGGGAAATTTGCAAGACTTGGAAGTCTAAAAATGAACACTTCTAATGAATTGCATACTTATGTCAGAAACTTTAAAAACTTTGCATTACTGCACTTTGAGGTCGACAGTTGATGGAGAGTCCTGGTATCCTGCCTGTCATTCTGGTAACTTTGACATCATTTCTAAGACAACACAGCAAATTGTCAGTCCTCAAGGTTTGTAGTTACAGTGAAATATCTGTATGTAACAGAAACTTCACTTGAACAAGTAAATATGGTAGCATATTAAGTTAAATTAAAAGCGGTGTGTGTGTGTGCTGATCTCCGTTGTACACACTGTGTGCAGGCCATCTCCCCCAAGACGACGGAGCCCACCTCGTAGACGGTCTCGTTCCCGATCTCCTGCTCGCAGGCGACGTTACAGCAGGTCCAGTTCTAGTTCTTCAAGATGATCATTGTTGGTTTATATTAACTTGATCAGTATCACGTTTTCACCAGTCTTGGAAACAAAGCTGAGAACTGATAACAGTATGTGTTGTAGACAACTGTCTTCACACTGAAGTTCCACATTGTTGTGTGAATGTTGTATGGATGTGATTTTAAGTAAGGACAAAAGAAATTACTTGAAAAGAATACAGAAAAAAGAAATATGCAGCATGTGGATTTAAGAATTACCAACTAATTTATATCTCCAGGGTTCCCTGTATACCAGGACAGCTGGATTAGTTTGGAAAATGGTAATATTCAGCTGATATTCTTTCTGGCACTTTTGAGGCAAACTTTAAACTCAGTGCCTTTTCAAAAGTTCTGTTAACATCGTGAATTTTGGATATGTGTTCAAGCTGCAGAAATTCAGTTCCAGCATATCTGCAGTATCTTACAATGTACAAGCCAGAGTCGGTTATTCTCTTTTAAAACAACAGATTTGATAGAGCAAAAGCTTATTTCCAATTATATTCAAATAGTTGCCTGGTCCAGAACATATCCAAAGTTCACTGTCCTGTAAATGGTGTTATTCTCATGTCTGTCTTTGTATGTAATATTCATTTTGATCAAAGATGTTCGCTGAATTTGATCACAGGTTGTGTCTTATTTTGAAGAGACAAAAATGTGGGGTACACCAGGTGAAATCAAGGTTGTACCTCGCATGGACCTAAGTGATCATCAGTTCATGTCAGCCATTCAAGACGGTTTTTTTCTTCTTTCAGTCTAGATTGAATGTTGTGTTTAATGAATATTAATGAGTGTACCTGGTTAAATAAAGTTTGTGCACAAAATTGACATGCCTCATGTTCGATTCAGTATGCTTGATTAATTAAAGTCCTCTCCTTGTCATGTTGTCCTGGGTCTTTTAGCCCGTTTCGTTTTTCTCTGCTTTCCAATCCTCTTGTCAGAATTCTGTTTTCCCTTTTTTTTTTTTTTTTTTCATGTGTATGTTTTGCGTTTCTTTTCTCTGTGAAAACCTTTGATGAACAGTCGACTACATAGTAGTCAGTTAGAGCACAGAGAATATGCGCAGTACATGGGGGAAAAAAAAGCTTTGTGCCATTAACGAGAACAAATCTGTCAAGAAACTGGATATACATAATTAGGGCTCAAGAAGAAATGTATGAGGCCTAATAAATCATTGGGAAAAATAGCAATCACTGATGTGTTGAGCGCAGTGATTTGTTCTATGACCGCTTAAGCAGAATCAGTTGTTTAGAATATAACGGTACTAAGGAGAGGGGGAAGGGAAATGAATGTCTCCTCACTCATTGTTAATGTTGGAGAAGGGCACTAGCTATGTTGCTTGGGAAATTTCATTGTTGCATGTCTACCTTGAGCCTGAAAAGCTCAGCCGTGATTCCCTTTGTCCGTTTCTGGTGACTACATTTGTTACATTATCAAGCAAGAAAATGTTTTATGTACTTCAGTTAGGCCTTGATACTGTTAAGAAATTGAAAACATTTTGACTCAGAGAGCTGTTCATTTCCTTCCCTTTTCCTTTCCTGTCTTGACATCACAAGTTCTCTTTTTTTTTTCAGATAAGCCGTTATTTGACGTGTACCTATAATGGGACTAACATTGAGGTAGTCCAAGCTCTGGTTATATAAAGCCACAGTTCTATCAGCTGCTCTATCCAACCTCTTGCAAGCATACTTGCCTTAAAGCATTTCCCCGCACTATTGTTCAAATGTGACTCATTGAGGTTTCCCCGAAGATGGAGTATGGCTGCCTTAATGGCGGGATAGAAAAGGGTCATACACACAAAACTCCACTGCCTGGCTATACAGGGAGTGTCCGCAGGAGTATCAGCCTGCGTACGCAGAAAGAAAGAACTCATTGAGGTAGTCCAAGCTCTGGTTATATAAAGCCACAGTTCTATCAGCTGCTCTATCCAACCTCTTGCAAGCATACTTGCCTTAAAGCATTTCCCCGCACTATTGTTCAAATGTGACTTTCCAGTGCCAAAAAACAACAGGAAAAGTCGATGAGAACAATAGGCATGCCCATCCATCAACTGCTGCAGGACCATATTGACTGCTGAAATTGTTCAGGTCAAGATAAACATATCTCACTGTTGCTATTGCCATATCCCTATCCGACTTTATGGAATTGTGCCGTTTTCATTTCTACTGGGGTGGTTTTTGCTGTATCTGTAATTGAATAAATGGAATCATGCCCTTAATAGGATTTAATAGTGAGCACACTAATGTCCCAAGCAATGTTGAAATCCCACTGAATCTCTCTTGTTTCTGCTAGTGCATAAATATGACTTTCACATCTGATCTAAATTGATCAAACCAGCAATCACATATTTTGAACCATGAAGAATTTGGAAAGGACGCAAAGTTGGGGGCTTTTCAATGGCTTAGAACAACTCGAGCATATCTTGTATATGTTCACTTGCAATCAAGAGACTTAAATACAGTAAGATGCTTCATGGTTCATCATCTAGATAGTGACTGACTGGAAACAGCTAACATCCAGTATTACCATTGACAGATGCTGTATGTGGACAACACTTCAGTTATCAGTAGAATTTGTGATAGCAGCCACACAAAAGATGATGCAGGAGCAGTAATCATTGCAGGCTTGAATGATCTCATGAAGTTCTTTCACATGACTTTGCTGCTGTTGTTTTCATTTACTATTCATTTTTTCTTAATATGACTTTGCTCTTGTCATTTATTCTTAAGTTTAGGTTCAAACAACACTGAAATCTAGTCTAATGTTCTTTAACATCTTGATCACATCGGCAGATTTTCCTCTGTGCATATCAAAGTCACTTTGTTGTGAGATATCAACACACTAAGAGGCCTTACCATGTTGTAGTGTTAGTATCACTACAGTTTAAGGTAACAGGCAGATCATGTGTTTGTTTCCTCATATTATTTCAAAGTGTCTCTAATATAAAAGTCATACTTGTTGCATCCAGTTTCCCTTGGAGCTAGATTTCCCCTAGTTTTTTCAGTTTTATCCTCAAAATGGATGTACATGATTACTATCTCGCCTGTCCACAAACGTGAACTTCTAGAATAATGAAATTCTAAGCTGTGCTCTATTACATGAACTACATGTTGTTTCAGAGTGAAAAGTTGTGTTATTGTCACATGAATAAGATCTTAGTGAAAATAATTTCAGCACTTAAACAAGCGCCTTCTTTATGCACTTGCAAGCCCAAGCCTACCTGACATATACCTACCTCACTCTGTCCAGCAGTGCAGGTTCCACTGAATGTCACACAATTCTGTTAACAGTCACACACTCTAATCGACATCTCAATAGTTCCAACAGCAATTTCTCCCCATTACTTACTAAAATGTTACTTACAAACCGTGCATTATGCATGAGTAATTTATACAAGCTCTTTCGCTGTAAAGTAATGCTTAATTGATGGATCATAGAAGTAGTGATCACTTGACAAGTACAACAAATGTGGCTTATGCTTTACGGTAATGTGTCATCGACAAAATTGATAAAGAGTTCCTTCTCAGAAGCTGATCAAAAGGAATCAGGAGTGCTCCTGTAGTATGATTTTGTTTCATATTCCTGTAGTTTCAGCAGCAGCAGCAGTTAAATAATGAAAGAAATGATAAGAAAGGGGGTATTACTGTTTTGTGAGCGAGTGTTCCCATTGGAATGAGTCGATCCTGTCAACTATTAGTCAGTCCCACTGGGAGGAAGCACAGCTGATCGCAGTACTTCAAACCGCATGACAAGCAGGCACATGGCCAATCTGTCACGTAAGTATTTCAACATTTGCCCGTTCTTCTAACACTCTTCTCTGAAGCTGTGACCAGCTCGTTAGCCTATTACACTGACCAGGCATCTGCTGGGTCTTGTCCACAAGACTGTATCCAGCTCTTTTTTTTTTTTAACGATTCATTTGTATGGTCATACAGGTGTAACACCTTGGCAACGAGGCCTCATGGCTTCAAGGTCTGGTGTAGCAGCGACAACTTGGTGATACATAAATTGTCATTACCGTAATAATACGACAGATAGCTGATCATGCTTGCATCTTGTTCAGGGGGATATGTCCGGCTGAATAAGTATGTCCTTTACTGTATCAGATTCAATCAAAATAAATACTGACCAAAAATTTTGTTGGGTTGGATTTTCTTTCTAAGAAATATCCACTTTTTCGAGTTTTTGTTGTTTTTTCCCCTTGACATTCATCATTCTATCAATCTGACCATTAACTTGGATGATGTACTACACTTTCAAAGAGAAAAAAATTTTTCTTTTTCTGCTTGACTTGAATAACGTATTCAGGGGTGGGACTCTCCATAAAGGAAAAAAGAGGAAACAGTCTAGGGGGGTCCGGGGGCATGCCCCCCCCCCCCCCACCCCGGAAAATTTTGTGTTGCTACATTCAATTCTGTGCAATCTGGTGCATTTTGAGACTGAAATTAACAAATTTTAAAGGTAAAAGCCAATATTGTTTTTTGTGTGTTTTTTTCTAAATTGGAAATGAAATGAGGCAGGGAACAGTAAACAAGTGGGGTAACGTTTGCTCCCATAAGAAAACCTGACACAGAGTAACTTTTATTCAAGACTGGCACAGCCTTTTAAACTTGAATAAAGTCAGACAAATACATAGGCGAACAATCTAATAGTGGGGGAAAATAACAAGTGCAGGCCAACAACTGAACTGTCCTCGCAATAATGACTTGGCAAAGATTTGGACTTAAGGAGAGGGGGGGGGCAGTTCGAAGATGGAGAAACTGGGAACATGAAATTAAGAAAATATATTACAGAGATGAAAACTTCACTAGCTGCACAAGGGAACCATTGCAATCCCTTTTGAAGGCAGATATATTTGTATAAAAAAGGCAAAAGGGATTGCGATGGTTCCCTTGTGCAGCTAGTGAAGAGTTTTCATATCTGTAATATATTTTCTTAATTTCATGTTCCCAGTTTCTCCATCTTCAAACTGCTCCCTCCTTAAGTCCAAATCTTTGACAAGTCATTATTATGAGGACAGTTCAGTTGTTGGCCTGCACTTGTTTTTTTTCCCCCACTATTAGATTAGATGAAAATGTATGTTCGTCTATCTGCAGAGACATTTCTAACATTGTTTTGGCCAATAGGAAGGCAATATTATGGATTGGTGGAGACTTTAACTTACCAGATATTGATTGGGGTGAAGATGCCATACTTGGTAATCAATACAGTAAAAATATTAATACTCAGTTTTTTGATACCACCAAAGACCTTGGATTAGTGCAGTCAGTTGAAGCACCAACTCGTGGTAAGGCATTCCTGGATTTATTTTTTACCAATTGTCCAGGCGCTTTAGGCAATCAGGAATTAATTGCAGGCCTGGGTGATCATGACATAATTCTCTTAGAGAGCAACTTTCAACCCTTTCGAAGAAAACCCCCTAAACGTACCATCAGATTCTGGAACCAAGCAGATTTACCAAAATTGCGCAGGGATACTCATGATTTCAGTCGTCTTTTTTTGAGGTCCCATAGTGTTAAAGATAATGTCAGTGACCTTTGGAAGTGTATAAAAACTAACCTGGAATTTATTATGGATGACAACATACCTACTAAAATAACTTCAAGCAAGAACCACCAGCCATGGATTACTACAAAAACTAAACGTTTGTTGAGAAGGAAACATCGTTTCTTTAAGAAATTGAAACTACATCCTAATTCAGAAAGATTACTGGTTAGGTATAAACATATTAATAGAAGGTGTCAGAGAGAATGTAGGCTTGCTCACTCCCAATTATGTTAATTCGATGATTTCAGAAGGTGATCATCAAAACAAGAAATTATGGTCTTGCATAAGGAGTAAGAGACAGGACAACATTGGGATTCCAGACCTGAGAAACAACCAGAATAACCTAATACAGGACCCTGAAGGGAAAGGAAATTTACTAAACAAGCAGTTTTGTTCAGTTTTCTCAAATCCCAAACCTTTAATTAACGTTAGACTAAAGGATGATGATAAACTCCCTGAAATGCAAAACATCAAAGTAAACAAAGCAGGAGTATTTAAGTTACTGACCAACATCAATGAAAACAAAGCTACTGGTCCCGATGGCGTTCCTGGCAAGCTCTTAAAATTATGTGCCAATGAATTGAGTGAGGTAATGTATACCAACTACTTTACCAAGCTTCACTGGACCAGGGAGTAATACCTGATGAGTGGCGAGATGCGAGCATTGTTCCCTTATTCAAAAAGGGTGACAAAACAAAAGCAGAGAACTATAGACCTGTATCTCTTACATCCATATCAGCTAAACTACTTGAACACATAATATATAGTAGCATAATGGACCATCTTGACAAATATGACTTCTTAAATAACGCCCAGCATGGTTTTAGACAGCGAAGGAGTTGTGAGACTCAACTTATAACAACTCTCAATGATTTTAATAACTGTCTTAACAACAGACAGCAAATAGATGCAATTTTATTAGACTTTTCTAAAGCCTTTGATAAGGTTGACCATGAGGGCCTGCTGCTTAAATTAGAACACATCGGCATTGGCGGTTCTTTGCTAAAATGGGCTAGATCATTCCTCGTTGGGAGAACGCAGAAAGTTGTTGTGGAAGGGTCGTCATCCCATTGTAAACCAGTCTTGTCAGGTGTACCACAGGGAACTGTTCTGGGGCCCTTGTTTTTCTTAATTTATATAAATGACATAAGTAGAAATCTCTCTCCTGGAACTACTATAAGGCTTTTTGCAGATGACAGCTTCGTATATAGAACAATCAGAAGCAAGAATGATACACGCATTCTACAAGAAGATCTAAACGCTTTACAAGAGTGGGAAAGAACTTGGAAAATGGAATTTCATCCCCAAAAGTGCCAAGTGTTGCGTATATGTAACAAACGCTCACCAATTAGATCAGATTATTCTATCCATAATACTATTCTTAAAGAAACTAATGCTGCAAAATATTTAGGCGTGATTATAGATAGTCGTCTCAAATGGAAAGAACATTACAATTTAGTATGTAAGAAAGCAAATAACATCTTAGCTTTCTTATACAGGAATATCAATGACTGCCCCCAAAAGGTTAAGATAAGATAAGATAATGTTGCTTATAGCCCAGCCGACCGCAAAGGGCCACATCAGGGCTGTCACCACGTTAAAATCAACTCACCAGTCATTAAAAAAAAAACAACTTTCACACATCTCGTTAAATGACCTCGTCTACAAACGCACCAGAAACTTTGTTAAAAATCTTTCTGCCGTAAAATCTTAAATCAGATGAAAAATGTTAATCTCTCTCAAAAACTCAAGGATCACGTCAGGCGGGACATCCCTGAACAGGATCTTCATGGACTCCGCTGTAAAATGTTTGTGTCTCACATCATGCAAGTCCCAACACTCTAAAAGAACATGTTTCACTGTGAGTGGCGCATGACATGGAATGCACCACGGAGCTTCTTCATTCTTTAAAAGGTAAGAATGGGTAAAATACGAATGGCCGGTGTGCAGCCGGCACAGAACCGTTTCCTCTTTACGACCTCCCGACGTAGATGGGAGGAACTCCTTAAGGTTTGGACGGATTTGAAAGAGTTTGTTATTCGTCTGTGTGTTCCAATCCTCCTGCCAGAGGTCTCTCACATAATCATTAATTTTGGGTTTCACATCTGAGCAGGGGATATAAGTGTTGGACAGTTTCTCTCTTGTGGCGTTCTTGGCTAAACGATCAACCATTTCGTTCCCGCCGATGCCAACATGACCAGGAACCCAAGCAAGAGTAATGTTGTAACCATCCGCCTTCAACTTGCTAAAAAGTTCCAAAAAAAATAAAAGTTCTGGATGCTGAAGGTTGCGGCCAGCTATGGCCTCCAAAGCTGACAGCGAATCCGACAGAACCAGAAAGTCCCTCTTTGAAGAATGGGAGATTATCTTCAAAGCCAGTACCAGAGCAGTAAGTTCAGCAGAATAGACAGAAGCATCGGAATGTATATGTTCCAACAGTATCTGAGGAGCCCCAGGGCAGTAGGCTGCACAGGCCACTCCATCTTCAGACTTGGAACCGTCAGTGAAAACATTTTGACAGGATGGGAATTTGGAACAGAGCTCAGCATACAATGCCTTGTATGCCAGAGAGCTGGTAGACTCTTTGCGAAAAGCTGCGAGGTCGAAACAAATCTCTGGTGTGAAAAAGGTCCACGGAGGTTGATCCGGAAACTTGGAAAAATCGGACACAACTCCCAGGTCTAGACCTGCATTCCGCACGTGAGGTCGCATACGAAGACCAAACGGCGGAATACATTTCGGGTTATTTTCAAACTTACTTTGGAACGGAGGTCAAAGACACAGTCATAGGCAGGATTCTGCGGTTCTGAGAACAGTCGGATGTAATAATTCAAAGACAGTTTCAGCCTGCGGTTGGACAGTGAAGGTTCACCCGCCTCTGCGTACAGGCTGTACACAGGGGTGGTGCGGAATGCTCCAAGACAGAGACGAAGCCCTTGATGGTGAATAGGATCCAAGAGTTTGAGGTAAGATGATCTTGCGGAGCCGTACACAGCACAACCGTAGTCCAGTTTGGAACGGACCAGGGCTCTGTAGAGGTGCAACAAAGTTTTCTTATCAGCGCCCCAGTCGGTGTGTGCTACGACCCGCAGAATATTCAGTGCCTTTTGGCAAGCAGTTTTGAGGTTTTTAATATGGCTGAGAAAGTTAAGTTTTTGGTCAAAAATGACTCCCAGAAATTTGGCCTCTTTAACAGCTGGAATGGGAGATTTCCCTACTTGAAGTTCAGGATCTGGAAAAAACTGACGGAAATTATGGAAGTGAATACACTGCGTCTTTGTTGGAGAAAAGGTGAAACCGTTTTCATCTGCCCACCGATGGATTTTATCTACGCAAAGCTGGAGCCTGCGCTGGACACTCGGGTACAGGCTTCCAGTTGCGTAGACAGCAAAATCATCCACAAACAATGAGCAGTCTGAACCCTGCTGAACTGATTTAACAATGTTGTTGATTTTAATACTAAAGAGGGCAGGAGACAGTATGCTTCCCTGTGGAACACCTAACTCCTGCTCGTGGACATCAGAGAGAGTGGTGGCAACCCGGACCTGAAACTGTCGTTCTGCCAAAAAATTTTGAATAAAAAGCGGAAGATGACCTCGAAAACCCAGATCGTGGAGATCATGAAGTATCCCTGATTTCCAGGTGGTATCATAGGCCTTCTCCAAGTCGAAGAAAATTGCCACTGCATGCTGTTTGTTCAGAAAAGCGTTCCGAAGTGTAGATTCTAGAGGAATCAAATGGTCAACGGTAGTCCGATGTTTGCGGAAACCACACTGTTCTTTCGCCAAAAGGCCATCGGTTTCGAGTTTCCACATGAGCCTAGCATTGACCATTTTCTCCATCAATTTGCAGACACAACTGGTCAAAGCTATGGGACGGTAGTTTGATGGATTAGAAAGATCTTTTCCAGGTTTGGGGATGGGAATAATGAGGGCTTTCCGCCAAGAGGGTGGAAAGAAACCTGTAGTCCACACATGGTTGTATACCTGTAGCAGTATGTTCAGACCTTCTTGCGGAAGATGTTTCAACAGTTGATAAGGAATGTCATCCATAAACCCGGAGAGGAATCGCTGCAAGAAAGTAAGGCAGATTTCAGCTCGTTTAACGTGAAAGGAAGATTGTAGTCTTCCATGTTGTCGGACGAAAAGTTGCAGGGTGACTTTTCTTTTAGGGCTTTGTTTTGGACAAAAGTGGCTGATTTGTTAGAAGAGGAGGAATTTTTTCAATGGTTGAAGCAAGCAGATTAGCAACTGCTTTCTTCTCCGTTATTAAAGAATCCGAAAACTTGAGATGGTTCACAGTGGGACAGGTGTTCTTCAAGACGACTGCTACAAAACACTGGTTAGACCAGTACTGGAATATGGTTGCTCAGTTTGGGATCCTTACCATCTAAAGGACATTGATAACCTCGAAAAGATTCAGAAGAGAGCAGCACGGTTCGTAACAGGGAACCACATCAGAGAAAAGGGGAATACTAGGAAGAACATGAGGAAATTAGAATGGAAACCCTTAGAAGAGAGAAGAGCTTTTATCAAACTTAACATCTTCAAAGGCAGAGCTAAAGTAATTGATATTCCAATGGAACAACTAGTATTGAATAAAAGTAGCACCAGGAGTGGCGGTTAATGTTATACCATACCTGCACAAATATTGACAGCCACTTACATTCTTTTATCCCAGTTCTGTACGGCTGTGGAACTCACTGCCGGGTGCCATCAAGATTGCCACAAATGCAATCTCATTTAAAAAACATTGATATGACAGTTTTGAGATCTGCATATTGACGATTTTCTTATTTTTACTTCCCCAGATATTTTACTGTTACCTGGGCCTGAATTTGGCCATTGCTTTTAACTTCTTGAATATCGAGTGCGACCCCTTGTTGCCAAATTTGCTCCAGGGGCCAACAGTCTGAGTCGCACTATTTTATGTTATTTTATTTTACTTTTTAACATGTGCGCTGGTGACCTACTCGTTTTTGAGTGAACCAGTATTTTAGGAAGAAGAAGTTTGTCTATGTATTTGTCTGACTTTATTCAAGTTTAAAAGGCTGTGCCAGTCTTGAATAAAAGTTACTCTGCGTCAGGTTTTCTTATGGAGCAAACGTTACCCCACTTGTTTACCTTTTTGTTTTCTGTTGTTTTTTTACACAAAAAGCTATAAAAATCAACTATACTAATACTTACTATCTTTCACAACTTGGACCAAGTGTAGATGAGAGGAGTTCCTTTTCAACCTAATGGCATACAAAATTAATGTAAGATGTCCAGCTCCCAAGTGTGGAGCTAGACATCTTGCATTAATTTTGTCCGCTGATCCAGAGCTGTCTTGGCTTGTTGCTTTTAATGTGATCCACCAAAGCAACTTTTCCGCGTGAACTGAAAATTTATTTGCACTCGGCAAAGATTGCAGTAAGCAAGGCCACAGGCTTTAAATTTGGCTATGAACTGGCCTATCACTTCATCATCATCCACCTTACTTTTCCCAACCAGTCCCACTTCCACTTGTTCTTCAAAGAACTGTCACAGGAAGCATTTTCTCCGCGTGAAGGGGGCGTTGTGTGCGCATGAGTAGGATAAAGACGTTTTCTCTTGTGTCTCCTACTTTTTGGGCCTCCGACTTTCCCTAATTTACACTCTTTTCTTTCTAAATTTTGCTTAAATCTTAGTTCTGTAGTGTTAGTAGTGAAACCAGTTTATCGTTTTTCAGTTGTGGAGCTTTATTTACGTTCATTATCATCTTTTTTAGTAATCTTTTCAACTTGAAAACTGCTTACGTTCATCCGCCATTGATGCTTACCAGTCACCGGCAGTTAACATCGCCATTCAAGTTTTCAAAACAACCAGAAATGTGACTAAAGATAGCATTTAAATACAATTTGAGAAGCTAATTTTACCATTACTTGAACATCATTATTTATTTATGTGAGAAACTACTGGTCAAGAAGATCGACATTTAACAGGAAGGAGTCACTGGGGATGTAAATTCGGTGCCAAAACAAAACTTGTATGCATTGACTAGAAACGACTAGCATACCGACAGCCAGTTGAAGATCTAGGAGAATAAGATAAGATAATGTTGCTTATAGCCCAGCCGACCGAAAAGGGGCCCATATTCAGGCTGTCACCACGTTAAAATCACTCACCAGTCATTAAAAAAAAAAAAAAAAAAAAAAAAAAAAAAAACCACACCTTTCACACATCCCCGTTAAATGACATCGTCACAAAACGCACCAGAAAGTTTGTTAAAAATCTTTCTGCCGTAAAACCCTTAAATCAGATAAAAAATGTTAATCTCTCCCCAAAAACTCAAGGAACACGTCAGGCGGGACATCCCTGAACAGGATCTTCATGGATTTCCGCCGTAAAATGTTTGTGTCCACATCGTGCAAGTCCAACACTCTAAAAGAACATGTTTCATTGGAGTGGCGCATGACATGGAATGCACCACGGGGGTTTCCCTTCACTCTTTAAAGGTAAGCATGGGTAAAATACGAATGGCCGGTGTGCAGCCGGCACAGAACCTTTTCCTCTTTACGACCTCCCGACGTGATGGGAGGAAGTCCTTAAGGTTTGGACGGATCTAAAAGAGTTTGTTAGTCGTCTGTGTGTTCCAATCCTCCTGCCAGAGGTCTCTCACATAATCGTTAATTTTGGGTTTCACGTCTGAGCAGGGGGATATAAATGTTGGAAAAGGTTTCTCTCTTGTGGCGTTCTTGGTTAAACGATCAACCATTTCGTTCCCGCCGATGCCAACATGACCAGGAACCCAAGCAAGAGTAATGTTGTAACCGTCCGCCTTCAAGTTGCTAAAAAGTTCAAAAAAAAGTAAAAGGTCTGGATGCTGAAGGTTGCGGCCAGCTATAGCCTCCAAAGCTGACAGCGAATCCGACAGAACCAGAAAGTCCCTCTTCGAAGATTGTGATATTATCTTCAAAGCCAAAACCAGAGCAGTAAGTTCAGCAGAATATACAGAAGCATCTGAATGAATATTGTTTCAACAGTATCTGAGAAGGAGCCCCAGGGCAGTGGGCCCTGCACAGGCCACTCCCCTTCAGACTGAACCGCCCAGTGAAAACTTTTTGATAGGATGGGAATTTGGAACAGAGCTCAGCATACAAAGCCTTGTACGCCAGAGAGCTGGGGGACTCTTTGCGAAAAGCTGCAAGATCGAAAGAATCTCTGGCGTGAAGAAGGTCCACGGAGGTTGATCCGGAAACTTAGAAAAACCGACACAACTCCTAGGTCTAGACCGCATTCCGACGTGAGGCTGCATACGAAGACCAAACGGCGGAATACTTTTCGGGTTGTTTTCAAACTTACTTTGGAACGGAAGGACAAAGACACAGTCAAGGCAGGATTCTGCGGTTCTGAGAACAGTCGGATAAATAATCAAAGACAGTTTTCAGCCTGCGGTTGGACAATGAAGGTTCACCCGCCTCTGCGTACAGGCTGTACACAGGGGTGGTGCGGAACGCTCCAAGACAGAGACGAAGCCCTTGATGGTGGATAGGGCCAAGATTTTGAGGTAAGAGGGTCTTGCAGAGCCGTACATGGCAAAACCGTAGTCCAGTTGGAACGGACCAAGGCTCTGTAGAGGTGCAGCAAAGTTTTCTTATCAGCGCCCCAGTCGGTGTGGCTACGACCCGCAGAATATTCAGAGCTTCGGGCAAGAAGTTTTGAGGTTTTGATGTGGCTGAGAAAGTTGAGTTTTTGGTCAAAAATAACTCCCGGGAAATTGGCTTCTTTTACAACTGGAATGGTGGATTTTGTCTAAAACGAATTTCAGGATCATCAAAGAATCGACAAAATTGTGGAAATGAATTGACTGAGTTTGGTACGGGAGAAGTAAACCCGTTTTCCTCGGCCCACTGTTGGATTCTGTTGACGCAAAGTTGGAGTCGACCCTGTACACTGTGGAAAGAAGCTCCAACTGCTACAGCGCAAAGTCATCAACAAACAGAGAGGACTCGGTGCCCCAGGTTACCGATTGGACAAGGTCATTAATTTTAATGCTGAAAAGGGCAGGAGAAAGGATGCTCCCCTGAGGAACACCCAACCCTGCCCATGGATGCCCAGAGAGTGTGGTGCCAACACGCACCTGGAACTGTCGATGGGCTAAAAAGTTTTAAAATGAACAGAGGCAGGTACCCCGAAAACCAAGTCTGTGCAGGTCCATGAGGACTCCTGTTTCCCACGTGGTGTCGTACGCCTTTTCGAGGTCGAAAAAGATAGCGCCACATGCTGCTTGTTAAAAGGCATTGCGGATGGTGGTTTCCAGACGGATTAGATGGTCAACCGCGAGTGGTACTTCCGGAAACCGCACTGTTCACTGGCCAAAAGACCATCGGTTTCCAGCTTCCACATCAGACGGGAGTTGACCATCTTTTCCATCAGTTTACAGAGGCAGCTGGTCAAGCAATTGGGCGATGTTGGAAGGTTGGTAAGGTCCTTTCCAGGCTTTGGAATGGGAAAATGATCAGGGCTTTCCGCCAGGAGGGCAGAAAGGACCCGGGTCCAGATATGGTTTATAGACTTGGAGAAGAGTCTGGAGACAGCTTCGGAAATGTTTCACAACCTGATAGTGAAGTCATCCAGACCGGGGGCAGAATCAGTGCAGGTTTGTAAAGCTGATTTGAGTTCAACGATTGAAAAAGGAAGAAAAAATAGGTTTCAGAGTTGTCTGATGTGAAATTGTATGAAGATTTCTCTCTAACCTCTTTGTTTCTTAAAAAACTGCAGATTTATTTGAAGAAGAGGAGTTCTGTTGGATGGTGGGGGCCAACAGATTGGCAACAGCTTGTTTGTTCAGTGATCAGAGAAATCAGCAAGTTTCAAGTGATGAATGGAGGGTTGGTGTTTTTTCCCTTTGATTTTTCTAAGATGTTCCAGACTTTTTTCTTGGAAGTTTTAGATGTCAGCCTGGGGGAGCAGAAGTTTCTCCAGGACCGACGTTTACTGATTTTGAAAGTGGTTCTCGATTAGCACGATTTCTGAGGGCTCTAGCGTTGGGACCCGAAGGTCGTTGGTAAAACCCGACGCTGAGCCCGTTTGCGAACTTTTAAAATTTGTTGCAGCCCTGAATTGAACCAGGGTGTTTTTGGCATTTGGAGTTTGTCGAAGACACTGGAATACAGTTTTAGCACACTGACACGGTGTTAGTCAGTGATTCTGCTGGGTCTGGACTCTGAAAAAAATCAGTGCCCCTGGAATTCTTTTGAAATAGTGGTTGAAAATAATCCCAGTTTGCTTCTTAAAAATTGAGATGTTGAGAGACAGAGGCGGTTTCAGTTAAATGGGCTGTAAAAGAACAGGGAAATGGTCACTTCCGTGCAGATCGTCATGGACAGACCACTCATAGTCCAGGACCAGCGGGGGGTCAAAAAACCGACAAATCTAAGCACGAAAGTGAACCTGTGGAAGAGGGGAGATAATTTGCAGATCCGTCGTTCAGACAACACAAATCCAAACTGAAAGGACATCCTCAATTACCCAAACCTCTGGATGACGTACTGGCACTACCCCAAAGAGGATTGTGCCCGGGTTAAAGTACCCCAACAGAAAAAAAGGTCGAGGAAGTCTTCAAACAGACTGAAAAGGGTCCTGACGACAAACCGGGACAGAAGGTGAGAGATAAAGGGGAACAGATTGTCACAGTCTTGTGGAGAGTGACTCTCGCAGCTACAGCCTGAAGGGAGGTAAAACAGAATGACAGGACTATACAACAAATTTTTTGTGAGGAGAAGGGCAACACCGCCCGACAGTCCCAACGTGGAGGGTTTGTGCAGTTTCGAAAGAAATTAAAGCCAGAAAGAGAAAGGTCCTTCTGGCTTTAAATTTGAGTTTCTTGAAGAACCACGAGGGAAAAGGTTTAGAGACTGACACAGAAGCTGCAGCTCCTCGAAGTTGGAATTTAGACCACGGATATTCCAATGGAATATTGTACTATCCATGGTGCAGAGGCGAAAAGGAGAGAAACAGGTCACTCCTCTTCAACGTCAAATTTATTAGTTAGTTTCACTGGACGGGTGGTGCCTTTGACCTGCTGGCAGACTTGCCCGCAGGTGAAAAAGGCCGGGAAAGTTTGGAGATGGTGGAGGTCTGGATTGGGAGATGGTGGGGGTTTTTTCCCTTCATCTCCCCCATCTCCACACTGGGTTGAACTCCCTTGCCCGCACGGGCACTGGACAGAGGAATTCGAGTTGCGGGTGCTGGTTTTTAATCTGCCCAGCAGCAGATGTTGTAGACTGCGGGGGCAGTCTGGGGGGTGGCGGATTTTTTGCCTCCACCAGGGGCATTCACTGTGGGTTGGGAGGGGGTGGACCTGCTTCCACCAGAGCTGACAGTTCTTCCTTGCAGTGTCTTTAAAAAAGATAAATTCTCAGTCTGGCAGCAGACTGACCGAGTGGAAATTTCTTTACGGCCGAAGCATATGAAGATGCTGTGGCCGTCTGACGCCCACAACCTGCTTGCGGCTTCAAAAAAGGGAGATCTTCTTTCTGTTTTAAACTCTTTGTATTGCAGATTCTGAATCCACAGAGGACAATTTCGTAAAAGAGGAGGGAAATGGTCGCCACCCGCAGTTGCACAATGTGCCGGATCTTTACACGGCCCATCATGGGTTGCCTTGCAGCAAATCCCGCACACCTCCTGCCCAGAACAGCGGTCTCTGACAGGCCCCAACCTCTGGCATCTGAAACACCTAACGGGAGGGCACATACACTGAACATGAACATTTAGGTAACCGACTTTGATAAACCGGAGGCCAGCACAGGGTTGCAGAACGTCAGAAAGGGGGGTGTTGGTGTCCACTCTCTCTGAACCTTTCTTACCGTCACCTGCGCCCTCCGCAAAACCTTGGACGCCAGTTCCGTTTGATTTCTGCCTCTGAGACCCCTGATAGATCTCTGCAGCGAATAAACCCCTTTTGACGAATTTAACTGTTTATGAGATCACCCGATCTCCCTGTCCATATCTTTGTGCTCTCAACAGTTGTTCAGTTTGCTTTTTAGATCGACATTGAATTAGAAATGAGCCATTCCTAAACCCTTTTGGCTGACTGAGGGTCACCTGCTAGACCTTGAAAGCCTTTTTGATGGCAAAAGGGCTCAGAGATGAAAGGGGGGTCTTTCCTGCTCCGTCCCTTCCATCACGAGCCAGGAAGCCCAGAAACCTGTCTTCTGTCGTACCTCAGTATCAGAATCGCTGTCTGTTTGAAAGTCCTCTGAAAAAGGGGGTGCTCCTTCCTCTTCCTTTTGGGGGGGTAGTTTTTGAAAAAGCCATGTGTATTTTATTATATTTCATCCCTCCCTTACCCACCCACCTTGGGGTCCCAACTAAGGGGCCAGGGCCAAGAATCACTGTCTTTACCCCTTCCAGGCTTCAGGAGAGATATACAACAGACAAAAATACCAACCCTACCCCCCCCTGATCATGCCCAACTCCCGGGAACAGAGAGCTGAGCATAAAGGGGTTTCTTGGGCCCGCCGGAGAAATGCCTGTTTTGACCCAGCCCCAAGAAGGGAGCCGATTAGTACACCCGGCCAAGGTAAATCCCCTGCTAGGAGAGGTCCGAGCCAAAGTGATGTGTTTAGAGCGCTGGCCCTCTCAATCACCAGGATCTCATCCCCTCCGACACAGGTCGCACCGCACGGGCCCAAAGCGGCGGATCTTAAGGAGACCACAGAGAGAAAAGGAGTGTGGAAAAGAAGACTCTTGAAGGGAGACGAAGAAAGAAAAAGATCCGTTAAGAAAGGCAAAGACAGAATAGGAAAAAGGTGGTTACTATTTGTCGGGCCCTCACCCCAAACCTTTCTGACATGGGAGACCCTACCAGGGGCATCAAATTTCCCACCCCGTAATGCTTGGCCATTTAGCAACTTGGCTATACAGGCCTAGCAGTGTTCACAACTAACCATCTAGCTGAGTTTTGATGCCCCCGTCGCAAAGCCTAAAAGATCACAGGACCACGCAAGCCCCCCGACCACGGCAAGGTTGCAACCCCCGAGGGGTTGAAGATCTAGCTGTTCACTTTCAATTATATGATAACCACGAAGCTGAGCCACAACAGCATGTTCAAAGGACTTTGACGGACTCAGAAGGTCGCCAACATTGCCATGAGAGGTATGTGCATTCTTCTTTTGTTTCTGCCCTGCTGGGTTTTCACACGCACTTCCATGACCCCAACTTCGCGGATAATCGTCATGACGATCTCGGCGGTGCCCTGCTTTCTCTACGTTGTTTAAAGAAAGCCTCAAATCATACCCGACACAGACAACTGTCCAAACCCCACCAAAACAACTTTCCTACTGCTTTCTCTTACTGGCAGGAGATGTACCCACGAACCAGGGCCAAGACCTCCCAAGTACCCATGTGGAGTGTGTGCAAAGGCATGCAAGTTTGATTACAAGGCCCTAGCGTTTGCTGTGACTCATGCGGTGTCTGTATCATCAGCATTGTATTCTTATGCCCGATGCAGTTTTTGGGGCTCTGAATTAATGTGAGCTGGGAGTGCTGCCAATGGCCTACCCAAACTTTGCTTCCTCCCTTTTCGACACGTCAACATCGAAAAAACAAACTACTTCGACCCCAACTCTCCTAATAGTGATTCCCGTCTGAGCTTCACAACACCCCCAAAAGCAACGCCTCCCCTAGAGACACTGCTCAGAGAAGAACATCGAGCACCTCGTCTCAGAAATCCACCAAAAACACCCAAAAAACCACGAGAAAAGATCTACCATTGAAGTGGTGGTCGCCAACTTCCAGTCGGCTCGTAAGAAAGCCCCCTAATAGAAGACTTGTAGACTGGTATTCCCCGGGCATCATAATAGGCACGGAGACCTGGCTGGACAGTAGCATCAAGTCTAGCGAAATCTTTCCACCCTGAATTCGTAGCCTACAGGCGTGACAGACCAGAAACCCACATGGAGTATTTTACTAGATCCATCAAAGCTGCAAAGCAGCCAGCCTGAAAACTCCAAATAAAAAAAGACAAAGAAATGATCTGGTAAAATCACCATCAAAGGAGCCAAAAGCTGTATGTATGTGCTTACTACAGATCTCAAACTGACCCAAAAAAGCCGGCCTTTTCCACGACTTGGGAACTTGCCTTCAGAAACTGCCAAATGATGCTCACATCTGGATTGGGGGTGACTTTAATCTAGACGCCATCAACTGGAGTACTGGGTCGTTTCCAAGTACGCACAAGACAGCAAAATCTGTAAAGAACTTCAAGTAGCAGCTGATGCACACCTGGAACAAATGATCCTCGAACCAACCAGGATAACCGAAGACACTGTATACCCCTGACATTTTCCTGACGAACAATAGCACCTTAATCAACACTGCAAGAGTGGCACCTGGGTGTCTGATCATGAAGCCATCTTCATCGAGTCATCACTTCGGCCGCTTTAACACAAAATGTCCACCAAGGAAAGCATTCAACTTCAGGAAAGCTGATTTAATAAAATAAAGGAAAAACTAATTGATGAGCGAGACTCCTTCATCCAGGATTCAAACACGCTGAGTGTCGGCGAACTCTGGAGTAGGGTTTAAGTCACTAATCCACTCCCTCATGAATGAATACATCCCCATGAAAATGGTTCGAGGCAGACCTTCCCACAAACCCTGGATCAATTTTCACATCAATCTTTGAAAAGGAGGCTGGCTGGGAAATTCAAGAGGAGCAAAACTTCATCGGACCCCTCAGGACGACGAAAATACCTACAGATGAAGAGCGAAGTACAGGTGAACAGCGGGAGGCCTACTGGACATTCATCAACAACATCATAGACTCTCCAGAAAGCGACGACGAGCATTGAGGGGAAGCAATCAGAAACGATTCTGGAGCTACATAAAATCCTAAGACGCGACAGTACAGGGGGGTCTCCATTACGAGCTCATGGAAGACTACATGCATCCCCGAAAGATAAGGCCAACATCCTAAACCATCAATACGAGTCGGTCTTCACAAGAGAAAATGACAGCAACATTCCAGTCCCATCAGGGAAAGCCCCCCCCCTGCAATGGCCGGATCACAATCAATGAGGAAGGGGTACGCAAGTTGCTGAAGAACATCAACCCACATAAAGCGCAGGACAGATGAAATCCCAGCAATGGTGCTGAAAGAAAAGTGGGAAACAGATCACGCCCTTGCTTTCTGCGCTTTTTCACAAAGTCCCTGGCAGATGGATGTGTCCCAGATGACTGGAAAAGGGCGAACGTGACAGCAGTGTCCAAAAAGGGTAACCGAAATTCAGCTGCCAACTACAGACCAGTCTCCCTCACCAGTATCTGTTGTAAGATGCAAGAACCACATCATAGCAAGCAACATCATGCCCCCATCGAACCAGCACGACATTCTTGTGGATTCCCAACATAGTTCAGAGCCAGAAGGAGTTGTGAAACCCAACTGCTGACAAATATTCCCTGACGTCGCCAAGATCAAGAAAGCAAACGACAGACGAATATGATCATTTTGACTTTTCTAAGGGCCCTTTGACAAGGTCCCCCCCACAAACGACTCCTCCTAACTGGACATTATGGTAATACGAGGATCGACGTTGGACTGGGTCAAGGCCTTTTTCCGACCGCTCACAGATTGTCGTAGTCGACAATGAAGATCAGAGCCAGCACCTGTCATCAGTGGAGTCCCACGGGGAGAAGTTTTAGGGCGATCCCATTTCTGATCTTCATCAACGACATGCCTCAGAACATCAAGCCAACATCAGACTATTCGCTGATGACTGCACAGTCTATTTTACCATTAAAACCAGCCAAGACTGCAAGGCGCTCCAACAAGATCTCAAAATTACTGAAAAGATTGGGAACAACGTTTGGGGGGTGGAATTTCACCCCGAAAAATGGGAATGTCCTTACCTGCTCAACATCAAAAAACCCAATCAACTTCAACTACAAACTTAAAGACATACCCTGGACCATGTCGACAGCTCGAAATACCTTGGCGTCGACATAAGAAGTGACCTCAACTGGAAAGATCACGTTTCACGAGTCACTAACAAGGCCAACAGCATGGTAGGCTTCCCCGAAAAGAAAACCCGAAGATCTCTAATAAAGCCACCAAAATTAATGCTTTCCTAAAACTGGGACCCCCCTCACCGGAGATTTGCTCAATAGTGTGGAGTCCGTACAAAGCAGGCCAGAAGGAAAAAATCGAAATGGTGCAAAGAAGAGCAGCCCGATATGTATGTAACAGATATGACTGGACCAGCAGCGTAACAGCCATGCTGCAAGATCTGGAATGGGAACCCCTTGAAGCACGAAGAAACAGGCAGAGGCTAACCTTTATGTATAAGATCGTCAATGGCGCTGTGGACAACCCCCTGACAAATTCCTCAAGAAAGGATCTGCCAAAACCAGATCAAAACCCCAACCACAAATTTGCCCATCTGGGGACTTCCTCAGACCCATACAAGTACAGCTTCTTCCCCTCAACCATCCAGCCTGGAACTCCCTGCCTGCAAAAGCAGCAGAGGCTCCCTCCTTGGTATCATTCAAGAGTGAGCTGAACAAAACCCAGCCTAGATCCCTATCCCAACTACCGAACAGTAAATGAGGGCAGGGTTGTGCCGTCCAGGTCATGACCTGGGGGTTGCCACGATTACCGGTAAGCCTCCCCAGATACTAATTAGGCTAGTTGAGTCTTTTTTTTTTTTTTTGCCCGCCGCAACACCTGCCCCGGAGCTGAACTCAGGGGTATGCGGTCGGGGTACTAAGGCGATTTTTCATCTCTTTAGCTATCTTTTCGTTGTCCCTATTAGATCTTGTTTATTTTATCCTACGCCTCTGTGCACACAGGTCATAATAGTCAACAATGACGGTGACCTACAATTTTGAAGATTGAAACGACGTTTTTCTTCGACATGTCGCCATTTTGAAGATTGCAAAACCGGAAGGGGAAAGTTACCAAGTTAACTTGCGAATCCAAGCCGTTTAAGAATGTCGAACAGTTTGTGGATAAATGACACCCGATGTTTTTAAAGACATGAATGAGAATCACAGATCGCTTCCGCGGAACTGACACGCTGTTAGCGGAACGAACAAGGATCTACCGCGGAAATCCGCGGAAAAATCCCACCCCCGGTATTACAAGTTTTTAAAAAAAGAAAAAAACCGTTTCTTTCCCCTTGTGCAAAGCAGAAAGATGCTACTATTTGTGCAAACAAAAGCCATCTGGTCGTCGTGTTACTAGTACTGGACTAAGTCCCAATTATTTCATCCTATTATTTTTCACAATGGTGGGAGCACCCACTTTCAGACGTTGATTACAGCAACAAACAAAGAGCTAGAACACCTTTTTTCCCCTCCATGAAAGCACCTAATAAAATGGTAACAGCAGAAAGTGTTAATGTAAAACTTGTTGCATGGCACTGAACATAGACTGAGGGTATGGATTTGCTAAGTAGGTACGGAGAATGGAGGGGGGAGGGGGGAAGCTGTACAAATTCACCATCTAGGCTGAAAGATTCCTACCTTTGTTTCCCTCCCCTCCCCTCCCCCCAAAATAGCCTCTGAAATGGCATGTCTGTGATGAAACGAGGTGTTTGCAACATAAATTTAAGATAAGGGAAATTCCCTCTACACTACCATTCAACATAAATTAAGGCTTTATAATTTTTAAAATCAAGTAACTGTATATCATTTATTGTAGGTGATCACACATTTTTCCACACACATCCATATATCTTTTGGGGGCATATAAACCCTCTACCAATCAGCACTTACACTTTGACCATGGCTGCTGGAAAACTTGTCAGATCCATTCAAAAACATGTACATGCACAAACAGTGACCTTGTTCTCCATCCCACAAATCAAACCCGGAAGATGGCCGTTTGCATGTCAGCTTTACAGAAATTTTAATTACAAAGCAAGATTTTTACATTCAATAAAAATACTTAGTTACCCTGTTCAACTATCCATATTTAAAATTCTATGTGTTAAGTTCCCACTTTCGAGGTGTCAGCTGTCATTTCATTCCACTTACAATTCTTCCCACTTACTTAGAGAGAAAAAAATTTCAACCGAGTTAGTTTTTAAATCCTGAAAAATACGCCCTTTTCTTCCAGAAAAAGACAGCTACATAACTCCAAATAACTCGCTTTAAATTCCTAGTCTCATTCATGTGTTTTAGCAATACTGGTGTCTCCTTTCTGTCAAATACAAAAGGGAAAAAAATGTCATAAGACCTCAATCATTACATACTGTTTTCAGGTTCCATGACATAAGGATTTGTACTGAACCAAGTTCCGCAATTTTTCTCTTAATTTTAGCCTTTAAAAACTAGTCTTCAGCTGTTCTCTTTAAATTTTTGCTTTAACTAGTCTCAGCTTAAGTTTAACTAATATGTCTGCCAAATGGACAAGAAATAAGTCCCATACTTATTAAGATACTGGTAAATTGGTGCTGAAACCATAATCCATTGAAACAATGACTCCATTATTAATTTTTAAAAA
>CM031595.1:12082399-12110536 GCA_018398815.1 Conus ventricosus
TACTAGTAGGTGTAACGAGCATTGCCTTCTTCCTTTTACTTGATCCTCACCCAGATCAGTTTGCACCTGTCCACGGACAGTTCCTCCACTTCTTGGCATGTTAAATGATTCGCCATGGCTATCAGTACTCCCCGCCGAGCCGGTCCCTGCCATGCCTGAATGTGATGAAGTGAGGAGGGAAAAGCTCACTGGAGCAGTATCAGTGTCAAGCGGTGTCTCCGTGCCAATGATAATATCAGGTTTCTTGCTGTCGATAAAGTTCTGTGGTTCTGCTTTCTTGCCTCAGCTGGATTGGAAGTTGATGTTTAAAAGTCTTAGCGTTCAGTTGAACTGCTTATTTTGTCTGGTAGCTCGTGAGGGTGTGGACGAGTGGATGGGTTTGAAGTTTGTAAGTGAAGGTTTCTGTGGGGCTTAGTAGCTCTAGAGGAAATGTCTCCTCCATGACTAGCACTTGCTGCTGCTGCATCTAGGCCCAACAGGTCAAAGTTTACATTGTCACAAACCACACATCTCCATACTACATCACTTTCACCCAGTCTTTCATACTCTTCGGAGCCAGATGGAATACTTTGGCCTGCAAGATGGAACCACTGGCCATAAGTGTTGTATTCCACTGCACATTCCGACCAGGAGACTGTACGACGGCCATATCCACAATGAAAGCTCCGCTTCTCGTCCAGATGATGATGATTCAGCTATTAAGTTTATCAGCCTTTTGCCTGATATGTAGAGAATTCTAGTGATTTTTCACATAAGGGTAAGAGGTATAATTGTGAGAAAAATCTATAAACTTCTAAATCAGTAAATGACTATGATGATACCCACACTTCAAGTAACGGATTTCCACATAATTCAAGTGCAAGAGATCATTCGATGAGACGGTCTCTGTGTGTGTGACTGATACTCACATTTTCTCGGATGCCACTTTTTAAGTTTTTTTTTTTTTTTAATTGTCAGGTGTTTCCTTAAGTGATGATGTATTTTATTTTAGTTTTCTGAGTCTTGATTCAAGGGTTTTTATTCAAGTACAGTACAATTTCATTCCATTGAATTTTTCAAAACAAAAACAAAAAAAACTAATAAACAACCAACAAAAAAGATTTGTATAGCAGAGCTTTAGATGTTTGTCAGTAGTTATGGGACACATATCCCCTGGCAGTTAAAACTAAGTGAGGGGACAAAAAGCAAAGGCGTCCATGGGACAAACTTACATCATTACCTTGGAGTTTTCATGCAATTTTAACACGAACACATCGCAAATCAAATATTTCTTTTATACCTCTGGTTTTAAACTATCAGTATCAAGTATCATATTTATCCCATTTTAATTTTGTACCGAATATGAGAAGATAAGTGGTTTCTCGTTCTTCGTTCTCACTGTCCTAAAATGTTGTTTGTTTTTACCTGAAGAAGACCCAAGGACTTGAAGGAGCCGAAATGCATAGTGTTTTGTCCTGTATTTTGTGAGTCTGTGTCCTTGGCGGTAACTAATCCCTTCGTTTTCTATATTTCTTTATCAGTGTCAAGCATGAAGAACTCACTCTGATTTTACTACCCTGTGGATACTGTGTGTACAGACTATCAAAATGTGTGTGTGTGTGTGTGTGTGTGTGTGTGTGTGTGTGTGTGTGTGTGTGTGTGTGTGTTTGTCTTGTGTGAGTGTTTGTCTTGTGTGAGTGTATGGGAGTACTTTTGTGACAGTGCAGTGTGTATGTACGCATGCACATGTGTGTGCGTGCATGTGTGTGTGTGCAAATGTCTGATTGTTTGTGTGCGTGTCACTCTGCATTTGTTGAGTGCCTTCAGATATCTGTTTCAGTCCAACCAGAAATGTCACTGTATCAGTGTGTGTGTGTGTGTGTGTGTGTGTGTGTGCTTGCCTGTGTATGTGAATGTGTGTGTTGTGTATAGTGTATGGAGGCAGAGACCAGAGAGAAATAGAGAGAGAGAGGTGCAAGCCTGGCCTATATACTTGTTTGAAAAGTGTAACTTGATACCTGATTTGATTGCAAAATATCTTGTTCAAGCTCTTATGGATGTTCATGATTGTGCCCAATCAGTGGCATTTTTGTCACTGCCAATGCACAGAACAAAGAACACAATGAAAATGGTGCCAACAGCGGCAGTTAAGCAAGGGGACATTAAATTAATCTCTTTGTCTTGGACTTAAAGTCCTGGTGACAAATCATGTTAGAATGTGACTTGTTTTGATTTGATTCAATTCTAAATCATTCGAAAGCTGATCATTCACATCACTGTATGAACTATGGTAGCATGGACGGTACAGTTTGTCGACTTGGCAGTTCCATATCAAATGAGAAAGAGGATTAAACCTCAACTCAAACAGGGCAGCAAGGGCGCTCGACAGCCTAGCGCATGAGTATTTTATGTTGGGCCATTTCAAGATTTTGCACACAAAAATTGTGGGCTCTCCGGCAATCTGAAGCCCTGCAAAATAACTTACAGTATGACACTTTGTTTAAAGCTGCTATTACAGTTGAGTTCAGTGAATTACACCCAAGGAGATGTTTTCATCCAGCTTTATCATTTCTGTGTTACCATTATTCGGTTGGGTTACAATTCAGAGCTGCCAAGTGTTTTACTTTTGGTGTCGCATAGCATGCTACAATTTTGTTGACAGTGCTGCTGTGCTACACTTTCTGACAACTTATACCCCACAAACAAACAAAATTAAGAATTAACAAATTAACACACTTCTTGGACTTAGTTAATGGCTGTTAAACAGAATTATTACAACGTAGATTTTCTTTTTCTTGGCCTTTCAGTGTCAGCAAACTGCTATGGATTTTCATCCATTCTTTTTTGTCCCCTGTGGTCGAGTAGCTTTAGGTTTTACAAGTTAACACCGCCCAGAACGTCACTGTTATTACCTGCTACAGTACTAGTGCACTTTGTTTGTCAAAGAACCCTTTTTTTTTCCTCTCCTAATGAGCTGTCCTGAGCATACCTTAGTTCAACATTGATGGTCAACCATTTTCACCTCACTTTCCCCCCAAGGAGAAGGCTTCATACCGTTCTGCTACTGGTCCGCTACATGGCCAGTGTAACATCATGCTCTAATTTGAAATGACAAACTGGCTGCTGAACACGGAGTCTTTGAAGTTATTGTTGCAAATAGATAACCATCATATTTGATAGAGAACTACAAAGTATTATATTTACATGAAGTAATAAAACTTACTAGTGATATAAAATGTCACAATTTTGTAATTGGCATGTTCGTTTTTTTTAACAAACAATGGGAATTCTTTCAGTCTCTCCTAACTATTCCTCTCTCTGGTCCCCCTTCCCCATTCCCCTCTGCATCCTTCCTCCCCATTTGCCCCCACGCCACCCTCCACCACCTTGGTGAATGATAATTTTGTTGTTCACTCTGGAATTGGCTCATATGGTGGATCCAACATTCTTTAAACCATAGTGGAAATCTGTGTGTCTGGAGCGCCCTTGTAATTTTGGTTAGCATTGAAAGGCAGCCCGTGACATCTGTAAATGTTGACAGGCAGAGCAAGAGTCCAGAGAAGAAGTCTGCTGAGGCAGAAGCAGAACCAAAGAAAGGATCAGAGAAGAAAAAGACAAGGAGGAAAAGAAGGAACGTGGGAGAGACAAACAGAAACGCAGTGGATCAACAAGCAGTGGATCAGAAAGCAGTTCGTGAGTGTTGCACTTGTGTCTGGTGTTGTGGTCATAGTTGACATATTGCACGTTTGTGTTTTTTTGTTTGTTTTCAGACAGCCCTGCTCAGGAATAGAAGACAACAAAAAAACACAAAACTTGTTACCATAGAAGCTGAAGTTGTCCCCCTCCCCCTTATTTATTTTCTTTGATTAAAAATTATAATTGTTTAGTTTTAGGTAAATTCCATGTTCAGTGTTTTTTTCTTTCTTTTTTTAAGTTTAGTTCTGCGGCCCCTCACCTCCCCCCCTCCCCCACCAAAAAAAGAAAACAGAGTTGCTCATTGTTGCAGGTCTGGGTCCAGCAGTAGGTCAAGGTCATCATCGTCAGGCAGCTCAAGCAGCAGCAGTGGGTCAAGCAGCTCACGATCCGGCAGTTCCAGCAGTTCCCGGTCATCCTCCTCCAGCAGTGACTCCAGTCGAGAGCGGGACCATCGCCGCAGAGACGGGTAACGAGATCTTATTTATACAGTAGAATCACTGATTGTCTTGATCTGTGGAAATCCATGAAAATTGTTTTGGGAAAAATCTTTGATTTGGATTCTAGTGTACATGAATGGAAACAAGCTAACGAAAAATGCTTATTTAAGTAAAGGGAAGCAGATGAATGTAAAGGACTTGACCTTATCATTGGAGAAAATCAGCTGATGCTATTTGCTACAAAATGGCAATGTGAGCACAAAATTTTGCATGTCAACATATTGAAGGTGTATTAGAAAAGAAATGATGGTTGCCTTTCTTTGGACAGTGTTTTGAAGGTACAGATCAAACAATTCATATGGGATAGTAAGCTTTTTACTTCAGACCCACAGGTTGTATGTTAATTATTTAAAAGTTCAGCTGTACCTAATTGTAACACAGTGGTTGTCTCTTACCCACAGGTTGTATGCTAATTATTTAAAAGTTCAGCTGTACCTAATTTTAACATAGTGGTTGTCTCTTACTGACAGGTTGTATGTTAATTATTTAAAAGTTCAGCTGTACCTAATTGAAACATAGTGGTTGTCTCTTACCCACCAGGTTGTATGTTGATTATTAAAAGTTCAGCTGTACCTAATTTTAACATAGTGGTTGTCTCTTACCCACGGTTGTATGCTAATTATTTAAAGTTCAGCTGTGCCTAATTGTAGCATAGTGGTGGTCTCTTACCCACAGGTTGTATGTTGATTATTTAAAAGTTCAGCTGTACCTAATTGTAGCATAGTGGTTGTCTCTTACCACAGGTTGCATGCTAATTATTTAAAAGTTCAGCTCAGCCTGATTGTAATGGAGTTTGTAGTTGTTAAGCTAATTATTTAAAAGTTCAGCTCCACCTATTGTAACAGAGTTGTAGTAGTCTCTTAAATATATTTTAAATGCATGTATCATTGTTGATGGCTTTGCAGCGATAAAGACAAAAACAAGAAAAGGAAAGCGCAGTCCAACCCCCAGACCTACCAAGGTTCACGTGGGACGTCTGACACGCAATGTCAACAAAGATCATATTCAGGAGATCTTTTCACTGTACGGTGCCATCAAGTTCATTGACTTGCCAAATGACCGCATCCATCCCAATACATCCCGAGGATAATGCTTATGTGGAATACGAAACCCAGATGATGCAGAGAAGGCGGTCAAGTACATGGATGGAGGTGAGATGTAACATGGAAGCAAATTTCTTGTGCCTGTGTGAATTAACTAAATTCTTCGACACATTTTTCAAAATTGAAACACAACGTTTTTGTCATTGGATTAATGCAGATTACAACGTACCGGTATGTTCACATGATTATTTTTGTTTGATTTTGACAACTCAGACAAGTGATGAACATATTGTTAAAGCTTTTAGTAAATGGAGACTATGTGCATGAGGAATTTTTTTTTTAGAATTGACAGGTAATTTTGATGGCCAGATGGTTGAAATATTTAGTTAACTGATGTATACATAGACACTTGTCTGAAGCTGGCAGTTAAGTTTGATAGACAGATTGTAAAAATGTTTAGGATATTACCAGAATTAGATTATGTAGATGTCAAGTTTCAGAATTCAAGTTTTAACCTTACACTGGTTGTCGTGACAATAGTCGCGCCATTACGTCATGGACGTCATGGTTGTCGCGACAATAGTCGCACTGTAGGGTGAGCCTTGCGAGCCCAGTTTCACAGACACACGCAGATACGAAACTATGGCCAGTGACAAACTAATTTTGCATGAGTGACTGAGCGAGCCCCGGAACATGGATTTTCAATGTTTTAGCTTAGTTTATGGTTAGTAGCAGCTTGTAATGCATAGTGCGACTCGACTCGTCTGGCGAACAAAAATGGCGGCGCCCAAAGCAGAGCATGATTAGAATTAGGAACTTGTTTGAAGATGTTTTGCTGATTTCTTGTGGAAAAAGCAGGTGAAGAAGAAGTTATGGACATTTTGAATAAACTGGGTGTGATGGGTGATAGTTTTGATTTAGATCAAGCACCATGCAATCGTGATTTTGAGATCGACACGGACAGTGACTGGATGAGTGCCTAAGGGTGAGGGGAATTTCAAGATGCTATTCAGTGGGGAAGAAAAACTCAGTGTAGCGCTTACAGATGATCCTAAACCTTTCAAACATAAATGACAACAGTGTGGGCTGACTATTACATTTGTTGATAGTGACCATTTGTGTGTGTGTGTGTTAGCAGCACATGATTTCAATGTGAAAACTGAACTGTACCTTAATATTCATTCTTACCTGAATTGCCTGCATGAAAGTCAGGTATAATCCACACTGACTTTCCTTTGAAAAAGGCTATGACTTATTTCTGGATACTGTGGAACACCATAGACTGGATTATTTGTGAACAAGCTCGTGAGAATGACAAGCAGGATGTGCCACCTGTTTTCACCTGTTATTTTCACATTTGGACAGGTCAGCACCTAATCAAGCACTCACAAGCACCCCAGTTCTGTTTTATATTATTCTTTATTCAGTTACTAACAATTTTTATTCTGCATGTCATGTTCAAATACTAACCGTTGAAAAGTTATGCATATTATACAGACGTAACTATTCTTTTCAAACTTTCCTTGGAAATTCACCCAGACAACATACTTAATAGTACGTTGTTAAATAACCAGTGTAAGGGTTAAATGCTTTTTACTTCACTATCCTCCTGAACTGCTGATTTTTTTTCCATGTGCTTGGGGAGAAGGAGGGATTTGGGCCATATCACTTTTGAAGATAAAATATACTAGTTTATAAAACTTGTTTACCTGCACTAATTAGTTCCTTAATTTGGAGTAAGCTGTGAATGCTTTGAAGCTGGGGTCATGGACAACTTTTCATCCCTTTTTGCAGAGAGCACTTGTAACAAGTTTTAAGTTTTTGGTTGAAGGCGGTAAAGTTAAATTCAATAGGAGACCACAGTCAAGCATTTTCCCCCAATACTAGAATAAAGATGGTTGATTTTTGCATTATTACAGATGGTAAGTGATAGCGAGTAGATCCCTGCATGAATGGAGATGATAAACTAACAGTTGATTCCATATTTCAGGTCAGATCGACGGGCAGGAGATCACAGCTGTTCCAGTGTTGATGCCACGTGCACCTGCTCGTCCTCCACCTCGACGCAGCCCCCCACGTAGAGCACCCCCCAGGTGGAGAAACTCTCCTCCCCGCTTTGGTGGCAGAAGGTAATTCATTTAGTTTGTTGTGTTATAACATTGTAATCTAATTAATGTTCCTTTTGAAAAAAATGTGAATATGACTTATATTCCCTCAAAACAATCCATTCCTTTGCTGATTTTCAAACTTGCTGCCATGCTTGAGAGGCTTTGATCTTCTTACACTTTGTTGTTTGGATCCCTTTCGTGAAATGAGTTCTTTTTTCTTGATCAGTCGTGTGTTTTGACAACAAAACTAAATCACTCTGTGTTTCTGCCTGGTCACACAATGCTGCATAATTGCAGGTTGTGGTTGCATGGCAGTCATTGTTAATCTTAAATAAAGCTGCATAACATGACCAAATGGGGAATTTCTTTCCCAGGATTCACTGCGGGTACAGCTTTCTGTAAACACATAAGCTTGGGCTGCAGACCTGCCTACCGTCCCGGAGTATCCGTATTTGTCCCCCGAAATAATAAAATCATGCAGCCTGTCCCTGGAATCCACTTTTTTATTCGATGTCCCGCGAAAAAAAAATCCGGGAGAAAGGGAAAAAAAAAAAAAAAAACCGAAGTCGAGTTCGTTAGCCAATCACCGACTGACCGACTTTGGTCGTGGCCATCCCGACCAAATCCGTCGAAAAGACCCGAACATTGCCGAACTGATCAGTGCGCATGCGCATAACCGTCTTCCCGAGTTTTGAAAGCGAGAAAAATGGACGCGAAACAGGGAAAACGAAAAAATGCCGATGGCGATCTCGACAATGGGGCTACTGTCAAGAAGAAGAAACGTCAGCAGACGTTCCTGTCGAAATATACGGAAACCTGGCCGTTCATCAAGCGTGGCAAGATCGAGACATACGAGTCGTGTGAAATTTGTGCGTGTGAGTTCTCCATCGGATCTGGAGGTAGGGACGAAATAACCCGTCACGTCGCTACTGAGAAGCACAAGAAGAACACAAAAATCCGTGAGAGCGAGAAATCTTGCAACATTAGGGGATTCTTTCAACGTGCTCAGACGTCAACCAGTGAGGAAACTTTTGACGTCATAAGAGCTGAAACGTTGATGGTTGACCTTGCAGCTGAACTGAATTTGCCGATGGCCGCGTTGGACAAGTTAAACAAAGGAGTTAAATTGATGTTTCCTGACTCGGACATCGCAAAGAAATTTCAGTGCGCTAGAAGCAAAGGCACGGCGATTTTGAAAGAAAATGCTGCCCAAGTTACCCTTACTCTCGGGGATTAGAATGAAAAAACAGCCTTTCACAATTTCAACAGATGGAAGCAATGACAAAGGAGAGGACAGAAACTTTTTCCACTGATTGTGAGGACTGTTGATCAGACACTATGGAGACACTATACAGCTGCAGGATTTGAAGAGTGCCTATTACCGTTCTCTTCAGCCTGCAGTGCAGGACCTGAATTAACCAAAAGCCATGGTAGAAGTTGTACATAGTGTAAAAAAAGGTAAGCTTTCATTTTAAATTTTTTAATGGGGTTGTAATATGTGCAAACCGGCTGCATGCCCCCCTGGAAATCAGCCCTGTGCCCCTTTGGTTTTGAAAAAGATGCCCCTGAAAGTGGGGGAAGGGGGGGTAGGGGCCCGGGGGCTGTTTTTAAATGGGCTGAAAAACATGAAAAAGGGAGCATTTTTTAAGTAAAAAAATCCCCGGTTTTGCTTTTGTCCTGTACACTTTTGCAGGTTTTTCCATTCCTAAGACCAGTGCAGTTTTAAACCCTTTTATGTTTGGGGAAGATCCTTCCTTAAAAAACCCTTAACCTTGATTGTTGCACACGCTGGTTTTAAAAGATCCATTATCTAGTAGCGTCGGTAAAAGTATGTTAGCCCCCATTAATGTTGTTTTTTTTGTGTACTGGGGGCCTCTTACCCTATGGCAGAAAAGGGAATCTGCTTTGCGTTGTGTGAACCATCGCTAACCTTAAAAACCTTTGGGCGTCACACCAGAAGTCCCCAGTAAACATGAAAGAAAGTCACAGCTTCCCAGACATGAGAAACACGAGGCTGGGGTTTGCGAGGTAACACGGGTTTTTTATGTGCTGGATGGGAAAAACTTAGCTAGGTTTTCCCTCCTTTTAAATGCTGCCAAACCCTAAAAATTTGTAGTTGCACAGAAAGTTTTAAAATTTTTACTGCTTTAAAAGGGTTTTTTTTTGAAAACAGATTTATCATTTTCACCGATTTTTTCCGGTTTTGGGGAAAATTTGCAAGATTTGGGAAAATCTAAAAAAAAACACTTCAAAATAAATTTGGGCATACTTAAGTCAAAAAATTTTTAAAAACTTTGCTTTTCTGCACTTTGAGGTCGCGTTGATGGAGAGCCCGGGTATCCTCCCTGTAAATTCTGGTAACTTTGAAATCATTTCTAAAAAAAAACACAGCAAATTGTAAAGTCCTCGGGTTTTGTTTTTCAGTAAAATTTATCTGTTTGAAACAAAACTTCACTTAAACAAGTAAAAAAGGGTAGCATTTTTTTTTTAAAATTTAAAAAACGGTGTTTTGGTGTGTGCGATCCCCGAGTACCCCATGGTGCGGGCCATCCCCCCAAAGACGCCGGAGCCCAACCTCGTAGAGGGTCTCGTTCCGATTTTGCTCGCAGGCACGTTCCCGGGGGGGTCCATTTTCTATTTTCTTAAAAGATGTTCATTTTTGGGTTTTAAAATTTTAACTTGTCAGAATAAACGTTTTAAACATTTCTTGGAAACAAGCTGAAAAACGGATAACAGTATGTGTTTTTAGACAACGGTCTTCACACGAATTTCCCCACATTTTTGGGGTGAATGTTGATGGTTGTGTTTTTAAAAGAAAGGACAAAGAAATTACTTAAAAGAATACAAAAAAAGAAATAGCAGCATTTTAAATTTAAAATTTCCCAAATTTTTTTTAATATCTCCGGGGTTTCCCCTTTTATACCGGGACAGCGGGATTATTTTAAAAAATTTGGTTTTTTTTCGCGATATTCTTTCTGGCATTTTTTTGGGAAAAATTTTAAAACTCAGTGCCTTTTCAAAATTTTGGTTAACATCGTGTTTTTTGGGGGGATATGTTTTAAAAAAGCCCCAAAAATTTCTTTCCGCATTTTCCCCAGTATCTTAAAGGGTAAAACCAAGTCGGTTTTTCTTTTTTTTAAAAAAAACAGATTTAAATAGAGCAAAAGCTTTTTTTCCCAAATTTTATTAAAAAGGGTTGCCTGGTCCAGAACATATCCAAAGTTCCCGGGCCCGAAAAGGTGTTATTTCATGTCTGCCCTTTGTATGTAATTTTCATTTTGATCAAAGATGTTCGCTAAATTGATCACAGGTTTGTCTTTTTTTTGGAAAAAGAAAAAAATGTGGGGTACCCCAGGGGGAAATCAAGGTTGTACCCGCAGGGGAACCTAAGTGATCATCAGTTAAATGTAGCCTTTCCAAGACGGTTTTTTTCTTTTTTCAGTCTAGTTTGGGAATTTTTGTGTTTAATGAATATTAATGATGTACCGGTTAAATTTTAAAGTTTGGCACAAAATGACATGCCTCATGTTCGATTCAGTAGGGCTTGAATAATTAAAGTCCTCCCTTTTCTTGTTGTCCTGGGTTTTTAGCCCGTTTCTTTTTTCCCTTGTTTTCCCCAATCCTTTGTCAAAATTCTTTTTTCCCCCTTTTTTTTTTTTTTTTTTCAGTGAAATTTTTTTTCTTTTTTTCTTGTGAAAACCTTTGATAACGTCGATACATTTTTTCCCCAGTTAGAGCCCCAGAGAATATGCGCAGAAACAGGGGGGAAAAAAAAAAGCTTTTTTGCCTTTAAAACCGAGAACAAATCTGCAAGAAAACTGGAAAACAAAATTTTGGGGGACAAAAAGGGAAATGAAAATAAAGGGCCAAAAAAATCTTTGGGGAAAATAGCAATAAACTGATGTTTTGGGAGCGCGGGAAAATTTGTTCTTTTGACCGCTTAAGCAGAATCAGTTTTGGTTTTAGAATAAAACGGTACAAAGGAGGGGGGGAAAGGGGGAAATTTGAATGTCTCCTCCCCTTCCTTGTTAATTTTGGGAGAAGGGCACGTTTATTTTCCCTTTGGGAATTTCATTGTTGCATGTCTCCCTTGACCCTAAAAACTCACCCGTGTTTCCTTTTGCCCTTTTTTGGGGGACTAATTTGAACTTTTATCAAGCAAGAAAATGTTTTATGTACTTAATTGGGCCCTTTGTTTCCCTTTTAAAGAAATTGAAAAAAATTTTGACTCAAAAAGCTGTTCTTTTCCCTTCCCCTTTTTCCCTTTCCCGTCTTGCATCACAATTTCTTTTTTTTTTTTCAGAAAGCCTTTTTTTGACTTTGTCCCCTATAATGGGACTAACTTTGGGGTTAGTCCAAGCTCTGGTTAAATAAAGCCACGTCTATCGGGCTGCTCAAATCCAACCTTTTTTGAAAGCTACTTGCCTTAAAGCTTTTTCCCCCACTTTTTTTTTAAAAATGTGACCATTGAGGTTTCCCCCGAAGTTGGAGTAGGGCGGCCTTAATGGGGGGAAAAAAAAGGGCCCATACACAAAAAACTCCACTCCTGGCTTTTACAGGAGTTTCCGCAGGAGTATCAGCCGGTACGCAAAAGAAAGAACCCCTTGGGGGTTGGGCCCAAAGTTTCGGGTTAAATTTAAAGCCACAGTTCTATCAGCTGCTCTATCCAACCTCTTGCAAGAAACTTTTTAAAAAGCTTTTCCCCGCCCCTATGTTCAAATGTGACTTTCCAGTGCCAAAAAAAAAACGGGAAAATTTCAAATGAGAACAATGGGCCACCCCAAAACCCATCAACTCTGCGGGACCATATTGCCCGCAAAAATTTGTTCAGGTCAAGATAAAAATCTCCTGTTAAAAATTGGGCATACCCCTATCCAAATTTTTTGGAATTGTGCCTTTTTCTTTTACTGGGGGGTTTTTGCTGTATTTTGAAAATTAAAAATAAATGGAATAAACCCCTTAATAGGTTTTTTAATATGAGCACACTAATGTCCCAACCCAATGTTGAAACCCCAGAATCTCTCTTGTTTTGCTATGAAAAAATTTATTTTTCACTCTGATCTAAATTGTTTAAAAACCAGCAATCCATTTTTTGAACATGAAGAATTTGGAAAGAGGGCAAATTTTGGGGGGTTTTTTCAATGGTTAGAACAACCCCGGCAAAACTTGTTTTGGGTTCACTTCCCAATCAAGGATTTAAAATTTAAAAAAAAGTCCCTTCATGGTTCTAAATTTTGATAGTGACGGCCCGGGGAAACAGCTAACACCATTATTCCCAAAATTGACAGTCTGTAGGGGAAAACATTTTCGGGTTATCGTAGAATTTGTGATAGCAGCCACACAAAAGAGATGCAGGACGGGTAATCTTTGGGCAGGCTTGAATGATCTCTTTGAAGTTTTTCACTGACTTTGCTGCTGTTTTTTTTCCTTTACAATTCATTTTTTTTTAAAAATAAATTTGCTCTTGTCATTATTTCTTAATTTAGGTTAAAACCAACACGGGAAATCTATCTAATGTTTTTTTAAAATTTTGACCAATGGGCCGTTTTTCCCTTGTGCAAAATCAAAGTCATTTTGGTTGTGGGGATACCCAACACACTAAGGGGCCCTTAAACCATGTTGTATTTGTTAGTACCCATTTAAATTTTAAGGTAACGGGCCCAGATCATGTGTTTGTTTCCTAAAATTTTTATTTCAAAGTGTCCAAAATATAAAAGTAAATACTTGTTGCATCCTTTTCCCGGGAGCAAATTTTCCCCAATTTTTTTCAGTTTTATCCTCAAAATGGATGTACATGTTTTCTTTCTCGCCTGCCACAAACGTGAACTTCGAATAATAAAATTTCTAAGCTTGCTCAAATTACATCCCTACATGTTGTTTCAGAGTGAAAAGTTGTGTTATTGTCACAGTTTAAGATCTTAGTGAAAATTAATTTCAGCATTTAAACCCAAGGGGCCTTTCCCTTTTTTCACTTGCAACCCCAAGCCTACCTGAATATCCCCTACCTCACTCTGCCCAAAGCAGTGGGGTTTCCCAAACTGAATGTCACCAATTCTTTTAAAACAGTCACACACTCTAATCGACACCTCATTTTTTTCCAAACAGCAATTTCTCCCCATTACTTACTAAAATTTTTACTTAAAAAACCCGTCCCCTTTAAAGGGTTTGAGTTTTTTTTTTTAAAAGCTCTTTGGGCTGAAAAGTAATGTTTAAATTTGGGGATGGATCATAGAAGAAAGTGTCATTTGGACAAGTAAAACAAATGGGGCTTTTGCTTTAGGGTTAATGTGTCATCGACAAAATTGAAAAAGAGTTCCTTCTCAGAAGCGATCAAAGGAATCGGGGAGTGCTCCTTTTAGTATGATTTTGTTTCTTTTTTCCCTGTATTTTCAAAAAGCAGCACCCTTTAAAAAATAATGAAAGGAAATAAAAAAAGGGGGGTATTACTGTTTTGTGAGCAGTTTTTCCCATTGGAATGGGGCGATCCGTCAACTTTTAGTCAGCCCCAACGGGGAGGAAGCACAGCTTTCGCATTTATTTCAAACCGCATGACAAGCGGGCCCCAAGGGCCAATCTGTCCGTAAGTATTTAAACCCTTTTGGCCCTTTTTTAAAAAACCACTCTTCTCAAAGCGGGGACCAGCTCGTTAGCCAAATTACCGCCCGGGGCATACCGGGGGTCTTTTCCACAAGACTGTAATCCAGCTCTTTTTTTTTTTTAAACGATTCTTTTTGTTTGGTCAACAGTGTAACCCCTTTGGGGGAAACGAGGCCTCATGGCTTCAAGGTCGGGTTGTAGCACGACAACTTGGGTGATACATAAATTGTATTTTCCGGGTAAAAATACGACAGATAGCTGATCATGTTTTGCATCTTGTTCGGGGGATATTTTCCGGGCAAATAAGTAGTCCTTTACTTTTATCAGTTTTAAAACAAAAAATAAACGCAAAAATTTTTTTGGGGTTTGGGATTTTCTTTCAAAGGGAAATTCCACTTTTTCGAGTTTTTGTTTTTTTTTTCCCCTTGACATTCATCATTCTTATCAATTGACCTTTAAATTTGGGTTTTGTACTACACTTTCAAAGAGAAAAAAAAATTTTTTTTTTTTCTGCTTGGGCTTGAATAAAAGTATTCAGGGGGGGGATCTCCCCTAAAAAGGGAAAAAAAAGGGAAAAAGCGGGGGGCCGGGGGGATGCCCCCCCCCCCCCCCAAACCCCGGAAAATTTTTTGTTGCAAAATTTTAATTTTTGTGCAATCTGGTGCATTTTTTAGACTGAAATTAACAAAATTTTAAAAGGGAAAAGCCCCAAAAAAAATTGTTTTTTTTTGTTTTTTTCAAAAATTTGGAAAAGAAAAGAGGCAGGGAAAAGTAAAAAAAATTTGGGGGGGGGCGTTTGCTCCCTAATAAAACCTGCACAGGTTTCTTTTTTTTCAAGACTGGGACAGCCTTTTAAATTGAATAAAAGCAGGCCCAAAACAATTTGGGGCAATCTAATAGGGGGAAAATAAAAAGTTTCAGGGCCCCAAACTGAACGCCCCGCCAAAAATGACTTGGCAAAGATTTGGGGCCCTTTAAAGGGGAGGGGGGGGGGAGTTCGGGAAAATGGAGAAAGGGAAAATGAAATTAAGAAATTTTAAAATTTCAAGGGGATGAAAACTTCACTAAACTGCACAAGGGAACCCTTGCAATTTCCCCTTTTTAAGGCAATATATTTTTTATAAAAAAGGCAAAAGGGGTTGCGGGTGGTTCCCCTTGGGGCAGTAGTGAAAAGGTTTCATACTGAAAAATATTTTTTTTTAATTTCTGTTCCCCCGGGTTTTTCCCTCTTCAAACTGCTTCCCCCCTTAAAATCCAAATCTTTGACAAGTATTATTATGAGGGCAGTTTAGTTGTTGGCCTGCACTTGTTTTTTTTTCCCCCCCCTATTAGATTTGAGAAAATGTATGTTCCCTCTATCTGCAGAGCCCTTTTTAAAAAATTTTTTGGGCCCAAAAGGGAAAGGGAATTTAGGATTGGGGGAGATTTTAAAAATTTCCCGATAATTTATTGGGGGGGAAAAATGCCCCTACTTGGTTTAAACAATACAGTAAAAAAAAATTTAAAACTCAGTTTTTTTTATACCCAAAGCCTTGAAATTTGTGGGAGTAGTTTTAAGCCCAACTGTGGGAAGGGATTCCTGATTTTTTTTTTACCAAATTTTCCCGGCGCTTTTGGGAATCAGGAAAATTTTTTTGCAGGCCTTGGGGGATCGGGCCCCTTTTTTCCTTTGGAGCAATTTTAACCCTTTCGAAGAAAACCCCCTAAAGTCCCTCAGATTCTGGAAAACCCAAACAGATTTTCCAAAATTTTTGCAGGGAAACTCATGATTTCAGTCGTCTTTTTTTTTGGGTCCCCTAGGTTAAAGTTTAAAGTCGAGACCTTTTGGGAATTTTATAAAAAAACCTGGAATTTTTTTATGGTGACAACATACCCCTAAAAAAAACTTCAAGCAAGAACCACCACCATGGATTTCTACAAAAACTAAACTTTGTTGAGAAGGGGGAAAAATCGTTTTTTTTAAGAAAAAATTTAAACTACATTTCCAATTTAGAAAGATTTCTGGTTTGGGATAAACATTTTTAAAAGAAGGTGCAGAGAGGGAAAGTAGGCTTGCCCCATCCCAAATTTTTTAATTTGAAAGATTTCAAAAAGGGGAACTTTAAAACAGAAATTAAGGTCTTGCATAAGGAGTTAAAAGACCGGACAACATTGGGGTTCCCCCCCTGAGAAACAAACCCGAATAACCAATACAGGACCGAAGGGAAAAGGGAAAATTTTTAAACCCAAACAGGGTTTTTTTCCCGTTTCTCAAAACCCCCAAAACCCTTTTTTTAAGTTTGAAAGGTTGGGGTGATAAACTCCCTGAAATGCAAAAAAAACCCAAATAAAAAAAGCAGGAAGGTATTTAAATTTTGACCAACCCCAATGAAAAAAAAGCTATGGGCCCGATGGCTTCCTGGAAGCTCTTAAAAATTTGGGCCCAAAGAATTTTGGGAGGGTTTTTTTATACCCAAATACTTTACCAAGCTTCACTGGACCCGGGAGAATACCGGTGAGTGGCGAGATGCGAGCATTGTTTTCCCCTTTTTCAAAAAAAGGGTGACAAAACAAAAGCAGAGAACTAAAGACCTGTAATTTTCTTCAACCCTTCCGTAAACTACTTGAACACATAAAATAAAGTAGCATAATGGACCCTTGCCAAAAAATTTTACTTCTTTTAAAAAACGCCCGCATGGGTTTTTTGACAGCGAAAGGGGTTGTGAGACTCAAATTTTTAAAAAAACTCTCAATGATTTTAATAAAATGCTTAAAAAACAGACAGCAAATAGATGCAATTTTATTGACTTTTTTTTAAAAAACCTTTGATAAGGTTTTACCCTGAGGGCCTGCTGCTTAAATTAGAAAAACATCGGCATTTGGGGGTTTTTTTTGCTTTAAAATGGGCTAGGCATTCCCCGTTGGGGAACGCAAAAAAGTTGTTGTGGAAAGGGGGTCAAACCCATTTTAAAAACCCGTCTTGTCAGGTGGGACCACAGGGAACTGTTTTGGGGGGCCCTTTTTTTTTTTAATTTTTTATAAAAAAACATAAGTAAAATTTTTCTCCCGGAAAATACTAAAGGCCCTTTTTTCAGATGACAGTTCGTATATAGAACAAAACAGAACAAAAATGAAACAATTCTTTCAAGAAATCTAAACCCCTTTACAAGAGTGGGGAAAAAACTTGGAAAATGGGGAATTTTTATCCCCAAAAAATTCCAAGTGTTGCGTAAATTTTAAAAAAACGTCACCAAAAAGATCCCGATTATTTATCCATAAAATTTCTTTAAAAAAAACTAATGCTGCAAAAAATTTTGGCGGGTTATAGATAGTCGTTCTTTAAATTGGGGAAAAAACTTCCCAATTTTAATGTAAGGGAAAACAAATAACACTTAGCTTTTTTACAGGAAAATCAATGACTGGCCCCCAAAAGGTTTTAAGATAAGATAAGAAAATGTTGGCTTATAGGGCCCCCCGAACCCCAAAGGGCCACATCAGGGCCCGTCACCAAGTTAAAATCAACCCCCCACCATTTTATTAAAAAAAAACAACTTTCACACATCTCGTTAAAAGAAATCGTCCAAAAAACGCACCGAAAAATTTGTTAAAAACCCTTTTTGCCGTAAAATCTTAAATCAGATGAAAAATTTTTAAATTTTCTCAAAACCAAAAAGGATCCGTCAGGGGGGGACATCCCTGAACAGGATCTTCATGGCTTTCCCCTGTAAAAATTTTTTTGTCTCCCCATCATGAATTTCCCCCACTCAAAAGAAAATTTTTCACTGTGAGTGGCCCCTTTACATGGGAAACACCACCGGGGCTTCTTCATTCTTTAAAGGTAAGAAGGGGAAAATACGAATGGCCGGGTGCAAACCGGCACAGAACCGTTTCCTTTTAAAGACCCCCCGACGTTATGGGAGGGAAATCCTTAAGGGTTTGGGCGGATTTTTTAAAGGGGGTTTGTTTTTTCTTCTGTGGGGTTTCCTTTTCCCCCTGCCAGAGGTCTCTCACTAATCTTTTAATTTTTTTTGGGTTTTTAAAACTTTAGCAGGGGTAAAGTGTTGGGACGTTTTTTCTCGTGGCGTTCTTTGGGTAAACATCCCAAACCCTTTCGTTTCCCCCCGATGCCAACATGACCAGGAACCCAAAAAAGAGTTAAAGGGTTTTAACCAACCCCCTTCAACCTGCTAAAAAGTTCCAAAAAAAAAAAAAGTTCTGGATGTTTAAGGTTGCGGCCACTATGGGCCTTTCCAAAATGACAGCGAATCCCACAGAAAAACCCAAAAAAACCCCTTTGAAAAAAGGGAGGGTTTCTTTTAAAAACCAGTACCAAGCAGTAAATTCAAACAAAAAATAGACAGAAGCATCGGGAAAGTATATGTTCCAAAAATATCTGGGAGCCCCCGGGCATAGGCGCAAGGCCACCCATCTTCAGCTTTTGGAAAACCCTTTAGTGAAAACATTTTTACAGGGTGGGAATTTGGAACCGAGCTCAAACATACCCAAAGCCTTTTATGCCAGAGAGCTGGTTTTGACTCTTTGCGAAAAACTGCGAGGGGGCCAAACCAAAACTCTGGTGTGAAAAAAGGGCCACGGAGGTTTTATCCGGGAAAATTGGAAAAAACGGGCACAACTCCCAGGGCTAGACCTCATTCCCCCCGTGAGGTCGCATACGAAAACCCCAAAAGGCGGAAAACATTTCGGGTTAAATTTTTAAACTTACTTTTTGGAAGGAGGGGTTTAAAGCACAGTCATAGGCAGGATTTTGCGGTTTGAGAAAAAGTCGGATGTAAAATTAAAGACAGTTTCGCCTGGGGGTTTGGGCGGAAGGGTTTTACCCCCCCCTTGCGTAAAGGCTTTTTACACGGGGTGGGGCGGGAAAAAATCCAAGACAGAAGGGGGGAAACCCCTTTATGGTGAATAGGATCCAAGAGTTTGAGGGAAAATGATCTTGCGGGCCCCTACACAGCACAACCGTATCCCGTTTGGAACGGGCCAGGGCCTGTAGAGGTGCAAAAAAGTTTCTTATCGCGCCCCTCGGTGTGTGCTAAAACCCGCAGAAAAATTCAGTGCCCTTTTGGGAAGCAGTTTTTGAGGTTTTTTTTTTTTGGCTGAGAAAGTTAAAATTTTTTGGGCAAAAAATGACTCCCAGAAATTTGGGGCCCCTTTAACAGCTGGAAGGGGAGGGGGGGTTTTCCCCACTTTAAGTTCAGGGCTGGAAAAAACTGACGGGGAAAATTTTGGAAGTGAATACACTTTTCGTCTTGTTGGAAAAAAAGGGGGGAAAAAAAATTTTTATCTCCCCCCCTGGGGATTTGGGTTTTATCTACGCAAAAGGGTTGGGCCTGCCTGGGCACTCGGGGACAGGTTCCGTTTTCGTAACAGCAAATCATCCCCAAAAAAATGGCATTGAAAAAATGCTGAACTGAAATTTTAAAAAATGTTGTTGATTTTAAATACTAAAGAGGGCAGGAGGGCGTTTGTTTCCCCGTGGAAAAACCTAAAAACCCCGCTCTGGACATCAAGAGAGTGGTGGCAAAAACCGGGCCTGAAACTTTTCGTTCGCCAAAAAATTTTGAATAAAAAGCGGAAGATGACCTCGAAAACCCGATCGTGGGGATCAAAAAAAGTATCCCTGGGTTTCCGGGGTAACAAAGGCCTTCTCCAAGTCGAAGAAAATTTTCCACTGCATGCTGTTTTTTCAGAAAAACGTTTTTTCCAAGTGTAGATTCCCAGAGGAAAACAAATTTGGGCACCCGGGAGTCCCCATTTTTTGCGGAAACCACACTTTCTTTCGCCAAAAGGCCATCCGGGGTTTCGAGGGTTTTCCCCATGAGCCTACATTGGGCCCTTTTTTCCACAATTTGCAGAACAAATGGCAAAGCTAAGGGACGGTAGTTTTTGATGGATTAGAAAAATCTTTCCAGGTTTTTTGGGGTGGGGGAAAAATGAGGGCTTTCCCCCCAAGGGGTGGGAAAAAAACCTTTAGGGTTTTTTTTTTAAAAACATGGTTGTATACCTGTAGCATATGTTCAGACCTTTTTTGCGGAAGATGTTTTAACAGTTGATAAGGAAAGTCCCCCATTTCCTGGGAGGAATCGCTGCAAGAAAGTAAGGCAGATTTCAGCTCCCTTTAAATGGGAAAAGGGGAAAATTGTAGGCCCTTTCCCTGTTGTCGGCGAAAAGTTTTCAGGGTGACTTTTTTTTTAGGGCCTTTTTTTTGGACAAAAGGGGGCGATTTTTTAGAAGAGGGGGGAATTCTTTTTAATGGTTTTAAGCAAGCAGATTTTGCAAAATCTTTTTTTTCCCTTTTCCCCTTTTTTTTAAAAAATCCAAAAAAATTGAGATGGTTCACAGTGGGACAGGTGTTCTTCAAGACGACTGCTACAAAACACTGGTTAGACCAGTACTGGAATATGGTTGCTCAGTTTGGGATCCTTACCATCTAAAGGACATTGATAACCTCGAAAAGATTCAGAAGAGAGCAGCACGGTTCGTAACAGGGAACCACATCAGAGAAAAGGGGAATACTAGGAAGAACATGAGGAAATTAGAATGGAAACCCTTAGAAGAGAGAAGAGCTTTTATCAAACTTAACATCTTCAAAGGCAGAGCTAAAGTAATTGATATTCCAATGGAACAACTAGTATTGAATAAAAGTAGCACCAGGAGTGGCGGTTAATGTTATACCATACCTGCATCAAATATTGACAGCCACTTACATTCTTTTTATCCCAGTTCGTACGGCTGTGGAACTCACTGCCGGGTGCCATCAAGATTGCCACAAATGCAATCTCATTTAAAAAACATTGATATGACAGTTTTGAGATCTGCATATTGACGATTTTCTATTTTACTTCCCCAGATATTTTACTGTTACCTGGGCCTGAATTTGGCCATTGCTTTTAACTTCTTGAATATCGAGTGCGACCCCTTGTTGCCAAATTTGCTCCAGGGGCCAACAGTCTGAGTCGCACTATTTTATGTTATTTTATTTTACTTTTTAACATGTGCGCTGGTGACCTACTCGTTTTTGAGTGAACCAGTATTTTAGAAGAAGAAGTTTGTCTATGTATTTGTCTGACTTTATTCAAGTTTAAAGGCTGTGCCAGTCTTGAATAAAAGTTACTCTGCGTCAGGTTTTCTTATGGGAGCAAACGTTACCCCACTTGTTTACCTTTTTGTTTTCTGTTGTTTTTTTACACAAAAAGCTATAAAAATCAACTATACTAATACTTACTATCTTTCACAACTTGCCAAGTGTAGATGAGAGGAGTTCCTTTTCAACCTAATGGCATACAAAATTAATGTAAGATGTCCAGCTCCAAGTGTGGAGCTAGACATCTTGCATTAATTTTGTCCGCTGATCCAGAGCTGTCTTGTGCTTGTTGCTTTTAATGTGATCCACCAAAGCAACTTTTCCGCGTGAACTGTAATTTATTTGCACTCGGCAAAGATTGCAGTAAGCAAGGCCACAGGCATTAAATTTGGCTATGAACTGGCCTATCACTTCATCATCATCCACCTTACTCTCCAACCAGTCCCACTTCCACTTGTTCTTCAAAGAACTGTCACAGGAAGCATTTTCTCCGCGTGAATGGGGCGTTGTGTGCGCATGAGTAGGATCAGACGTTTTCTCTTGTGTCTCCTACATTTTGCCTCCGACTTTCCCTAATTTACACTCTTTTCTTTCTAAATTTTGCTTAAATCTTAGTTCTGTAGTGTTAGTAGTGTACCAGTTTATCGTTTTTCAGTTGTGGAGCTTTATTTACGTTCAATGTATCATCTTTTTTAGTAATCTTTTCAACTTGAAAACTGCTTACGTTCATCCGCCATTGATGCTTACCAGTCACCGGCAGTTAACATCGCCATTCAAGTTTTCAAAACAACCAGAAATGTGACTAAAGATAGCATTTAAGATACAATTTGAGAAGCTAATTTTACCATTACTTGAACATCATTATTTATTTATGTGAGAAACTACTGGTCAAGAAGATCGACATTTAACAGGAAGGAGTCACTCGGGAATGTAAAATGCGGTGCCAAAACAAAAACTTGTATGCATTGACTAGCATCGACTAGCAGTACCGACAGCCAGTTGAAGATCTAGGAGATAAGATAAGATAATGTTGCTTATAGCCCAGCCGACCGCAAAGGGCCATATCAGGGCTGTCACCACGTTAAAATCAACTCACCAGTCATTAAAAAAAAAAAAAAAAAAAAAAAAAAAAAAAAACCAACCTTTCACACATCTCGTTAAATGACATCGTCTACTAACGCACCAGAAAGTTTGTTAAAAATCTTTCTGCCGTAAAATCTTAAATCAGATAAAAAATGTTTAATCTCTCTCAAAAACTCAAGGATCACGTCAGGCGGGACATCCCTGAACAGGATCTTCATGGACTCCGCCGTAAAATGTTTGTGGTCTCACATCGTGCAAGTCCCCAACACTCTAAAAGAACATGTTTCATTGTGAGTGGCGCATGACATGGAATGCACCACGGAGCTTCTTCACTCTTTAAAAGGTAAGCATGGGTAAAATACGAATGGCCGGTGTGCAGCCGGCACAGAACCGTTTCCTCTTTACGACCTCCCGACGTGGATGGGAGGAAGTCCTTAAGGTTTGGACGGATCTGAAAGAGTTTGTTAGTCGTCTGTGTGTTCCAATCCTCCTGCCAGAGGTCTCTCACATAATCGTTAATTTTGGGTTTCACGTCTGAGCAGGGGATATAAATGTTGGACAGTTTCTCTCTTGTGGCGTTCTTGGCTAAACGATCAACCATTTCGTTCCCCGCCGATGCCAACATGACCAGGAACCCAAGCAAGAGTAATGTTGTAACCGTCCGCCTTCAAGTTGCTAAAAAGTTCAAAAAAAAGTAAAAGTTCTGGATGCTGAAGGTTGCGGCCAGCTATAGCCTCCAAAGCTGACAGCGAATCCGACCAGAACCAGAAAGTCCCTCTTCGAAGATTGTGATATTATCTTCAAAGCCAAAACCAGAGCAGTAAGTTCAGCAGAATATACAGAAGCATCTGAATGAATATGTTTCAACAGTATCTGAGAAGGAGCCCCAGGGCAGTAGGCTGCACAGGCCACTCCCTCTTCAGACTTGGAACCGTCAGTTGAAAACTTTTTGATAGGATGGGAATTTGGAACAGAGCTCAGCATACAAAGCCTTGTACGCCAGAGAGCTGGTGGACTCTTTGCGAAAAGCTGCAAGATCGAAATGAATCTCTGGCGTGAAGAAGGTCCACGGAGGTTGATCCGGAAACTTAGAAAAATCCGACACAACTCCTAGGTCTAGACCTGCATTCCGCACGTGAGGCTGCATACGAAGACCAAACGCGGAATACATTTCGGGTTGTTTTCAAACTTACTTTGGAACGGAAGGACAAAGACACAGTCATAGGCAGGATTCTGCGGTTCTGAGAACAGTCGGATATAATATTCAAAGACAGTTTCAGCCTGCGGTTGGACAATGAAGGTTCACCCGCCTCTGCGTACAGGCTGTACACAGGGGTGGTGCGGAACGCTCCAAGACAGAGACGAAGCCCTTGATGGTGGATAGGGTCCAAGAGTTTGAGGTAAGAGGGTCTTGCAGAGCCGTACATGGCACAACCGTAGTCCAGTTTGGAACGGACCAAGGCTCTGTAGAGGTGCAGCAAAGTTTTCTTATCAGCGCCCCAGTCGGTGTGTGCTACGACCCGCAGAATATTCAGAGCTTTCTGGCAAGAAGTTTTGAGGTTTTTGATGTGGCTGAGAAAGTTGAGTTTTTGGTCAAAAATAACTCCCAGGAATTTGGCTTCTTTTACAACTGGAATGGTGGACTTGTCTAGACGAATTTCAGGATCATCAAAGAATCGACGAAAATTGTGGAAATGAATTGACTGAGTTTTGGTACGGGAGAAGGTAAACCCGTTTTTCCTCGGCCCACTGTTGGATTCTGTTGACGCAAAGTTGGAGTCGACGCTGTACACTGTGTAAGAAGCTCCAACTGCATACAGCGCAAAGTCATCAACAAACAGAGAGGACTCGGTGCCCAGGTTTACCGATTGGACAATGTCATTAATTTTAATGCTGAAAAGGGCAGGAGAAAGGATGCTCCCCTGAGGAACACCCAACTCCTGCCCATGGATGTCAGAGAGTGTGGTGCCAACACGCACCTGGAACTGTCGATCGGCTAAAAAGTTTTGAATGAACAGAGGCAGGTGACCCCGAAAACCAAGTCTGTGCAGGTCCATGAGGACTCCTGTTTCCCACGTGGTGTCGTACGCCTTTTCGAGGTCGAAAAAGATAGCGACCACATGCTGCATGTTAACAAAGGCATTGCGGATGGTGGTTTCCAGACGGATTAGATGGTCAACCGTCGAGTGGTACTTCCGGAAACCGCACTGTTCACTGGCCAAAAGACCATCGGTTTCCAGCTTCCACATCAGACGGGAGTTGACCATCTTTTTCCATCAGTTTACAGAGGCAGCTGGTCAGAGCAATTGGGCGATAGTTGGAAGGGTTGGTAAGGTCCTTTCCAGGCTTTGGAATGGGAATGATCAGGGCTTTCCGCCAGGAGGGCAGAAAGGACCCTGTGGTCCAGATATGGTTATAGACTTGGAGAAGAGTCTGGAGACAGCTTTCTGGGAAATGTTTCACAACCTGATAGTGAATGTCATCCAGACCAGGGGCAGAATCAGTGCAGGTTTGTAAAGCTGATTTGAGTTCAACGATTGAAAAAGGAAGATTATAGGTTTTCAGAGTTGTCTGATGTGAAATTGTATGAAGATTTCTCTCTAACCTCTTTGTTTCTTAAAAAACTGCAGATTTATTTGAAGAAGAGGAGTTCTGTTGGATGGTGGAGGCCAACAGATTGGCAACAGCTTGTTTGTCAGTGATCAGAGCATCAGCAAGTTTCAAGTGATGAATGGAGGGGTTGGTGTTCTTCCCTTTGATTTTTCTAATGATGTTTCCAGACTTTTTTCTTGAAGTTTTAGATGTCAGCCTGGAGCAGAAGTTTCTCCAGGACCGACGTTTACTGATTTTGAAAGTGTGTCTCGATTTAGCACGGAGTTTTCTGATGGGTCTAGCGTTGGGACCCGAAGGTCGTTGGTAATACCCGACGCTGAGCCCGTTTGCGAACTTTTGAAATTTGTTGGCAGTCTGAATTGAACCAGGGTGTTTTTGGCATTTGGAGTTTGTCGGAAGACACTGGAATACAGGTTTTAGCACACTGATCACGGTGTTAGTCAGTGATTCTGCTGGGTCTGGACTCTGAAAAAAATCAGTGTCCTGGAATTCTTTGAAATAGTGGTTGAAAATAGATCCCAGTTTGCTTTCTTATAATTGAGATGTTGAGAGACAGAGGCGGTTTCAGTTAATATGGGCTGTAAAAGAACAGGGAAATGGTCACTTCCGTGCAGATCGTCATGGACAGACCACTCATAGTCCAGGACCAGCGAGGGGTCACAAACCGACAAATCTAAGCACGAAAGTGAACCTGTGGAAGAGTGGAGATAAGTTGCAGATCCGTCGTTCAGACAACACAAATCCAAATCTGAAAGGACAATCCTCAATTAGCAAACCTCTGGATGACGTACTGGCACTACCCAAAGAGGATTGTGACCGTTAAAGTCACCCAACAGCAAAAAAGGTCGAGGAAGTTCTTCTATCAGACTGACAAGGTCCTGACGACAAACCGGGACAGAAGGTGAGAGATAAAGGGAACAGATTGTCACAGTCTTGTGGAGAGTGACTCTCGCAGCTACAGCCTGAAGGGAGTAGGACAGAATGACAGGACTATACAACAAAGTTTTGTGTAGGAGAAGGGCACACCGCCCGACAGTCCCAACGGGATGGTTGTGCAGGTTTCGAAAGAATATTAAAGCCAGAAAGAGTAAAGGTCTTCTGGCTTTGAATTTGAGTTTCTTGAAGAACCACGACGGAAGGTTTTAGAGACTGACACAGAAGCTGCAGCTCCTCGAAGTTGGAATTTAGACCACGGATATTCCAATGGAATATTGTACTATCCATGGTGCAGAGGCGAAAAGGAGAGAAATCAGTCATCTCCTCTTCAACGTCAAATTTATTAGTTAGTTTCACTGGACTGTGGTGGCCTTTGGACCTGCTGCAGACTTGCCCGCAGGTGACAAAGGCCTGGAGTTTGGAGATGGTGGAGGTCTGGATTTGGGAGATGGTGGAGGTTTCTTCCTCATCTCCACCATCTCCACACTGGGTTGAACTCCCTTGCCCGCACGGGCACTGGACAGAGGAATTCGAGTTGCGGGTGCTGGTTTTTAATCTGCCCAGCAGCAGATGTTGTAGACTGCTGGGCAGTCTGAGGGGTGGCGGATTTTTTTGCCTCCACCAGGGGCATTCACTGTGGGTTGGGAGGTGGTGGACCTGCTTCCACCAGAGCTGACAGTTCTTCCTTGCAGTGTCTTTGAAAAGATAAATTCATCAGTCTGGCAGCAGACTGACCGAGTGGAAATTTTCTTTACGGCCCGAAGCATATGAAGATGCTGTGGCCGTCTGACTGCCCACAACCTGCTTGCGGGCTTCAAAAAAGGAGATCTTCTTTTCTGTCTTAACTCTTTGTATTGCAGATTCCTGAATCCACAGAGGACAATTTCGTGAAGAGGAGGGATGGTCGCCACCGCAGTTTTGCACAATGTGCCGGATCTTTACACGGCCCATCATGGGTTGCCTTGCAGCAAATACCGCACACCTCCTGCCCAGAACAGCGGTCTCTGACATGGCCAAACCTCTGGCATCTGAAACACCTTAACGGGGACGCACATACAGCTGAACATGAACATTTAGGTAACCGACTTTGATGACCGGAGGCAGCACAGGGTTGCAGAACGTCAGAAAGAGGGTGTTGGTGTCCACTCTCTCTGAACCTTTCTTTACCGTCACCCTGCGCACCTCCGTCACACCTTGGGACGCCAGTTCCGTCTTGATTTCTGCCTCTGAGACCCCTGATAGATCTCTGCAGCGAATCACACCTTTTGACGAATTTAACTGTTTATGAGGAGTCACCCTGATCTCCCTGTCCACTATCTTTGTTGCTCTCAACAGTTGTTCAGATTGCTTTTTAGATCGACATTGAATTAGAAATGAGCCATTCCTCAACCTTTTGGCTGACTGAGGGTCACCTGCTAGACCTTGAAAGCCCTTTTGGATGGCAAAAGGGCTCAGAGATGAAAGGGGTCTTTCCTGCTCCGTCCCTTCCATCACGAGCCAGGAAGCCCAGAAACCTGTCTTCTGTCGTACCTCAGTATCAGAATCGCTGTCTGTTTGAAAGTCCTCTGAAAAAGGGGATGCTGCCTTCCTTTCCTTTTGGGGGGTAGTTTTTTGAAAAAGCCATGTGTATTTTATTAATTTCATCCCTCCCTTACCCACCCACCTTGGAGTCCAACTAAGGGGCCAGGGCCAAGATCACTGTCTTGACCCCTTCCAGGCTTCAGGAGAGATATACAACAGACAAAAACCTACCAACCCTATCCCCCCTGATCATGCCCAACTCCCGGGAACAGAGAGCTGAGCACTACAGGGGTTATCTTGGCCAGCCGGAGAAATGCCTGTTTTGACCCAGCCCCAAGAAGGGGAGCCGATTAGTACACCCGGGCCAAGGTGTACTCCCTGTCTAGGAGAGGTCCGAGCCAAAGTGATGTGTTGAGAGCGCTGGCCCTCTCAATCACCAGGATCTCATCCCCCTCCGACACAGGTCGCACCGCACGGCCAACGCGGCGGATCTTAAGGAGACCACAGAGAGAAAAGGAGTGTGGAAAAGAAGACTTGAAGGGAGACGAAGAAAGAAAAAGATCCGTTAAGAAAGGCAGAAGACAGAATAGGAAAAAGGTGGGTTACTATTTGTCTGGGCCCTCACTCCTAACCTTTCTGACATGGGAGACCCTACCAGGGGCATCAATTCCTACCACGTAATGCTTGGCCAGTCAGCACTTGGCTATACAGGCCTAGCAGTGTCACAACTAACCATCTAGCTGAGTTTTGATGCCCCCGTCAGCAAAGCCTAAAAGATCACAGGACCACGCAAGCCCTCCGACCACGGCAAGGTTGCAACCCCCGGAGGGTTGAAGATCTAGCTGTTCACTTTCAATTTATATGATAATCCACGAAGCTGAGCCACAACAGCATGTTCAAAGGACTTTGACGGACTCAGAAGGTCGCCATCATTGCCATGAGAGGTATGTGCATTCTTCTTTTGTTTCTTGCCCTGCTGGCTTTTC
>CM031595.1:12121684-12149184 GCA_018398815.1 Conus ventricosus
GTGTGTGTGCGTTTGTGTGCGTGTGTGTGCGTTGTGTTGTGGGTTGTGTGTTGTGGGTTTGTGTGTTGGTGTGTGTGGTGTGTGGTGGTGTGTGGGTGTGTGTGTGGTGTGTGTGTGTTGGGGTTGTGTTGGCCCAGAGAAAGAAGCACATGGAGACAACACGAACATGGAAGAATACTACATCGGCACCACCCCCATCTCCTATCGTCCCCACCTCCCCACCGTTTCCTGTTTCGCGTTGACTGTTGTGTTCTCCCTTAGTGCCCTTCCCCCAACAATCCCAACCCCCACCTTTTTTCCCCCCACACTCCACCTTTTGTTTGATTCCTCCTTCTAGGCACGTTTCAGAGTCTTCAAGCACCTTTTTCAACCCTTTCTTTTTCCAACCATTTTTTTTATGTTTTTAAAAAGTTGCGTTTGCAACCCAACAACAATAACCAAAATATAGATAGAGGCAGCTAGACCGAAGACAGACAGTTAGACAGTAGATCGATGATAGATCGCTAGTAGATAGATAGATAGATAGATCGATAGACCAGGAAGATAGACTGGACAGTCAGCGAGATGGATGGATAGACAGATACGTATACATGCCTACATAAATGGAGAAGAGACAGGGAGAAGATATAAGCCTAGACAGACAGCCAGACAGACAGACAGACCGACGGACAGACAAACAGACCAGGTAGGTAGGTAGGTAGTGTAGGGAGGTCAGGGTAGGGTAGGTAGGTAGGCTCGGTAGGGGTAAGTAGGTGGTAGTGTAGGTGAGAGGACAGAGTTTGCCAGCCAGACAGCTAGACGGACATATATGATTATAGAGATAGTAAGACAGACCAGGACGGACAGATAGACAGACAGAGGACAGGATAGATAGGAACCGATAGAGGGAGCAGAAAGATGGATATTGACAGATATAAACATAATACATACATTTATACCATAACATACATTCAGAAATACATACATTAGCATGCATGCATGCATGCATGCTTGCAGGGATGCAATGATTTACATACTACAGACTTGACGATAATACAGACATACATAGACATACATACATACATCACATACCTAATACATACATAAGGCTACTTACATACCATACATTACAGATCAAGTACTTTGAATGCAATCAACTTGTCAAATCAACAACAATGGCCCAGTAGGCCAGATTGCAAGGGCTCATCGATATAAAAGTTTATCTTTCACATCTCCTCTCGCTTCAGTGTCTTCACCAGCTCTTGCGACAGGCCACTCCATAATATAGGGTCTTGTCCTACATATGCAGGTGATGTGTGCTTTAGGAATTGTGTTCGACCCACAAGGACGAAGCTTGGGGTTTTTTTGGGCATGAAAACATTTGTCTCTTTCTATAAAAAATTTGCTCTTGGTCATGTATCCAAAGTGATGCTGATTGACTTTGGTTATGGTTTTTTGTTTGCTTTTTCTTGGATGTGAGATGTACTAGTATTTAAAATTGCTCGTTTCATGGTGTGACAGGCGTTCTCGGGGACAAGCTCGGATATAGGGGGACAGTTCGCATGCTGGTGCGAAAATATTTATATATATATATATTATAGTATATATATATATATAGATATATAGATATAGATATATATATATATATTTGTTAAAATAAGGTATAAAAGAGAAATCGACAAATTTGTTGTCTAGCGGCGTTAGCGAGCTGTCATCATGCCTGATGACAGCGCACGCGCCGCCGCTAGAAAACAAATTTGTAGATTTCTCGTTTAGTACTTATTTTAACAAATGTTTGCTCCCTCCAAGGGGACTTTTGGCACTCAAAAAATCATTTTGGGCGTATTTTACTCACTTTGATCTATTTATATATCCTCTATTTATATTTAAATATAGTATATTTATTATATAGATTTGGTGCTGGATTGTCCGGAAGTGAAATGGTCAGCCTGCCTTTTTTATTTTCAGTTCTGGAGTTGCAACTCCTGCTTCTGGAATAGGAAGTGGTTTTCTTTTGTTTCTGGTTAGTTTTTCCGCCTTAATCTTGCTAATCTATGTAATAGGCAGGTAAAAAAGAATGACGTGTCAAATTTCCTTTGTATGTGTTTTCCTCTACATTATTTATCTGTAATTGTATTGTTATTGTAAATTTTGTTGGACAAGATTCGGTAGCACAATTTAAGTGGCTCGGTAAAGCTGGTGGGTTCAAAATTTTTGAGGTTATCTTAATGTTGTCACCTAAGGAACAATTAATCGATGTGCCTTCTCTCTTTAACAATTCAATGACTGTTTGTCATGGTCGTCGGTTTTTCGGAAATCACGATTATCGGTTACAAATTTCTGACAATATTTTATCGATCCCAGGAGACAACCTTCTTAGACGAGATGCACCAGCAAAAACTAGAAACGGGGGGTTCTATGGTGGCATTATATTCCCCTAATCTGTAATTGTATTCGACGGCTAAATTTGTTTTTGCTAATACGGATATTGGAAATGCTTATTGGTTAGAGATTTTCACTTGAAAGGAGCAATAGCCAATCCTGGCAGGTTGTTTTTTATACCAAAACCCAGTTGAAAGTGGTCGAAGTGAGTGGTTCGATCGTTTTGAGTCAGGTTCAATGCTGGAATTGGAAGAGTACTTAATTTATTCAAGGGACTTAATCTTGCCGTGGAGATTTGTTTTAACATCGATTATATTCAAATCACAGAAAAACAAAGGAACAAACTTAGGAAAGTGCAATTTAATCAAGTTAATTAATATTTTTTTTTCCCCCATCCGACTCGGAACAATACATTACAGACAAAACGGTAATTGATCACATTTATGTCACTAATTGCGAACAACGTGAGTAGAAACTGCTGTGGACCTTTCTATGGTCTGCTTGATTGATCATATTCTAGTGTGTTTATACTTGGTAAAGGAAATGAGTAAAAATGACCCAGATGCACTCATAAGTGTTATATCGGTTGCCAGCTATAAAAATTCCACAAGCACCCAATTTTGGTGATTTATGTCTGGCCAGATTTTTCTTGTGTCTATCAATACAATCCTTTGCCTGATGATGCACTTACGGCCCTTGGTACAAGATATTTTGTTTCCTATTTTTCAATAAACATGTCTTGCTTCGTACCTAAACGTGTAACAATTAACCGAGAAACCGCCGTGGTTAACAGAAAAGAAATAGATGCTCCTGACATTAGGGAAGTGTGCATATTTATGTACCAAAACAGGGAAAAGGACAAGAAATTTTAGGACCAACACGGAATCAAAGTCACTGAAAAGGCAAAAACAAGATCCGCACGGAAAGACGAAGAAAAGAGGTTATTTTAGTTATTTAATTTCACAAAACAAGATTGGCAAATCCTATTGGGAAGGCTATAAATCAGGTGTCCGGGGAAAGAAGCACCACCGCCCATCTGCTTATACGTCCAATGATCTGGTGATATCTGAACAGTCTTTTTTACTACCGTAGCAGAGAGGGAACCATAAAGATAAACAAACACACGGGCTAATGATTTAAATCGACCCTCTGAAAAATGTGTCTGCCGACGGTCAAAAAAATATTGTGGACCAAATGCCATTTTCCGTAATAAGGCGTCCATGAAGTGCATCAGGAGTTAAATGTATTTAAAACCGTCGAGTGCCCGTGGTTTGGATGGTGTTAGATTGTAAAATTGTGAAGATATCAGCGCCCATTATTCTGAATTGTGGGACAAGGTGATTTATTACTTATGTATTGAAAAAAGGTATTATCCACAAGCCTTCAAAGATCGCTAAAACGTTTGTGGCCTGTTCTTAAGGTCTTGGGGACCATGACCCGCCAATTTTTGACCCATATCTTTACTATCCTGCTCTGGTCGAGCCCGCGAAAAAATATTACTACCCATCTACAGTCCTTTTTACGAAAGTATAACTTATGTCACCCAAAATCAGAATGGATTTAGAAGGAACTCCATTCGTGGCCATACCTTGCTGACTATACCTCATTGAGAGATGGCATGTAAACTAAAACAAATAATTATTGACTGGTGCAATTTTGTGATTTGGGCGACTTGCTTTCGACACCATTGATCACCAGGGGTCCTCTGCTAAAAAACTATATTAAGTACGGTTTTTTTTTTAAACGATAATTCCGCTTTTTAAAACTATAGAATCTTTTCTTCCAACAGAAAATCAAGCAGTCTGTCAAGAGTCGTACTTTATTCTTCTGTTTGCTCACGAAACAAATATGGATGTTCCCAAGGATCGGGGTCTAGGCCTATATTATTTGCAAGTTATATAATGACCCTTCACTTATTTGATATCCTCGTGCGAACCTTCTTGCAGACTGATACCACCATATACAATGAACAATAAAAAAGCTCTGATATTGCAGTAGTGCACCTCCATACAAAGTGATAGACTAGGCGTGTTTCTGGACGGAAGAAAATCACAAGGGCCAAATTTCATCCGTCATTAAATCTTAAATTCATGCTAGTGATACATCTAGGCAGGAAAACGACAGAAATTATGGAATAGACTTGCCGGAGGTAAAAGTTAAGAATAATGTATTAGAAGATGTAAGTTTCTACAAAGTACTAGGGAACTCACTAGAGACAAAAGGTTGAAACAACCCTATCCTGGGTCTAAAATATTTCTATGCTTTGCAAAAGGCTTTTCCCAAGAAGACAGTCCAATTGAATAGAATAAAGCATGTTCTTGATCGACCATACAGGAAGCTATTCCTTTTTCGGGCATACATATCCAGCCAGATTTGGATTTATGCTCAACACGTTGGGATACTGGCCGTCAAAAGTGCTTAAACCTCTCTGGACAGCTTATTCTACAGGACCGCTCTCTCAAACTAATTCGTCTTAAATATCTCTTCTTGGTCCTATGATTATAAACAATTTGATATTCTCCCCTTCTGCTTAAATGCCGTTTACAACAAAGCTGTTGTCATGTGTTAAAATTGTGAACAATTTACGTCCAAGCTCTATCTCAACAACAAATTGTCCCTTTCAAGAAATGGTCGTAAAACAAAACGTAAACATCCGCACATTTCCGCTCCCAAGAACTAATCTTTTTGTCTTCTCTCATTTATTCTGGAAGCAAATTATGGAAAATGATAAACTGATTTATACCTGACCCATTTTTAAATGCAAACCAAAAGCGTGTCTCCTTTAGGAAGGCATCATTCCACGCATATTTAATAGAACAGTGTTAAGGATCTACATGTTGAGTTATCATAATGTACTGCAAACTTCAACTTTTGTTGGGGTCCTCTTATGCCTTTCATCGTGACTTGAATTGCTGAAGTACTTGTATTGTAAGTGGTTTGGTGGAATCCGCTGATCGTTTGTGTGTAGGAGCAACGCATTGAAGTGATTATGAATGCGGGAAAATAAATGCATGCGCGCGCTTGTGCGTGCGCTTTACGCACGCGCGTCTTTGGGTGTGTCGCGTTGTGCGTGAATAATGCGTATGCGTGTGTGGGGGGGCAGGGGGGGGAGGGAGGGAGGGGGCGGCAAGGCACCACACGCCTGCGCGTAGTGTGCATCGTGTGTGCGTGCGCTCATGTGCGCGCGCACGTATGTATATCTGTATGTGTGTGTGGTTGGGTTGGGTATATTTTTTCTGTGTGTATTTGCGCGCGTGCCGCGTGCGTGTGTTATGTGTGTGAGGAGTCCTCACGTGTGATTTGTGTGTGGTGGGTGTGTGTGTGTTGTGTGTGTGTGTGTGTGTTGTGTGTGTGTGGGGTCGTGTTGTGATGTGTGTGTGGTGTGTATATGAGCCCTGTATGCGTCGCCGCGTGTGCACAGGCATGCTGGTGCTTTGGTGCTCTGTTTTTTCGTCGTTTTACTGTTTTTCTTTTTTTTTGCTTTTGCCCCCTTCCTCGACTGTACATTATTCCTGAAATTGTGACCTACTTTGGGGGTCCGGGATATTGATGGTAATCATTGTTTTTCGGCGTTATAAACTTTGTTCATTGTTTAATGTTCGTGCATTTGCTCATCTAGTGATTAGCCATTTTTGATTTGTTTTGTTATGTTGTTGTTCTTTGAGGAGGGCCACCATGGTTGGATTGTAAAAAATAGCTATAACTTAGCCTTTTTACCCTCAATAAAAATATTCGGATTCGTTTATTTCGTAGATGCTCCTCGCGCTCTCTTGTCTTGCTCGCTCTCTCTCTCTGCCTCTCTCTCTTCGCGCTCTCTTCTCTCTGTCTCCACGCCCTTTCTGTCTCGGCTCTGGCTCACACACATACATACAATAACAAGAAACCACACTCATTACATACATACATATGCATACATACATTGACAAGGACCGAGATGAGGATGGACAGAGACCAAGAGGAGAGAGAGGTTCTGCTTACCCCTGCTCTGCGCCAACAAATGCCACGCCGAACACGAAGCCCAGGGACCACACAACGTCACAGCAGACCCACGAGTGGGATCGGGGATGCAAGACCTGTGGCACTCCGCCGTCTTGGACTGCGTCTGGGTGTTTTGTGCGGGGTGGGGGGTTCCTCTTTCTGCTCCGGCTTCTCTCGTCTCCTCCTTCGCCTTTCTGCTGTTTCTCTTCTTGGGGGCCTGTCCCCAGCATGTCTTTGGCTGTGGGCCATCGTGGACGTGGAGTTGCGTGTGGAAGTTGGCAGTCCTCGCGGACTCGGCAGCGTCGTCGTCGTTTGTAGGAGTGGTGGGGGTGGTGGGTTTGTGGTCACCGGGTTGAACCGGCTCACGCCCGCGCGTGGTTCATCTCTTTCAGTGCATTGTAACACTTTTGATGGTTCTTTTTCGGGAACAACCATGTAATTTTGAGGGTAAAAGTAGCAAAAAACTGAAACACAAAAGGGGGATCAAGGGCTCAAAAGGAAACAAAACATCACACAAGCGTTTCGATCTTGGGAGTGTTTTTGCAAGTGACATTATAAAACTAGTTGTTTCAACACTTCTGAAGTGACACGGAACTAAACCACACACACACACACACCCACACAACAACACACACACACACACCACACACACACACCACCCACACACACACAAACACACACACACCACCACACACACCACACACAACCACACACACACAGACACACACACACCAACCACACACACACAAGAGAAGAAGGTCCGGCAGCTCCAGTACAGTGCGGCCAGAAGTGTTTATAAGACGTTCGCGCCAAATCATCCAACGCTTGAGTGAGAGACGTGCGTGGGTTCGAGCCCTGCCTTTTCTCGCCCTTTCTTTCCCAGTAGAGAACAGGGAAAGGGGCATGCTGGGCACTCCGCCCTCACACAGTTTCGGGCGAAAGTAACCAGAAAGCCCCCTTCCCTGTTCTCTGCAAGTAGAGACTTCAATAACCAAAAAAAAATAATCGTTATCTACACAACAAACATTTTACTGTGCAAGGGTGATCCGTTTTCATTATAACTCGTATAAAACTTTTCAGATTTAAGTTGTTTGTTTCATCACTCCGGGTTTTTCCTGGTCAGTTTTCAATAACATCATTTCGCGCAAAACACTTTTTCAAAAGAGTCTTGTCTTACAGGTGAAATAAACTACAGTCTTTTAACTGTTCTCTAAAGTCTTTTAAAAACCGAGTTTTTATATTTCTGGATAAAATCCACACTCTTATCCAGCAGGCCTTCCGCGTGAAAGTAAAGTTTCGACAAAGTGTTTTCGCATTTAACTATGTCTCTTTCTGCTGAACAGTCATTCTATAATAAATGAGTGGCTGCGTTCCTCTGCAATCAGTCTATAAAACTGGTCTAAACACTCACTCCAGTTTATTGCTCGGATTAACTAAACTATATGGCATCATCTGTCAATATAAACCTTCTATAGGGATATGCTTTGTTCCATTTATGTGTTCTGGACAGGAACACAAAAAATATGATTTAAATTCTCACGAATAAACCTGTTTGTTCAGGTCGAGGGATAAAAATTGTGTTTCCCATACACACCCAGTCCCTGCCCCAGATTAATGAGCCCCTGAGGGAATGAGGAGGTTTTGTGTTCATTAAAGTTTAACTCTGCTCCATAGTTTTTATAACAGGTTAATCTAAGTCAGTTTTATTTTAGCCAATACTCTCCGTCAAACACTCTTGTTCAGTATAATAAAAACCTTGAGGCCTCTAAATGTGGTTAAGAATATCCAATATATAGTCCTGTAGCTTGTGTCTATAGTTAAGTCAACAGTGTTTTTGTTTGCTTGTTGTTATGATCTTCTATCCTCGCCCCTTGTGAACGAACGCCGATGTACCGGTTAAGGTGTTTTTAAGTCTAAGTTTGCCCAGCTAATATTAAATCCTTTGATAGGTCATGCACTAACGGCCCACAACCCCATCCCTCTCTCCACTTCTTTAAGACAGAATTTCAAAATATTATTGTGAAACGGGTCTCCTAAGTTTTTCTGCTTGGACAAAGAACTGTAATTTTGTAGAAGGCCTTTTTTTACAAACTGTATCTTGTCTGTGGAGGATGTACTGTTTCTTTCCCATCCAGGCGTTTATTCTATTTCTTTCCTCGACTATTATCGTCCGAGCTCTTCAAGACTTACATGTAAGAGGGCCAGAGGAGTTGAAATGCTTTTCTTGAAACTTTTTTGGACGGCCCAAAAAAGGTAAATGGGCTTATGACTTCAAATATTTTAATTTCCATTCTCTAAATATGGTTTTTTTTACGTGCCAATTGAGGTCAGGTTTTCTCGAACTCGTTTATATTTCATACTGGCTCCACCTTTCTTTGTTTAGATTGCGGAGTTAGTTGTTCTAGCTTTAGGAAACCTTGTTGTTTGTGTCTCAACCTCTTTTGCGGTTATAATCACCATCTTTGCGTGTCCGTCCACAAAACCCATACCAAAGTGCCCCTATCTCACCATTCTGTTCCAAAGTCCGCAACGTCCTGCAAGGTCCTTTAATTCTAAAGTTATACACCTCACAGGCGCTAAATGTAAACTCCAGGTTTTTTCTGGCCACGGCGGACATTATTTCGGACATTATTTTTTCAGAGCGTATTATTATCTTTCCAAAACAATGTGCAGGTTCAATCAACATTTCACGGGACTTTCCCTGTTTTTGTCTTTGGAGATTTATTTTATATTAAAATGTTCGGCCCTCCCACAAACTAATCTTTTAAAACTGTAAAAAATTAAATTAGCGTGATTGTATTAATTTCCATCAATCGCACTATGTTGCTTTCCCTGACGGAAAAGCGCTCTTAAATTAAGAGCTCTTTAAAAACCTTGAGGGCCTTCCATCATATAAAGGTTGTTGCATCAGTGCTCGCCTCATCCAATGAAACTTAGAGTCTGAAAATGTAATGAAGAAAAACGATTCGAGCGGAGGGCGATTTTTTTCCCCCTACTAAGTAGTTTTGTCTGGATCCGCATCAATAAAACTATTGAGAGTGGGTAAATTGCTAGTTTGGTATACGCTAACATCTGGTAGTAGCCTCTCTAGATCAAACAAAGTAAGATGTTCCTTCGTCCTTCAAGGCTTAAATGTTTATACATTGGTTTTAGATTTGCATTGTTAAGTTTAGTTTGAGGTAGTAGTGGTAACGTTTAACGCATTGCTTCTTTTGAGTGAGCAACAAAACCGTGACACATAACCCTCAGGTATCTGTTAACTGGCTCATTGTGGTCCCTGCTCTGTTAACTTTTTAGAGAACCTTATTATTCTTCTTGGCTTTTTGCTTCGATTAAACCATACGACTTTGTAAAATTTTCATGGAGCGCGGACCGTTCTGGTTCCGCTTTGTTATTAATATAGCATGTTCTAAAAACGAAGGGCGGTTCTTGAGTATGTTATTGTTGACAAACATTTTTTAAAACAAAGATTAAAACTGAGTGCATTTCAAATATACTTGAGCAAAATATCTCTTGTTGGGCCGCACTATCATCTTTTACAATAAAAATTATAACAACTGACACCCTCGACCCATGTCCTTGTGACCCAACCTGGAACTGTTCGGCCTTTTCATTACATTAAAAAGGTGAGTACTCCATATTGCAGGCAATCTTAACCCCCTAATACAAAGGGACTACATGCCGAAAGCGTGGTTTAGTCTCCGATGCAGTTTTTATCAGAAACAGTTAAACTTTGCTGTGTTTTGTTGCCATCAACTGCGGTGTGGCGGAGTTTGTCGTCATGCTAATCACTTAAATCATTCCTGAATCCTTTGTTAGGTCCCGTGTACCGATTTCATTTCTATTACACCTTCAGCTATTTTACTGAACTGCATACGCGGCCATTATCCGCATGACCAAACCGTTTTAATCCCTTTCAGAACAGACTAGACATGACGGCTTTTCTTTTTGTTTTTGCAATGGATTTGTAACGACTTCCAATATTAACACCAAGACGGAACCTTTAGACACAAAGTGGTCCTTAATCATGGTCTAGGGCACCCCTTATTTTTGGGGGATGACAGACAGTTTAAATTTGACTGGGAATCTCCATACCACACTTTCTCTTCAAGCGAAAACCGCTTTTTTTCACCTTGGTCCCTAGGCAAGAGCATAAAACTGCATCGGACAACATTTATCTTAGACACATATAAGGGCCCTCAACTAGGGCGGGCGAAGGACAATAGCCGCTCGCATAATAAAAAACGACTCTATTCGTACTACGTTTGGTGTTGCTAGGGGCGCAAGCCCAGGCCAAGATCGCGCCTACTGATCTTCTACTGGCTTAGACGTGCAAAAAAACAATACTTAGCACATTTCGAGGACGCATTAATTCTAACAGTTGAATTTACCTTTCACGTATTTAAAAGATACCAAAATGTTTTTACAATACGCTAGATCGAAAGTATAGGACTTTGCTTGTATGCACTGCTGGATTAATACATGCCGCCTTCTGGGACCCTCCAGACTCCCGGTAAGGGTAATTCAAAAATAATAAACTATATTAATGAAATTCTTCATAGCAGGCAATGAACAGAAGGTTGGGAAAAACAACATTAAATTTGGAGCCAGTATATTACAAACCCTAATAAAACGAACACCCAAGATTACGTCATTTAATTCCGAAGTCCCAAACCCCAAAAGTCATTTTGAAAGGCCTCGCAAAGCTTCGGACTCTTGTTCCGCGATGACCATGATATGGAAAGACAGCGTTGTTCTTGGATTATTAACTGGCCTGGATTATCTTGGTTCTTTCCTGCTTATAAATATTAACCCCCAACTATTAGCGAAAAGACTAATTGCCTCCCTACGCGTGCTCGGCCATTTTAAGCCAACTACTTTGCTGCAGTAAGATCAAAAGCCAGCTGACAATACTCCCCAAATTCTGGTTTGTAAAGCGGGTCCACGGCCCTCTGTACCAGCTAATTTTTTTAATAAACTTCGCAAGATGATTCAAGCTGTTTTTTTTTTTTTTTTTACCCATGCTTTATCGGTTGATGGCCGGTGGGGGCACTGGGCTTTGTCCACCGCCCCCCCCGCCCCCTGTAATAGCCAGCATAGCGTTTTGTCAATATCTTGCAATATCTAAGGCTGTTTTTTGATAAGCTTACCTAATTTGTGACTCCTGCGTATGCTAGAACTCTAGGTTCGGATTCGTTCTTGCTAAGTGGTCTTGGTCTTTCATATAAATTCTTTGGCTAGTGTCTCTTATTCCTGCTGCCACTTGAGTTCGTAATGTGTTTTCGGTTCGGTAGACGCATTCTAGTTCTTGCGAGGGCTGATTTCGTTCTTTTGTTCAAGGATCTGTTAGTTCTTTGGGTTATCTTTCTTTAAAATCATGCCCTAAAGGTTGGCGTCAATCCAGCCCTGCACGAGGCTGTTTTGCTTTTGTTTGCGTGTCCTTTTTATTATATGTCATTAGTTCACCTCGTTTTGCTAAAGTGTTTGTTAATTCGCTTCTAATGGTTCTTTTTTTTACCTTTTTAAAGCATCGCATCTCAAGGGCCGTTGTTCTCGATAGGCAAGGGGGAATCTTAATGGTTTTTACACGCTGATTCTTCTGAACAAACTGAAAAAAGAAAAAAAACTGTTTCTGCTTCTCTAGGGTATTGATTATTCGCTGGCTGATTGATTTAATTCTTTAAAAGTTCCATGGTTTTTGCATTGGTTATCGTCGGGAGAAGTTTCGCCTTGTGGTGTGTTTGAAGTTTAGGCAACTGCCTCCGCCCTTAATTTCTGTTAAGCAATGCCAAGGCGAATTTGGATCTTTCACACTGAGTCTATATCTAATTGAACCCCCAGCCTCAAAAAACTTTGATGGGTCGGGTGCGGGCCGGGTTTTAAGTGGTAAGCCGAACAAGTTAGTTGCCCTGGATTGTTTTTTACAACCAAAAGACCATCTTTCTAACTTTCAAATCATTTCGGGTCTATAAAATTCGGGAGGTTCTTGACCTTAACTTTTGTCTGTTGTAACATGCTCCCCCGACCGTACTTTCTGTCTTTAATTTCTCGGCTGCATGTGCCGAGCGTTGACGCGCTTGCTGTGTTTATTTTGGTTAAGGGATCATTTAATCATGTCGTCTCCACGATCCAACAACATCTAATCTTCTTCGCCTTCACATTCCTGCCATGGTTTTTTTTAAAGAATTTAACGTTTTATTTTATTTTTGCTCAATATACCAAAAATAATGCCCCGAGAACAAAGTACATGGCTCGATTCTTGACCGCATAGGATAAACTCTGAACGAGCCCTTTGCCTTGAAGGGAAGAAATAGCGGAATAATTAGTTACTGTTCGAAAAGTAATCCATCTACTATTGATGCAGAACCAATGTCTACTGTCCCCTTTCCGGACACTAGGGCGGATGTGAAGGATTTGTGCCAGGCTTCCCTGCGCGTGTCTATTTCAAAATAGCGGCTCGAGTCTTCAACAACAGACCCAAACGGACAGTACGTTGTGCCGCACTATCTGGGGCGGGCAATCGTGTTTAGGGAAAATTTCTATTATAAAAACGTGAGGGGCAAGAACTATTTTCGTTACAGAACGCAGACATATTTTTAAACCTATTCTGATTATGGGTAACGGGAACGCGAGAAAAGGGCTGATCTGCGTTTCAAGGACTTGACCTGAAGAAGCACTTAAAAGCTAAGACTTAGAATAGGCGCCGAACTCGCCTCAGGCTGCTTATTAAAACAAAAAGCTCAAAAGGCTTGTTAGTGTAAATTTTGCGTATTATGGGACTCGGAAATCGTTTTTCATTTCCCTTAGATTTTGAGTTGTTATATTTATTTATTAAAACGCGCATGCACCCACTTTCAAGGAGCAACTTTCACAAGATAATAAAAGACACGATTGTCATTATGAACCTAACTTAACTGAATACAACGCCGTTATCAGATATTTCCGCCCCTGACGCAACAGTACAGCCATTTCTGACATCTCGTTTAGAGTTAAGACGTTGTTAGGCAACCTTCACTTAGCAAGGCTGATCGTTGACCCACACTATCAGTTCCCAATTACCAATATATTACGAAGAAAGCGTGGCTTCATATACAACATCTCCTAGGAAGCAGGCAGCCACTATATGGAATTTTAAGTTTTTTTTCGCGTTGCAGCTTGCTCAGCCAAGATCGCTAAATAGGTATTTTATTGCTGTGTGCCAGATGCATAAGAAGACCGTTCAAAAGAGCAAGTGAAAAGTTTTTCCTTTTAATCCTAAAAATACCCGAAAGTGCAATGTACAATTGACGGCAGTTCCCTAACCAAATTCTACGCTAGCGCGGGCTTAGACCTTATCAATCATAATTGACCGCCGCAACAAATAAGAAAAACTGATTTTGGGGGTGGGCAGGGGGTAGAAATCCAAAAGAGCAGACCTCCTAGTGTGTCTAAAGATTTACCTATTCCTTCAACAGTGTTAGGACTCGCATGATATTAACAACACAATACGGGTTATGGAATTATTGACCTAAGGTCAACAGAGGAATAATTATTGCACATGGAAGCGGGAGAGAAACAGAAGAACCCGTGAGAGACGTCACTTTAACTTCAAATTTTGATAAAAAAAAGAAGAAGAAGAAGCCGAATATTAAAAACCGCCTTATGTACATATGTTTTTATTATATGATGCGCAGCGAATATATATTCAGAAACAGGTTTTTGACTATGATCCTATACTAAATTATTTGTTCTTTTTATAAAAAAAAAAAAAAAAAAAAAAAAAAAATAAACTAAAAAAAAAAAAACCAAAAAAAAAAAAAAAAAAAAAAAAAAACCAAAAAAAAAAAAAAAAGAAAAAAAATAAAACAAAAAATAAAAACAAAAAAAAACACAAAAACAAACAAAAAATAAAAAAAAAAAAAAACAACATAAAAAAAAAAAAAAAAAAAAAAAAAAAAAAAAAAAAAAGTCCCGTCTGTTCAGGTTTATCCAAATGTTTGCTTACAGAGCACCGGTGGGCATGTTCGCGAGAGATGAGATGTGAAGAGAGAGCTGGCAATTCTCTTTTCCTGGTTTTATCGAAATAGGAAAGCCTGAAGTAAAAAAACCTTCAGATTAGTAACCAATCCATTACGCAACTGCAGCACGAGTACTAGAGCCATACGACCTTTTTTCAAAATACAGGCTAAGCCAGAACGAAGGGTATTCTGCTGCTTTAATGCTGGTGACATAATGGTAATTACTGGAAGCATCGACTATAACAGTGCTCTATCAGCAGGAACAAGTGTTTGGGTTTCTCTTTAGCAACGGGCATCAGGCGCACCGCAGCCAGCCTTTCCCTTCTACGAGGTTTGTTTTAGCTCATCGGCCTGTGTTCATTAGCGTAGGTGGCTGCTAGCAAAAAATAAAAACCTAAACTCCAAAAAGCACACAGCTATTGGTCAACTAATAATAACAGCTAAAACTTAGCTGATTCTTCAAACTGACATAAAATAAAGCGCTCTTGTTTTGACTCAAACATCAAACGGCATAATGAAGAATTTCATCGGTATACAGGCCGCCGATGTTGATGACACAAAAGCCAAAAGTTTGATCCTTCAAAGAAAAGAAAGACAACGGCAGGTGACAAGTGTTTCTCCACACAGCCAGACCCCGAGCAGATTTTATTATTTATTAAACACAGGAAGGCTTAAAAAAGTAAACGAGACAATTAAATCTGTTCTAAACAAGCTCCCTTTATTAACAACACCAAAAGGGGTTTATACTTTAGTTTATGCGTCCACGCGCACAAATGGACCGTTGTATTGGTTCTGATTAGAAGTATTTTTTTTTTGTAATTTTCCAATAAATATTTTGGCTTAGAACAAGACAGACGCATGGCTAAGACTAAGAATATATGCCGGACACAAGACGAATTGTTTTGACAGGGAAATGCTCGAGAAGAGAGCGGGAGAAGAAGAGACGTTTATCAAGAGAGCTCTGAATGATAATTGATTTAGTAAGTCATTGACCCAACAAACGTACAGGCAAGCCCGTCTTGTTCATGCTATTTTCTCAAGTTCCAGGCAAACTCTAACCATCACCCCGCCAGTTTAAAGGTATAATGTTATGCTGGTTTTTAATTGACTATGTAACAATAAAATGAAGCAGAAAAATCTAGAAGTCTGGGTATCTTCAACTAAACAACAGACTATTCTTTCTCAATCACGACTTAAACACCCGGCCTGTGCAGACGAACTGCTTGCAACAGTTTGAGCTTGCCGCTGAACGAAAGAGGAGAATGGAGAGAAGAAAGAAGAAGAGAAGCCAAAATGAAGGGCATCTGGTTTTGGTCAGAGGGGGGCGAAGGGGCGAAAAAAGTCTAGAGATTAGATTTCTTAAAACAGGAATAATGCACCGATTGTAGGCAAGGCCTTACATTCCGCTACCTCGGGAGTTGGTTTTTTTAAAGAGAGCAGTTTTTTACACCCATAAAAAAAAATTCAGACAACACATGATTCATGTGGTGCTGCGTTCTTGCAAGGCTGCCTCATGCTGCCATCATGTCCCGCGACACGCAGAGGTGGGACGATGTGGGACTAACTATCAGCAATACGCTTCTTCTAAAAGTCTTAAACTTCAATGGATATCCTTTCCTGTTAGGTCGTACGACCAAATTGATCAGTTTTTTGAAAGACAAAACAACCCACGAAACTGGTATGTATCCACATGGGCTGCGGACGGGGAAAGGGGGGGGAGGCAAACAAATATTTCCCGGGGGGAAAACACATTTAAGTTGGCGCCAATTCTTAACGTGAGTGACCAAGAACAGTCCAACAATAGGCGAACCAGACAAAAAAACAAAAACTCATTGTTTGAACCTTACTACTTATGTTTTCACCAGCCGGGGGCCTGGGACGCTACCCCCTTACACTCATTGAAAGCACAATGAGGAGATTAGTGAGTTATATACAACCACAACATAGCAAACAAGAAATTCTGCGCAGACAAAATGTTTAAAAAAGAATTCATCTGTGCACGGCTGCCGGGGCCGATGTGACATATAAAAAAAAATTGTAAAAAGTGTCTGTTGACCTGTAATAATTACAGCAGAAACTAATTACCCCCCACCCGGATTCCTAAAGTTAGTTTTAAGAAGAACTGGAAAAAAAACTGCAAAATCTCCCTATGTTGTTCTTTACGCAATTTGACCTCACTCCATTGTTTCCCTTATGAAGGGCCCGCCGCCACAAAAACTTCAAAACCCACTGTCCTTAATGGATATGAGTAATCCTCCAGATTTTTGTTCATTTGCCTTTCTCCACGTGTTGTCAGGTCTCTCGGGATGGCGTTATAGTCAGAACCAGAATTATATACGAGGACCAGATGCTGCAGAAGACACTTCTTTTACTAAAACGCATTGCAGCAAGCAAGTGCGCCGTAACGCCTGTTTCTAATACACCTAACACTTATTGAAATCATAATGGCGCCTGAAGACCAACAACCCGTCTGACTCAGCCACGCATTGTTGGATTCGGTTTTTCGAGCTAACGCCCAAGAGGTGGTTTACACCACAGTAAGAGACATGATCACATTTCGTGGGAAGTGTTTTTAGAGGCTGGGCAGCGCCTAACAAATGCAATCTCTTCAACCTTAAAGTTTGATTCCATAGACATGGAAGCTGCCTGTATTCTTTCATAACTTGCGGGCGTTACGACTCTCACCTTTATTAATGATAAGCAGTGGGACGAGCCATCAGGCTCCCGGGGTGTCAGCATTGCACAGGTCATCAGAAAAGTAAGGTGCTTTTTAACTTAATAAATGTCTTTTTATTGACTCTATGCCAGCACATGAAAATGGGTTCATTCGAGTCAATGGCTATTGGTCTTAAAGTCCCTGCCAATCAACAGAAGAAATATTTGGACCCAACTTCTTGTTTTTAGAAAGGGCAAGGGCTCGTTTTTACCTTATGAGTGTACATGAACAGTTGGGAAAGGTTTGACGAGACACACTTCGCCTAAAAGGCGCGTTCTTTTCTCGTCTTAGGGAAGGACCTTCAGCGACTCCGATTACCAGCAATGCTCAAGATGTTGGCCAAAAGTTGATTGTTAAAACGATGGGTGCCTATCATGACTCTATTTAATGGCCGATACATGTTTGTTGGCGCGGACCGACCCCCCGTCTTTGAAAACTATAGAAAGACCTGCATGAAAATTTTGCCTGGAATCCCGCGCATTACATTTCTCCGCGCTCGGATAGGAGCTGGCTGACGCTTTCTTAAAGTTTTACTGAGTAGTACGAGATTGATTTATTGTCAGAATTTTGACCAATGATTCAGATGATTGAAAACGGATTGCCGTGGGCGGAATTAGTGATGGCCGGCGCCACCATTACTGTAAAGCAACAACTAATCACCTGAGATGACTATGAATCCAAGGTTAAAAAGGTCTCTAAATATATCTGTATTTAGTGTTTAGATGCCAAAACAATCTGTATGCATGGGGCTATGGCGCAATTCGCTTCCATTACCGCAACTTTAAACTGGTACACAGGTCATACAAATTAATCTTCAAAAGGCATAAAGTGGTTGGGTTAGTTTGGCGCCTGCCCCATCCCAGCCCGTGGTTTCATGCTAGAAGTTGACTTAGATCTCCTCTGAACTCCTTGACCTGCATAATGACTCTTCCATTCAGCAGCAGAAAGTCTAAAGATGGGATCCACGGAGAACCCGCCGAAACTTGTGCTAATCTTCGAGGCAACAGAAAAAAAAAAGAATTATGTCTGTCATTACAGACTTCTAAATTTTTTATTAAAGACATGGTTTGACGTTAACAGCTCGATCATCGCATAAATTGCTTTCGATCAAGAACAGTTCATGAAAACCATACCTCATGAGAACCTGATCTCAGAACCCAAATCCCACAGAAAGCTTCAGAGAAAAAAAAAAAAAAAAGAAAAAAGACTATTTTCAGTGCATGACCAACCGCTGTTTTTGGAAAAAAAGGACTATGGGAGAATCCGCACAAGGCAAAGATGTTTTGATGTTAGATATATTAGTTCACCAAAGGAGAACGAAGCAATTAAGCTGACTTCAAAACCAATTATCCGGGACCATAGAAGCATTTCTTATCACGCTCTTTTAGGGCATAAATGCTGAAAACAAAGGAAAGTCAACTTGCGACGAAAACCCGTTTTTATTGGTTTTTTTCCTGTTTTAGAATATCAACGCTCTTTTGATGCTAGCAATTTCTTTATGACTACTTTAAAAGCCCTCGCGTATCTGAGTTCCCAGAGTACTTTACACGAATACAGATAGTTTTGTTATAAGATATTCCTACTGAAAGATTATTTATATCACGACATGGAAATAAAGTAACAAAGCTAAAGACACTGCGGGATGGTTATTGATCATATCAGAATTACCCTCAAGATGTCACCTTTACATTTCAATTACATAACAAGAAGGTTTTTAGGATAAGATGAAGGCATGAATGATCTGGAAAGGGGTAATCCAGGAGTATGTGGGGTTAAGGTTGTCAAAAATGTACAGTATTTCGAGCCAGGAGATGAGCAAAGGAGGGAAAAAGAAAATCATTAAGAACGCACCTGTGGAGGGGGGAATCTCTCGCAGCGTCGTTTGTGCAGTCAAAAAGATCACATCCGGACCATTAACAAAGCCGATTGTTTGGCCAATAAGACTTTTCACATGACATCGGGTAACACTGCGATCTAATCTACATGAGAATCACCAACAACAGTTGTAACAAAGAAGTCATTTAGTAGATAAACCAACACACAAACGGGTGTTTGTTAATTCCAGAGTTTTCATATGCAAATTGGGCAATGGGAGAGAGAACCCTAAATTCAATTAAACGCGGCACTGTGCTGGCGCGAATTATCTGCAAGTTCTTCTTTCGCAAAAGATCTTTGAGGGGGCTGGCTGTTTTGTTGTTGTCAAGTTTCTCGAAAATAATACCGGGCGGATGCATCTTTACAATTCTTTTTATTTTTTATTCTCCAAGGGAGTCAACCTCCAAACTGGATCTGTTGCCCCTTATGCGAGTGTCCCCTCTCTGCTTCCCCCGGTAGTTTAAATAAAGGGGTACCTTACTTTTCAATCCAAATGGGTAATCGTTTGCTGGAAAATCTGATGACTCTCCTTCAGCAACATTTATGTTTTTCTTTTGATTGCTCTTGTACTGGCTTTAGCCCTTTTGAAATTTCTTTCATTATTCCTTGCCGCGCCAAAACTTGAGGGCCAATCTTCTAACCCATTCCGTGTTGCGGAGACATCGTCCAATCAGCTTCTGTGATATTGGTAAGAATCAAAAAAGAAAAAAGTCTTTCGGCTAATGTTTGTTCAAAAGTTTTTTTACCTACAAGCCTGTGATCTATGAACTCCTGAATGCCTCTTTTAATGGCTTAACTCTATGTTTGTTTAACAATTAATAGCTTCATTGGCCTTTAACTTTTTTCCCATCATCGACTTTTGACCTTGAATCATGCGACGGGTAAGTTAGTGTGGCCCTCGTGGTTTTATATTCAGCTGTATGGCAAACAAGCACCAGCAGAAGCACTCTTTTTTGTGGTTAATGGTTTGCATCTTTGTACTCTTGAAGGCCCATGTTGGGTCAATGACTGTGGAGTGCCGTACTTAAATCTTTTTCGTGTCTAATCGATCAGGAGGGGTATAAACTTATTAGAAGGTCATTTTGCATGGATGTCGTTTGGCGTAGTTGTATTTTGGACAACGTGTGGTCTCTGGTATTCGTCTGGTGCGTGTTGCAGGTAAATCTAAATTTGCCAAATCGCTTGTTTTGGTAACCATTCTTTTGCTTTGTTGGTTCACTGGACTTCCTGCCGCTTGGCTTAGCTTTTTAATTGCTGGTAAGGGCCCTTCAATATCCTTTGGGGTGAAAATGATTTTGTTCATTATTTATTCAGCATATTATGTGCAACAACTACACGGACGGGTCATGCCAACGCGACAATAAACAGCGCATCTTCTTGCCTCTTTGTTTTTTTTTTCTGAGGGTTTGATAAATTTTAAAAATGTCATGAATTTTTTGGTGGTGGGGGGCAATGGTCTGGGATGGTTTGCCTGTTACACAGATACTCTTGTTTTTTTATGCTTGCTTGATCAAACATTTTTTTTACATGTTGGTAAGCTGCATGCCCTTTGTCTTATCAGTGTGTCTTAAATTAATAAAAATCTAACTGCTAAGTCCTTCTGCCTTTCCATAGGCCGTTTTGGTTGCAAAAGCCAGTGCTGTTCCTCCATTCGCTTTCTTTGTTATGTCTTTTTCTCTCGCCGCCTTCCCCAGTTTACCTAAATGCGACAATATCATTACTGCCACCTCTAAAAGCACAGCGCATTCCCACAGCGCCGCCTATCATTATTGCGAGTGCAAGGCCCTATGTTTAGACAATGTATTTTTTATTTACATATTTATATTGTCTGGAACTTATTCATTGCTTGACTAGGAAACTTTTCGTGGCAACCGATGCTGGCAATGATAGCCATTAGCTTTGCTGCATCCCTCAAAGTTAGTTTGCCAAGATCTGCTGGTTTTTTTTTTTTTTAAATTCTTAACAAGCTTTTACCCCCAAGCATTGAGTATCCTACACTTCTAGTCCTCCATAACAGCCACCGCATGGTGTCTCAGAATGGGTATACATGGTTGGCATCTAGTTTTTTCGGAGCATCATTTTTATATAAAATAAATAAATTAATTATAAATTATAAAAAAAACATGAACAGTGCTGTTCTACTACAGCTATCTAAGGCGCCTAAACCCTGCCTGACTTTATGACTGGACCCCAAGTTGATGAATCAAGCATTATGCCCAAAAACAAGGGGCGAGGGGCTTGTATTCCTATTGGCAGCATGTGGGGGGGGGGAAAACAAACAGTTCCTCGGAACTGAATTACAGCATTGAACAGATTTCAACAAATGTCGCCGCCAAGACATTTTAAGTTATAACAGGGTATACGAAGAGCAGTGGGGGAGCTGGCGGTCTAGAATGGTGAAAAGTGTGGGGGCGGGAGGGCAAACGGTTCTTACGTTTGTACCACTATAACTAGTCAGTAGATTTGACTCCCATTGATCTAACAAGGATTCGTTACGTATGCTTTTTCACGCAAGAATCAGTTTTAACAAAGTCATTCGAGTCTCTAGGGTGTGATCTATATACTATAGATTTGGAACATTGGTTATCGCCATTTCATCATGGGGGTTATATAACTTTTTACTATTCAATCATATTCGATTTTATTTCCCTTCAAAATGAACGGCCTGGGAAAATCAGCCCAGCAACACGAACCAGAAAACACTGAACCAGGGTTGGAAGGAAGAAAGTAACCAAGCCAGAAACTCATCAGGGGAAAACACTGAACCAGGTGGGATTGGGAGGAGACCATTAAAAACTCTGGGGGCGTGTTGTTGTGAAGAGGAAGAAAAAGAGGCAAAGGAAAAATTGCAGAGTTGGTGGACAGACAAAAAAAATTAATGACAGCATTATGAAAAAACATAACACCGCCAACGTCAAAACAAGTTTGATTCAATGCCAGCTATAAACACTCCATGTGATACAAGGGCCCCAAAGCTTCATGTTATCTTGTTTTTTGAACTTAAAAACTGTTGCATTTTTGGCGCCATTGCTGCTGTTGGGGGGGACAGTTATTATGGTATAAAATATATCCACAATGGCAACAGAAACGAAAGAAGTTTTTTAAAACAACCTGAACCGTTAAAATACAGAAAAAGGGACAACTCAACCCTGCACGCCAAAAACCGCCAATAACAAGCATTCCTTTTGATCCCTTTTTTTATTAAATTGGAATAATATTTTAAATATTTTTAATAAAAATAGATCATGGGTATTATAAAATCAATGATAAAGTCAATAAAATACGACATAGAGTCTATAAAAGACATTTCCATAGACCAGAATTGTAATCAATGTGGGTTGCTTCGGATTGTAAAAACCTTTCCTTTAAAGATCTATGCTGCGAACGCTGCCAGCAAGACATCCCTAAAACGATGACGCGTTTTTTTTTTTGTGAGGCGCGTGTGTACTAAATCGTAGAACATAGATATTTAAGATAAAACCATAGCTCTTGTATTTTTTTTTTTGATAATTATAGAACTTGGTTTTGACTAAAGGATGACTTAGTTATGAACTTTGAGGTAACTTAATTCAAGAACTTAATTAAATTAAAAACTTAAATCAAGAACTTTTAAGAACTTGAAGTATTAATTTAAAAACTTTTAATTAAAGAACTTGGGGTGGTGGACTTGGGGGTTATCGGTGGGAGTGTGTTGTGGTGGTGCACAGAGTTTATTATGTTGTCATGTGTTGTTATAACCACCACTTAGTGCGCAAGACGTGCTTGCTTGCGTTTTTTGTGATGCATTGGGCCTCTTTTGTTGCTCGTTTCAAAGCAGCCACCAGTGCACAAAAAAAACAAGTTTAGCCACCACCCCTCCTCTTTTTTCCTTCCAGGCTTGGGACTGGCATTTGGCAGAGGTGGTTACCTAGTGGGTTTTTTTTTTTAAAAAATATGCTTTGGCAGAGCTTAAAAAGCGGCCCTAAAGTTTTGTAACAGGGCGTCGACAGCAAAGCGACCACAGCCGCAACATTGATTCTCCCACCTGCTGATAACCTTTGACCGCCAGGGTTGTTTGAAGCGTAAAAGAAACGGCTTGCCACTAAGTGCACCTTTGTCCCCGCTCAGGGTTGGTGAAGCGCTGCAGAGAAACGGTTGTTGCCACTGTTAACCTTTACTAGCTCTAGTGGTGTGGTTAAAGCGCCCTAAAAGCAACGGTTGCTACTGTGACCTTTGACCGCTCAGGGGGTGTGTGTGTGAAGCGCTGGTTTTTTCTCTCTCACTGCTGCGGACTTTGCGCGAGTGTGTTTGGAGTTAATTAGTTATTGGTGCGAGGAGAAGTCCAATATAATTTCTAATTCTCCTCACTGCTTGAAAACTTTAAATACAAATCCTTCCTCATAGTGTAGAACTTCTGGTGAAAGAAAACAGACCAACTGTAGAAAACCTTGTAGCATAAGGTTTCAACAAAGAGCAATCTCTTACTTAGTTTGCGAGAATATATAAAGGGCCTGCGCCTCTCAACTCATCCAAAGCACTAACAAATTGTGCCTGGTACTCAAATGCTTGTCAAGGATTGTCAAGCTTAAAAATCTCCCACTATCTTTGTTCTGCCATGCTCAACAGATTATATATAAACAAAACCAACCTGCACAAAACCCAGTAAATATTTCTCACTTACACCACACACCTTCCCTGGCAATACAACCGCGCTAACGACACCTGGCGCGCTGGTCAACCTGAAATGATTACCCCCCCCCCCCCAACCCTCACTGGCAAGCCCCGTCTCTCGCTTTATTGATTTTTTGGTCGCTTGCCGTGCGCTGTGTACACAAGGTCGCGCGTTCGCTGTGTCAGCAATCTGTTACACATAGTTTGGTAGGTTGTAGTACATCCGTCTTGTATATCTTGAAGCATTTATATGAAGATAGTGCTAGCCCACAACACTACTCCTCTTCCATATGTAGATGTCCTAAGGTTCTGCCTAACTCTATCTAGTTTGGTTGCCAGACATTCAAAATCGCCATTCGTTGCATAATGCACACCCTTAAAGGCCGATGAATGGTTAGACGTAGAAAAGTATACACATTTAATCAAAATCAGCTTGCCCCATTAAACACTGAATCTGTAGTTAACAATCAATCAAGTCACGAATCAGCCGTGTTTATCCTTCGCCTTAAGAAATGGACGCTGTGCGGGCAAAAACATGTGAATAGTTAGTTTGCCTTCACAAACTAACTCAACTAATTCTTTCAACAAATACTCGAACATGGCAGTTAAACATAAAACTTATGGCCTCGCTAACAAACTGTCTTCCGTACACGTTTAAGCCATTTTAACATAACACAAATAAAACACAGTCAGGTTACAACCGACACGGAAACAAGCAGCCTTCTTTGAGTGAGTGGGGGCTCAAACAATGGACGGCCTGGGTTCGTGCACGTCGACCGGCCTCGATCTTCGAAATTTCTGATGCAATGTGGCGCAACCCAATGAGTGTGTTCCGTTTACACAGGACAGGCTAGGTGCAAACTGCCGCGAGCCGTAAATAAGTGATCGAGTTTCAGCCCGTGTCTGCCTGTCTAGTACAAAGTTTGTAGTTGAAAATTAGACAGAAGAAGTGTGCCGGCTTTATGGTCCATTTAAATGAGAGGAGGAAAGTGAAAGAGTGTGTGTGTGTCGTGTTGTGTGTGGTTGTGTGTCTGTGTGTGTGTGTGTGTGTGTCCTGTGTGTGTGTGTGGTGGGTCGTGTGTTGTGTGTGTGTGTGTGTGTGTTGTGTGTTTGTGAGTGGGTGCATTTTTGTGTGTTTGTTGCATGTGTGTTGTGTAGATTTAGAAGTCTTACTTGTCAGAGAAACCGGAGGCAAGGGCATTCTGGTTTCTTTCGCCCGACCTGAGTGATGGGCGGAAGTGGCCCAGAATGCCCTTCCTGTTCTCTCCAGTTAGAATGACAAATTCGACATGAACGTCCAAGTCCATCGGATGGGGACTTAAGCGAGTCGGGACCGTGTGCCTTCCCTGGCCCCTGCACACGTTAACGACCCCAAGGCAGTTGAAAATACGAAAAAACGAGCAGGGGGGGTCCCGCTGCCCTGGCAAAAATTGATTGCAGATTGACGATCGCCGCCTTGTATTTCTTAACCAAGCCACAAAAATTGTCACATACTGTTAACGTGTGCCATCGAGCTTATAAAACTCCACTCTTTGTATGTACCGGTGGAAAATGGAGGACACGAATAAGAGCGCATGCCATCCTATGTGGAGAAACTGAGGAATGGTCTGAGATTACATGAAATGAGTGACTGCTATTTGACTGGTGCGGGATACGGACTGATATGAGCGCCAGTAGGCTGCTCTTCGGCCGCTCTACCGGGGTAGGCAGCCCGTGTGAATGAGTGAGGTAGTTGTGTGTATTGTAGCGCTTAGAGCTTGGTTGTTGTGACCGAGGATAGGCGCCATATAAATTACCAATCTTCAATAATTACGCACGCACGCACACACACTTACCCACACACACACAGACACACACAAGGCAGGGAGGTGGGCAGACACAAGGCCCTCTAATCTGTGTGTGAAGAGAAATCAGAGGAAATTGATTTGAGAATAGATGTTTTGGGGCGGGAGGCGGGGTGGGGGGGGGCACAGAGGGAGGGGGCAGAGGATAGGACAAGGGACATTGGAGAAAAGAAAAAAAAACCTTACACAACACATAAACTTCCCCCCCGCCCCACCCCGACACACCACGCCCAACCCACAACAACACCACCACACCACACCACACGCCCACAAACCCCACAGGTTAAACTGCATGCACAATGCAGGCACACAAACCGCCACGCCACACAAACACACCCACACACACACACACAATTATACCGTATACAGGGGCCACACCAGGGGGGGGGGGGTTTCTCTGTCTTGAAAAACAGGACAGTGGTCCCCCCCCCTCCCTCCCCCTCCCCCCCCTCCCCCCTCCCCCCCCCCTCCCCCCCCCCCCCCCCCCCCCCGTCAATTTGGATTTGTCGGGAGACGGGGTGGGACCACCAGGATAGGAGTGGTGTATGTGTGTGTGTGTGTGTGAGTGCGCGGGTGTGTGGGTGTTGTTGTGAAGAGACAAAACCTAGAACCAACTACTGATTCAAGCAGGACTACACTTCTTTTCGGGATCTGAAACATGTCAAACAGCACATTTGAATGTCAAGGAATATTCTACAACCTATAAGAACCTCTCTCTCTCTCTCTCTCTCTCAAGGAGTCGTTTTTGAAAGACACACACGCGCGCGCACGCGCACGCACCCTCACAACCTCTCATTCTACATCTTTCAGTTTCTCTCCCTCTCTCTCTCACCACAACACGCGCGCGAACACACAACACACACCATAATTCAAAAAGGTATTGTTGTTATTTTTTCATCTTTGGGTTACGCTTTGTTAGTTTGCGCATGACGTTTTAAATTATTTTTCGTCTAATTATCATTCAATGGTGACAGACGTTAAACAACCCCTGAATGAATGAACACACACACAAACACACACACACACAACACACATCCTCAACAACATACACACACACACACCCCCACACACACAAACACACACAAAACATAAGAGAGAGGGGGGGAGGGCGGGCGCGGGAAGGAAAGAAGACGGAAGCCGCCGTAGGAAAAAACGATTTTTTTTTTTTACATGAGATCTTTCCAGTTTCAAAACGTTATAATTACTGTTTCATCCGGACACCAGGTGTCTCTACATGAGAGAATTCCGTTGTCATTCCGGAATTACATGCATTATTAGTGTAGAAACATCTAATTGAGCGTGAAGCATGGAAAGTGTCTTGTGTGTGGTGTGTGTGTGTTTGTGTGTGTGTGGTTGTGTGTGTGTCTGTGTGTTGATGTGTTTGTGTCTGTCCGTCTGTCTGTCTGTCTGGTTGTGTCGTGTCTGTGTGTGTGCGTGCGCGCGTGCGTTATGTGTTCTGCGTGGTGTGTGTGTGTTTGTGTGTGTGGTTGTGAGTGTGTGTCGCGGTGTTGTGTGCGTGTGTGTGTTTGTGTGAAAACAGTTATTTTTACTGATGCTGGCAAGTTGATATAAAGTGCCTCGTACCTTGAAAACCATTAAGCATTAAAAAACGGTCGGATGAAGAAGGTTATTTCGATTCCAGCTTTCCCATTGCTTGAGAATTTATTGCCGCATTTTTTTTCACATGCTAGCAGTGTTCCTAAACGGCATCTGATGAGTCGTATATTTTTGTCTTCAGACGGTCAGTTGTTCATTACTGTTGTCGTGCGATCACGCTTGACCGGTCCTGTCAGGCATATAGCAATAACTACAATAAATCATGAATATAACACATTATGAAGTTTAAACAAACCTCAGCCGTCGTGTATCGGAAAAATAGTCCGAAGATATGCACTTTTTTTTCGTCTTAAATAACTGTTAGCGATCCGGCAGCGACACATGGCCAAACCGCGTCACCCAACACCCCCCCCGCTCCGCGTTTCGACCTATCGCTCTTCTTCAGGCAGACCAACCACAATTCGGACAGTCGGAAATGAACGAGTTTGTCACTTAGCTTTTGATCTCTTCGGCAAGGTACGC
>CM031595.1:12159184-12164184 GCA_018398815.1 Conus ventricosus
TTATTTGACATTTTTCGCAGCGTGCGGGAAAGATGCGGGGTCGATAGACTCCACAAATAAAATATGTTTAAAAAGGGAAATCCGGGGTCGATGATTAAACTGGGTCTGAACTTATGCCCAAATTTTGGGGAAAACCAAATAAACCCATCCCTACTCACAAAACAGAGCCCTCCAAGGCATACTTACCTTAAATACATAAGAAAAAGAAAGCCAAAACTTTAAAAAAAATAAAGTTTTAAAAAGTAAAAATAAATCAAACCAGACAAACCCGCAGAAATGTGGCTTTTTACAAACTCATTAATTTAAATTTTAATACCTTAATAAAAGACAGGGAGACCAAAATTTTGGGCGGCAGATTTTACTAATGTTTTGGCCGCCCAAAACCAATCCAGTCAGTATGCTAGAAAATTTCAACAAAGGGGTTCATTAAAAACGGGCCCCGGAAAAAAATTTAAACCAGTTTCGAATGAATAATTAAAAAAAAAGGGGGCTTGCGTTTTGAAGCGAGAGAAGTAAAAGGGAAATGGGGCCCGGGAACAGAAAAAACAAAAAACAGAAAACCAATTTGGGGAAACCTTTTGCTCCCCCTGAGAACAGGCAAAAACCCAAAATAACTCCTTTCCCCAAAAGGGGTTTAAAGGGGGAATGGTTCCCTTATGCCTAAGTAAAGGGTTTTTCAAAACGGGTAGAAAAAAAACCCTTCGTGGGGGAGCGGGGGCAGCAGAGAGTCCCCCCGAAGAAAAGGCCCCCCTTCAAGAAAGTTTTTCCGGCCCCTTATTTCCGACACCAAAGGGGGGTTTGGGGCCCCCCCCCGGTTAAATGACTCCGGATGTCCCTCGCGCCCCCCCCCCTTTTTTTTCCCTTTTTTTTTTTCCCCCATCTTGGGACAGCCATGGCGGGGATTCGAACCCATGACCCCCCTGGAGATGCTCTTTTTCCAAACAAAAATGACTCGCGCAAAAAAAACCCTGACCACGGGGAAAACCTGTTTTTTTTGTAGGGAAATTAAGCCTTATAAAAATTCACTTTTGTTCCTCCCTTGACCAGTTTCCCCTTGAACCCCTCCTGCCCCTTTTTCCCCCTTCTCCCCTTGCTTTCGGGGCTTGGTTTTTTTCCTTCCCCGCAACTGAGAGCTTTTTCATGAGGTTTGAAATGCAGACGTTTTCCTACAAATCCCCCCCCCCTTCCCAATTTCTGCAGTGAGGATTTTTGGACCAGAAGCCTTCTTCCTCGGGCTGTTTGCCAGATCAGCATACTTTTCAGCCCTTTGAAGTTTTTGACTGCCCCCCATTCTGTTTTCATAGGGGGCCCCGTGACCGTTCATGATCGGGTTTCCCTTGGTTTGGGGCCTTAGATGGGACTACTATGTCTGGTCTCATGCCACTTTTGGGCTGATGATCTTCGGGGTGACTTTTTCCTTTCGGGGAGGTCTGCAGGAAACCCCCCAAAGGTCCTCCCCCCGCCACAACCGGGCCCTGCATGCTTCGAGTGGCACTGTTGTTTTTGGGCCAGGGTTTGCTGCCCTTCCCCTCCCGGAAAGAATTTTTGGGGGTTGTTTTTGGAGTCCTGTTTCCCCCTCCCTTTTTGGTGTTGGTACACCCCCGACTACTTGTCCCACCCTCTTTGAGCATTTGGGGTTGGGGCCTCCATGTGTACCTTTTTTTTTGGCCGGGGGGCATTTTAAATGAGCTTAGAACATGAAACCACTGTTTTTTTTTTCCAGGGAAAGGGAGGAAATGAAAGGATCGTCTGTTTTTTTTTTCCCCCACTTCACCGGGTTTTGCTTTTTGAGGGCGAAGGGCATATGCAGATCTGAAAGGGAAATTAAAATCCTAAAGGGGGGCCATTTCCCAAAAAAGGGTAAATTCCAAGGAGACTTCTTTGGAGGGCATTCCCCCACGTTGTCCATTGCCCTGCTGGTTTCTGCTGGACGCTTTTTGGGGGTCTTTTTTTGGTCTTTTTTTTTCTTTCTCATCCCTAATCTCATTTTTCCTTTTTGGTTTTTTCCCTTTGGGGGCCTTTTGCCCCCCAACCAAATTCGTTTTGGTCCCCCCCCAGTCCTTGTCGTTGGTCTTGTGTGCCGGGTTTAATTTCTCTGATTTTTGAACTTTTCTTTTGGCGAATCCACCCGGCCCCTTGAACTTTCCCTTTTTTTTTTTGCCTTTTTCTTAAACGGGGGCCCTTTAAATTGCTTCTACCCCCTTTTTTCCCTGAGTCCCCCGCATGCTTTGAAGTCTAAAATTTTCCCCTGCTTTGAATTCCCCCAGGATGGATTTCAGTGGTAGTTTCATTTTTGGGTTTGGGCGACAGAACAGCCCCGATGTCATCAGACAGGGGGGGACCCCAAAGACCATTTCCTTGTAAAACTTTTTGGGTTTTTTTGGCTTCCATTGCCTCAACTGTGCGGTGCAGAATTCGTAAAAACCATCAGGGGGGCCATGGGAGTTTTTTGTACCCGCAAAAACTGCAGAAAACCGACCTTTATTTGCCAATGAGCCCACACTGGTTTTCCAACCCTTTCTTCCGCCATCTGCTTTTTTTCTTTTGTTTCTTTGTGTGTCTTTCAGCGAAATCATCTTTCCATCTTCCAAGGCTTTTAACTGTTTTTTCTGTGCCCGGGTTGGAAGGGGCCGGGGTTTTTGGCAAAAACGAAGCCCCACAGATTGGGGCCCCACTTTTTCCTTTTTCCTTCAGTGAGAGCCCTCCGGGGATTTTTTTTGGTTTAAAACTCCCAATTCTGGATGGCAACAAAGTCTTCCAGCCTCTCCACACATAACGGTCCCCGTTTTCCCTCTGGATGAAATCACTGAAATTTTTGCCCATCCATGAAGGCCTTGAAGGGGGCCCTCTTGTACCATCGCCAAGGGCTGTTTTGTCTCGCGTTGTTTTTTTGTTTGTTTTCAAGAGGGTTTTTCCATTGCCGCACGAAAAAATTTTGGGGGAAATTTGGCACAGCCCATGCAAGGGCCCATTTTCCAAGTTGTTTCCAATATGTTAGGGTACTCCTTGGTAGGAACCCCTTTGGGAAAAGGGCCATTGAATACTTCTTGAGCATGTCGGGGATGTTCTTTGGCACATGGTACATCCAAGACCCAACGAAATCATTTTCAGGGGGCACGATCCATATCCCTTTGCCAGTTTCAAGCCACACTACGTCCGGGTTTCCTTTTTTTTTCCTTTTTTTTTGCTTTTTGGTTTTGCTCCCAATCATTGTGGCGTGTTCTACACAGCCAGCCACGCCGGGATGCCCCCTTTCTGGAATGACACATCCAAGTACTTGTTTTTCCCTAGGTATTGTCAGCCTTTTCTGCCATACAGAGAAGAAAGATTTCCCCTTTGACCCTTTTAGTAGTGATAAGGGGCCCAAATGGGGATTTTCCCCTTTTAGGGAATTTTCCCAAGGTTTCCCTTTTTGCCCGCTTTGTGCAGAGTTTTCATATCTGTAATAAATTTTTTTTAAATTTCCCTGTTCCCTTTTTTCCCCTCCCTCTTCAACCCCCCCCCCCCCCCCCCCCCCCCCCCCCTCCTTAAAGTCCAAAATTTTTACAAGTCATTAAAATATGAAAACAGTTTTAGTTTTGGGGCCCGCGCTTGTTTTTTTTTCCCCCCCCTAATTTAAAGGGTTTGTCTTTGTATTTTTTCTGACTTTATTCAAGTTTAAAAGGCTGTGCCAGTCTTGAATAAAATTACTTGTTTGGGTTTTTTTTTATGGGAGCAAAAGTTAACCCCCCCCTTGTTTACTGTCTCATAAGGGTTTATGATAAAATTTTAAAAAACCCCAAACAAACAATTAAGGGTTTTTCCCTGTAATCTTCCACTATAAACTTTTTTTTGGGGGTAAACAAATCTCCGTTTTTAAAGGGAAAACCCAAACCCTTTCCCAAAAACTTTTATTTTTTGTGCGGGGTTTTCCCGGGAAACGTCTCCCGCACCTGTCGTTCTTTTTTTTTTGTTTTTTAAAAAAAAAAAACCCCGCGACAATTTTTTCTATACTTGCTCCAGACTTGTGTCCGATGTCCGACGGGGGTTTTCCCGGGGCCCCCGCTTTTTTTTTTTACCTTCGACAGATCGGATGCAAACAAGAAACGTATCCTGAAAAATGGGGACGTGTCCATCATCAAACTCGATTTGGCTTTGGGTGTGTTTCCCCCGTGCTGTGTTTAAATGTTTTTAATCCAATTTTGGTGGGCAGCCCCGGGGCCCGTTCCTTTCGCGACACAAGTGGGACCGAGACCACTCCAACCTGTTCATGTCCTCTGTTCTGGGTGCTTTTTAAACTCCCCTTGATCCCTTTGCACCTGGTGGGGGGCTTCTTCCTTATAAAAGAACTGCGTTTTTCCCGGTTCAGCACGGGGTCCGCCATTGTTTTTGACCCCTGTGTGTAAAAGGGGGTGCCGAGTAAAGAGTTTCGTTTTGGGGTGTGTGGTTGGGGCCGGAGGGGGGTGTGTGTGTGTGTGTTGTGTGTTCGTGCGGGGGGTGCGCGCGTTTTGGGTTTGGGGATGGTCCTGTGTTGATTTTGTGTTTGAGTGTATGTGAGGGTTTTGGGGGTGTTCGGGATTGGGATTTGGGGTATTTAAGTATGTGCGGGGGTGTTTGTGGTGTGTGTTTGTGCGCGCGCGCACGTGCGGGCGTATGTAAAGAGAAAATGTGCGTGTTTTGTGTGGGGTGCGCGCGCGCGCGGTGGTGTTTGAAAGTGTCGCGCGTATTTTTTGTGTTTTTAATTTTGCTTCTTTGCTTTGAAAGAAAAAAAGTTTTATATTCTGTTCATAATGTTTTCTTAAAGGGCAGTACAACCTTGAGTTAAATTTTGACAATAAAAAGGTTTTAGTCCGTCCGTCAGAATTAAAAAGGGAAAAAATTTTCCCAAATGGTCTCTCGGATTCAGTTTTTAGATTTGGGGCCCCTGAACGACAGGATGTTTTCCAAGACAGATGAACGAAGATGACATCAGAGAAAAAATCCCCAAACCCGACAGAATTTAAAAAAAGTTCCGACACAAC
>CM031595.1:12174184-12234184 GCA_018398815.1 Conus ventricosus
GATGTTTAATCTGTGTGGTAATTTTTACTAAATGATCAACTGATGATTTACCTTTTCTAAAACCCGCCTGTTGTATTGGTATTATACCATTTTTTCACAGAAAATCCCAAGGTGTGTGTGTGTGTGTGTGCGTGCGTGCGTGCGTGTATGCGTGTGTGTTGTGTGTGTGTGTGTGTGTGTGTGTGTGTGTGTGTGTGTGTGTGTGTGTGTGTGTGTGTGTGTGTGTGTGTGTGTGTGTGCGCGCGCGCGCGCGCGTGTGTGTGTGTATGTGTTTTGTATTGGGGAGTATTTGTGTGTGTGTGTGTGTGTGTGTGTGTGTGTGTGTGTGTGTGTGTGTGTGTGTGTGTGTGTGTGTGTAGAATGAGCAGAAACGTTGATCCGTGCTGGCAGCAGGATCGAATCCGTTACATGACAAATGGTTGGGGGTGGAGGGGGTGTTAAAAACAAGGGGGCCTGGGGAGGGGGGAGGGGAGTTCGGGGTCTTTGCTCATTAGGGGAAGAGAGTAAAACATGACTTGAAGCTGCAGCGAAGCAGCTTGTTAATAGCAGCTCAGGTGAACCCTATTCAGTCTCCCAAAAGCGCGCGGCGGAGAGAGGGAGGGCGGGGTTTGGGGGTGGAAGGGGGTGGGAGGGGGGGGGGGGGTCAGATTATCAAACATCATTTTCTACTTTGGCCAGTACCATACAATCCGCTGGATAATTCTGATTCGACGGTCAGGGGGGGCCCGGATGTTGGACGGGGGGGAGGGGGGGGGGAGGGGGGGTTGGGTTCCAGAAATCCCAAGGGTGTGAACTGAGGGTAGGGGTGGATTTAAACTGAAGAATCATCACTTGACTAAATTACAAATTTTTTTTTCTAAACCGGGAGGGGCAGAACGGAGGGGGAGGGGGCAGCATCCCGCCGTGTCACCCTCACCCCTCCTCTATCTTTCGGCCCAGAGTGTGAAAATTAAATGCAACTATGATTGAAATAGCGCGGTGGCGTTAGAAAAAGTTGGAAATGTCAGACTTGAGTGGGAGTTCAGCTCAGTTTGGACAAGCGTCTGGGGAGCACCTCACGCTTTACAGTCTCGATCTGTGCTGGTGCGGTCCAAAAAAAAAAATGGGGAGGGGAGGGGAGGGAGGTCCCTCGTGTTCATGTGGTGGTGCCCGAAAGGGCATGCGTGGAATATTAAAGGGACGGAACAAATCACAATCACATTGTGAAGTAATTATAGTAGTTTCCCCTGAACTTTACTTGTGCTCTGATCCCTACATTTCGACGTCTAGGAGGAGCAGAGTAAACATTATTGGGAGGATGTCAGAAGACTGTGATGTAGTAGTGATAGGAGGTGGAATATCTGGCCTCACTACAGCCTACCATTTAAAGAAAAGAGACACAAATTTGCACGTTGTTGTTCTTGAAGCGAAAGGTTTGGTCCCGTGATTTCTCGATTTCTTCCATTTATCATGAATGTGTTATCTGACCCAAATTGATCAAGTCGCAAGTGTCCAAAGTTTTGAGGTCCAATGTGATCGCTACGTCTCTAAGTTCATATTTGAGTGACAGAATACTGGACACATTTAATGCACAACATAGGCCTATTTTATTCAAATCGCGAATGAAACTGGTTACAAATGTTCATTTTTTCGTGTACTTACACCACTTTAAGTGGTAAAAACAAAAGAAAATTGCTTTAAGGAAAGTTCTGCCGGCTTTAAAATGCACAGATTTGTATTTACAAGGCTGAGAGAATTGTTGCATGCATCTACACACATAGCAAGTGCATGCAGTCACTGTCACAGTCACTGTCACATATTTCGCTCATTCTCAATAAGAATGGCACATGAACTGTTTTACAGGTTCTGCTGTCCTCCATTTATTTTAAAAGAGTAATTGCTTGCATCCATACATTGTGAGACTGCATAGCCAAGGGCCTACAACAGACAGATATTAGTCTTCTGTGGGACCGTTATTCCTGTGCATGAGGGAACTAAATGTCACTCAAAACAACATGTACGTGACTGTTCCCGCTGAGTTTCCACAGCTTCAGCAGCTGAAGAAAAATACAAAATCGAGCTGATGACATGCTTTTATGCGTTGTTATGATGAGTAATCATCCTTTTTAATGTTCAACTACCTCATTCATGCATGAGCTGCACTGTCTCCAGTAAATCGACCTGTAACCACCTGTTCCCGAAGATAAGAGAAAATGTAGGCCTGTTGTTCATGAAGCCCTACCGTATTACAATTCCAATAAAATAACCCACAAATGTCCTTAAATGACAGTTAACTGAAACCCCTAGTTAGGTAGATAATGGGTTTTCAACTGAGACATTACTGAAGACCACAACAAGATAGTTAACCTGAAAAATGTGTGTGGTTCACCACCAGCAACATGTATGTTACTACCATTTTTTTCAGCAGGAAAATGACCAGTATCAAAGCTCTTCAGCTGTGCTGTGCACAAGAGAAAACCAAAGTAGGAAAAGATATTGACATTGCCACAGATTGGTTTCAGCCTTTGCCATACAATAAAATGCTGGTGCCCCAACATAGGCGTTACCAACATGTACGTGATGTGCATTTTACAAAACTAACCAAGACGTCACCAGAAAACACTTGCTGCAGGCTCACATGACCTCTTTCAAGCCCCACCATTTTGCAGAAAGAGCATCTGCTCACAGGAAGTAGGATTATTGGCTTTTATTCCTTCTCATGGTTACTTCAAAGGGGGTGACTATGTCTGAAAAGTATCTCAATATACTTAGAATTATTTCTTTAGGCCTGACGTCTTTATCAGTGTAAGTGACGTCAAAGAGTATGTCAGATCTAACAAACCTTTTGTTTTCACTTTTCCTTGGCTGCGACAGATCTAAAAGAGCACAACATTTACGTTACTGAAAGTAACTTGCATGTCTGAAGCTGGATGTCTTCAGTATTTTATCTCAGTGCTTTCCGAATGTCTCTTTATTCAGTCTTAACCTCAGATATTTTTGCAACCCATGGGAATGCAGTTGGCGTAACTTGAGGGCACCCAGTTTTTCTTCTATAGTAATGGTCAGTTTATCTGAATAGCCTCCTTTAGGAGGGAAAATCTAAAAATAAAAATTTACATCTTGCTGAGGTCCCATGTACCATTCTTATTGAGAATGGGCGATTTATGTATGTTTAGTTGATGAGTATTTGTTGTGTTTTCAATTGGCTGGGTTAATTTTAGATAAGCAATGAAACATGATTGTTATAAATGCAAGCAAGAAGGCATCCTGTCAACACGTTTTTGCATGATTAAAAGTTCAGAACTTTGGAAATGCAAGTTTCAATCAGTTTCCAGGTAGCTGTTAATAAGAGGAACATTATCATGGATCCTACCAGGCAATGAAGATTTATCGGCATCAGCTGCAACAAATCAGTGCTGTACGAAATAATGTTATGATTCCTTTCTTTCAGCCACCTCAGAGTGCTTGCAGCCTGAATCAGCTGAGGCAGCAGACACCCTTGACTCACGCAATCAAGGGTGCTATGTGCATAGAGAAAAGCCAGACTGTAGACAGAGTAGATAGAAATAGGTTGTCCCTTTCCCACCGTCTGATCCTAGGATTTGGTTGGGGGGGGGGGGGGGGGTTCTCTATGTTAGGGAATGCAAGGATCAGCAAGTTGTTCAGGGCAAAAAGGGAAAAAGAGTAATCTGTTGATTAAACCCACATGGAGTAAGCTGGCATTTTGATTTTTACTGTATCAGGTCTTTTTCTTCCCTCTTCATGGCTTTCTGTACATGAAACCCATTCACCAGAACAACAATCAGCATGCTGAAGCCTGTTAACAGGATCCTTGATGGTTGCACTTTGACTTGTGTACCTTACTGGTTATGCAGATGTGTTACAAACAGTTACTGCAAGTATTGTTCAACATTGACAAGAAAACTGACCTTAATCCGATGATGCGGCAGCTGTGGAGGCATCTGCCTTCTCTCACAAGACTTGCTTGTCCACTTTGATGAAAATCAGCATACAGTGTGCTCATCTTGTAAATTAGACCAAATGCAACCATCCTGTGCATATTGCTTCACCTTCCTTAGTACAGTTCATGCAGTGTGATGGCAAAAATCTTGTCCTATCATCGGTACAGTCGACAGAATTATGTACTTGCAGGCTGGCTGGATGTGTGTTTAATTCCATTAGAGGCATAGGTCATCAAGGCTCCTGTGGTTCTTACTCAGAGTTGAGAGTGTTGTGGACTTGAGTGGGGTAGACGGGAACCACACACTCAAATTTCAGAACTTTGGGGTAAAAAGATCATGTCAGCTGAGTAAGACGCTGACTCAGCTTTCCATCACAAATTCACAAATTTTATGTTTTAAATATTAGTCTTCGTAGGTCTTTCTGTGAAGAAATCATTTAAAATCAGAAGGATTATGTTCAGTTGCATTTTCTCCTGTTTGCAGACCGTGTTGGTGGCCGAACTCAGACAGTGTCACTGAAGTCATGCAGTGGAACTGACCAGTGGGATGTTGGTGGTCAGTGGGTCGGAAGGTGATGAGCCTGTTGGTTGATGTATAGCGCATGCTTGTTGACTTTCTTGCATTTGGTATATGGTTGTGATGACTTTCTAATTTAATTTTTTTTGGTGTGCAACAGCATACTCCCACAGTTACAGCCCTGATGTGGCCCTTTGCGGTTGGCTGGGCTATAAGCAACATTATCTTATCTTCTCCCACAGTTTATGTGTGTGGACATGTGTGTGTGTGTGTGTGTGTGTGTGTGTGCGCATGTGTGTGTGTGTGAGTGTGTGTGTTTGTGCTTGTGCAAGTGCACATGTATGCACTTTTTCATTTTTTCTCTCCTATGGTATGGCAAGGCTGCTTAAGTTTTGTGTTTGTGAAAAATATTTACTGTGAAATCAGGAAACAGGCCAGTCCATTGTCCTGTCAACAGTCAAGATAATGTAGTGACTCTTTTGCTTGATGCATTTGATGGTATGGTGAAAAAGTGTCGTTGAAGCTTATTGTTTAGTGTAATTGTATTCCTTTTCACAGAGTATACCACATAGACACCTTTAATCTTTTTACTTGGGTTGTTCAGACTGTTGTGTGTCAGATTCAACCTTCAGAAACTTTGGAATGGAGAAAGCCTTCCCTTTAAAATCAGGATCAGGAGGTCTGTATTCTTTAAAGAATTTAAATGAAATAGATTTTAGGAAAAGGAAACAAGAAAAAGAAATGAAAAAAAAGTGGGGGACCTTGAATCCATGTTTTATTATTGCAGATTTTGAGGGAAAGAATTCAAAGCGTTGTGGACTCACTCTGTTTGATTATTTATTTCCCTCATTATTTCACATAATGTATGCATATACTAGGTAACAAACAGAAATTCTGTTTTGAAAGTAAATTTACTTTTCATGTGTGGAAAATGAAGTTAAAATATAGTTTGATTGTTTTGTTTGTTTGTTTCTTAAGAGGTTCATGACAAATGAAACTGAACGTGCTGCAAAATATGCCAAAATGCCTCGTACTTTTGTTTCTTTGTTGTGATTTTTCTTTTTATTCTTGACTATCCAGTAAGGGAGTTTCCCATTCCACCATTGTGAGAAATCTTCAGCATATGGATCAGGAAAGTGGATTTGGCTGTCTACAGTTTTGTCACCTGAAAGCTGAAGCGTCAGAGGAGCGCTAACAGTTGGAGTGATCAATCATATTTCTACGCCTGTTTACCTTCAGTTGTTTGAGCAGTCTACTGCTGCACAATGTACGTTTATAATGGCTGGCGCCAATTTGAACCAGAGATATTGCTTCATATTACTACTTCTCGCTTGGCATCTGCAGTTTTTGGAAGGGCCCGTGAAATAACCCCTTGTTATTTCAACAGTGTCATTCTGACTGGCAACTCACGTGCTGCATACACATTTGACATTGTGCGCGTTACATTATCATTATTGTACCACAAGATCAAAGATGACATTGTGCGCGTTACATTATCATTATTGTACCACAAGATCAAAGATGACATTGTGCGCGTTACATTTCATTATTGTACCACAAGATCAAAGATGACATTGTGCGCGTTACATTATCATTATTGTACCACAAGATCAAAGATGACATTGTGCGCGTTACATTATCATTATTGTACCACAAGATCAAAGATGACATTGTGCGCGTTACATTATCATTATTGTACCACAAGATCAAAGATGACATTGTGCGCGTTACATTATCATTATTGTACCACAAGATCAAAGATGACATTGTGCGCGTTACATTATCATTATTGTACCACAAGATCAAAGATGACATTGTGCGCGTTACATTATCATTATTGTACCACAAGATCAAAGATGACATTGTGCGCGTTACATTATCATTATTGTACCACAAGATCAAAGATGACATTGTGCGCGTTACATTATCATTATTGTACCACAAGATCAAAGATGACATTGTGCGCGTTACATTATCATTATTGTACCACAAGATCATCATTATTGTACCACAAGATCAAAGAAATATAAAGACAGTGCAGGATCAATGCACCACCTTGTAACAGCTGTAACTCTTGTATGAGTTGGCTAGAGACCAAGTTTGACATCCTAACTGAATTTCCTTTGAAAGGTGACAAAAAGGATTGGATCTTCTGTGAGTGTGACATCCTAACTGAATTTCCTTTGAAAGTTGACAAAAAGGATTGGATCTTCTGTGCGTTTGCCTGAGGTTGACCTTTTTTTAAATCATCTTTACCCCAGATGCCAGCCACACATCATGTGCCTGAGGTTGACCTTTTTTTTAATCATCTTTACCCAGATGCCAGCCACACATCATGTGCCTGAGGTTGACCTTTATTTAATCATCTTTACCCCAGATGCCAGCCACACATGTGCCTGAGGTTGACCTTTTTTTAATCATCTTTACCCCAGATGCCAGCCACACATCACGTCCCTGAGGTTGACCTTTTTTTAATCATCTTTACCCCAGATGCCAGCCACACATCACGTGCCTGAGGTTGACCTTTTTTTAATCATCTTTACCCCAGATGCCAGCCACACATCACGTGCCTGAGGTTGACCTTTTTTTAATCATCTTTACCCCAGATGCCAGCCACACATCACGTGCCTGAGGTTGACCTTTTTTTTAATCACCCCAGATGCCAGCCACACATCATGTCCCTACTGCTGGAGCTGGGCCTGGAGACTCACCCCCAGTACATCAAGGGCAAGAAGGTGTGTCAGGTAGCGGGGCCTGCCCTGTCCTATTACACCGGGGATCTTCCTTCCCTGTCCCTCTTCGCCCTCCTTGACCTTCACCGCTTCTTGTCCAAGGTCAGTGGTTCTTCACTGGATGGTGAAAGCTGGTTTTCTTTCTTTCTTTCTTTCTTTTTTTTTTTAATGTTTGTACATTTAATCTGAGTAAAGAAGAGGCTGATTTTGTGTTTTGACAGGTCAGTATGTTAAATTTCATGTTGTGATCTAGAAACAAAAACAGAATTTGTGTAATTTAGAAAGAGAGGGGGTTACTTACTGCCAAGGACATAGACAAATAAAGTACAGGACAAGACACTTGTACTTTGCTTGTCTATGTCCTTGGCGGTAAATAACCCCTCTCTTTCTAAATTTTGCTTCATTTTCTGCCCATAGTCACTCCGTTTTGAAACAGAATTTGTTTAGGCAAGACCTTTTCTGTAGATTGATCAATGTATATTGAGTTTCCTTGTATGTACATGCACATGCATGTGTGCGAGCAAACACACACTCACACACACACACACACTCTCTCTCTCTCACTCTCTCTCTCTCTCTCTCTCTCTCTCTCTCTCTCTCTCTCTCTCTCTCTCTTTCTCTCTCTCTCACACACAAACACACACACCTCTTTAAAAACAGTTTACTGCCTCTTTAGATACAGATTATAGCAGTATCATGTCAGTGCATCAACAGCATGTCCATGTCACATGTTATCTTACAGTATGTCCTAATGATGTTGGGTGTGGATTGGACTTTGTGGCTGACAGGTGGACAGTCTGAGGAAGCAGGTGAATCCTGCTGATCCCTATGCCTGTCCCAGGGCAGAGGAGTGGGACTCCATCTCCTTTGAGCAGTACATTCAGGAGGAATGCTGCACTCAAGGTCTGTCTCATATTACAGATTTTTGTGGGTCCATCTGTCCCTTATTTCATAGGACTGTTGTCCAGTGTTGTGGCTGATCTTTGTGGTTCTGGTTCTGTGTGTGTGCATTCTGGGTGGGTACTAAATTCAGGGTGCTCACATCATCATTTAACAGATCTAAGACTATACCATGGTCATGAATACCACGGAAAAACAATGAGCAAATCGTTTTGATCATGGCAGCAATATGGAGTGGCATATTTTACTGTGGTTTTGTTTGTTTTTTAGCATCTTTTAAATTATTTCTTGCTGCTGTTGTTTGTATTCTGGTGTGTTTGTATTAACAGCATAAAAGATGACCACAACTGCATCAGCGTCTTTCTTGAATAGAAATCAGTCAGATCTGAAGAAGGAGGATGATTTAAGGCAAGAAGATGTAAACAGTACATGATAAACATGGAAGATAATTTTTTGCTCCCATTGTCGAACGGCTGTATGCACTGAAGTCCAAACTACCATGGCTGGCAGTACCTAGTCTCTGCGTTTTTCATATGGTCACTGAAGTCCAAACTACCATGGCTGGCAGTACCTGGTCTCTGCGTTTTTCATATGGTCACTGAAGTCCAAACTACCATGGCTGGCAGTACCTGGTCTCTGCGTTTTTCATATGGTCACTGAAGTTTTGGAAAACTCTAGAGAAATCAAGGTACCTAGGCTTAAAAATCTCTAAACATCGACTTTAGATTTGTACAGGTCTGTAAATTTGGTATCATCTCCTTTAAAAAAAGATTGTGAACATTAGTGAATGTAGACCCTGCTCTAAAATGTGGGTAGAATTTGTGTACAAATGTTTGTTTTTAATGTGACATAAGAGCACAAATTGGTTTAGAAATTTAGTCCACTTTGGTCTTAGTTTTTAAAAAGTTCTGTACTCTTTTTTTTTTTTCCTTTTTTTTTTTTTTTACAAACTCTGAGTCCTAGTACACTAGTATACTTGCAGACAGTTTCCATGTTTGTTTCTGTGCCTTCTTTCCGAGTGTGTGGGTGTGTGCCAGATGAATGGGTACAACAAACAGCATTACTTCGGAGGTTTGTGCATTGAACAGGTTCACCATATGATCAAGTTTCCTTCCTGATTTGTTCTTGAAGATACTTTTCAGTTAAATTACAATCCACTCTGATTTTTTAAAACAGATACGTGTTTAAAGACATGTTTTCAGACACAGTTTGTGCAGCGCTCTAGGTTATCCATAGTTATCAGTGGCTGTCTGTGGCAGCCCTGTACGGGCCCTGTGTGGCTGGCTGGGTTGATCATGCTCATGACACTGTGTCCCAGCGGCCATCGACTCCATCCTGGTGGCCAACAGAACGATCTATGGGGCAGAGTCGTCCCAGATCTCTCTTCTGTTCTGGCTGATGTACACCAGCGCTGCTGATGGCATTCTGAAAATCGTTGAGGCCAAAGAGTTCACCGCTCAGGAGGGCACGATCAAGGTAAAGGTCACTGCAGAGATGAGGGCAGGGGCACTACAGATATAGTCTTCTGTCTGTAGCCATTTATGTATGCATATGTAGTTATGTGACCAGTTCACTCTCTGTGCGCTGCGCTCTATACATAGAGGCTATGAAAGATGTACACAGATCAGTGCATACAAACTTGTATGTTTAAAAATGCATACTAAGTTTTGTGTGCATATGCACATGTGGGTGTATGAGGGAATGGGGAGATGGTTAAAATACACACAGACACACACACACAGACACACACACACACACACACACACATATATACACACACACACACACACATATATACACACACACACACACACACACATACGCACACATGCATACACACACACCACACACACACACACACACACACACACACACACACACACACACACACACACCGCACGCACTCATACATCTGCAATTTTTTTTTCTTTCAGATTTTCGGTCAAAGGTTGAGTGTGCCTTGTGTGAGAGTGTGTATGTACGAGTATTTTCTTACAGTCTCAACATAGAGTGTGTGTGTGTGTGTGTGTGTGTGTGTGTGTGTGTGTGTGTGTGTGTGTGTGTGTGTTGAGATGCATGTACCCAACATTTTTTTAGCATAATATTTGGTCACGGTATTGTTCATAGGACCAGAATATGTGTGAGTTTGTCATGGAAGGGTTTATTGCAATGTACATGCTTTCCTGAACTTGTTCCTGTATTGTTTGCACATTTTTAGCAGAGAAACATCATGACCTGTAAAGATTGTCGATCATCCTTGTATATTGCAGGGAGGTGCCCAACAAGTGTCACAGTTGATGGCTAGAAACATCGGTGAAGAAAACGTGCGTCTTGCAGACCCAGTGTCTGCGATTGAACAGGCAGGTGTTGTTGCCGCCCCTCGGGGACCAGACATGTGGACGGCAGTGATCACAAACGGTCGACTGTGACTGCTTCACTTTGTCTGCTTCTTTGTCCGGTCTCTTTGTCTGTCCTTTGGGGACTTTTCTTTGTTGTGTTGTGATTTGTTTCTCTGCTGATTCATGTATGCCCCTGCCTTTTGTTCTACGTTTTCTCCCGCTCTTACTCTTTCTTTTTCTGTTAATGTTTGCTTCAGATTTTCATTAACTTCTTCTTCAGCGTTCCAGTATCTGGTGGCGTGTGAACTCATTTTACCCTGTTGGGATACTCACACTGTACCCGAGGGTATAGTCCGTTCACTCCAACTTCATTGAGTGCAGAAATTTGTGGGAAGACGTTGTGGAAAAAGATAGATAAAAGATATGGCAGACAGAAAGGACAGTGGACGACAGTACAGCGAAAGAAGGAGACAAGAGTTACTGAGAGTGAAAGGAAAAGGGGACGTTACTAGCACAGAGTGTCCAGAAGGAGGGGGAACTATTTGTACAAAAGACCCCGGTATCCCCACAGGGGATTTTATTAACATGTTTTGTACTTGCAGGATTCCTGTCAATGATTGATGTTGCTCTTTATGATGATACTTTATTGAAAGTGAAGTATTTGAAGTGCATACGTGAATCAGAGACCAGATTCTTGTGATCCAAAAGGCAGATGACATTTTCTGTGTAAAAAGAAAAGGTCAGCCATTATTACGGAAAATAAATAAAAAGATAAATGACTGAAGCAAGGGAAAAAATAAAGAAAACCCAAATCATAATAGGTTCGTCACGTTTATTATTTCATTCCCAGCGAGGTGGTGGTATTTATGCAACCAGATCATTCATGCACATCTCAAGACCTCACATTTTGAAACCAGACAATGTCTGTGTGGTTAATGGGCTGATTTTCTATGATTGCTGGGATAGCTAGCAGATTGCTGCTAGTTTCTGTAATGATGAACGTGCAAGTGTGTACATTTTATGTGTATGCATGTTTTTGTAAGTTTGCGCTTACATGTTAAGTGTGAATGTACATGACAGTATGTGCCTGTCTCCATGATCATGTCCGTTTTGCGTGTGTATTTGTGTGACTTCAGGATGGAGAACGGAGTAACAGTGACTACCACCCAAGGCCACGTCTTTACAGCCACCTTAGCAGTTCTGGCACTGCCGCCACCTTTGTATGGTGAGTGGTCCCTGCCTTCTGTTCTGTGTCGAATAAATGCACAGAGTATCACGTCACCATTGTACGGTGAGTGGTCCCCTGCCTTCTGTTGTTCTGTGTTGAATAAATGCACAGAGTATCACGTCACCATTGTATGGTGAGTGGTCCCTGCCTTCTGTTCTGTGTCGAATAAATGCGCAGAGTATGTTCTGTGTTGACTAGATGCACAGAGTATCACGTCACCATTGTACGGTGAGTGGTCCCCTGCCTTTTGTTCTGTGTCGAATAAATGCACAGAGTATCACATCACCATTGTATGGTGAGTGGTCCCCTGCCTTCTGTTGTTCTGTGTTGAATAAATGCACAGAGTATCACGTCACCATTGTATGGTGAGTGGTCCCCTGCCTTCTGTTCTGTGTTGACTAGATGCAGAGTATCACGTCACCATTGTACGGTGAGTGGTCCCCTGCCTTCTGTTGTTCTGTGTTGAATAAATGCACAGAGTATCACGTCACCATTGTATGGTGAGTGGTCCCCTGCCTTCTGTTCTGTGTCGAATAAATGCGCAGAGTATGTTCTGTGTTGACTAGATGCACGGAGTATCACGTCACCATTGTACGGTGAGTGGTCCCCTGCCTTCTGTTCTGTGTTGACTAGATGCAGAGTATCACGTCACCATTGTACGGTGAGTGGTCCCCTGCCTTCTGTTCTGTGTTGACTACATGCAGAGTATCACGTCACCATTGTATGGTGAGTGGTCCCTGCCTTCTGTTCTGTGTTGACTACATGCAGAGTATCACGTCACCATTGTATGGTGAGTGGTCCCTGCCTTCTGTTCTGTGTTGACTACATGCAGAGTATCACGTCACCATTGTATGGTGAGTGGTCCCCTGCCTTCTGTTGTTACATGTTGACTAGATGCAGAGTATCATGTCACCATTGTACGGTGAGTGGTCCCCATGCCTTCTGTTGTTCTGTGTTGACTAGATGCACAGAGTATCACTTCACCATTGCTGTACTGTTCATGATTCTCTCTCAACTGCTTCTCTCTCTCTCTCTCTCTCTCTCTCTCTCTCTCTCTCTCTCTCTCTTTTCCTCTCTCTCTATCAGTCTCTGTCTCTGTCTCAAGTTTGTCATCATCATGAATATAGACATCTCAGCCATTCTCAAGTCTTCATCATCAGTATCAACATCCACCTGTGTCGGGCCAATTGACATAAGCTGGGACACCAAGGCTACATCAAAATGTTGTTACGCTCTGCATAGTTATGCGGGGATTGTCTTCAGTTGTGACAAGCTCCTAGCGTAACATTATCAGTCTCCAAAATCCCCGTAAGGTGGAGTGTGGCTGCCCACGTGGCAGGGTAATCAAAAACGGTCACACACGTCATGTTCTCATCCCCAGCTGATGCATTTGTACCATGGTGTTCAAGTACTTCAGCTGTTCGGATGATCCCTGGAGTCTTTTAGCCAGGGTACGACAACAACAACAACAGTATCAACATCTCGACCTCAAGGTTGAAGCAGCTCACTTGCTTCATGTAAGTCAACAACAACAACAGTATCAACATCTCGACCTCGAGGTTGAAGCAGCTCACTTGCTTCATGCAAGTGTCATGGACCATTTTGGCTTGTTCACTCACTGACACTAGTGCCACTGTTTCAATGGGTGCAGCAGAACCTGAGGTCTCTTCAAACACACCAGGCTGAAGCCTAACACATCAATCAAAACAATGCTCAGAGGGATTATAGTGATCAGACAAGTGAATAAGCTACACAGCTTAACAAGGCAGTATTGGGAAAGCATGCAGACCTTCCCTGATTTGACAACCACAAACATGGTATTCAGCAAGTGTTGTACTCAGCAGCACCACACTGGTGGAACACAGTAGGGAGTCGGTCAAATTTCACATATGAATGACATCTGTCTATGTCTGATATTCCTTTGAAAGATTTTTTTTGCGCTTAACACTGTAGTGCAGAGAGCAGATCAATTTTCAAACGAAGAACGAATCCACTGCAGACAGCAGGTACTGAAACCTTGCATTGGTCCTTTGGTACAGTGTTCTGTGTCCACTTCAGACTGGATATTTTGGATCCATTCGCTTTTTTAACTGCTGTGAATAGAGAACTTAGGCAGACAGAGAAAGTACTAATACTGGTAAGCAAAGCGTTTTTTTTTTTTAACTGCTGTGGATACAGAGAACTTGGGCAGACAGAGAAAGTACTAACATTGGTATGCAGGGCAGACAGAGAAAGTACTAACATTGGTATGCAAGGCAGACAGAGAAAGTACTAACATTGGTATGCAAGGCAGACAGAGAAAGTACTAACATTGGTATGCAAGGCAGACAGAGAAAGTACTAACATTGGTATGCAAGGCAGACAGAGAAAGTACTACATTGGTATACAAGGCAGACAAAGTACTAACATTGGTATGTAAGGCAGAGAGAGAAAGTACTAACATTGGTATGCAAGGCAGACAAAGTACTAACATTGGTATGTAAGGCAGAGAGAGAAAGTACTAACATTGGTATGCAAGGCAGACAGAGAAAGTACTAACATTGGTATGTAAGGCAGAGAAAGAAAGTACTAACATTGGTATACAAGGCAGACAGAGAAAGTACTAACATTGGTATGTAAGGCAGAGAGAGAAAGTACTAACATTGGTATACAAGGCAGACAGAGAAAGTACTAACATTGGTATGTAAGGCAGACAGAGAAAGTACTAACATTGGTATGTAAGGCAGAGAGAGAAAGTACTAACATTGGTATACAAGGCAGACAGAGAAAGTACTAACATTGGTATGTGAGGCAGACAGAGAAAGTACTAACATTGGTATGTAAGGCAGACAGAGAAAGTACTAACATTGGTATGCAAGGCAGACAGAGAAAGTACTAACATTGGTATACAAGGCAGACAGAGAAAGTACCAACATTGGTATGCAAAGTAAAATACATAGTGATGGGAGAGAACTGTGTAATATATGTCAAAATGGACTTCCAGACTTTGGCTGCAATCCTAGTTCACCGGCCTACCCTTGTTCCTGACCCTTATAACAACTAGAGAAGATGCAGTAAGTTAGTTGGAATATTCAGCTTGCAGTAGATTCGAAGACATGTTATGTTGAATATTTTTTTTTTGTATTCAGCTTTAATTCTGAAGTTGAAATGTTGCATGGAAACTTGGGCAAAACAGTTTCAGGGTTCCCATATTTTTCATTGCAGTCTTCACTGTTTGGCCACCTGTAACTTATCTGCCATGGCTCAGTACATTCACCTGTATGTGCAATGCTCTGAAATTTATTTTTGCGTTTATTCACTGGTCTGTCTTTTACGTTCATGTTTGTCATGTGTAAGCTGATCAGTTTTTACCTGTTGCAAAACAGTTTTGGCACAGCTGCCATGTAGCTCAGTTTTACATCATTCAGCATGGCTTCCTGAGGTCAGAGGTTGACAGTCTGACCTAAGAAACTGCGTGTCAACAGAGCTAGACTCTGGTGGTGCAATGGCTGCTGCCCCTGGCAGAAATGTGATATTGATACGGAGAAACAGAAGAAAATTAAATGCTACAAACAGGGTACAATCAGTTTCAGAAAGAGTGTTTTTACTTAAAGTGTTTGTTAGCTGGTGGTGAGAAACAAGTTGAAGGTGGCCAAGCGAGGCAGATCGATGTAGAAAATAGGGGGCCTCTGGACTTCTTCTTCTGCATATGCAGGCTAATACTCCTGCGGACACCCCATGTATAGAAAGGCAAGGATTAATCCCATCTACCCAACAAAGGGAGTGGAGTTTTGTGTGTATGACCGTTTTTTTATCCTGCCATTAAAGCTGCTGACACACGAGCCTTTTCGTTCGTACAGTTGAGACGAAACGTTTGAACCTGTGCAGTCCGACCAGTCAGTGTCAAAACATGATAGTTTTAAAACCTTCGAGTTTGATCCCACATGCCACTTCAAAGGACTGTGCTATTGAATACGAAGCTTTTTCTTGAATATTGATATTCTTATAATTTTTTGAGGTGACATTCCAAAGCACATCATGGCCTTGGTACAATTCAATCAAATGTTTGGTCTCCGAATCGGACAGTCTGACCGCCTTGCTGGCCGACGCCATTTTTTCTTGTGCCATGGGGCTTGGCTCAATGCTGACCGTTGATTGGTTGGAGGATACTAACTGTCCGTTTCGAATAGATCACGGTGTATCTTGAACGATCAGGTTTAACTGGATGCCGAAGTCTGTTTGAGATGTACGTTTACAATGACAGATGCTACGTTTGGGATCGGGTTCGACCGGTACTTCCGAAGCGTACGGGCGGGGAGGCTCGTGTGTCAGCCGCTTAAGGCAGCCATGCCCTAACTTTGGGGAGGGCGCATGCTATGTGTAATGTGTCATCCATACCAACGGCCAAACTGGCCTTCTCTTCCGAAAGTTGGTGATGGGATTTTACGTTCATGCAATATGTTATGCATGCATTCACACACAGAACCTCGGTTTATAGTCTCATTCAGACTGTATGGGAAATGGAGTCAGAACCAATGTTAACTCCAAGGGAAAAATTCATGTTTGTGAATGAATGAAAGAAGATTAGGTGATGAAAATGCATGAAGCTGTTCACTTAAGCACTGTCCTATGCAAATTGTAATTATCGCCACCAAGTCAGATGTGTTTTAACCAAAGCCCAGTTGTTGATTACCATATTCATCTGTCAGCAAGATTTAGACTTGAATTATTGAACCAGTTTGAACTAACTTTGTTGGAACAATTCCCGAAGAGAAACCCATTATGAATTTGATTGAAGAGTTGATTCAGGACCCAATCAGCAGATGATCACAAATTTACTGCTGAACATGGAGATTGTGAAAGCTTGGTAACTGACATTAAAAATAAATAAATAAATAAGATATTAAAAAAAAAAATTTAACCTGTTTCTGACGTAATGTATTTTCATGGAAGATTAAAACTTTCGAAAGAAATATGCACTGGCCTTTCATATTGTGTACACTTTATTAAGAACATGTATATGGGAAAGAACTCTTTCAGCCTGTGCCTTTTATTATTTCCCTGGAGAAAAGACTTTTCACTCACAGAAGTTTAAAAATCAAGATAACACCCGTGCTTTTCTCGCATGTTACAGTGGTTCCCCCCCCCCCCCCCCCCCCCCCCCCCTCGCATGTTACAGTGGTCCCCCCCTCGCATGTTACAGTGGTTTCCCCCCCCCCCCCCCTCGCATGTTACAGTGGTCCCCCCCCCCCCCCCCCCCCCCTCGCATGTTACAGTGGTTCCCCCCCCCCCCCCCCCCCCCCTCGCATGTTACAGTGGTCCCCCCCTCGCATGTTACAGTGGTTTCCCCTCCCCCCTCGCATGTTACAGTGGTCCCCCCCCCCCCCCTCGCATGTTACAGTGGTTCCCCCCCCCCCCCCCCTCGCATGTTACAGTGCCCCCCCCCCCCCAAGTATTGTAAAATGCATTTTAGCATGAATCTGGTGAGAGGTGGGGAAGGGGGTGGAGGATCCATATGACCTAGGCAGAGGTCTGTTATCTCCTTGACACCTATCTGGTGATCGTTATTTACACATTAAGCCAGTCATCCTGTATCCTGAGTCTGAAGATATTTCTTTATGACTTTTGATGTGTGTCATTTTGCTGGAAGTTCTGTGTGGAAAACTGGTGTCTGCTGGTGGCAGAAAGTTCTCTAATAGTTTGTGTTGCTCTGTGACTGTATAAAAAGAAACTGGACAGAGTCCAAGTGTACTGTGCAAGGTTCAGGCATGATGTGTGATGATTTATGGTGCTTGGGCTGTTCTGTTCTTCTTTTTACTCAGAGAAGATCACCTTCAACCCTCCCTTGCCTGAGGTGAAGAAGCAACTGTGTAAAAGGATGGCCCTTGGAAACTATGTCAAGATCATTCTGACCTACCAGGAGGTGAGAATCAGTACTGCTCATGTTCTGTCTACATAGTGGTTGTGGTTGCTTTATCAAATGTTTTTACTTTCAGTTTCTAATATCAGCTTTGCATCTATCCCCCGCTGTCTCTCTCTCTCTCTGTCCGTATTTCCATTTCTTAATTTCTGCCTGCTGAGCACAGGTTTTCTTTTCCATATGGATAACGCCAGGTCCTTCGAATACGTGTACATGAATTTCTCACTTGTTAATGAATCTCTGCTAATGAATTTTCACTTACGCTCTTTGCTTCTGTGATGAGATTTCCCATTGCATAGTTTGTGCAGTTGTTTCCTGATACACAGTAATTTGCCGACCACTGAAACTTGCCTCTTAGTTTTCATCGATATGTCTCTGGCTGCCGCATTGTGTCTTGCTCTAGAAGCATGAAGGCAATGGAAAGGGGGTGGAAGTACAGGAGAAGAAAAAAAAACGGGACTATTCTAGATGCACGTACTCCTCTGTCAGTCTCATCTTTATCAACCATCATTTTGCCTTACTGGATGAGTTTTTCAGCTTTAAACCGTTGACTTTCAGTGTGTGTAAAACCAGAATCAATGTACTCTGAAAATGGTACCCACTTCCACTTGTCTTGTGTATGGGTTGATTCTAGATGTCGATTCTAGCCTTTACACTGTGCGTGTCTTGACATGTCCAGGCCTTTTGGCGCATCGCGGGGTTCTCCGGGGAGGTGGTGACCAATGGAGGGATGACGGCGGTGCCAAACTGCTCGGCGGGGCCTGTCTGCATCGTGTACGATGCGTGTCTGCACAACAGGAGCCCCGCCCTCCTCGCCTTCATCGCCGGGGACATCAAAGTGGAGTGGTCACAGCAGTCAGTAAGTGTTAAAGGGGTGGGGGGGGGGGGTGATTTTGTGTTTTGTTTTTTTAAAAGGATAAGAATGTTACTCCTTTAACCAGCTTTTTTTCCCATAAAATCCATTCAACCTTTGATTTGATTTGAAATTATCTTAATATGTTACTCCTTTAACCAGCTTTTTTTTCTCCATAAAATCCATTCAACCTTTGATTTGATTTGAAATTATCTTAATCTGTCATACACTGGATTTTTTCATGGCTAGTGAGCAGTTGTACGTGAAGGAGAACTCATGCAGAATGGTCTTAAACTCTGTTGTTTTGGCCTGAATAAGCCACAGATTGAAAAGTGTGCAGACCATGCAAGAACCTCCATCAGCATTGCTGCAGACAAGGTGGAAAGCAGGGCCAAGGCACGGCCTTGTTTCACTCTGCTTTCCACAGGGAAAGGATCTAAGATATCCCCATTTTCCTGTCCCCTTGAAGAGAAGAGATCAGGGCAAGAAGGACCATCAGATTTTTGCATCAGGATCTTTCACAGGTCACCAAGATTTATAGTGTTGGATGCCTTCGTCAGATCAACAGCTGGCACATAGCCAGCACCACCTTGCTTGTGCCTCTGCGTACTTAAAAGCCAAACCGAGATTCAGGGGCAACAGTATCAGCAATACAGGTGGTAATTCTGGTGAGGAAGACTCTGGTTAGCGCTTTCATAGTGATACACGAGAGGAAGATTCCTCAGTTACTGTCACAAAATTTTCAATGATGACAAACTGTTTTATCTCCCTTCCTCTTGTAGGTGAGTTATGTGATTCAGTTCAGGGAAGTGTAATGTCTTCAACATCCGTTTTGAAACATTATTATTATGTTACTTTAATTCCCATCATTCCCGTTCTTTTATTGAATAGAGAGACCCGGATGTTTGTGACGGTAGACAGTTGCTGATTGGTTGAGCATGGTGCATGCAAGCGGGAAGCCCTACATGTTGAGCAGCCATCTTGTAATCTGTATTTGTCTCTATGGAATATTAAAATAGTCTGGAGTACACGAGCTGTATTCAGTGATGCTGATTGGTCGTGAATGGTTTGCATTCGACACACACAACATCACAACTGGCGACGAGGCCAAACCTACAAGTTTTCTTCAAATTTCGTTCAACTGAGTAGAGATGGCCAACGCTCTGCCCAACTTCAAACATTTTCCAGTTCACTCTGATGAAGCAACTCTAGGAACCCGCTGGAAGAGATGGCTTACACGGTTCGAAATTCTTCTCACTGCACTGTCAGTGACAGAGAAGGCAAGAAAAAAGGCTCTTCTTCTGCATTATGCCGGCGATGAAGTTTTCACAATCTACGAATCGTTTACTGCTCAACAAAGAGGGGAAGGCGATGATGTCAACGACGAGTACAAAGCCCTTGTGGATTCCTTCAATGCTCATTTTACGCCGAAAAAGAACATTGATTTCGAAACATTCAAGTTTCGTCAGTGTCGTCAAAATGAAGGTGAAACGATTGACGCTTTTTATACAAGACTGAGATTGCTCGCTGCAAGATGTGACTTTGAAAATGAAGACAGGGAGATCAAAGCACAAATTCTCCAAGGATGTACGTCGTTAAGACTACGTAAACGTGCACTTCGTGATGAAAAACTCACTCTGACACAGCTTTTGGATACTGCTCGTCTACTTGAACTGTCTGACAAACAAGCTCAAGAAATGGAAGGTGAATGCAGTGCTACGGCCCACATGGTGACTTCTCAAAATCGTCGTACTTCATTGTAGAGAACAAAGACTGATAGATATAAATCGCATCAACATCTACAACAACGTGGACCCCAGCAACATTTCAGCCAAGGTTCTGCTTCACGGAAGAATAATCAGAACAGCAAAATGTGCAGTTGGTGTGGTGGACAGCAACATCCTCGTGAAAAGTGCCCAGCCAAAGAAAAGACTTGTAACTCTTGTTCAAAGGTGGGACATTATGCAAAGGTGTGCAGATCAGGCAAGCCCCGATCTTATCCACATCGTCGTCCAGCGAATGTGATGAACGTTCAGTGTTGTGACGACCAGTCTTCTTCTGATGACGAGTACATATTTGGAGTGGGTAGCAGTAACAAAACGCCTTGCATCAGCCTCGCACTCTCAGGTAAGACTGTTCCTTTTTTTGTTGATACCGGAGCTTCAGTAAACGTACTTGATGAACAATCATTCAAGAGTATGAACATGAACATTGAACTGTCTCCCTCATCAACAATTATCTATGCATATGGTGCCAAAGAACCTCTACATGTGCTAGGACAATTCACAACAAATGTCACATACAAAGACACTTTCACTACTGCAACTTTTCATGTTGTACAACCCAAACCAGATGCAAAGGGAGGAAATCTCCTCGGTGCAGGCACAGCAGAAAGACTACGTATTGTGAGTTTTGCTCTGGCTGCCAGCGCACGCACTGTTGCCGACACTCTTTGTGACGAAAACCCTACCCTGTTTCAAGGCATAGGCAAAATGGAAGATGTGAAAGTAACATTGTATGAAGACAACTCAGTGTCACCTGTTGCCCAACCACATCGCCGCATCCCATACCACATGCGCAAGAAGGTTGAAGAAGAACTTCAACGACTAGAGGATCTAGACATAATTGAAAAGGTTGACGGACCTACCCCTTGGGTTTCCCCTATCGTTGTGGTGCCCAAACCCAAGAAGCCCGATGAAATTCGTATTTGTGTGGACATGCGCATGCCAAACAAAGCTATCAAAAGAACACGTCACATCATGCCTACGGTTGATGACATATTGATGCGACTGAATGAGGCAACCGTGTTTAGCAAGTTGGATCTAAACTCTGGATACCACCAACTTGAACTTGATGAACAGTCAAGAAACATCACAACATTCTCAACACATGTCGGTTTGCGACGTTACAAGCGTCTGAACTTTGGAGTGACCAGCGCTGCTGAGATATTCCAAAATCACATCGCCGAAGTCATTTCTGATATTCCTGGAGTTCTGAACACAAGTGATGATATCTTGGTTTACGGCAAAACCCAGGAAGAACACGATGGGACGCTGAAGAAAGTTTTTGCCCGCTTGAAGGAAAAGAACCTGACCCTCAACAGGATCAAATGCGAATTCAATAAGAACACTGTTGAATTCTACGGCTTCATTTTTGGACAGAATGGAATTTCGCCTGATCCAAAAAAGGTTGAAGCTGTTTGCAAAGCTACTGCCCCTGGCAACGTGAAGGAAGTCAGAAGTTTCCTTGGCCTCACCAACTACATATCTCGTTTCATTCCCAACTACGCTCAGATCACTAAACCCTTGCGAGACCTGACACGCAAGAATGCTGAATGGGTTTGGTCTGCTGCTCAAGAAGACGCATTTAATGAATTGAAGTCAAAACTGATGAGCTCCCAAGTCATGAGCTACTACAACCCTGATGCAGCAACTGAAGTTGTTGTGGATGCAAGCCCTTTTGGTCTTGGCGCAGTTCTCACTCAACGTGATGACCAAGGCACTCAGCACACTGTAGCCTATGCCAGCCGTGCTTTAACAGATGTTGAGTCCCGCTACTCACAAACTGAACGTGAAGCTCTCGCAGTCGTCTGGGCGTGTGAATACTTCTACTTGTATCTGTTTGGACATCACTTTACAGTGATTTCAGACCACAAGCCTCTTGAAGGTATTTTCAACAGTACAACATCACGCACATCCGCACGCATCGAAAGATGGAATCTTCGTCTGCAAGCCTTTGACTTCACGCTACGTTATCAGCCTGGAGACAGCAATCCAGCTGACTTTCTGAGTCGACACCCTGTGGAAAAGGCAGAAAACAAGACAAAACATGAAAAGACTGTTGCTGATGATTATGTGAATTTTCTTGTTAATCACACCATACCCAAAGCCATGACAATTCAAGAAATCATCAGTGCAACAAGAGAAGACCCACACTCCAAGCGGTCAAGAAAGCTTTGAAGCATAACCAATGGCAAGTCCCCAGTGATCCGTCCATCGACGTTTCATCATTTCAAGTCTTCAAGACCATCAAAGATGAACTCTCTTTGTGTGATGATTCTGACATCATTCTTCGTTGCAACAACATTGTAATCCCAAGGTCGCTTCAACAGCGTACAATTGATATTGCACATGAAGGTCACCAGGGAATTATAAAGACTAAACGTTTGCTGAGAGAAAAGGTGTGGTTCCCCTACATTGATCGTTCAGTTGACAACACAGTCAAGTCCTGTCTTGCATGTCTCGCTACAATCCCTGAACACGTGGTGGAACCATTGAGAATGACTGATTTGCCTGCCCGTCCATGGTCCGAGGTCAGCGTTGACTTCACTGGTCCTCTTCCTTCTGGAGAGTATCTTCTCGTGGTCACAGATGCTTATTCCAGGTTTCCAGAAGTTGAAATCATCACATCCACCAGTTTAAAGTCCACTGTGCCTAAACTCGATGCAATATTCGCCCGTCATGGTGTGCCGGACATCCTTAAATCAGACAATGGTCCGCCTTTCAACAGCCATGAGTTTGGACAGTTCGCTGCTCAGCTTGGTTTCAAACATCGGAAAGTGACCCCTCTGTGGCCCCAAGCAAATGGTGGTGTTGAGCGTTGCATGCCAATGCTCAAGAAAGTCATCCAGTCTGCTCACGTAGAAAACAAGAATTGGAAGCAGGAACTGTACAAATTTCTGCGCAATTACAGAGCTACCCCGCACAGCAGCACAGGAATGACTCCAGCTGAAGCTCTGTTTGGCAGAAAAATAAAAGTCAAACTCCCTGAAGTCCCCATCATCCCCACTCCTCACTCCCCTTGTGCTCATCTGGATGCGCAGATACGCCAACATGACTTTCTCATGAAAAAGAAGATGAAGAACTACGCTGAGGCCAAGCGCAACATCGCCACGACGGATATTCAGGTTGGAGATACAGTTCTTGTGAGACAACCGAAGAAGAACAAACTGACTCCTTACTACAATCACAACCCATGCAAGTGACAGCAAAGAAAGGATCCATGCTTACAGCCAAGCAACCAGGAGGTACCCGCATCACACGCAATTCATCCCACTTCAAGAAGATCACGGCAGCTGGTTCTTCTCTACAGCCTCTCAACTTGCCTGAAAGCTTCCCAGAGGATGGTGGAATGAATGATGATGATTTGTGCCCAGCACCTCTTGAGGATGAACATTCTCTACAGTCATCAGATGAACAACAGCCCCCTCATCAACCTCTACCTGACTCTCTTGTGTCCAGTCCTACTCCCCGAAAGTTACCCATGAGAGTTCGAAACAAGCCAAGCTATCTGAAAGACTATGTGTTAAAATGAGAACGCAGCCACGTGACATTGGCCTGGAAAAAAAAAAGGAACAATAGTCCTGCATGAATTTTGGTTGTTCGTTGCTGTGTTTCATGGTTCTTAGTTCCTGTTATTTTCAGCCTGGTATGCATGCTTTTTCTGATCACCAGTTTTGACACTTTGTCATATTTTTAGTTAACACAATGTGTTGGATTAATACATGCATGTCCTCTAACAGTCACCTAACTTTGAATCAACAATTTTGATCTGAGGTGAGGAGGGATGTAATGTCTTCAACATCCGTTTTGAAACATTATTATTATGTTACTTTAATTCCATCATTCCCGTTCTTTTATTGAATAGAGAGACCCGGATGTTTGTGACGGTAGACAGTTGCTGATTGGTTGAGCATGGTGCATGCAAGCGGGAAGCCCTACATGTTGAGCAGCCATCTTGTAATCTGTATTTGTCTCTATGGAATATTAAAATAGTCTGGAGTACACGAGCTGTATTCAGTGATGCTGATTGGTTGTGAATGGTTTGCATTCGACACACACAACATCACAGGAAGGTGAAGATGGGGTAGGGAGAGATGTGGCTTTGCCTTTTGTAATATCATGCCCAAGACACAGTGAACCTTGCAGACTTGAGGACTGTTAGCCTGTGGGACTGAAACCCTTTGAAACTGATTAACATCCAAAGTTCTCAATACATTCAAGGTGGTTAGAGATCAGAGACAGATTAACACCCAAGTTCCGAATACATTCAAGCTGGTTAGAGATCAAATTGACAGAGTGAAAGTAGAAACTAAGGAGCAAATTGTTCAAATATATGCCTTTTTTTTTCACCTTACAATTGCATTCTCTTTTAAAAGTCCTAACAGCAGGTGTCATTTCTTGTTATTGTGGTATGTTTCCCTGACATTGTATGGTCTGTCTGTCAGGCAGAAGCCAGACAAAGGGCTGTGCTAGACCAGCTGGCTGACTACTTTGGCAAAGGTGTGTACTCCTACCTGGACTACACGGAGAAGGACTGGAACCAGGAGCCCTATTCTCTCGGAGGACCGGTGTGCTCCATGCCAGCAGGAACCATGCCCTTCTTTGCCAAGGCCATCAGACAGCCCTTTGAAAGGTGAATGGGCATGCTGCAAGGGGAGCTTAGGGATAGCGCTGTCTGTCTCTGAAGAAAGATCCTGGGCTGAATTCCTTGGTTGGGTAGGGGTGGATGAAGGGATGAGTAGTGGAGTATTGGTGTGTGTACACCACACACACACACACACACACACACACAAACACACACCATTCACATTCACACACACACACACAACACACACACACACACAGACCATTTACACACACACACATACACACACACACGCGCGCACACACACACACACACACGATGTTTGTCAGATGCACTATCCCACCCATTGAGTCAATTTAAAGAATACACTGGCAGTTCTAGCAAATGAAGTCATGTCAAAAACAAAATCAAAAGCAATCTAAAAATTGCTATTTAGTACTGCTACACATGAAGTGTGTCAAAAACAAAATCAAAAGCAATCTAAAAATTGCTATTTAGTACTGCTACACATGAAGTGTGTAATGTTGTCTTGTGCCATCACTGGCAGCAAACACACACACACACACATGCATGCACCCCTTATTCACACACTTGTGCTTATACACCCACAGAGCGAGAAACAGCACAAAATTGACAAGTGTCGGAGACTGGAACAAAGGGAGGGGAATTTTTTTACAGGGAGGTAAATTTAGTATGGGCAGAAAACTAAGAACTGCTCCAGAAAGCAAGGCTCTGAAAGGATGGAGTCGTTTTGGGAGGCGGCAGTATGGTGCAGTGGTGCACAGAATGAGTAAATTAAAGATATCTTAGAAGTCGGGGGGGGGGGGGGGGGGGGGGGGGGGGGGGGGGGCTGGAATAGTTCAGTTGAGAGAGCCCACATTCAAATCCTAGTGATCCTGGAGACAGTAGGAATCTCTGCTGGGCCGTTTTGGTATGGGGTGATTTTTCCCTCAGAGTTGATATAAGTTCTGACTCAATTTCCTGAAAAGTCCGTAGAGTGAGATTATTAACCAAGGTTCCATATATGAATGCACACATCATCTTGCACACACGCAAAATCCCATCACCAATTTTTTTTCAGAAAAGAAGGCCGTTTGGCTGTCGGTATGTATGACATGTCAAACATGGCATGCAACCTGTGTGAAAAGTTGGAGGGACAAAGGAAGAAAGCTGACTGATATCGAGTGAATGACATGGGAGACAACCCAATAAAGCACCAGTAGACAGCTCTTCAGTCAGCTCAGTTTGGGTAGGCTGCCTGCTGTGTAAACAAGAGCATGAACTGTACAGGCTTAGAGCTTGATCTCTAGCCAAGGATGGGCACTATATAAGTACTCTTAATGATGATAATAAATGTCTGTCTTTTCTTTCGCTCTTTCTTTGTTCCTTAGCTAGAACTCTGAGGTTCATCATTGGTGAGGATCTTGTGTATGCAACCGTTTGTGATCTCGTCGTTAAGATAGCCATATACTGCCTGTGGGAATGATATCTAACCTGACACCAGTGTGCATGACTTTTATTTTCAAGTCATCCATCCCATCAGCACACAGTGGTCTGGTCTTACCTGAGAAGTGAGAGGTGGGGTGGATTGAGCATGTGTGTAAGGATTTTTAGGCATGCATAATGCGCATGAGGCCTCGGTTTAAAAGTCCCTGGGAAGGACTAGGAGAGAACTGGAGTCTGAACAGATACCGACTCAGAAGAGAACATCTCTTCTTGCAAGGCTGTCTCAAATGGAAATCAAACCCTGGACCTTCAAACCAGAATGTGACTTTTTTTTTTTTTTTTTTTGCTGTCCCCAAACCCCTGCGGCACCTCAGAGGCAGTGCACACACGCCGCTCATTCCGACACCCCGTCCACAGCCACAGCCTGGTCAGCCCCGCCGCAGCCCCAGCACCAACAATCCACAGGGAGCAGTGAATGTCTAGTCGTCAAGAGGCAACCCACCAGAGGAGACACTGCACTGCTGCCGAGTTGTTGTTGTTTTTGTTGTTGTCGTACCCTGGCTAAAAGACTCCAGGGATCATCCAAACAGCCGAAGCACTTGAACACTATGGTACAAATGCATCAGCTGGGGATGAGAACATTACGTGTGTGACCGTTTTTGACTACCCCGCCATGTGGGCAGCCACACTCCGACTTCGGGGGATTTTGGAGACTGATGTTATGCTAGGAGCTTGTCACAACTGAAGACAATCCCCGCATAACTATGCAGAGCATAACAACATTTTGATGTAGCCTTGGTGTTCTAGCCCATGTCAATTGGCCTGACACAGCTTTAAGCCAAGGCAGACTGCTGCCGAGTCACTTCAGTGGTGTTCAGTGGCGCCTGTTCTGATCCAACATACGCAGGACACCACCTACTAAGCCCCCCTACTGATGACAATAATTGCTTAGTCGCAGAGCCGGCGTGAGCGAGCTCTCCCTCCGGAGGGCGCCACCACGTCCGTCCAGCGACAGCCCCCATGGACTTGCTGATAACGGTGACCCCGACGGAACCAAACCAAGGCCACAGACATGGAGAGAACATCGAAACAGGTCACCATGAGAGCAGGGCATGAAGGGCCACAGAATTTGAGACATTTTTTTTTAATGCTGATCGATGAGAATGAGGATGATTAAGAAGATGCTACAGATTTCCATTTCGGTCTAAGACTACATGACAGGGCTGTACTCTACGCTTCCTTTCATAATATATCCCGGCGACAGCCAGGCCTGAGAGATACAGGCACCTGCAATGTTGGTCAGAAAATTTTAGCAACACTTTCAGAAAACACATCCATTAAGTGGATGAAACTCGACTGTGTGGTCCCAGTCTTCCCAACTGAGTCCGTAGCAAACTCAACTCTGGGTAGGAGCTGGTCGGGGCAGAAAAACCCACATGACTCTGATGGGATTCGAACCCACGACCTCCCAGCCGGGAGTCCACGATGCTAACCGCTTCGCCATGGTGGCTGATAGAATCTGACATTTCACCCACAAAGCCAACCAGACCTCTTTGAACTTTGTGAAGTATGACCTGGCATTCATTGTCCACACAACCTCATGGCTAACATTTGTGAGCTCGAGGTACAATATCTGTTAATGATTTAACTTCTGATGTGTAACCCAAGGTGTCTTTAGTGAGCCGATCACATACTCAGCTCTGGCTATTGATGGCAGACTGATAAAGTGGCACAGTTCCTGAATGAAACAAACCGATTGTGCAATGCTTATGTTAAACATACTGAGCAGGCTATGGTTATCAACAACAAAAAATTGATTGTGCACTGGTTGAAATAAACTGATCACTTGATGAGCACATTGTACTGATCACACAGTGGTTGCATTTAAACAAATACAGCAAACAGTTAAGTTAAAATATGAGATTCCAAGGCCCTATTCAAACATACTATCATCTTGTGGCTTCATTGAAGTAACTGATAATATATTGGCTGAACGAAGCAAACCGAGCACACAGATTATGCGAAACAATTCTACAAAGGCTAGATTTTGCAGTTTTTTGACAGATAAGATAAGATTGCTTATAGCCCAGCCGACCGCAAAGGGCCACATCAGGGCTGTCACCACGTTAAAATCATCTCGCCAGTTTTTTAACAAAACATGTTTCAACCAATTTACTACTGTAAATGCAGTGTGTTAAAGTGTTTGCGTCTGCGCAAAGAGCAGTCATTTATTTGCTGTGGCAGGCTTCACTTTGCTGGCACTGAAACGGCCACATCCTGGTGCGGCTACATGAGCGGCGCTGTGCAGGCCGGCCTTCGAGCAGCAGCAGAGATCCTGGAAAAAATCCGACCCCAGGCATTGAGCAGCGAGGACTACGGAGCACTGGAGGGGTCGCGACCTGTCACGAAGCCACCCCAGGGACTCAGCAAACCCCGCTGGCTGCTTCACCCGCGGAAAGGAGGACCTGGCGCCAGCCTCCTGAAGTGGACCATCGGCTTCTGCTGCCTGGTGACCGCCGTCTTTCTGGCCAGAAAGTCCAAACTGTCCAGGCACCTGCCCAACTTCTAACACTGAACACATTTTCCAATGCTCCTTTGAGGGGGACGCTGTCTGGAGAAGTTGATTTCCTGGGGAAAAGGTCAGGATCTTTAGCTGGTATTTTCAAATGCATTTAAAATGGCGTCATTCCAGAGGAATGTTTGGAGAGGATAATGGAGCTTGATGTGGACGGTTTTCTGCTAATTCAGGGGTGCTGAAGTATATTCTTCAGCTCTGTAACAAGTCCCAAGTCATGGCTTCAGCATGACAGAGGGCATTAGCTAGACCGTTGCACTGAAATGATAAATCCATGTAGTTTCATCTTTAGTAGTATTGTTTTCAGGTTGCTCTTTCCTCCAACGAGATGGTGGAATTAAGGCAATTGTCATTTCGAGAGACAACCGAAGTTGTATACAAAGATCTGTCATGAAAGGTGTTTAGATGACAAAGGGAACACAGATGGAAACGTGACCTGATTCTTACCGGAACATTTTGTTGGTGTGCAGTTGAAACATTCTACAGTAAGCATGCGTGTTATTTACGCTTCGTTTAGAATTCAGTAACATCAAATTTTAAAAACTACAGATAATTAAAAGTAGCAGTTATGAAAAAAAAATGTGGTAATTTAAAAAGTAAACATTATAAGCTCTAAAGTTCTACATAGACTGTATACTTTGATGATTTTGTGTAAGAGTATTACACTTTTAAAATATGACCCAACTTATCACATCGTGAGATGAAGCCAAGTATACTTTTGATGTGTCACCATCGAGTGAAGAAAAGCTCAAATTGTCCACATCATATTTCAGCAATAACTGAAAAACATCCAAAAGAAGAACAAGAAAGAGCCCAAACATTCCAAGTAAATATTCTTAAGATCAGTTGATTGTAGCTTGTGTTAGCAATCTGACTCTACACAGTTCAGTTTTTGATGAGATCTGTGAATCCTTTTCTTTTTAAAAAAATAAATTTATGAAGTGATTTCATTACAATCAGATCTGGAAACAGTTTAGAAATGTTGTGCGTAATTTTGAAAATTAACAAATATTGTTGTTAAGTGTAACAGCAGATTATAGAAAATTGATATTAAAAAAGGTACTACATGTGGATTATTTGAGCAAAAAAGAGGGGGGGGGGGGGATAGATGCAAGCATTAATTTTTGTCTGAAGGCATCCATATATACATGACGACTAGAACTTTTTCTTTTTATCTTGGTTTTAAATCTTCATTTTGTGATTTTCATAATATAAAGATCATGCAAAGATTATGAAAAAGCATTTGCTATCATATGCTGTTCCACATTAATCTCTTTTCCACATTCGGCCCAGTGGTGACTTACGAACTCTTGCACATTATTTTCCATCCTTCAACCATTTCTGTCGGGGGGGTTTTTTTTGGGGGGTGTCCTTTTTTCTTTGTTGTATGTTAATGACAAGAAATATGTTGAAAAAAAAAGTTTTCGAGAAGTATTTATTTCAGCCTTAAAATATTTCTATTTCAGCCTTTGTGATCACATTCATGCTACAATCGTTTTTATCAAATATTGTTTGTTACAGACAACCAAATGAATTCAACAAGAGCATGATTTTTAAGAGATTTTCTTATTGTAATTTCTTGTTTGATATCAGAATAGTGTTTGGTTTTTCTTTCAGCTACATGTATGATATACATATATTTAAAGAAAAAAAGAGGAGTTGTGATGTGGTTTAATATTTGTATATGTACATTTCCTTATCTTTCAGTTTGTATGCAAGTACATTTAAACTATTGCATGAAAATATCCCAAAATGAAGTTTGTTTTTTACATTTTGGTAAGATTAAGATTGTTCATATAGTTCATGTTTGGAATAAATGCAGCTTGTTTTTTTTTTTCTTTTTTTTTTTTCTTTTTTTTTCTTTTATCTGTTTAAACGAGTTACGTACGGGTTTTTTTTTCCCCTTTTTTTAATCTGTTTTGAGAGGTGACTTTTTCAAGGTGACAGCCCTGATATGGTTCTTTGCGATCAGCTGGGCTGTAGACAAGGTGAATTGAATAAATGCAGTTAAATGAGCTGTTAATTGAAACACACAAAATCACCTCTTTGTTACATATTGCTACATACAGTCACTGCTAATAAAGGTGTGCTGTTGTTTTACTTACCTGTTGTTCTCAGAATCATTTTCTGTAGGAACATCTTCATTGGTGATGTATTTTGCAATATGATATGTCTGGATGTACACAATTAAAAAATAATTACGAGATTTATATTGAATTCTTCTAGCCATCTGTTGGGGTATGTAAGCAAAATGAACATACCACAGAAACTGCAAAATGCACATTGATTGTTTTCGTCAAGCATGTGGTAATATCTGATTTTAAGAGAAAAATATTGTAATGCCAGTTTTTTTTTCTTTTAAAAAAAATCCAAGTTGCCCTAAAATTCAGTCGCATGATCAAGGTATGTGTATATGCTGATACAAATGATAAAAGACGATTTTGATAACCGATCTTCAACATCTTGATAACTGATCTTCAGCATCTTGATAACTGATCTTCAGCATCTTGATAACCAATCTTCAGCATCTTGATAACTGATCTTCAGCATCTTGATAACTGATCTTCAGCATCTTGTGCATGCATTGATTTGTACACTACCCAGGTCTGTCTTGATTGGCGTTTGTCTTTTTCCACTTAATCTCTTTGTGCTTCTTTCTCTTTGCCTTTTTCTGTCCCCTCTCTCTTTCCAAAGTCCCTCCACCACCCCACTCTGTCCCCTCTCTCTTTCCAAAGTCCCTCCACCACCCCACTCTGTCCCCTCTCTCTCTTTCCAAAGTCCCTCCACCACCCCACTCTCTGTCCCCTCTCTCTCTTTCCAAAGTCCCTCCACCACCCCACTCTGTCCCCTCTCTCTCTTTCCAAAGTCCCTCCACCACCCCACTCTCTGTCCCCTCTCTCTTTCCAAAGTCCCTCCACCACCCCACTCTCTGTCCCCTCTCTCTCTTTCCAAAGTCCCTCCACCACCCCACTCTGTCTCCTCTCTCTCTTTCCAAAGTCCCTCCACCACCCCACTCTGTCCCCTCTCTCTCTTTCCAAAGTCCCTCCACCACCCCACTCTCTGTCTCCTGTCTTTCTTCATCTTTCCAAAGTCCCTCCACCACCCCACTCTCTGTCTCCTGTCTTTGACACTATCTTCAGTTTTTCACTTCTCTAAAGTGTTGTTCTCTGAAAGCCACCGTACCTCTGTCACACACACACACACATACACACTCACTTTCTCTCTCTCTCTCTCTTACACACAGTCATAGTCACACGCACACACACAAATAAACAAACAATACTGACAAACATGTAGTCTCTGTTTGTACATACCAGTGCACATAAATACAAATTCATTGTGTGACAGGGACAGCATGTGTGCATCTGACCAGTACAAATACATTCAGAAATATGAAGACTGTTTCAGTAATGAATAACTAACCTGTCACACAGACAGTGCCACAAATCAAAAATGCCCACTCAGACGCATAGACCTACAAACATTTCCTTTATTTACATTTGGCTGTTACCTCAGCAATTCATCACACACAGAGGATAACAAAATCAATTCACAGAAAGTGGTCAGTCACAGTTACCTCTCACAAGTCACAGTCGCTCTGATCACTCAAACAACACATCCATCCAGCTGCCCGTCACGCACGACTTGAAGTTCATTTCAGTTTCCTACAACACATCCATCCATCCAACTGCCCGTCACGCACGACTTGAAGTTCATTTCAATTTCCTACAACACACCCATCCATCTAACTGCCCGTCACGCATGTCTTAAGTTCATTTCAACTTTCGACTGCGGATAATGCCAGAGCGGATGCCAGTCATTTCCCCGGAGTAAGCGGTCTTTGGTGGCTTGTAGTCTCGCACCTGCCAAACAAAATCCAAATGAATAAGATGGATTTCTGTACATAAAATCCACCCCAAACAAAAACAAACCCAAACTTTTGAAAACAAAACGCCCCAAAAACAACCCACACACATTTGGGATCTACAAGCATCTGCAAGCCTTAGTGCATACTGGTAAAAGGGAAATGTGTGTACCTTCCCCCTCCCCCTCCCCTTGCCACCCTACACATAACTTTCTTCCACATACTTCTCCACCACCCTCAAAGACATTGCAAACAAAACAAATTAGATTTGAAGCTTCATTGCTAAAAAAAAAAAAAAAAAAAAAAATGGCATCAGTGTACCTGTTTGTTTTGGAAAGATTTGTCATACATGGATTGTAATATGGATTAGAATACAGGTTGGGAAGATACATTATATCTCAGGTAAGTTTACATCTCCACTGCCATTTCAAATAAACATGTCAAAACCACCAATAATTTTGGAGTGAAAGATGGTATCAAGAAACCAACTAAACAATCATACTATTTAAGTCAATATGCATGAACCAAATAAACTTCTATTTCACTTACATCATTATTAAAAAATAAAAAAAACTCGGAACATTGATTTTTCAATTCTTATTTATTTATAAACCAAAGGTGAATACTGAGCAAGTAATTTCTAACCTTTCTGTAAGCTTCAACAAACACAAACCATGCAATAACTTGTCATCCTTTACCTGTCCCTTTCGGCGAATGAGTGCACGCCTGTACTTTTTGCGGTGCTTTACACGAGGGTTCTTCAGTTCTTTCTTTCTGCGAGCAGTCAGTCCTTTGTTCTTCTCCATCTGAAAACGTCCACATTAAGCGTTAACATCTCAGCCTTGTAAATATCAAACACAGTAACATCTTAGCCTTGTAAGTATCAAACACACTGTTTACATCTCAGCCTTGTGAGCATCAAACACTGTGTTAACATCTCAGCCTTGTGAGCATCAAACACAGTGTTAACATCTCAGCCTTGTAAGTATCAAACACACTGTTAACATCTCAGCCTTGTAAGCATCAAACACAGTCTTAACATCTCAGCCTTGTAAGTATCAAACACAGTGTTAACATCTCAGCCTTGTGAGTATCAAACACAGTGTTAACATCTCAGCCTTGTAAGCATCAAACACTGTTAACATCTCAGTCTTGTAAGTATCAAACACACTGTTAACATCTCAGCCTTGTAAGTATCAAACACACTGTTAACCCTTTCCCTGGTAGTCGCGACTATAGTCGCGCTGCTTTGTTTATACTGTCGACTGGTAGTCGCGACTATAGTTGCGCTGCACAGTGACGCAAATCAGCCGCTTGGGGTTATTGTTCTTGGCTTAGAAACCAGGTCAGGGGCGCTACAATTTGTGGAATACAGGCTAGAGGGGCCCTGCAACCTGTATATTCAGTGTTCAGGCAATGTTTTCAGTGTCTGTGCTATGATTATACAGACTGCTTGTCGAAGCGTAAACAAAACCACCAAGATGGCGACTGCGCGAAACGTTGATCGTGGTAGGAATGTTTTTCAGGACTTTTTCGAAGATTTTTTCCGCGATGTAGAGAATGTAGATGAAGAGGATGGTAACTTAGAAGATTACAAGCTGTTCTACAAAATGTGATGCTTGAGGGCGACATCAGAGACATGAATCAAGCCCCAAACAACAGAGACTTTGAAGATGATGAAGATGAGTGTTGGAGTAGTGAAGGGGGTGATGGAATAATCAACATGCCGTTCGAAGGTGAAAGCCGTCTGCTTGTTGACAACTTTCCTGCCAATCCTCATCCTTTGGACTATTTTCAGCTTTTTGTTGGTGACGATATTTTGAGGTCGATCGTGGAGCAAACCAACTTGTACACTCAACGGAAAATTGAAGCCGGCAATCTGAAGCCCAACTCAAGGTGAGCCTTTTTTTTGTGCGAGCCTCTCTCTCCCTCTCCCTCTCTCTGGCAAACGCATGCACGCACACATGCACACACACCATTATTTTTTCATTTAGAATTCAGGTAAGTAAAAATGACTTTTGTCTTTTAGATAATTGATTGCTAATGTAATGTGATGCGTGGGCGTGTCTGCATGTGCATCTGACATATGTGTGCGTGTTTGTGTGCGTGTTTGTGTGTGTGTGTGTGAGCGTATGTGTGTGTGTATGTGTGTGTGTGTGTGTGTGTGTGTGTGTGTGACAGCCCTGATATGGCCTCCGTGGTCGGCAGGGCTATAAACCCCAAGAATGAATGTGTGTGTGTGTGTTTGTGTGTGTGTGTATGTGTGTGCATATTGGTGTGATTCCGAATTGGATTACCTGTATTCTCCAATATAATCCAGGTGAGTGAATTACAGTTGACCACTAAATCACTAACATTGTGTTTTTCGTATTCTTTGTTCATTTCTGTACATTTTTCATTCTGGGTATATTGTTCAAATATGCACAAGAAACAAGATAGAAGCCTATAAAGATGATGCATGTTTTTCTGAGAATTTCTGTCTGTTAATTCACCAGTGGCTCTTTAATATCTAGAGCGAATATATACCAGGTTAAGGGTTAACATCTCAGCCTTGTGAACATCAAAACAAATGTTTACATCTCAGCCTTGTAAGTATCAAACACACTGTTAACATCTCAGCCTTGTAAGCATCAAACACAATGTTTACATCTCAGCCTTGTAAGTATCAAACACACTGTTAACATCTCAGCCTTGTAAGTATCAAACACAGTAACACATGAGGCCACTGGAATTATCATTTCCTCACTGAATTCTTCACATCAAACTCCTCTGAGGTATGTTGTATCTACTTCCTTCAGAATGCTCTTCCCACAGAAAAAGCAGCACTGAAAACAGTTGTATCGACTTCACTTTTCCTTTCTTTTTTGCATGTATGTGTTTGTATGTGAAGGAGTGTGCATATATTTGTACATGTGTGTGCTTGCCTGAATGAGAGTTTTAGTTAAGTAAAACATTTTTCTCTGCATTCAGCAAAACAGTTCAGATCTACACCCCACAAAATTCCTTAGGGATAATCTTTGCCACCTCCTAAACAGGAGAGTGCATACATTCCAAATGAAAACAGAAGGATCACAGCACACATTTCTGTCACAGTAAGATACAGGTGCGAACTCACAACTCCAAACTGCCAAGGCTTCAACAGCACAAAGTGTAGTACTGTGACATTTGAAGAACAACATTCCAAACTGAACCACAGCACTTGTAGGTGATGTGAAAAGTCAGACTCAACAGCGCTTTCAAACACTATGCTTCAAACCTGCCTGCTCAAACAGACCTGCCTCACATCCAGATCTAGGTCATATAGGGAAATCACTTATGAAACAGACTGAATAACCCTGCTTCACTGGTTCCATGTACAAAGAAGCAGACAACAAACTTGGATGCCACAAATAAATTACCGGAACACTAACATCAATGTTTTTACAAAAGTATACCCAACAAGTACATGGGTCTTGCATAAAGCACCTGGTCAACATTCCCAAATGTTTACCTCATTAGTTATGGCTCTCCTCCCTATTTCGTCGTCATCGTCTTCTTCAGCCTCCTGAAGATCCCCAAGCTCATCACCGTCTTCATCCTCGGACCCAGAATCGTGACTGCAACATAGTAAATGGAGTAATTACACAGGAAAAACAGATGAGGCGGGTAGTGACTGCAACATAGTAAATGGAGTAATTACACAGGAAAAACAGATGAGGCAGGTAGTGACGGCAACATAGTAAATGGAGCAATTACACAGGAAAAACAGATGAGGCGGGTGGTGAAAACAGAAAGAACACAAAAACAAAACATCCGAAATTCTTAAAGGACATGCATCCCCTTCATACAGAAATTTTCAATACTACGAGGATATGCACACACACACTGCAACTTAAGACTTCGACAATGCTACCTATAGAAGACATTTTTAATGTTAGAAGGAAATGTGTGGACAAACAGCCGCCACATAAAGAAGACGCTTTCAATGATACAAACCCTTTTACACGTATCGAATAAACACCATTTTCAATCCTACAAAGATAAACACAAATCACATAATCCAGTCATCTTCAGTCCTAAAAAGACATGCACACACTATAGAAAGAAGATTTTCTTAAGTCCTACAAAAACATATCTTCAATCCTACAAGGACACACACTCACACCAATTAAAAAAACATATCTTCAATCCTACAAGGACACACACTTACACCAATTAAAAAAACATATCTTCAATCCAACAAGGACACACACTCACACCAATTAAAAAAACATCTTCAATCCTACAAGGACACACACACCAATTAAAAAAACATATCTTCAATCCTACAAGGACACACACACCAATTAAAAAAACATATCTTCAATCCTACAAGGAAACACACCAATTAAAAAAACATATCTTCAATCCTACAAGGACACACACTCACACCAATTAAAAAAACATATCTTCAATCCTACAAGGACACACACACATCACAGAAAGACACAAGACACAGCAGAAAGAAGACACCTTCAATGCTACATACTTACACACACACACACACCACATCAATATGACACGTTTAATACTACGCACACACACATTTTCATGAACGCTGCTACAAGGATGCACGCACACCACATAAAGAAGACGAGGTGCCCCTAAATGCTCCTCTGCATTGCAATGAGGTCATCGGCCACTCCCTTTCCACTTCTACACCCATGTCAGCTCATGTCATTCCTTTTGGTGTTGGCAGCGTTCATGGGAACTGTCCCTGAACAGATCTGGAGGGACTCCCTGGAGAAGACTGCTCACTTTTGCTGGCTTCACCCTGGTCACACTGCTGTCACCAGCACCGACCTATGGAGACGGTGTCCTGCATACACTGCTGTCACCAGCACCGACCTATGGAGACGGTGTCCTGCATACACTGCTGTCATCAGCACCGACCTATGGAGACGGTGTCCTGCATACACTGCTGTCACCAGCACCGACCTATGGAGACGGTGTCCTGCATACACTGCTGTCACCAGCACCGACCTATGGAGACGGTGTCCTGCATACGCTGCTGTCACCAGCACCGACCTATGGAGACGGTGTCCTGCATATGCTGGAGCAGACTAGGAACACCCTCAACACCACCAAAGTGACGAGGCAACAGTTCAGGTTTTCTCATGAAGACCTTTACTCCGATGGCTCTCATGCAGGACGACAGTGCTGGACAGTAAAAGGACGCACCTCAGTGTAGCTGTGCACAGGGACCTGGAGTGAGCGGCGTGGGAGGCAGGGTGACACTGCTTACAGCCCAGCCGACCGCAAAGGGCCATGTCAGGGCTTTCAACTCACAAGCCATTAAAAAAAAAAAACTCATTTACACAACCCTTTAAAAGACACATTCTAAAAACACACCAGGAAATTTGTTAAAAATCTTTCTTCTGTAAATTCTTAGTTCAGATGAAAAATGTTGATCTCTTTCAGAAATTCAAAGATCACATCAGGTGGAACATCTCTGAACAAGGTTTTCATTGAGTCTGCTGTAAAGTGTTCATGTCTCACATCGTGCAAGTCCCAACACTCGAAAAGAATATACTTCACTGTGAGAGGTCCATGACATGGAATGCACCACGGAGCTTCTTGACCTTTTAGAAAATAAGAATGGGTGTAAAAGGAATGGCCTGTACGCAAACGGCACAAGACTGTTTTTTCTTTACGGCGTGGAAGAACACCACTAAGCTGAAACCAAGAATAACATAGCAACTACAACAGCTGACACCAAGAACAACATAGCGACTACAACTGCTGACACCAAGATGCAAACCTACCTGACTTTCCTCTTCTTCGCTGCTGGACCTTCCTTCTGTTTCGCTTTGCGTGCCTTCATCTTGCCGGTCAAGGGGGAGGCATCGCCATCTTGTGGCACCTGGCAAACCACCTGATCAAGGTCTTTGCCTTGCCGCAAAAGCTCAAGGATGTGGTCCAGGTCTGCCTTCACCCTTTTGTCCAACGGGACCAGTCGGTTGTAAAACTGCAACATAATGTGAATGACATTGACATGAATCTTCACTCACATCATGACCAGTTGGTTGTAAAACTGCAACATAATGTGAATGACACTGACATGAGTCTTCACTCGCATCATGACCAGTCAGTTGTAAAACTGCAACATAATATGAATGACACTGACATGAGTCTTCACTCACATCATGACCAGTCGGTTGTAAAACTGCAACATAATGTGAATGACATTGACATGAGTCTTCACTCACATCATGACCAGTCGGTTGTAAAACTGCAACATAATGTGAATGACACTGACATGAGTCTTCACTCGCATCATGAAATACACGTGAGCTTATTCTTTGAAAATTTTTGCTCATTTATATCTTATTTTGAATTGCACGTTCAAATTACATGGACACAGATTTTCATCTTATATATGCAAATTATCACATTTCCACAGGCAGTCAATAATGAATCATGTTAACCCTCTTGCATTTGCATTTTCCAACCCAAAACTGCTCCTAGTATTCTTATTTATGAGAAATCAATAGAATGCGGTCAGTTCATGACGCTAGTCTTTGTAAATGAATCATTTCCTACACCCCATACTACTGCTAAGATTTCATTGGACACCTCTCAGGGATGCCCATTTATTTTGGCCAGCCTCGACTTAAAGCAAGGTCACAGTGTGTGAGAGAAAGTAACGCAGCATGTGCAACCGGTTGCGACCGTAACGAACACCAGGGCAGATAAACAGAGCAGCTGGATATGGGCAAAACAAATGCAAGAGGGTTAACCAAGTTTTCTGGAAACGATAAACACAGCAACAGTTTTGGAATAATCACATTATTAGTACCTTTGATTTGGAATGATCACAATATTATCAATGCGAACAGGTTGACCTGTATTATGTCTTTTTCAGTGAAGCTCGCAAGAAGACTCAAAACATTTCAAAGGTTCCAGGAACAACATCAACAGCAGCCTGTACCTCCACCATGACTACAGGAGAAGGTTCATCTGTTTCTCACTATTTAGGGGAAAGAAAGCTAAAGAAGACATGAAATGGCGGCAGAAGTTTCCAGCCTCCTATGATTTCAACCCCAGCATTTCACTTGGACTGAAAATCAACTAACAGCATGGAAATGTACCTCTTGAAGCTCCAGCAAGCGTTTCATGACAGGGTGATGGTGAACGCGGGGCGTTATCTTGGACATTAAGTAGAGGTAGAACCCTCCACAAATCAGGTAGCTGAAACAGGGATAAAAACAAGTCATCAACAAATATCAAAACAAAAGAATGTATGTGTTGCGGGCAGCTCTCCTCACACTGCTCTGTTTCCACATGAACTGGGGGCATTCCTCACTGCCCTCCAGATTCAGCATCGTCATCTGAGTCTGTCACCTGGATAATGAGATAAACCAGAGTCCATGTATTCTGTATAATGAACCTGGAATATGTCACCTGGATAATGAGATAAACCAGTCCATGTATTCTGTATAATGAACCTGGAATATGTCACCTGGATAATGAGATAAACCAGAGTCCATGTATTCTGTATAATGAACCTGGAATATGTCACCTGGATAATGAGATAAACCAGAGTCCATGTATTCTGTATAATGAACCTGGAATATGTCACCTGGATAATGAGATAAACCAGAGTCCATGTATTCTGTATAATGAACCTGGAATATGTCACCTGGATAATGAGATAAACCAGAGTCCATGTATTCTGTATAATGAACCTGGAATATGTCACCTGGATAATGAGATAAACCAGAGTCCATGTATTCTGTATAATAATCTTGGTGTCAGAGTCCATGTATTCTGTATAATAATCTTAGTGTCAGAGTCCATGTATTCCGTATAATAATCTTAGTGTCAGAGTCCATGTATTCCGTATAATAATCTTAGTGTCAGAGTCCATGTATTCTGTATAATAATCTTAGTGTCAGAGTCCATGTATTCTGTATAATAATCTTAGTGTCAAGTCCATGTATTCTGTATAATAATCTTAGTGGTGTTACCTATATAAGTGAAGAACCAGTGTTCATGTACCCTGTATAATGAACCTGGAATATGTCACCTGGATATGTGATAAACCAGAGTCCATGTATTCTGTATAATGATCTTAGTGTGTGTCACCTGGATAAGATGATGAAGCAGGATCTATGCGCCCTGAGTAGTGTAGTGATCTAGCTGTGTCACCTGGATAGGGTGATGAAGCGGAGTCTATGCACCCTGTGTAGTAGTAGTGATCTAGGTGTGTGTCACCTGGATAAGATGATGAAGCAGGATCTATGCACCCTTTGTAGTGTAGTGATCTAGCTGTGTGTCACCTGGGTAAGCTATAATCCAGAGTCCAGTTCCCTGTGTATGAGTGTTGTCACCTGAATAAAGTAATAAACCTGAGGCAATGTTCCCTGCATGGTGATTTAAGCGAGTGCCATGGAACAACATGATAAAGTCCATTAACCCAGTGTGATGATCTCAGTATAATCATGTCACCTAATTAAGGTGATAAACCAGACTCCACGTGCACTGTGCAATGATCTGAATGTGTCATTTGATTAAGATGATAAACCAGAATCCATGTACAGTTTTGTGAACACCCATTCCAGCAATGGAATAGCACATTTACCCATTTCAGCTGGAAAATTACCATTAACAAAAAGTATATATTCACAGATGCACTGGTAAAAGGGGGGGAAAAGTGTGTAGCTGTCACTGATTAAAAAAGAATAGCCTTTTACTGAACAATGAATGCATCTTTTGGTGTCAGAAACATTTTATGCTAACAATGTCACCCAATGCAACAGCACTGAACAATCAAACATTGTTACACTTACTTGCTGATGATATGAAATTTCGTCTGCAAATATGTTGCTCCTAAACCTCCAACTTTTCCTTTTTTAAAAAAGTCCCATCAATGGGACAATTTTATGTTGTAACTCCTTCATCTGCAACAGACCACACATATGGCTGAGAAAGAAAAAAAAATCACACAAAAATGATTGCCACAAAATACACTGCATAAAAAATGACTGTAAACTGTAGCACTTTAGTGAATTCAATTTCAATAATATAATACCCTTAACAGTTTCATATGTGGGTGCTACGTGACGCAAAAAAAACAACAAAAGAAGTCAGAAGTGACAAAAGTGACAAGAACTGTTGGTTATATTACCAAGACAAATCCCCAAAAAGTTGTGGCATTATAGCTTAAAACCTCTGTCTCAGGAGTGAAAGTGCAGTTCCTAAGTTACCTTTGTACAGGATTTCATCCTTTCCCCCTCCAAACACACACACACACACACACAAACATGCTCAACTCACATACACATCCTCCTCCGTCCTTCCATTATATCGTCTCACTCTCAGTCAATGCCATCTTAGTTGGGGGATAAGATAAGATAAGATAATGTTGCTTATAGCCCAGCCGACCGCAAAGGGCCATATCAGGGCTGTCACCACGTTAAAAATCAACTCACCAGTCATTTAAAAAATTAAAAAAAAAAAAAAAAAAAAAAACAACTTTCCCACACATCTCGTTAAATGACATCGCTACAAACGCACCAAAATTTTGTTAAAAATCTTTCTGCCGTAAAATCTTAAATCAGATGAAAATGTTAATCTCCTCAAAAACTCAAGGATCACGTCAGGCGGGACATCCCTGAACAGGATCTTCATGGCCCCGCTGTAAAATGTTTGTGTCTCACATCGTGCAAGCCCCAAAACATTCTAAAAAACATGTTTAAATTGTGAGTGGCGCATGACATGGAATGCACCAGGGAGCTTCTTCACTCTTTAAAAGTAAGAATGGGTAAAATACGAATGGCCGGTGTGCACCCGGGCACAGAACCGTTTCCTTTTTAAACGACCACCCGACGTAGATGGGGGGAAGTCCTTAAGGTTTGGACGGATCTGAAAGAGTTTTGTTATTCGTTTGTGTTTTTCCAATCCTCCTGCCAGAGGTCTCTCACATAATCGTTAATTTTGGGTTTCACATCTGAGCGGGGGATATAAGTGTTTGGACAGTTTCTCTCTTGTGGCGTTCTTGTTTAAACGATCAACCATTTCGTTCCCCGCCATGCCAACATGCCCCAGGACCCAAGCAAGAGTGAATGTTGTAACCGCCGCCTTCAACTTCTAAAAAGTTTTAAAAAAATAAAAGTTCTGGATGCTGAAGGTTGCGGCCAGCTATGGCCTCCAAAGCTGACAGCGAATCCGACAGAACCAGAAAGTCCCTCTTTGAAGAATGTGAGATTATCTTCAAAGCCAAAACCAGAGCAGTAGTTCAGCAGAATAGACAAAGCATCTGAATGAATATGTTCCAACAGTACCTGGAAGGAGCCCCGGGGCAATAGGCTGCACAGGCCACTCCATCTCAACTTGGAACCGCAGTGAAAACTTTTTGACAGATGGGAATTTGGAACAGAGCTCAGCATACAAAGCTTGTACGCCAAAAGAGCGGGTAGACTCTTTGCGAAAAGCTGCAAGATCGAAACGAATCTCTGGTGTGAAAAAGGTCCAGGGAGGTTGATCTGGAAACTTGGAAAATCGGAGACTACACCTAGGTCTCCCTCCCATTCCGCACTGAGGCTGCATACGAAGACCAAACGGCGGAATACATTTAGGGTTGTTTTCAAACTTACTTTGGAAGGGAGGGTCAAAAGACACAGTCATAGGAAAGGGGTTTTCTGGTTCCGAGAACAGTCTGATATAATAATTCAAAGACATTTTTCACCCTGGGGTTGACAGTGAAGTTCACCTGCCTCTGCGTACAGGCTGTACACGGGGGTGGTGCGGAACGCCCCAAAGACAGAGACGAACCCTGATGGTGGATAGGGTCCAAGAGTTTGAGGTAAGAAGATCGTGGGGAGCCGTACACAGCACAACCGTAGTCCATTTTTGGAACGGACCAGGGCTCTGTAGAGGTGCAGCAAAGTTTCTTGTCAGCGCCCCAGTCGGTGTGCGCTACGACCCGCAGAATATTCCAGGATTTCGGGCAAGCAGTTTTGAGGTTTTTGATGTGGCTGAGAAAGTTAAGTTTCTGGTCAAAAATGACTCCCAGAAATTTGGCCTCTTTAACAGCTGAAGGGGAAAGATTTCCTACTTGAAGTTCAGGATCTGGAAAAAACTGACGGAAATTAAATGGAAGTGAATACACTGCGTCTTTGTGGAGAAAAGGTGAAACCGTTTTCATCCGCCCACCGATGGATTTTATCCACGCAAAGCGGGAGCCTGCCTGGCCCACTCGGGTACAGGCTTCCAGTCGCGAGACAGCGAAATCTCCACAAACAATGAGCATCTGAACCCTGCTGGACTGATTGAACAATGTTTGTTGATCTTAATACAAAAAGAGGGCAGGAGATATATGCCCCCCTGTGGAACACCCAACTCCTGCTCGTGGACATCAGAGAGAGTGGTGCCAACCCCACCTAAACAGTCGTTCTGCCAAAAAATTTTGAATAAAAGCGGAAGATCCCCCGAAAACCCAGATCGTGGAGATCTGAAGTATCCCCGACTTCCAGGTGGTATCGTAGGCCTTCTCCAAGTCAAAGAAAATTGCCACTGCATGCTGTTTTGTTCAGAAAGCGTTCCGAAGTGTAGATTCCCCGACGAATCAAATGGTCAACAGTATCCGATGTTTGCGGAAACCACACTGTTCTTTCGCCAAAAGGCCATCGGTTTCGAGTTTCCCCATGAGCCTAGCGTTGACCATTTTCTCCATCAATTTACAGACACAGCTAGGTCAAAGCTAAGGATGGTAGTTTGATGGATTAAAATCTTTTCCAGGTTTGGGGATGGGAATAATGAGGCTTTCCGCCAAGAGGGCGGAAAGAAACCTGTAGCCACACATGGTTGTATACCTGTAGCAGTATGTTTTAGACCTTCTTGCGGAAGATGTTTCAAAAGTTGATAATGGATTTCATCTATACCTGGAGAGGGAAACGCTGCAAGAAAGTAAGGCAGATTTCAGCTCGTTAAAAGTGAAAGGAAGATTTTAGTCTTCCATGTTGTCTGACGAAAAGTGCAGGGTTTTTTCTTTAAGGGTTTTATTTTTGAAAAAGTGGCTGATTTGTTAGAAGAGGAGGAATTCTTTCAATGGTTGAAGCCAGCAGATTAGCAACTGCTTTTTTTTTCTCTGTTATTAAAGATTCAGCAAACTTGAGATGGTTTACAGTGGGACAGGTGTTCTTCCCTTTGATTTTTAATGATGTTCCACACTTTTTTTTTGAAGTTTCGATGTCACCCGGAGCAGAAGCTTTTCCAGGGCCGACGTTTACTGATTTTAAAAGTGTGTCTCGATTTGGCAAAGGAGTTTCTGATGGGGTCGAGCGTTGGGACCCGAAGGTCGTTGGTACACCTGACGCTGAGCCCGTTTTCTAACTTTGGGAATTTGTTGGGAGTCTGAATCAAACCAGGGTGTTTTTGGCATTTGAAGTTTATCGGGAAGACACTGGAATACAAATTTTAGCACACTTGATCACAGTGTTTGTCAGTGATTCTGCTGGGTCTGGACTCTGAAGAAAATCAGTGTCCGGAATTCTTTTGAAATATGGCTGCAAATAGATCCCAGTTTGCTTTCTTATAATTTAGATGTTGAGAGACAGAGACGTGTTTTAGTTATTAAAAGGTTGTTAGAAGGACAGGGAAATGGTCATTCCATGCAGATCGTCATGGACAGACCACCATAGTCCAGGACCACGAGGGGTCACAAACCGACAAATCTAAACACGAAAGTGAAACCCGTGGAAGAGTGGAGGTAAGTTGCAGATCCGTCCGTTCAGACAACACAATCTAAATCCGAAAGGACATCCTCAATTAGCAGACCTCTGGATGACGTACTGACACTACCCCAAAGAGGATTGTGACCGTTAAAGTCACCCAACAGCAAAAAAGGTCCCAGAAGTTCTCTTATCAGACTGACAAGGTCGACGACAAACCGGGACAGAAGGTGGAAGATAAAGGGAACAGATTGTCACACTCACATCTTGTGGAGAGTGACTCTCGCACCACAGCCTGAAGGAGGTAGACAGAGCGACAGGACTATACAGCAAAGTTTTTTGTAGGAGAAGGGCAACACCGCCCGACAGTCCCAACGTGGATGGTTGTGCAGGTTTTGAAAGAATATTAAAGCCAAAAGAGTAAAGGTCTTCTGGCTTGAATTTGAGTTTCTTGAAGAGCCACGACGGAAGGTTTTAGAGACTGACACAAAGCGCAGCTCCTCAAAGTTGGAATGTAATCCACGGATATTCCAATGGAATATTGTACTATCCATGGTGCAGAAGCGAAAAGGAGAGAAATCAGGGCATCTCCTCTTCAACGTCCGCTTCTAATGGAGTGAATTTATTGCTTAGTTTCACGGGACTGTGTTGGTCTTTGGGCCGCTGGCAGACTTGCCCGCAGGTGACAAAGGCCTGGAGTTTGGAGATGGTGGAGGTCTGGATTTGGGAGATGTTGGGGTTTTTTCCTCAACTCCACCATCTCCACACTGGTTGAACTCCCTTTCCCGCCCCGGGCATTGGACAGAGGAGTTCGAGGCGGGGCTGCTGGCTTTTTAATTTTGCCCAGCAGCAGATGTTGTAGACTGCTGGCACCCGGGGTGGGGGATTTTTTGCCCCCACCAGGGGCATTTACTGTGGGTTTGGGAGGTGTGGACCTGCTTCCACCCAAATTGACAGTTCTTCCTTGCAGTGTTTTTGGAAAAATAAATCATCAGTCTGACAGCAGACTGACCGAGTGGGAATCGTCTTTAAAGGGGCCCAAGCATATGAAGATGCTGTGGGGGTCTGACTGCCCACAACCTGCTTGCGGGGTTCAAAAAAGGAGATCTTCTTTCCGTTTTAATGCGTTGAATTGTAGATTCTTGAATCCAAAGAGGACAGTTTCTGGAAAGGAGGGATGGCGCCACCGCAGTTAGCACAATGTGCCGATCTTTGCACGGCCCAACGTGGGTCGCCTTGCAGCAAACACCGCACACCTCCTGCCCAGAAAAAGCGGTCTCTGACATGGCCAAACCTCTGACATCGGAAAACACCTCAATGGGACGGAACATATAACTGAACCCTGACGTTCAAGTAACCGACTTTGATGACCGGAGCAGCACAGGGTGCAGAAGGTCAGAAAGAGGGTGTTGGTGGCCACTCTCTCTGAAACCTTTCTTGACTGTCACCCTGCGCACCTCCGTCACACCCTGGGAGCCAGTTCCGTTTTTATTTCTGCCTCTGAGACACCCGTTAGATCTCTGCAGCGAATCCCCACCTTTTGATAAATTTAACTGTTTATGGGAGTCCCCCTGATCTCCCTATCCACAAATTTTGTTGCCCTCAACAGCTTTTTCAGATTGTTTTCTTGATCGACATTGAACTAAAACGATCCATTCTCAACCTTTGACGGACTGAGGTCACCTGCTAAGCCTTGAAAGCCCTTTGAATAGCAAAAGGGCTCAGAGCTGAAAGGGGTCTTTCCTGCTCCGCCCCTTCCAACCACGAGCCGGGAAGCCCAGAAACCTGTTCTCTGTCGTACCTCTGTGTCAAAAATCGCTGTCAGAATAACGTTCCCCAAAATAGGGGATGCGCCTTCCTCTTCCTTTTGGGGGGATATTTTTGAAAAGGCCATATTAAGTTCATTGTGTTTCATCCTCCCTTACCCACCCACCTTGGATTCCAACTAAGGGCCAGGGCCAAGAAACCAATGTCTTGACCCCTTTCCAGGCTTCGGGAGAGACATACGACAAACAGAAGCAACAACCCTATCCCCCTGCCCTCTCAACTCCCGGGGACAGAAGCTGAGCACTGCAGGGGTTCACATGGCCAGCAGGGGAACTGCTTGTCTTGACCCAGCCCCAAGAAGGGGAGCCGATTAGTACACCCCGGGCCAAAGTGTACTCCCTGTCTAGGAGAGGTCCGAGCCAAATTTGATGTGTGAGAGCACAGGCCTCCTCAAGCACTGGCCCTCTCAATCACCAGGACCTCATTCCCCTCCGCCCACAGGTCGCACCGAAACGGCAAACACGGCGGATCTTAAGGAAAACCACAGAGAGAAAAGGAGTGTGAAAAAGAAGACTTGAAGGGAGACGAAGATAGAAAAGGGCCAAATAAAGGCAGAAAACAAGAAAAGGAGAAAGGGGGGTTTACTCTTTGTCGGGATCCTCACCCTTAGCCTATCTGACATGGAAGCCCAAACCAGGGGCATCAACTCCTTACCACGTTATGCTTAGGCCAGACAGAAATCTGCACCTTTCAGGCCTAGAAGCAGTTTAAAAAACCACCTATCTTCAAGTATTGATGCCCCCGCCAGCAAAGCCTAAGGGATCACTGGACCACGCAAGCCCTCCGACCACGACAAGGTCGCAACCCCCGGAGGGATTTATTTGGGGGTCTTTCCAACACTGTTAGATGTTGCTATTAAAATGAGGTTTTGATCTAAACCTAGTTTATATAAAATACTTACCATCTCATTAAATATTGCTTAGATCTTCGACGAAGTCGCGATGGTCGACAAATCGATTTGAAACGATTCTTATAAAAAGACAACCCCAGTCCCCCTCTCCCGCGCACTTTCCTCTTCCGGTGTTCCGTCTAGCGTCACTTTATTTTCCAGGCTATATGCCTTAAAGGATACCTCCCTGCTATTACGGAACACAGTGCGGGGACGGCTGGGAGGGTTTAACGGTTTAATGAAGGGTAAGTATTTAATATAAACTGGGTTTTAGATCAAAACCTCATTATATTTCATACAACCATCTCATTAAATATTGCTGACAAACCAGCAAGGAAGGGGGGACTGTGTTGTCCAATTGAATCAATAATCTTTGCCTGAACTTCCAGTTATACTTCCAAAACAGGGGTTTGGGGGTAAGGTACACTCAATAACAACCATTTGTAGACTTACCCCTAGTTCCCCTGCATTCTGCCCTTCTTTAGTGTCTCGCCGGGACTGCTGCTTGGGCCGCAACCATTGCAGGTAGTCTCAGCTTGCCATCTTAAACCCTCTGGGCGATATCCCTCAGGTAGTGTCTTACGAAGACTGAAGGTGATTCCCAAATACGCCGCTTGCATGACGTGTGCCAGAGATGTTGTGGTCGATGCCATATTTTGTCGCCCAGGCTCTATCTCAGTGCTCTAGCCTTCAAGTTTTCTTGACTCGCACAGACTCTGACCCATCCTCCAGTTGAGAGCTACATACGCTTGTTTGATTGGGGTTTTTAAAACCATCTGGAGAACGTTGCTCTGGAGATATCCGATGTGTAAGAGGTGTTAAATCGAGAGAAACAGTGCCCTTTGTGAAAACGACCGAATTTGCTTGACCTAGCTCTGTATTCTTTGAGCGCTTTCACTGGGCAAAACGCCACATCCAACCCTTCTGGATCTTTTGTCCCTTGAGAGGGGTTTTAATCTGGAGGGTAGGCGGGAAGTCCCCCTTGGATTCTGGTTTTTGGCCAGAAACTCTGGCAAGAACTGGACGCGATCGACCCATTGGTTGCATGTGCTACCCCCGTTCTTAAGGCCAGACAGGTTAGTGATTTCTGACACTCTTTCTGCCCGTCGCCAGTGCCACCAGAAAAGCCGTTTTATATGTGAGCTCTTTGAGAGGAAGTAGTTTATTATCTTTGAATTTCTTTCCCTTGAGGTAGTTCAGAACCACTGCTAAGTCCCATTGGGTAAGAACTTGGTGACCTTCTTGGTTAGGTTCGCTGCTCCCCGATAAGATCTGTCCCGCTTTGTCTTGCTCACGTCCTTTGTTGACGCTGCTTTTTAAAACCGAGGAAATGGCTGCTCTTCTAGTTTTGAGAGAGACTGCCGAAAGGTTCTTGATGGAAAATTTCTGCCAAATGGTGACAATGTGGCGTGCACAGGGTTTTGGGAGAGGGTCTCTGCCCTTTGTTTGTAATGCACCTTTTTTCCCATCTTCCCAATGGTGGTGGTAGACTCTCCTGTTGAGGGTCTATGACTAGCTTCAAATCAGCTTGATAGCGCCTTTCCCCAGTCTCCTTTTGAGCAAGTACTTGCGCATAATCTCCATGCGTGCAAGTTGAGTTTGCTGCGTTGCCGGTGTTATCCCCGACCTTGGTTGCCTGATGTGCTTGTTTGTAGTCTCAGGTCCTTTGGTTTTTTTTCGTGACAAGCCTTGAGTAGCGTGGGGAACCACTCTTTCGTCGGCCAGAAGGGGGTTACCAAGATGAGATTTGCTCCCTTCCTCTTTGCTTTCTCTATAACTTGGGGATGAGATTCGGGGGAGGGTAAGCGTAAGCTAACAGGCCCTTCCAGTTGCACTCCATCGCGCCCCACTTTCCATGCCTGTGGGTCTGGGACTGGGAGATGTAGGTGGGAGCCTCGCATTGAAAAATTTCGTCGCAAAGAGGTCTACATTGGTCTGCCCCACTTTTCCCAAACCACCTGCAGTTTCTCTTTGACTATAGCCCACTCTGTAGGGATGATCTTGCCCGGGCGGCTCAAAAGGGTCCGCCATTATGTTCGCACTGCCCGGCTATGTGTTTCGCCGACAGATTCCACCCCTTGGCAGCGTCCACAGCAACAACTGCTCCCCTCTGATTGAGAGATTGGGGGCATGAGTGCCTCCCTGTTTTGTTTATGAGAAAACACCACTGTGTTGTTGTCTGACCTGACTAAAATCTCTCCTGTCGGGATCCAGACCTGCAGCTCTTGGGGGGATAGGGCTACCGCCTCTAATTTCCAGTCTGTTGATATGGTAGCCCTGCACTTCCTGTCCCATGTCCCACTGACTGTGTGTTCGTTCATGTGTCCTCCCCAACCGTGTTCCGACGCACCCGTGTACACTGTTGCCAGAGGCGGAGGCAGAGTGATTGGAGACGATCCCTTCAGCCAATCGTGGTCGAGCCACTGTTGGATTGTTTTCCTTAAACCCAGGGTTGTATACTGATTTTCGGGTTCCAAGATCCCTGACCTGGGAGAATGGGCGGGCTACTTCCCGTTGCGGGGGCCTCTTGTGAAGTTTCCCCAAGGTAACAGGGGGCAGAGACTCCAATCCTGCCTATACCGCAAAGAGATTCCTGGCTGAGACTGACTGGATTTGGTAGTAACTTGGTTAGTTGTGTCAGAAGGGCCCCACCCTGGCCTTGCTGGGTTGGACCGTGTAAGCGTTGGTGTCGAATTCCATCCCCAGATATGTAAACTTCCTGGAGGATTGAGTTCGGACTTGTCCAACCTGATCACAAAGCCTAGGTCTTCTGTAAGCTTGCGTAAGACCGTCATTTGTTGAGGCACTCTGTCCCCTTTCTCCGCCAGAAGTAGCCAGTCGTCCAATAGGTATGTAGCCTGATCTTGCGTTTGGCGATTGCTACAACCCCCTTTCCCACCACTCGGGTTTGAAGACGAAAGGTGATGGGCTCAATCCGAACGGGAGTACCCGGTACTGGTAACATTTGCCCCCCCATTCGAATCTCAGCCATTTCCTGTCCCTTTCGCCACCTTTATATGGAAGTAGGCATCCCTGAGGTCTAATGAAGTGGCCCAATCGTGTGGGTGTATGGATCTCCTGAAAGTTGTCTGGGATTCCATCTTGAATTTCCCTTCTTGAGGAAAGCGTTGAGGGAACAAGTCCAGAATGGGACGGGAAACCTCCGAAGGCTTGGGGAAATTTCGAATAGCCTGCTGTAGAAGCCGGGGGATGACATGTTCTTCACCTCTTCTATAGCCCCTTTCTTCATCATTTCCCCCACTTGCTCGTCTAAGAGGTCTTGTTGTTCCCTCGACTTTGGACGTGGAAAGATATAGGGCTTTTTTTGCAGTGTCGGCTTTCCTTTTTCCCAAAGGAGGCGAAACCCCTTCTGCACGATGTTTAAAGGGCCCAGGCTGACGCTCCCATTTTCTTCCCCTCCTTGTAACTGAGCACATAGGGGCCTTGATGGAAGCAGGATAGTGTACGTCAGTCCCCCTCCTCCCCCCCCCGCCCTTTGCCCTTGTGAAAATTTCCTTTGGGTTGAGGGTTAGAGAAGCTGGGCTTTGTTTCACTCTTGGGCCTGCAGGTGTTGTTTGTGGTTGGAACTAGGCGCACTGCTCCGGGAAGAGGTACTGGGGCGATTTTTTAAGTCCCGAAATCTCTTTGTCTGGCCGATGTATTGGACGACCCCGAGGAGCGTTCCCTTTTTCTTTCTGGGCGTACCTGAGGAGGGAGCGAGTCGTGGCCTCCGATTCCAGTCCCGTTTTGCTTTCTCCATTTGAGACTCTTCAAACAATCCCTTAGAAAACACACTCGATTTTAGCAGTGTGTGCCTGTTTTCCATAGGAAGTTAAAGGATTCCAGGGGTTCCTCTCTCATCTCCATTAAACTGGCAGCATGAAGGTGACCTGTGAGCGTCGCCGCCGTCTCCGCCGCCTGGTGAATGCTTTTTATGCATTGTGTCAAAAACTCTGCGCTTGCCTCCTTCTTCCACTGTCTGTCTGCACCTTGTTTCGGGGCAGTGGTGTTGGAGAGAACTACTACCTTGATCATTTGCTTATATGAGTCAGAGCACTCTGTAGGCGAATAGTGGCGTCTTGCTGGGCCCTATTTCTCTTTAAAGTTCTGGAGGGGTTTTCGTGTCGGATCTCTCTTTCAAAAAGTTTTTTCTCAGATTTCTCTCGGGGCAACGAAGAGGGCGGCCATCATCCGCAGGAAAGGTGAGTATTTGTCCCATGCTGGGAATATTCACTCCTTTAGGGGGTCCCAGACTGATGCATTTTTCCTTAACATTAACAGTCGAATGTCTTTTTGATGCAGTCGTCAATTGTTTCACACCTCTTGAACACTTTCTTGCTGGTAGAAACCTCTTCCCCCCCCACACCTGTGCCCCCTTCATCCTTAGTCTTCTTCTCCTTTGATTCTTGGGATGTCAGGACCTCTGGGCACATTTCACCCGCCTTTCTATATGTGAGCCATAAAATTTCCCTTTTTCTCCTAAAGACGAGTTTTTCTGCCGAGGATTCCTGGTCCATCTTCCCCCGCCTCTAAGAGCTCCTGAGCCCCTTCATCAAATTGTGACTCCCCCCTCCTCTTCTTCTTCCGACCTAAAATGTGTTTTTGGTCCCAAGGTAGACGGTCCCTCTCCGTAGGAAAACACCATATCCATCTGGGATGTCTTGCGTGAAAATCTGAGTAGGCTTCCCTGGTTAGCCTAGTCTGATCTTCCCCTTCTTGCTCCGAATCCGATAATGGGTCGCGATCAGTGACTCTGGGAATCTTTGCTCTAAACCCCGTGTCCCTCTCGACTCTTCTCTACGGACTGAGGTCGTTTTAGGATTTTGATGTGGTGTTGTCCCTGGACAGGGTACATAAACGCACTCCGTGAATTATCACCTCTGTGTTGTGTCCCTTGGACACTGGCTCAGAACTGTGGGCACGTGGTTCACTTCGCTGCATGTTCTGGAAATCCCTGTGAACCGGTCGTGTAGGCACGTGGTCCCCCTTCGTTGCCATGGTGCCCACCCAGCCTTCGAGAGAGTTCGCTTGATCTTCCCATGGCACTCCCCTGTTGGTCGAAGGACACTGGGCGCTGGCTGATTCTCAGTAAATCTTCCAAGGAGTACAGGTCTTGATCACTCCGTGGCGTAAGTCCTTGGTTCCTCAGTGCCTGCTCATAATTAAAGAGTCCGGACGTGTTCTGCCTGTCGTAAGGGGGGTTATCCCGCAGAACTGGACTGCCATTGTAGTTGTGGAGGAAAGCCTCAATGTTCGCTCTTGAGCGTGCTTGTGACTTTCCCCTCGTTGACTACTCTCAAGTAGTTGAGCCATTGAGAGTGCACGCGCCCTTTCCAGTGCGGGCCGCCCCTAATGTGGCGTGTTTCACTGGGATCGTATCTGGGCGTGAGGATTGTACTCTGACCTCTTCTCAGTGCGCCCGGACTATGGGCACGTGTTAGTGCGCTAGTACCCTGGTCAAGTGCTTCGCACGGTACTGCACTAGGGCTTTGTCGAGCTTGGGACGTACGCACTCTGTCCTTGCGTTGACGCGCTGGCGCTTCGACCGGTATAGGACCCTGACACTGCATGCCACTCTGCGGTCCTGGGGGCTCGTAGGCACCGGTCCAACTGGAAGGGCTGTTTCACCAGAGGGTCTCTCTGAGCCCGAAAGTCAGTATGACCAACACTCGAAGTTTGGCTATTGCTGGAAAGTCCTCATCAGACCTGTCGCCATTGAGTGTACCGCCATATTACCTGATTTGGTTGACGATGGCGCGTGCTTTTTTTGTAGAGGTGTTGGTCATGTTTCTTGCCCCCTGTGAAAACTCTTTTTGGACATTTTCACCGGTCGTGGGGGCACGTGTCGGTTCTGTCGCCATTTTCTTTTCTGGGTTGTTCTTCTTCTTGCCTTAGATTTGGTGGGCTGAGTCGTTGGACGAACTAGACCCCTCTTACCCAGTAGTGACTGAAAGGTGTCCGTGATTTCCACGTGGCTACTACTGGGTTCCTTCTGCCATTATTGTAGTTTCAACCCAATAAACTGACACTATAACACCAAAATGAAAACCCCCAAAACTCTGAAGTAGGCCTACGAGGATTTTTGAAAGGACTAACTTGTGAACCTAACTCTTTTGTGACGCTAGCTCTACTGGGTCACTAGAATACAGCCCAAAGAGAGAGCGACCGGTAGGTCGGTTTTCACACTGTCACAGAGTCGCTGGATCAACACTCAAAACTACACCATTATGTCCACAGTTTTCTCCTGAGATTGTCAAAAACGATTGTGGGTATAATTCCCCAAAATTTCTCTTCACAATCAAAGAAATTTAAAGGGAACGATCTCCCTGAGTTCCTGGTCAAACCTCGTGTTCGTCTGGAAAAAAAAGAAGTTGAGGGCTTATGATAGTACCCACCGCGTGTAGAAACAGCTCCGTACGTAGCTGGGCCGAAATAAAAGTGACGCTAGACGGAACACCGGAAGAGGAAGTGCGCGGGAGAGGGGGACTTGGGGGTTTTCTTTTTATAAGAATCGATAAAAATCGATAGTCGACATCGCGACTCGTCCGAAATCTAAGCAATATTTAATGAGATGGTTTTTATGAAATATAAATCACAGTTTCACTATCGTCATTTGGCTGCCCGATTTCTCGCTCTTCAAAAGTAACTATTTTTCTTTTTTGTAACTATTTCATACTTGCAGACATTTTCTGTGGGCAAAAAAAGCAAGTAGTAATGCAGGTCATTTTGATGATTGATGACAGGGAGATAACTATCACAGTACAGGTGGTGAAAATAATCACATCTGGAAAATAGGTAAAAAGAGAGGAAGGGTGGAGGGAGAAAGGAAGGGGAGGTGGGGAACAATTCTTTTTAGACTTCCAGACCAACAAAGCAATGTATCTTTCTGGTTGGTCTGACACCAGGATGTAAACACAAAAAAGAAAGAACAAAGAACTCAGCACAGTCCCACACTAAACATGGGTGCTGCGTATGCTTCAAAAGTAAGAACATTTTCAAATGCAAAAACAGCTGCTCGGTGACTTTTTAGAATGCTCGAAGGTGACGAAAAATGAAATCTAATATTATCAGCAGCAACCCTCCAGCCTTATCCCTGTGCTGGGATATAAAATTAAAGATGGGAGAAAAGAAAAATTAATGCAACTGCAGGAAACATCAGGGTTTTTTTCCCAAATCCTGGAATACAATCCAAACTTTGAAATTAACTGTTTCTTTGGGGTAGCTCTTTTATGAAAGTCTGAGACAAACACAGACACCAACCTAAAAGGCCACAACACACAGATTAAACCATATTTGCGTCTGCCTTGTTTCCTGTTTTTTAGGCAAAAGTATATGCACATATTGGAGACACTGCATTGCTGCCAAGTCCTCTTGTGGTGTTCAGTCATGCTGTTCTAAGATATGTAGGTCACACACCAACTACATCTCCAACTGATGACAACCCACTGCTTTGTCGCCAAGCACATCTCCCTCTGGCTGGCGCCACATCCTGTCCAATGACAATCCTCATGACCTCACCGATAATGACCACCTTTAACACAGCACTACACACAAAAGGCATTCATGTGCAAAGGAAAATTGAAACTGAGGGCACCAGTGAGAGCAGGACATGAAAGCCCCGAGGATTTGACATTTGTTTGCGCTGACTGATGAGGACGAGACAAAAAAGACGATGCTATGGAGTCCTAACTGGTACTCATAACTGACTAATGACAGGGCGGGGTACTGTATGCTCGTTTTCATAACATATCCCCGCGTCAACCAAGCCTAGCAGATGCAGACACTTGTAGTGTTCATCAGGAAATCTAACTCTATCAGACACCCATCCATTAAGCGTATGAAACTCAACTATGTGATTCAAGTTTCCCATCTGACCCCATAGCAAATTCAGCTCTGTGTAGGAGCCAATCAGAGCTGATATAACCCATAAGCAAATGGCTTTGATAGGAATTGAACCCATCACTTCCAGTCTGTGATGTACAACACTAACCACCGCACCTGATCTATCATTTTACATTACATACGAGTAAAACAACTGTTATTATTTGAACATACCTTTAATCCAAAATCCCTGAACAATGGAGCATACTCAGGGTGCAGTTCTTTCATTCTCTGCAACAGCAACAAATTGTTTATGTTATGTTTTATTCCTACTTTAAAAAAACACACACAAACAATCAAAACAGTGTTACACTCAATAGGAACACACTTAATTCTATTCTATTATTTTTCTTCAAAATAATGTTCAGTATTATTGCACTTAAGTCAATTTGTGATAAGGAAATCAAATACAGAAATTAAAAAATCCTGAGTATATTATATAGCTCAAATACAGAAATTAAAAATCCTGAGTATATAATATAGCTCAAGCAACTGTGACTTCAAGGAAAAATGTATGTAGTCATTCTGTACAACTGGCCATACGCTACATCAACATCTGCATCATAACAGGATCTGTAATTCCACAAGGTCAGCTCAGAATATATGCCTTTCATTTTTTTTTTTAAACATGAAAACAAAACTGAAAGATAATATATTTTCATGTTTACACAGCTAAATGCATACAAACTTTTTGCTCCAAAAGTTGTCATCATATTGAATGTGGGAAACCTTGAAGAATGAAATATCAAAAGTAAAAACTGGAACTGGGTAAACTGGCTTGCCTAACTAGGTAAACAACACATTTCTATTTTTCACTCCGTAAAATACTGCCATGCCTCTTAATCAATGGTAAGCCAAGATGGTGAAAAAAAAGATGTGGTTTTAAGCATTTGGGTGGAGGAACATCAACATGGCAACAATCAGATGAGGGTTTTGTGATGGAAACACTTTCATTATTGAGCGTGACTGCCCAGTACACACGCAAACAGTGACGATAAGGCTTGAGTAAGCAACACTTTAACCACTTGTAAAATCAGAAGCAGTCTCAACTTTGTCCACTCACGTCAAACTCAGCCCCTTTCGGCAGTTTGGAAAAGTCAGTCACGATCTCTATTTTGTCCAAATCACCGGTCCCAGTCTGATGACAGAGGAAAACACGCAAATAGGCATCAAAACACATCAATGAGATGCATGAAACAAAATGTCACAATCAGCAGTTTGCACTTGACCTCTAACAATGTCTGACTGTTGCCTGCAAGTACTTATTCAATCATAACTGTGTTTTTGTTGCCTAGGCAGTTGCTTCCTGAATAACTTGAATGTTTGTTTGATTTTTGCCATTGCTGGAATATTTCTTTGTTTCTTGCCTAATACAGGTGTGTGTTTAATTATTGGAATGTTTCTTAGTTCATTATCTAATATACATATGAACTTAATCTGGAATGTTTCTATGATTATTCCCTAATATAGTTATGCATACAATCATTGGAATGTTCCTTTGGTTACCACAAACAACAGTCAACAAATATTCCAAAGATAATCTGGGCAACGAGTTCAGACAACAATCAGACACTCCTACAATGAAATAAGCAACTGATTTTGGCAATAACCATACATTCCACTGTTTTAAATATGTATCCGTTACAGGCAAAACTCAACCAAACATTTCCATAATCAAATATGTAACGATCAAAATATAACATGGTCATCGTACTAACAGACTCAATCACCTAGTTCTCCAATACGAAATTCTGTACCCGACCTACAGTGACACACTGATGCACCTATAAGGGCTTCCTGCTCCTGGATTTCTGTGTGAATGCCTGGGACCCTCACTACAGGACCTGTGAGAGCACTATGAGATGTTAGTGGGTCCACAAAGTCAGCTGGAACTACAAGAAATTGCTGACTTTGTCGTATCCTGCCTTCCTGTGAAGAGAAGCAATGCTGGAAGCATAAACAGAACTTTCAAGACTATACGTATATGAAATTTAGAAACAGGTCTACTACACGCCTTCAGATTTCCACAGACCTCGATTACATTAGTCATTTGCATCTCATTGACTTCTAAACCAAATGTGTGGTGCATCCTTTCAGGTTTTAGAGTCAGGGATGCATCATGTGTGTTAACAAAAGCCCTGACTGCATACACATGTATCCACTGCATAATCAAACCGCGCACACAAAGAATAGACACAATCCTCTCCAGAAGAGATAAGATAATGTTGCTTATAGCCCAGCCGACCGCAGAGGGCCACATCAGGCTGTCACCACGTTAAAATCAACTCACCAGTCCCTCTCCAGAAAGAAAGTTAAGAACCTACATATGGTTGCAGTAGATGGCAGTAATTTTCTAGTCACAGTGAAGCTTTAGCAAACGTATGCCATCTAAACAACCTCATTTCTAGCACGGTGTGCCAAATACGAAAATAACAACAACAAAAATTGCATCTGTTAACTAAACAATGTAATCACAAGGAATGAAAAGCAGCAAGTGAGAGAAAGAGAGACACCAAACTGATGGATGTGGAATATGGACTATAAGGGTTTGGGTACACGGCCTAGTCCATATGCAGTGACTCCTCCTTGAAACACAATCTGACCAAGCTTACATGGAAACATGCACAGTTTTAGGAATTCAAAATAAAACAACAACAACAACAGTGAAAATGTCAATGTTTGATTCATTCCCCTTACAAACATCCGCTCATGCATACACACATACACATATGCACGCACGCATGCATGCACGCGCGCACACACACACACACACACGACTTTTATGTCTTACCTCAGCTGACTTTGTTCTTTTCTGCTTCTTTTCTTTCTTTTTTAATCTCATCTGAAGGAAAACAAAACCAGTCCACAAATGATCAGACCTGTACATAAAGTAACATCTCATCCCCCCACCCCCACTCCCTTTTTGAAAATAAAATAATATTAATGCTTGCTACACATTTTATTTCTCAATTAGTACTTTTTCTCTAAAATTTTTACGCACGAACATGTTTTAAACTGCAAACTCAAACATTGGGAAAGATTTTCTGAGGGAAAAGATTGTGTGTTAAAAAAGTAAAAATAGGATAAACATTAATTGTGCATTTACCATAAAAATAAGCATAAAGATATACATCAAACATGCACTGATATTATGTATAAAATCAAGCAGGAGCACAAGTCTGTATCCTGTCCGGAATGAAAATTAACCATGCCAAAATTCACATTATAGTTATACACAAAAGCATAGCTTTGTATACCATCATTACAGATTTCTCTTTGCCATATTCATGATGGTTGTCCTATGGAGGACACATCTCTACCTATGGTATGGCCACCATTTGTTTTTCTCAATGTGTTTTTTCACCGATTTATCAAAGAGGATTTTTACATGATATTGCCAAGGATAACCCCCTTTCTGATGTGGGACCATAATTCATTCTCATCAGAAATACTGTAATTATGTGTGTTAGTATACAGACCTGTTCACCCTTTTCATAACCATTCAGTATTCATGGCACAGGCTTTCAATATTTTGAAACAAAAATCACCGTTTATATAGAACATGATTTCCAAGTATGCAAGGAGATCACTACTGTTCTTTTACTTCTCCATCTCATCCCATTTCAATCTTTCTCTCTCTCTCTCTCTCTCTCTCTCATAGACCAAGAACAGAGACAGAGACAGGATGAACACTGTACCATCAGCGAGTGAGGCAGGTAGTCCTCCTCCGACATTTGCGCCAGCTGCCTCTTTTCGATTTTCTCCCATTTCTGCCTCCTCCAAGGCAGCAGCCCCCGCCTCATCTTCCTCCCCGGACAGGAATGATTTTATTGTCTCTGACATCGCCTCCCATGAACCAGGACTTCTTGCTGCCCCAGGCTCTGGAGTCAGGTAAAGCTGCAGCAAACAATGAAACAAATATGGATCAAAACAGCCTGTCATACTTTACTACTGGATGAACAAAAATACGCCATCAGGATTCACACTGGTTGTCTTTAACACATGACATTCAACTGGCTTGTGACATTTTTTTTTTCTTTCTTTTTCTTTC
>CM031595.1:12236684-12246684 GCA_018398815.1 Conus ventricosus
CTCTGCCAATTCGAAGGATTGTACATTAAGACAAGTTTGTTTGTTTTTTTAAGATCTATTTTCTCAACACATGAATATGATACGAGCACATTCTGCAATTGTTAATTTAATTTCCAACACTCATACTCATAGTGATACTAGTTACAGCCCTTGAAATCCCACGTTGTACTCACTTCATCCTCTGAAACAGCAGAGTCGCCATGGTCACTGTCCAGGAGTATCTAGAAAAACAAAGTATGGAATCATAACCAAACACTAAAAAGTACGGAATCATAAACCAAGCACTAACAAGTATGGAATCATAAACCAAGCACTAAAAAGTATAGAAATTAGAATCATACACCACACACCAAAAAGTACGGAATCATAAACCAAGCACTAAAAAGTACGGAATCATAAACCAAGCACTAAAAAGTATAGAATCATACATCACACACCAAAAAGTACAGAATCATAACCAAACACTAAAAAGTATGGAATCATAAGCCAAGCACTAAAATGCCCCCAACACAAAAAGCAGGCAAACACTGAAAATGTCCTACACATACAAACAGATTTTAAGTGTAAGTTATACAGAATATTTGGTGTGTGTGTGTGTTTAGCTTCTTAACTGATACGTTTAGTTCTGTGCAGAGTAAAATTACACACACACACACACACACACACACACACACACACACACACACACACACAGATATAGATATGTAGATATAGATAGAAAGATAGACAGATAGGTAGGTAGTTAGGTAGGCAAATAGATATATAAATCAAGATAGTTAGATGGATAGACAGGCAGAGATTAGGTCAGATAGATATACAGATAAATAGAAAGATATGAATTCACTTGAGTCTGTTGCATTAACAAAACACTGTAGCAAGCTACTTTCACATAAACTAAAATAAAGGTGCCTTAATAATTCCGAAAATATATCCAAAGCATTTTTTATGTTTGGTGGGGAATAGTGTTCACTTTGAGTTGATTTATATTGCAGAGCAACAAAATAACCACAGAACTAAGATACATCACCCTAAAACAGAATTAATAATCTTCTATGCCTATATATGAACTTAGAATTCCTACAATCACCAATGCTCACCCATCTTGCCCCCACCCCCCTCCCTCCCCTCCCTTCCCAAATCAAAAAAAAAAAAGGCGGCTTCACAGAAATCAGACAAAAAGATAAACTGTCATTGTGTAAATTTCACAAACTGAATTGACAATCAATTCACAAACATTTCTGAACGTAACGTACTCATACCTTGTCCCGCTGTTTGTGGTAGGCCTGGATTTCGTCGTCATGTTCTTCTGAATCTGAATCAGAATATGCGACCTTTGTTGCTGGTCTGGATTTTCTCCTAGTAACAGAAAGCATATTTCGTCCAAGTTTTATGTTCAGTTTGCACTTCTTATCACAATTAGCATCCGGATTCTCCCTGTTGAACTGACCTCAAGGAACTTTCATCAAAAACGGTTCTGCATATAGGGGTTCAAACCTTACCGCAAGAAACTTGACTTCAGTATGCCTGGAAACAGTCAGTAAAGATCCAACATTAAAAATGGGGGAAAAAATAAAGAAAAAAAAACAACACAAGAAACACATACAGACACGATTCAAAATCTTTACAGTTACACCTTGTCAAATTTACACAAGGTCAATTATGATCACCCCTACACTCAATATTGCCCACCACTCCCACCTCTGCCCTTTCCACCCCTTCAAACCATGAACTGTGTTCAGTGACCCAAGTCAACCATCATCAGCTGTCATTCCCTGTTGAAGTGTCTACGACACGAAACATCGGACATCCCCTCTCCAGGTACTCCTTTTGCCACCTTTTCTCTTTATTTATTTGAATACGAGTACAGCAGTCACTACTTTACTTTTCAACTACCAATGTTTACTGTTTTAACATTTTTAGAGCCACTGACAAGAAGTTTTTCCATTTGATTTTCTTTAAAATTAGTCACTGGCTTCCCCAAAGATGGAATATGGCTGCCTTAATGGCGGGATAAAAAACAGTCACACACACTAAACTCCACTGCCTGTCTATACAGGCAGTGTCCGCAGGAGTATCAGCCTGCATACGCAGAAAGAAAGAATGAAAGAAAGAAAGTCACTGACTTCTGATTCAAAAGCAGTTACAAACGCTATTTCAGTATTTGACTACGTTTTTCTGCGCAGGTGACGATATTGTGCCACTGGCAAGTTTTGGACTTAAGGGGGGGGGGGGGGGGGGGGGGGGGGGGGGGGGGTTTGAAGATGGAGAAACTGGAACATGAAATTAAGAAAATATATTACAGATATGAAAACTCTTCACTAGCTGCATAAGGAACCATCGCAATCCCAGTTTCTCCATCTTCAAACTCTCCCCCCCCCCCCCTCCTCCTTGAGTCCAAAACTTTGCTAAGTCATTACTATGAAGACAGTTCATTGTTTGGCCTGCGCTTGTTTTTTCCCCCACTATTAGATGTTTCGTCATGTATTTGTCTGACTTTATTCAAGTTTAAAAGGCTGTGCCAGTCTTGAATAAAAGTTACTCTGTGTTAGGTTTTCTTATGGGAGCAAACGTTACCCCACTCATTTACTGTTTATTGTTTACTGTTCCCTGCCTCATTTCATTTCATTTCCATACCTGGGGAAGTTAAAATAGAAAATCATCAATATGCAATCTCAAGACTGTTTTGTCGTATTTTGGGAGATTGGCGAAGATTGCGCTGTTGTAAGGATTTGAAAAAAGAAAAAAAGAGCGGGGGGCGGGTTGTTGGGAATAGTGGTCAGGAGGAGGGTAAGGAGGGGAGGGTTGGGGGTGGTGGGGAAGGGTGGGGGTTGCTTCAGGTTCTGAGATGGAGGCCAGCCTGGACTTGAAGCAGTCCAGTGACTCAACTGTCACAACCCCTACTGGGGTTCTCATTGAAGAATAGTTCATAACCTGGTATCATATATTCATTGCTTCACGTATCTGATTAAATACTTACCTCGCATTTTCTTCTTCTAAAGCACCTGTAGAGTAAGAGATTTCCAGCCACATGTGCCAAGAGAAGTCCGGAAACGGAAGTACGAGGTGAAAGCAGATCATCTTAAAACCAAACTACAGAGAAAAGAAATGGAAATGCAAAATCACTGCGTTTGCAGCAGCGATATTACGAGAGGAGGAGGAGAAGAAAGACACACTGGAAATAAACTATATGCAAAGCAGACTGGGAAGCAGCAAAAGTACAATGCATGACCTCCACGATGAAGTACGAGAGAAAGAAAACTCGGCCTCTACAGAGGAAAATCGGAAATGAAATGAGGTAGGGAACAGTAAACGATAAACAGTAAACAAGTGGGGTATGTTTTGCTCCCATAAGGAAACCTAACACAGAGTAACTTTTATTCAAGACTGGCACAGCCTTTTAAACTTGAATAAAGTCAGACAAATACATAGACGAACAAGCAGGTATGTTTTCTTTTAATTTCTCAATTCTGCTGCTTGTGACTTTCGTATTATTACACAAGGCACTTGTCATCGAAGCCATTAGACCTGAAGTTGACGTAAACTTGAACTCAATCAACTTCCACAAGAAGAAGATCGTACGTACATGTGGGACAACTTTTGCTTTGTTCGTTGAAGCAACAGGCCTTCTAAGCCGCAGGCGCGCCACCCGCTCCACTTATCGTCAGAGACTAGTGCTCCTCTACCTCGCATTTGTCCTCCTTAGTAACTCTTATGCCCCAGAACCGAACCCTGGTCCCAGGAATTGTCAAAATAACAACATTGTCCAGCAGTCTTCCCCTGCCAGAGGAAACGATTCTGCCCCATGCGGCACTTGCAATATCAATGTCTTGCAGGGTGAGAAAGGAATAGCCTGTGACATATGTGACAAATGGTTTCATGCCAGATGCCAACATATTACTTCTTTGGAGTATAAACAGCTGTCTGATCCTGACTTAAATCTACCTTGGACTTGTTCCACATGCTCTAAAAACTCAACCGGTCAAAACCAGCAACACAGTCAACAGCCCTCGTCTCGCTCTGATGACTCTAGGTGCCCCTGTGGCGACTGCAGTATCAGTGTAAAATGGGGACAGAAAGGTGTAGCTTGTGAAACATGCGGTCAGTGGTACCACGCCAACTGCCAGAGCATCTACACCCAAACCTATGAAATATTAGACGATAGCCAACTAGATGTGCCCTGGTTCTGTGCTTTGTGTGGCAACCCAAACAGCCGTACTATGTATTGGCCGCTACAAGGTGATCATGCCACAGATGACGGACCAGTTTTCACATTCTCGGATGGCTGGCTCGACGACTCGTGTCCCACTCCAACAGAGAAAGAATGGCAACCCCAACATACATCCACCCCCACAAGAGCTAGTCAGCAAAATAAATGGAAACATAGACCGCTCGAATTGTAAACATGAATATAAGATCTGCAACAGATAAAAAAAGTTGAGTTAGAAGATGTCATTCAGCGCTTGAAACCAGATATTATCATCATGACAGAAACTATGCTGGAGAAGGGTATCAAGAGTGCGGAGTTTATCGATGAGAGGCTATACAAAGTCTATAGAAAGGACCGTGACAGGTCGGGAGGGGGGGTACTAGTAGCTGTCCGAACAAACCTTAACCACGAAGAAGTGCCAGAGCGGATTGTGAAACCATCTGGGTCAAGGTCAAAGTGACTGGTCGTCGTTCACTTTATGTGTGCGCCTATTACAGACCAGACGTTGGTGATAAAGTCAGTCAAGAAAAGTTTGAAGTTTCCATAAACAGAGCCACGGGGCTCCGAAATGCCTACTTCCTCATCGGCGGCGACTTTAACTTTCCCAGCTGGGACTGGCCGACCAGGACACTGAAACCCAAACCACAGTACCCTACCCTTCACAGAAACTTCATGGAGATGCTCTATGACAACGGCCTTGAACAAGTGGTCATGGAACCTACTAGGGGAATAAACACACTTGACCTAATTGTGACGAATCATCCACAATGAATTCCAAGGGTCGAGGTTTTGCAGGGGCTGTCAGACCATGATATGGTTTACTGTGAGTTCAACATCCAGGCACAGAAGATAAAGAGTCAAGAACAACGTGAAATTCCTCTATATGCGAAAGCAGACTGGGAAAGCATCAAAAGTACAATGCATGACCTCCATGATGAAGTACGAGAGAAAGAAAACTCGGCCTCTACAGAGGAGCTTTGGAATCTCTTTAAGGACACCCTGCAAAATGCCATCAAGACGTTTATCCCCCAGAAGACTGTTCGTTCTAAGCCCCATCAGCCATGGGTTACTCCAGAGTTGCGTAAACTCATGAACAGACATGACAGGGCTTACAAGAAGAAAACCAAGTCTGGTAGGCAAGCGGAAAAAGAAAAAGCAAGGAATCTCCGACAAATCGCTCAGCGACAATTGCGACGGAACTACTGGAGCTACCTCAACGATACTTTTGAAGAGGAGGAGCAACAGCCACAAGCAACTAAGAACAAAAAGTTCTGGAGCTTCATAAAGCACCAAAGAACATCCAACACCGGTGTTGCACCCCTCAAGAAAGATGGGCGGCTCTTCTCAGATCCGAAAACCCAAGCTGAAATACTGAATCAACAGTTCCAGTCTGTGTTCAGCGATGGAAAGGAGTATTCGTCTGAAGAGTTCACGCAGAAAACCGGAATGAACGGCGCCAACTATCCACCCATGGACAACATCGTCATTACCTCTGATGGAGTCATCAAGGTGTTGAGAAGGCTAGATCCGAATAAGGCCAGTGGCCCTGATGGAATCGGACCCAGAGTCCTCCGCGAGATTGCGGAAGAGGTGGCCCCATCACTTGCCATACTGTTCCAGTCTTCCATGACCAGTGGAGTTGTTCCAGCAGACTGGAGAGATGCATACGTCACGCCCATCTTCAAAAAGGGAGAACAGTACAATCCTGCTAACTACAGGCCAGTCTCCCTCACATGCGTCGTATGCAAAGTCATGGAACATGTGGTATCAAGTGCCATGATGGAACACCTGGATTCCCGGAGGATCCTCCCGACCGCCAGCATGGCTTCAGAAAGGGTCGCTCATGCGAAACCCCAGCTCCTTGAATTTGTTGACGAGATTGTTGGACACATGGAGGGAGGAGGTCAAGTCGATGTCCTGATTATGGACTTTGCTAAGGCATTCGACAAAGTCAACCACAGTCTTCTCCTTCATAAGCTCCATAGATACGGTGTCCAAGGTCATACCAACAGGTGGATAGCGAGCTTCCTGAAGAACAGACGACAGGCAGTGGTTGTGAACGGGTCATGCTCATCGTTTGTACCAGTCAGATCCGGTGTGCCACAGGGGTCAGTGCTGGGACCATCCTTATTTTTGGCCTACATCAATGACCTGCCCGACAATCTGACTACAAACAGCAGGCTCTTTGCAGACGACACAGCAATATACAACAGAGTCAGATCTGCTCAGGACCAAGTCCAACTACAGTACGACCTCCAACAGCTTGCTGTTTGGGAGAAGAGTTGGGACATGCAGTTTCACCCTGCAAAGTGCAGCACCCTCCCTGTCACGCGAAAGAGACGGCCATTACAGTGTGAATACCACCTCCACGGCCACATCCTGGAAGTTGTAGACTCTGCGAGATATCTTGGAGTCACTCTACAGAACAAGATGGATTGGGACAACCATATCAACTCCATCTGGACCAAAGCCAACCAGGCCCTGGGGTTCCTCGGACGTAATTTGAAAATCAGCTCCCCTAGCATAAAGGCTAAAGCCTATAAAACGTTTGTTAGGCCTCTGCTGGAATATTCGGCATCCGTCTGGGACCCCTATGAGAAACAGCACAAGGTGAAATTAGAAAAAATTCAGAGTAGGGCAGCCCGCTTTGTGCTTAACCGCTACCAACGTACTGCCAGCGTTACCAACATGCTGCAGAGTCTAGGTTGGACGTCCCTTGAGGAGAGAAGGAAGAAAGCAAGGCTCTCCATGTTGTATAAAATCAAGAACAACCTAGTCAGCTGCCCGAGGTTAAAACAGCAACTCCATCCTCCCAACAAGAGAGAGCGACGAGGTCAGCAGTTCAGCCAACTATCTGCAGACACCGACTACCGGCTAATGTCGTTCCTTCCACGAACAATTGTGGACTGGAACTCCCTCCCCCAGAATACTGTTGATGCCAAAACCACTGACACATTTGTGTCACTAGTCAATAGGCACCTTCAGTAGATTTCTAAATAAAGCTGTCTTGTCGCGTGCATGGATGAGTGGAAGGAAGTTGCGGGCCTGGGCTGCCTACTGCAGCCTGGGGCCAGCTAGTCCATAGTAATGGATGAAAAGTGACCGTGGTAGCCTGCTGGCAGCTCCGCACTTAGTTTTTTACCTTTTTTTTGTTTTGTTTTGTTTTTGCTTTTTTTTGTGTAGGCTAGTGAGTAGGTAAGTTAGGGGTGGGGGGTGTCACTTTGTGGTATGAATGTGTGTAATCTCATGTTTATGAAAAAGGAATTAGAATAGGGTTGTTTTTTTTTTTCTTTTTTTTCTTTTTCAGCAGATCCCCCGTTTATAGTCTCATAATAATCAGCCTGTTGATTGTGGAGACTCAACGGAAGAAGAAGAAGAATCTAATAGTGGGTGTCTCCCTGATGAGTCCCGATCCAGCGGGCGAAAGGCCTCGGAGCAGGCAATACAAATATATCTGCCTTCAAAAGGGATTGCAGTGGTTCCCTTATGCAGCTAGAGAAGCGTTTTCATATCTATAACTTTTTTTTTTTTTAATTTCATTTTCCCAGTTTCTCCATCTTTAAACTCCCCTCCCCTCTCCCCTGCCCTCAAGTCCAAATCTTTGCCAGACAGTTCAGTTGTTGGCCTGCGCTTGGTTTTTCCCCCACTATTAGATTGTTCGTCTATGTATTTGTCTGACTTTATTCAAGTTTAAAACGCTGTGCCAGTCTTGAATAAAAGTTACTCTGTGTTAGGTTTCCTTATGGGAGCAAAACATACCCCACTTGTTTACTGTTTATCCTCTTCAGAGGAGCTTTGGAATCTCTTTAAGGACACCCTGCAAAATTCCATCAAGACGTTTATCCCCCAGAAGACTGTTCGTTCTAAGCCCCATCAGCCATGGGTTACTCCAGAGTTGCGTAAACTCATGAACAGACGTGACAGGGCTTACAAGAAGAAAAAGAAGTCTGGTAGGCAAGCGGACAAAGAAAAAGCAAGGAATCTCCGACGAATCGCTCAGTGACAATTGCGACGGAACTACTGGAGCTACCTCAACGATACTTTTGAAGAGGAGGAGCAACAGCCACAAGCAACTAAGAACAAAAAGTTCTGGAGCTTCATAAAGCACCAAAGAACATCCAACACCGGTGTTGCACCCCTCAAGAAAGATGGGCGGCTCTTCTCAGATCCGAAAACCCAAGCTGAAATACTGAATCAACAGTTCCAGTCTGTGTTCAGCGATGGAAAGGAGTATTCGTCTGAAGAGTTCACGCAGAAAACCGGAATGAACGGCGCCAACTATCCACCCATGGACAACATCGTCATTACCTCTGATGGAGTCATCAAGGTGTTGAGAAGGCTAGACCCGAATAAGGCCAGTGGCCCTGACGGAATCGGACCCAGAGTCCTCCGCGAGATTGCGGAAGAGGTGGCCCCATCACTTGCCATACTGTTCCAGTCTTCCATGACCAGTGGAGTTGTTCCAGCAGACTGGAGAGATGCATACGTCACGCCCATCTTCAAAAAGGGAGAACAGTACAATCCTGCTAACTACAGGCCAGTCTCCCTCACATGCGTCGTATGCAAAGTCATGGAACATGTGGTATCAAGTGCCATGATGGAACACCTGGATTCCCGGAGGATCCTCACCGACCGCCAGCATGGCTTCAGAAAGGGTCGCTCATGCGAAACACAGCTCCTTGAATTTGTTGGCGAGATTGTTGGACACATGGAGGGAGGAGATCAAGTCGATGTCCTGATTATGGACTTTGCTAAGGCATTCGACAAAGTCAACCACAGTCTTCTCCTTCATAAGCTCCATAGATACGGTGTCCAAGGTCATACCAACAGGTGGATAGCGAGCTTCCTGAAGAACAGACGACAGGCAGTGGTTGTGAACGGGTCATGCTCATCGTTTGTACCAGTCAGATCCGGTGTGCCACAGGGGTCAGTGCTGGGACCATCCTTATTTTTGGCCTACATCAATGACCTGCCCGACAATCTGACTACAAACAGCAGGCTCTTTGCAGACGACACAGCAATATACAACAGAGTCAGATCTGCTCAGGACCAAGTCCAACTACAGTACGACCTCCAACAGCTTGCTGTTTGGGAGAAGAGTTGGGACATGCAGTTTCACCCTGCAAAGTGCAGCACCCTCCCTGTCACGCGAAAGAGACGGCCATTATAGTGTGAATACCACCTCCACGGCCACACCCTGGAAGTTGTAGACTCTGCGAGATATCTTGGAGTCACTCTACAGAACAAGATGGATTGGGACAACCATATCAACTCCATCTGGACCAAAGCCAACCAGGCCCTGGGGTTCCTCAGACGTAATTTGAAAATCAGCTCCCCTAGCATAAAGGCTAAAGCCTATAAAACGTTTGTTAGGCCTCTGCTGGAATATTCGGCATCCGTCTGGGACCCCTATGAGAAACAGCACAAGGTGAAATTAGAAAAAATTCAGAGTAGAGCAGCCCGCTTTGTGCTTAACCGCTACCAACGTACTGCCAGCGTTACCAACATGCTGCAGACTCTAGGTTGGACGTCCCTTGAGGAGAGAAGGAAGAAAGCAAGGCTCTCCATGTTGTATAAAATCAAGAACAACCTAGTCAGCTGCCCGATGTTAAAACAGCAACTCCATCCTCCCAAGAAGAGAGAGCGACGAGGTCACGACCAGCAGTTCAGCCAACTAGCTGCAGACACCGACAACCGGCTAATGTCGTTCCTTCCACGAACAATTGTGGACTGGAACTCCCTACCCCAGAATACTGTTGATGCCAAAACCACTGACACATTTGTGTCACTGGT
>CM031595.1:12251684-12304184 GCA_018398815.1 Conus ventricosus
AAGGAAGGTCCCGGCTACGCTTGGCTAGTCGTGGAGCCAGACCCAGGTTGGGGTCGTTGACGTCGTCCCTGGTGAACTTCAGGGGAGAGAGGCGACGAGGAAGGACTTTGGAGAATCAGTGACGTTAAGCTGAGTGAAAAACCTTTTAAAACTTTCCCCATTTCTTTCTATTCTACACCCGGAATTCTGAGTGTAGAAATTTCATAATAATTTAATAAAGAAGGGGTGGTATTTTTACAAAGTCTAAGTGTTATATCCCTGGGTAAGAACGCGTATGGAGTAAGATTGTGTGTGATGTGAGATATTTATTTCTGTCTCGTCTGTGCTTTACACTTGGAGACTGCTTTCAAAGTCCCCAGAGTTCCGGGTGACGTCAGTTTAGAAAGGAAACGTGCTGACGTGTCTTAGTTTGGAGTCTTTCGCATAGATTAGTAACATACGGTATTCCAGACTTCACATTTTCCGGGTTTGAAATTTGTAACTGGAATGTCATGGTCAACTGGATCCATGTGGACAACGTCAGATTTTCATGGCATCACTGCACAGTATCCCATTATCAAGGGCAGCATGAGTGGCCAACAGAGACAGCTCTAATGACGAAGCTCTACGGCAATCTACGAGAGCTGGAGAAAAACGGCACTATTCATCTCAAGGGCCGGACTGACCGTGTAGACCAAGGCGTTCGCAAAGAAGAAGAAGAGCAGGATTTTGAAATCGTCTCTTTCTTTTTCTTTTTCTTTTTCTTTCCCCTCTTCAACTTTCGCTGTAGAAAAGTGCTATATATGTGTTCATAATTTTAGTATTTTTCTACTTTTGTGTTAGAAAAACATAATTTTTTTCTCCCTGACTACTCATCCTTCCAATGAACACCGGGATCGTGAAACTTTCATGTGAAACACATAGGGGCAAACTGAAACTGAACCACAAGGGTCAAGAGTCAAATGGTCAAAGCATTTGTCCATTTGCGACGCTGGTGGTTCGAACTACTTCTTCTTCTTCTCGTTGCCATTCACACGCGGAGACCGGTTCGTTCCAGAAATGCCGTGGTCTTCTCTAGGGACGCCACCGTGCCGTACAGCTTGTCCTTGACGGTGGTAGGCTCTGGCCACAGCTCTTCTCTCAGCCGTCGGAAGTTCCCGCATTCCTGTAGTATGTGGGGCGTGTCCTGTTCAGCCTCTCCACAAGGACACATTGGGGATGGCACAACCTTGAGTTTCGAATGGAGGTGTTTATTTAGTCTGTTGTGCCCTGTTCGCAGCCTGAAGATGGTGACCTGCTCTGGTCTTGCAAGCAGGTGGAGGCTGTCATTCTGTGCCGGAGTTCGAAACAGAGCTTTGGTAATGGCATTCAGCTCTGCAAGGGTTACCGCGTTATCTTCCTGCTCTTTTGCGGCGCCCTGTTTGGCCATCTCATCTGCTTTTTCGTTTCCCTCAATGCCGCAGTGTGAGGGGATCCACTGAAGCACTGTTCGAAGACTCTTGATGTTGTTCAGTGCCTTCTTCAATGAGGGTAGCCTGTCACTGTTGTAGGCTTGAAGGACAGACAGAGCGTCTATTAGAAAGACAACCTGGATGTTGTGGTCTGCTCTTGTGGCGATGGTGTGTGCTGCCTGTGTGAGAGCGTCAACTTCCGCCTTGTAGTTGGTACAATGAAGGCCTGTCTGTAGCGCCTCTTCTGTCCGTTCTCCACTGGGGTATTGGATGTAGACCCCGGCTCCTCCATTTTTAACGGCATTGGTGGCAGAGCCGTCTGTGTATACCCTGATCCAGGAATCTGCGGGTATCTTTCTTCCAACATTGCCAGTGTTAGGGTCTTCAGCACTTGGTCATCATGGTCACCCTTACTGTTGATATGGGGAATGGTTGTGATGACAGTGATGTTGTTTTCTCTGTCTTCCCAGGGTGGTGCGTCAAGGGAGAAGGAGAGGGGTATGACCTGTTTTGGGAGGATATCTTGGTATTTTTGGGTCAGGGCCCTAGACTCCACAGCAAAGCTTGATCTTTTTAGCCTGCGTGAGGATGGTGCTTGGAGTCGGTCTTTCATTGGGTGGTTCTGTGAGCACCTGAACTTGTTGGCTTGGGTCATTGCCTTTTGCTGTCTCCTGCTGGAGAGCGGTGGAATGCTTGATGTTTCTTCCATCTTCTGAATTGGCGTGGTCTTCATGGCACCAGTGATGATACGCAGTGCCTGGTTTTGGACTTTGTCCAGGGTCTGCAGGTGTGTCTTGGCAGCTGTCATCCAAGACGTGGACCCGTACTCAAGGTGTGGTCTTACTGAACCCTGGTACACTGACTTCAGGATCTTGTCAGTTGCGCCCCATGTGGTTCCAGCCAGTTTCCTCATTATGTTCAGCTTTCTTCTGGCTTTCCCCTCTGCCTGGTTGATATGAGGTTTCCAGGTCATTCTCTTGTCAAAGGTAACACCAAGGTATGTTTGCTGGTCTTCATACCTTAGTGTGGCGTTTCCTAGGGTGAGTTTTCCAGGCTTGGCTTTTGGGGATAGCGTGAAAAGAGTGGCAGTTGACTTCTCCCTGTTGATAGTTACGCACCAGCTTTCAGCCCATGCTGCAACATTCTCCAGGGCGATCCGCATCCTATAAGTTGCTGTTGTTGCATACTCTTCACAGCACCAGAGCACCAGGTCGTCTGCATATAGCGCCGCGTGGACACCTCTTGGTAGTTCTGCTACAATGTCGTTGATAAAGAGTATGAACAAAGAGGGGGAGAGGACGCCTCCCTGGGGAACTCCCTGTCTCAGCAACACCTTTTGGCCACAGCGGCCGTCTACCGACACTCTGGCTCTTCGGTTGTGTAGGTACGACTTGGTCCACTGATACATATTGCCACTGATGCCGCAACGCAGAAGCTTCACCAGGAGACCGTCTTTCCAGACCTTGTCAAACGCTTTCTGTAGGTCAATAAAGACCGCCAGGGCTGCCTTCTGGGCCTGGAAAGCATCCTCTATGACCTGTGAGAGGTGTGTGGTTTGGTCTTCGGTACTTTTTATACTGTCTGAAGCCAGCTTGCTCAGGGACAATGATGCTCTCTGTCTCCAGGTAAAGTTGAAGGCGCTGGTTGATAATGCGTTCCAGGGTCTTACAGACACAGCTTGTTAGACTGATGGGACGGTTAGCTTTGGGCTTTACTTTTGTTCTTGCCACGTTTGAGGATGGGTATCATTATGGCTTCTCGCCAGCACTGTGGAACCTGGCCTTGCTTCCAGCTGAGATTGAATATGTCCAGCAATTTCTGAAGCGCGATGTTTCCTAAGTGTTGAAGCATTTCATTCGTTATGGTGTCAGGTCCCGGAGACTTCTTTTTCTTCAACTTCTTAATGGCCTTCTTCATTTCCGCCAAGCTGATGTTAGTATGCATGGCATCTGGTACCTCTTTCTTTCCTGCTCTTCTTTCCCTCTCTTCTTGTCGTATCTCTTTCTGCTGGTGCTGGCTAATGTTGATGTTACTCTCTGCAGCGTAAGCTCTTGCAAAGTTGTTGGCTGCGGCCCTTCCTGTAAGTGTGTTTCCTTCATCATCTAGGGTGATCTTCTGGCCACTGGTGCTTTCTTCATTCAGGGCCTTTGTCAATTTCCAAAGCTTTGTTGTGTCTTTCTCCATGTTTAGGCTTGCTGTTTTCTCTCTCCAACTTCTTCTTTTGCTCTCTAACTTAGTCCGCAAGAATTTTGCTTTTCTTCTTGGAGTTTGATGTTATTCTCCTGGCTGGGATCGGTTTCAGCCTCTATCCTTGCTTCTGTGAGAGCGTCATGTGTCTTCTGTAGCTCACTCGTCCAGTAGGGGGTGTAGTCTTTTCTTGCTCCTCTTGGTATGCACTCCTTGGCTGCCTGGGAAACGCTGGTGTTGAATTCTTTGACTACATTGTTGATGTTCCTCCCTTCAACTACTATGCTTCTTGTCAGCTCGTTGGTGCGTGTGCTGAACAAGCCCCACTGTGCCTTCTTGTAGTTCCATCGCGGATGTTGTGGCTGTCCTTGTGCTTTAGCACTCATAGTAAGGACAACTGGGCGATGGTCACTGCCTCCAAGTTGTTCTTCAACCTTTCTTCTGATCTTTCTGTGGATGTCGTCGGTGCAGAAAGCCAGGTCTGGAGTCGTGGTGGTGTGCCAGCGGCGGGAGTAGAAGGTAGGTGTATCAGTGGGATCATTGACAAGAATGAGGTGGTGTTCATCTTGCCAAGCTTCAACTTCTTCTCCTCTGTTGTCAATGTTGTTATATCCCCAACTCTGGGACCGGCTGTTGAAGTCTCCAGTGATGAGGAAGCCGCTGTCTGGGACCTGGATTGTGTCAAGGGACAGCATCTTGTCATCAGGGCAGTAATAATTGACGATGTTGATTGTGCTGTCTTGGGTGACCACCTTGACTTCTATGTATTCAGCTTCACCAGTGAATTTCTTTACTTCGGAGGCGTTGATGTTATTTCTCACCAGTGTCATTACTCCTCCCTTTGTTCTCCCTTTTCGTCCGTTCGGAAACACCTGGTAGCCTCTGATCTTAAACGGCTTCCCCTCTTGCAGGTGTGTTTCCTGTATACAGCAGATGTTGATGCTGTTTTCATGAAGGAAGTGTTCTAGTTCTTCTTTCTTGTTGCTGACCCCTTCTGCATTCCACTGCATGATGTTGATGTCGGGGGTCTCCCTGTTCTTTCTGGGTTGTTGGCCAGTCGCTCTCCTTGCTTGTCCCCTGGCTCCACAGAGCAAGACGAAGGGACCTCCAGTAGCTGAAGGTGGGCTCCTTTGAGGCCAAGAGCCCGGCACTGCACCTGCCTGGGGGGACCTCACAGGGCGAGCACCATCTCGGTTAAATCGGTTTCCGCGTGTCATCATAGGGCGAAGTGCGTGGTGTTGTGGTTTGTTAGAGTGCGCCATGTTGGCCCAACACCTCCGGCTTCAGCACTCAGCTGTGACAGGTAGTACTGGGCTTCAGCTTACCAGTAGCAGATCTATTTATCTGACCTGACGGGGGTTCGAACTACTCATGCGGTGAGATTATTGGGTTGAAACCCCCTCAGTCCGCCCAACAGTATAAATGGGTAGGCTACCCGACTTAGTTCAAGGGGAGATTAAAGGTGGCAGAATGAGCCATCATGCCATGTCTTAGACATGATGAGGACCTCTGACAGCTAGTTCACTGCCCCAACGGCCAGTACGTAACGTGAACTTTGACCATTATTTATTTATAACCCACAGCTTACTGCACTGCATTACATAATCAGATTCCAGTATTGGAAACAGTTTTGCTGGATCTGAATCTGGTCGTTACGTCGCTGTGGCCACATCTTAGGGCATTATCGCGACGGGTTGGGGTGGGGGGTGGGGTGAGGGGGCAGAGGGGACGCACTCTAGATAGTTTGCTGTTGTGGTGCAATCAGTCTTTTGAAAGTTTCTATGGATGGTGCCCTAACAATATTTTCTTCAAGGTGGTTCCAGTCTCTTACTGCACTAACAAAAAATGACTGTTTGAACTGCTCTGTCTGGCATCTGCTGACTTGAAATGTTCTTATGTTGTTTCTAATACAGTCAGAGATCGCATTGGTGGTATAGTAATTGCCAGATGTCCGTGGCCTTATGAGTCGTCCTGGTTTATGTGGAATTAGATATTCAGCAGATGGTATGGCCGGTACCAACCCCTCAACCACCTTGTAGAGGAAGATGAGGCGTAGATCACGTCTGCGCTGTTCGAGTGCTGGCAGTTACAGATTGTGAAGCATCTTGGTGATGGAGCCGGGTGTTCTGGAATTGTAATCGCCCGTTATGAACAGGGCGGATAGGCGCTGCACTCTTTCGAGTTTGTCAATGTGTTGTTTGAGGTAAGGACTCCAAACGATGGAGCCATACTCAAGGGCTGGTCTGATGAGAGATAGATAGGCATTCTTCTTGCATTGCAGGGGGCAGAAGCGCAGGTTTCTCCTGAGAAAGTCAAGGGTGCTGTGTGCTTTCTTGCAGGTGTGGGCAATGTGGGTGCTCCATTTCAGGTCATCAGAGAGTTGGATACCAAGGTAGGTGTGCATTTAGTTAATTGCTATTAATTTTTAGAAGGGGGAAGATGTGATGAGACCAACTTGTAGAGACTGAGAGTGTATCTATGGTTTTACCCACTATGAATATGCATGCATGACTCACATCCTAAGCATCCGGGAAACGACCATTGTGCAGAATAAACTGGCGGCACTTCTGCCAGAGCTCTCCCCACTGTAAGACGTGTGTCCTGTGGTACGCTCGCTTGAGGGATATTTCTCCCTTTGTCTATCCTGACATACGAGGCGTTGTGTGTATTGTGCGTCCTGACAAAACATGGTGTCAGAAGTGAAGCATTGATTTCTCCTGTGAAGTGACAGTTAAGTGTTTACAATGTCTTTTAAACCGCCGAAAAGCTTCAACTTTCGGGAGCCATCCCGGTGGCCGGAGTGGAGAGACTATTTCCGCCGTTACCGGTTAGTGTCAGAGCTACACAAGAAATCTGGTGAAGTCCAAGTGGCCAGCCTGGTGTACTGTATGGGCCTAGAGGCAGACAAGATCTTCAATCAACTCTTAATTAACGGTACAGGGTTGACGGCCGACCAACAGAAAGACTATACAACGTGGAACAGTGTTTCACGGACTATTTCGCGCCTAAACGAAATGTCATCCATGAACGTGCAGTGTTTCACAGACGGTGCCAACAGGTTGGGGAAAGCATTGAGGAATATGTGCGTGCTCTCTATGACTGTCGGAATTAGCAGAATTCGAGAATAGAGAGGCTACTATCAGGGACAGACTTGTGCTTGGAGTGTGTGACCAAGAACTTTCAGAGAAGCTTCAAATGGAGAGTGAACTTACCCTGCAAGGGGCAGTGCAAACAGCAAGGCACAGTGAAATGATCAAGTTGCAGCTAAAAACACAAAGAGAGAGTGAGAAGGAGGTGTCCGCAGTTTAGCCGACCTCATCACCGGTCTCGCGGCGGGAAACCCAGCAGGGGCGAGGCCATACCGCACCGCGTGGTCCCAGAAGTGAGAGGGGCGCCAGCGCCGCCAGCGCCGGATACCAGCGAAATGGCAACGAACGGGAGGCCTGATCCACAACTGCAGGTTTTGTGCGGGCTCTCACGCGAGACGGCGTTGCCCTGCCTACGGAAAGGACTGTAAAGCTTGTGGCAAGCAAATCACTTCGCGCGCTCGCAGGCCTGTAAGGGTAGCAAGTCTGTGAATGAAATTTTTGACCAGCGCCGCGAGCCGTGGGTGGAGGAAGGAGAGGAAGATGAGTACTACCTCTGCTCTATTACCAATGGTGATCTCCCTTGGACTGTTGACTTGTTCCTTGGCAGCAGTACTGCCACCTTCAAAATAGACACTGGGGCTGATGTCTCTATCATGTCACATGACACCTACGATGAACTGAAACCTCAGCCCCCAATACAGCCCACAAAGACAATCCTCCGCAGCCCTGGGGAACCATAGACTGTAAGGGGAGGATCCTAATAGAAGCAAAATACAAGGAACAAACCTTTCCTATCCCCGTGTACGTAGTGAACTCAAACCAGCAGAATCTCTTGAGTAGAGAAGCAGCATGCAGGATGGGTTTAGTGAAAAGAGTTGACTCTATCGGTTTGGTGAGCTAGACGGAAACCCAATAAAGTGCCCTCCAGTCAAAATACAAATAAAAGAAGACTCTGAACCGTATAGCGTTGTGACGGCACGTAGAGTCCCTATACCCCTTCTACCCAAAGTCAAACAAGAACTAGGGAAGCTTGAAAAACTTGGTGTAATCGAAAGGGTGGATGAACCGACAGACTGGTGTGCACCAATGGTGCCAGTTGCCAAGAAAAATGGTGAAATTAGGATCTGCACTGACTTCAAGAAATTAAATGCTGCAGTGAAGAGGGAGCGCTATATGCTGCCCTCAGTGGAAGATGTGATACACCGCTTGAAAGGAGCCAAAATATTCAGCAAGCTGGATGCGACGTCTGGGTTCTTCCAAATACCTCTAGACGACAGCACAGCAAAACTAACCACTTTCATCACACCCTGTGGTCGATATTTCTACCACAGATTACCCCAGGGTATCACTTCCGCCCCGGAAATCTTCCAAAGAACGATGGAAAACATTCTGGCAGACCAACAGAATGTCATCTGCTTCTTCGATGATATTCTTGTCTTCACCGAGGACGAAAAGGCTCATGAAGAACACTTGAATGCTGCGCTGATTACCCTTCATGAAGCTGGAGTTAAGCTCAAACGAGATAAGTGTTCACTCCGCAAGAAAGAAATCGACTTTCTTGGCTTCACTATCAATGGCCAAGGCGTCAAGCCAAGTAAAGGGAAGGTAGAAGCCATTGTCAAAATGCCCAACCCAGAGAACGTGGCAGACCTCCGTCGTCTGTTGGGTATGATAAATTTCCTTGGACGCCATCTGCCTAACCTTTCCTCAACGATCCAGCCAATGACGGAATTGCTAGAGAAGGATCGTGCGTGGGTCTGGGGACCACAGCAGGCCAGTGCTCTCAGCAAGGTCAAGGAGACACTGACTTCCGGCCAGACGCTGGCGTTCTAACGACCCGGAGAAGCCAACCATCGTCAGTGCCGACGCCAGCAGCTTCGGACTTGGTGCCGTGCTCCTCCAAGAACACGATGACATCGTGCGGCCTGTGGCATTCGCATCCCGCATGCTGCAGAAGGCCGAGCGACGGTATGCCCAAATAGAAAAAGAGTGCTTAGCAACAACATGGGCTTGTGAGAAGTTCGATCGCTACTTCGTCGGCCTGGAACACTTCAAAGTCGTCACCGATCACAAGCCCCTAGTTCCTTTGTTTAATAACAAGGACCTTTCAGAGACTCCCCTAAGGTGCCAGCGTCTCCTGATCAGGCTCATGCGGTTCAACTTCAAGGCCACGCATGTGCCGGGGAAAGCGATGCTGGTGGCCGACGCCTTGTCGAGAAGTCCTCTGGCCGCCGACACCTCAACAACACAGTAAGACGATGTTGAGAGACACATCGACTCAGTCCAGTCGTCGTGGGCGATTAGCGACGCTGGTTCAACAAAATCAGAAAGGAGTCCGAGTCTGATGTCTGCATCAAAGCTGCTACTAACTATACGATCAACGGCTGGCCAGAACACAAGGAAGATGTGATATTAGCAGCCCGTGACTACTATGTAATAAGAGGAGAACTGAGCATCCATGACGGTATGCTCGTGAAAGGGGACAGAGTGGTCATACCTTACTCTATGAGGAAAGAAATGCTACAAAGAATCCATGAAGGGCACATGGGGGTCACGAAGTGCCGAGAGCGGGCCGCGCAGTCTGTGTGGTGGCCGCACATCAGCAAAGACATTAAAGACACTGTCTCCAGATGCCGACAATGTGCGACATATAGGCCGGCGCATCCCAGTGAGCCCCTCCAACCATCTGCCTTCCCGGATCGCCCATTCCAGAAATGTGGCGTAGACATCTGTGACTATAAGAACAAACACTATTTGGTGCAGGTAGACTACTACTCTAAGTACATCGACATCGCCTATCTCCCGAATATCAGAGCTGCAGCTGTGGTGGGGAAAATGAAGTCCTCTCTCGCCCACCATGGCATTCCTCAGCAAGTGATATCGACAACGGAACTCAGTTCACATCCTGTGGAATTTCGGACGTTCGCGGAAAAGTGGGGGTTCCAGCACCTCACATCGAGCCCTCATTACCCCCAAAGTAATGGTGCCGCCGAGAGAGCCGTGAGAACTGCTAAAGAAATTCTACGGCAGGACGACATATTTCTCGCCCTCCTAACCTACAGGGCGACAACCCATTCCAGACCTTGGAGCAAGTCCCGCCGAGCTAGCCATGGGCAGGAAAATTCGCTCAACGCTGCCCATGCTTCCATCTCAGTTGGAGCCTCGCATCGTCACCCCTGCAAAGGTGCAGGAGCGAGACGCAATTGCCAAGCAACGGCAGAAACGCAGCTACGACCGCCATCACGGAGCCAAGAATCTCCCAGACTTGAAGCCTGGCGACCCTGTCCTCATAAAGACGGGCAGCGACAAAGCCTGGAAGCTGCCGGCGAAGTCGTGGAAGAATGTGCCCCGCGGTCGTACCTGGTCAAAACACCTGAAGGCCAGCTACGTCGCAACCGACGTCATCTGCAGCGACTGCACCCAGAAGCATGCAGACCGGACGATTTCCGTCGTCCCTCTACTCCCATTTATCTTGGGGGCAACACGAGGTCACTCCGAGATAAGCAGCAGCCACCGAGACAGCAGCCGCCGACCCGATCATCGCCGTGCCAGACAGCTCGCGACTAGCGCCGCCATCACCCAGCGGGCAGAGTAAACATCCCACTTCTGACACCATGTTTTGTCAGGACGCACAATACACACAACATCTCGTATGTCAGGATAGACAAAGGGAGAAATATCCCTCAAGCGAGCGTACCACAGGACACACGTCTTACAGTGGGGAGAGCTCTGGCAGAAGTGCCGCCAGTTTATTCTGCACAATGGTCGTTTCCCGGATGCTTAGGATGTGAGTCATGCATGCATATTCATAGTGGGTAAAACCATAGATACACTCTCAGTCTCTACAAGTTGGTCTCATCACAGTAGGGTTTGTGTGGACATACTGAAGGGGGTGTTACATAGGGAGCAAATGTAGCTGGTAGACTGCCGTGTACTAAGGGTGTAGCACTTGCTGGGGTTAAGCTTCATACCCCAGTCAGTGACCCAGGTTTCGAGTTGGTTGAGGTCTTCTTGAAGCTGAATATGGTCTTGTAGGGAGTTGATCTGGCGGTAAAGGAGGCAATCGTCAGCAAACAGGTGAACCTGGGACTTGACTCTATCCGGGAGATCATTGATGTGGCACAGGAAGAGGAGTGGGCCCAATCCACCGAGGTCTCTTCAGATGTCACATCCCTCTATCACGACGACCATCTTCATCTTCCATAACTTAGCCGACTCCAGTACCCCTGTTTGGGCTTCAGTGCACACATACATACAAAGTGACAGTTGTGTTTCCCTTCTGTACACAAAAACAAAGTGACAGTTGAATTTCCCTTCTGTACACACATACAAAGTAACAGTTGAATTTCCCTTCATGTATACAGTCAAAGGTATATCATACACTTTGCCTGAAAATGATTTAATTCAAAATCATTACATTCACGCGCAATCAGTGACTCGTCAACGTATAAAGCGACACCAGTACCTTTGGAATGATATCATTTTGATTCACAAAACGTTTTGAGTTTCCTTGTTTTTGATTCAGCTGATGCTCTGGTGGAAAGTGTAGCTAATGCCGTCTGTTCCAGTTGGAAAACAATTTTTTTTTTCTCGTAAAACAAACAAAAAACGATCATCATGTAGGCCTGCACGCATCCACGCAACACTGTAAAAACTTTTTCTCCTTTTTTAAAACTGTTATTTACATTATTTACATGCACATCGTTTGGATCGAGGCGAATTTACGAGGGTCCACGTGCAACTGCGCACGTTGTCCTCTGCAAGGTCAGGCCGTTATGACGTAAAGGTCGACTTTCAGTGCAAACGGAAGTTCGACCGATGTCATGGCCATGAGTGACTAGGTCTGTCGGTAGATGATGGAAACATACGAGTGTGATGTTGTTGTTATTGGTGGAGGCCTGTCGGGTCTGTCCTGTGCTCTGTATTTATCCGAAAAGGACAAAGGATTGCGAGTAATTGTAGTAGAGGCCAAAGGTGAGTCTTCAATCAATCGAGTTATGGTTGACACGTGTTAGCATACGGACTGAGTGAGATAATCGGAAGCAATAGACCTAACAGGTTGGCAACAATTCAAGATCGAAGGAGGAGTTTTATCCTCGTGTGAAGGATGTCCGACCTCAGAAGATGCAAAACTATGGATAGCCAGTTAATTTTCATCTTGCACCAGTTACTTTTACTGTAATCAGTGCTGACGTTCTGGCTTATCGTGCGGTTCATAAGTGTGTCATAAACCGGTAATGACACTATCATATATGGAAAACGAAAGTAGATCAACAGTCAGCGACTTTGAATATGCTTGCACTTTGCTTATTTTTGTACTCCCAGTTCTTATTGAACAGGGAGTACTTTACAATGGGAACGAAGAAATGCTGTCTGTCTGTGTGTCCATGATCAAAATGTGTTCCACTCACTCCAGACAAAACTTCTTGGCCGATCTTTTTGAAAATTTATAAATGTTCATTATGGGCAACCGATGATGCCCGATGTTTTATTTTACCAGAATACCCGTTACTAACGGCTATAACGGCCCAATACAGTTTTTCTTCTTTAAGGAATATCTCAGAAAGTACCAGGCCGATTTATAAGTAGCCTGGATGATCTTGTGACGAATCGGAGCCTCTTTCCACTGTTAAGTGATGTAATGCTGAAAATCTATTAAACTACCGTTAAAAACCGTTATTTTGCCGCTATTTTTTGTATATCAGTGGATTTCAATGAAATTTGGTATATAGAAAGGCTATCACACACAAATGGCACTTCCATGTAGTGTTTCAAAATTTGACCGTTAAAAACTGTTATTCTTGACATATTGTCTGATCTGGATGAAATTTGGTAGGTACATAGGCTTTAGCCCAGTGAGGACTAAAATACCAGTTTCAAAAGTGTACCTCAGTTAAACAAGCGTTAAAAACATTATTGTGGGTTTAATTAAAATTTGCTATATATAGAGAGGCTATCACACACGGTGTATAGAAAGGTTATCACACACAGTACGTGAAGTGTGCAATGAAATAGCCAGCCCTCTCTGTCTTCTGTTCAACACATCTATCGAGACAGGAATTTTACCCAAGGACTGGAAGACGGCCGAGGTGACGACAATATTCAAAAAGGGAGGTAAATCAGATCCAGGAAACTATTGCCCAGTTTCACTTACCTGTGTATTATGCAAAGTATTAGAAAGCCTAGTGAGAGATACTGTCGTTTCACACTTCACTGATAATGGACTCTATGCTGATTGCCAGCACGGTTTTAGGAAGAGAAGGTCATGTGTGACGCAGTTACTGCAAGTTATGGAAAGGCTTACATTTTATTTGGATGAAGGGGAACCTGTAGATATCATTTATCTTGACTTTAAAAAAGCTTTTGACTCAGTCCCACACGAAAGGTTACTTACCAAACTCGCTGTTTATGGTGTATGTGGTTCCATTTTGAAATGGACTAGTAGTTTCCTTAAAGGACGCACACAGAGAGTGAGGGTAGGTGATGCTAAGTCCGAAAAAGCAGAAGTACTGAGTGGTATACCCCAGGGTAGCATATTAGGTCCCATTCTCTTTACTGTTTTCATAAACGATATGCCCTCTACATTGCAGAGTATGTGCCACATCTTCGCTGATGATACCAAAATAATGAACACTGCAAGGGAAAACTCCACCATACAAAATGATATCAGCAAACTACAAGAGTGGTCAGAGACCTGGTGCTTATTTTTCAATGTGTCAAAGTGTCATGTTCTACATATGGGGAATAAAAATCCTGTAAATGAGTATGAAATGAAGCTGGGTAATAATGTTCAAAAGATTACAAGATGCAACGAAGAAAAGGATTTGGGTGTTACGTTTGATGAAAGCCTTGATTTTGACCTGCACATAAACCGAATTGTTGGTAGGGCATACCAAGTATTAGGAATGGACCAGCCGCCGTGGCGAAGTGGTTAACATCGCGGACTCCCGGCTGGGAGGTCGTGGGTTCGAATCCCATCAAAAGTCATGTGGGTTTTTCTGCCCCGACCAGCTCCTACCCAGAGTTGAGTTTGCTGCGGACTCAGTTGGGAAGACTGGGACCACACAGTCGAGTTTCATCCACTTAATGGATGCGTTTCTGAGAGTGTTGCTCAAATTTCCTGACCAACACTGCAGGTGCCTGTATCTCTCGGGCCTGGTTCATGCCGGGATATATTGTGAAAGGAAGCGTAGAGTACAGCCCTGTCATGTAGTCTCAGACCGAAATGGAAATCCGTAGCATCATCTTAATCATCCTCATTCTCATTGATCAGCATTAAAAAAAAATGTCTCAAATTCTGTGGCCATTCATGCGTTGCTCTCATGGTGACCTCAATTTTGATATATCCTCTCCACGTCTGTGGCTTTGGTTTGGTTCCGTCGGGGTCACCGATATCCGCGAGTCCATGGGGTCTGTCGGTGGACGGACGTGGTGGCGCCCTCCGGAGGGAGAGCTCACTCACGCCGGCTCCGCGACTAAGCAGTTATTGTTGTCAGTAGGGGGCTTAGTAGGTGGTGTCCTGCGTATGTTAGATCATAATAGGCGCCACTGAACACCGCCGAAGTGACTCGGCAGCAGTGCAGTGTCTCCTCCGGTGGGTTGCCTCTTAACGACTTGACATTGACTGCTCCCTGTGGATTGCTGGTGCCGGGGCTATGGTGGGGCCAACCGGGCTGTGAGTGTGGACGGGGTGTCGGAATGAGCGGCGTGGGTACACTGCCTCTGAGGTGGCCCAGAGGTTGGGACAGCAAAAAAAAAAAAAAAAAAGTATTAGGAATGGTAGAGAGAGCCTTCACATTTTTAGACAAAGATACTTTCACTACATTATACAAGTCCATTGTGAGACCGCATCTGGAATATGCAAATGTTATCTGGTGTCCTGCAAACCTAAAGAGGCAATCCATCCTGATCGAAAGAGTTCAGAGGCGTGCAACTAGACTGCTGAAGGAATGCAAAGAAATGAACTATTATGATTGACTAAAATTTTTGAACTGGTCTGCATTCACTAAAGGGTAGACGACTACGAGGTGATCTATACAGATGTTTAAAATTTTCCACGGATATGATGATGTTGACTTGCACTCCTTGTTTTCCTGATGCACCTGTGAATGTTACTAGGAACTCTGCACAGGAAAACTCTTTGTAATGCATGCTAGAACTAACAAGCGCAAATTCTCATTTTCTTTCAGAGTTGTTAACCCATGGAATGCATTACCTTCATCAGTTAAATTTGCTAAATCTGTGAATGAGTTCAAGAACCTGATCGACAAACTGCCCCAGCTAGAAGATCTATTTTATGGCTATGACGAGTAGAAACCCCATTAGGTACGACCAATCTAGATAAAAATAACCAGAACCAAACCAGGAGGGGACAAATATTAGACCTCGCGGTCTAGGCATAATCAAACGCCGTCCCTATTATTACTACTACTACTACACACAAATGGCACTTCCATATATATAGTGTTTCAAAATTTGACCGTTAAAAACCCTTATTCTTGACATATTGTCCAATTTGGATGAAATTGGGTATGCACACTGGCTTCAATTCAGTGAGGACTAAGATACCAGTTTCAAAAGCTTCAAACATGTTCTTGACATGTACATGTATGCATATTCAAGATAAACTGGGAGTACGTTTGTATGCTTTGCATCTTGTTGTTTGTTTGTTGTTGTTTTTCACCTTGCCCTTTGCGGTCGGCTGGGCTATAAGCAACATTATCTTATCTTACCTTGCCCCTTTTGGTTCTGGAAGTGCGTTCGTACCACAAACTGTGTGTGTGTGTGTGTGTGTGTGTGTGTGTGTGTGTGTGTGTGTGTGTGTGTGTGTGTGTGTAGTAACAGTGGTAGTGGTGGTGGTGGAAGGGTGCGCATGTGTGTGTGTATGTGTGCGTGTGCATGTGTGTGTGTGTGTGAAAGAGAGAGAGAGAGAGAGAGAGAGAGAGAGAAATACACTGGATGAAAATATGGTAGCTATATATGACATTGTCACACTCTTAAATTTGATCAGGTCTGTTGCTTATTTAAGTATGATTAATGAGAACAATCAAAATACACCTTTTGCAGTGTGTAGTTGTTCTTTATTTTCTTGTTCTTTGTTTTGTTGGTGTTTTGTTACTGTTATTGTTTCATTTTTCAAAAGTTTTTAGACTTGGATATGACTCCATGGCTTAAAACATTGTTCATAAGTTGAGTTAAACATTGCAAATGTTAGAAATGAATTTGTTACATGCACTAGGTTTAATCAGTATTGAAAAAAAGATTAAAGAAATGATTTTGACATAAAAAGTGACTATAAAAAAATCCTTGTTGAACTACTCTTTCTTCTTACATCACTCCAACACAAACACACTCACATGCGTACTCATAGATATGCACACACACACACACACACACACACACACACACACACACACACACTTGTGCGCTCACACACACACACGTACATACACACACACACACACACACACACACACACACACACACACACACACACACACACACACACACACACACACACACACACGTGCGTGCGTGCATGCACGCACACTTACGCACATCCAATGTGGAACACATAGACGTAGACACATACAGACAAACACACACACACACACACACACACACACACACACACACACACACACACACACACACACACACACACTCATGCAATGTGGAACACGTAGACACAGACACACACACACACACACACACACACACACACACACACACACACACACACACACACACACACACATACATACATACACACACACACAACACACACACACACACACACACACACACACACACACACACACACACACACACACACACACTAAAGTCAAATTATTTTCAGTCCTAAGTGGACAGCTATATGAATGTCTAGAACAATTTGTTGAATGTCAAAATGTTTTTTTTTCCTATTCATCATGGATGTCCATCATGGTTGATGAAGACGCCAGTGACTCTGCATGTGTGAGCGCAAGCCAAAGCTGGACACACAGATACTTCTGCACTCTGGGCATGCGACAGCTGTCATTGGGTCAGGTTTCCTCTCTTTGCTGGCTTGGTGCTTCTGGTCCAATTTCTGCAAAGGCTTCTCTTTGAACTAAATTGAAGCTGTTGACTTCTTTGTGGACAGCAAGTCGCCAGGCACTGCGGTCTGAGGCAAGTGTTTCCCAGCCCTGAAGCGGGATGCCACAGAAAGCTAGTGATACTTTCAGGCAGTCCTTGAAGCGTTTGAGTGGCCGCCCAGTGTTCCTTGTTCCAGCTGCCAGCTCAGAGAAGAAGACCATTTTTGGAAGTCGCGTGTCATCCATTCGTACCACATGCCCAACCCACCTCAACTGCGCTTTCATGATCAGCGCCTCGATACCAGCATCTTTGCTCTGCGAAGCACTTCTGTGTTGGAAATCCTGTCCTCCCAGGCGATTTCCATGGTCTTATGCAGGCAGTGGTGTTGGAACTGATCCAGAGTCTTCAGTTGTTCCTATTACTGTTTAGTAAACATGAATCTTGTTAACTCATTTTCTCTTTAAGATACTTTTGTTTATTTTCTTGTCTTTATTTAATTCCATAATTTCTGTGACTGATTATAAAACAAATATTTGAGTTTGAGTCAACACACACACAGTCCTGTACATACACAGTCACACACACACACACACACACACACACACACACACACACACACACACACACACACACACACACACACACACATATGCACACACACACACGCACACGCACACACACATGTACACACATGCACACATGTACATACACACACATACACACCGCGCGCGCACACACACACACACACACACACACACACACACACACACACACACACATACACACACACACACACACACACACACACACACACACACACACACACACAGTGACACACACATACACATACACACACACACACACACACACACACACACACACACACACACACACACACACAGAGTTACACACACACACACACACACACACATACACACACACACACACACACACACACACACACACACACACACACACACACACACACAGAGTAACACAGAGAGAGAGAGAGAGAGGGAAACACCCTGTGAGCAAAGGCAAAGAGTGGTATGTAAATTTGCAGGCAGATTAGGGGGCGCACTCTGACAGAGCAGCTGAATGCAGCAGATGACACCAAGGATTTCTGGGACTTGGGAGGAGAATGGGTTGGCAGGTATGTGAAAGTTTCATCTTCATTGTCTTCTGGATGGTTTGTGGAGCTCTCAGCTGTGAGTAGATTTTTTACTCCAGTAAAAAAAGCTTTGTTGGTGTAAAACGATAGTAATAATAGTAATAATGATAATAAGAAAAGAAAAAGAAACACCGGAAGGTGCTGGCAGGGGCCCAGAGAAGCACTGTATTCACCTGCCTTTTGAGCAGTCAAAAGGTGGATGAAGACAGTGTAAAACGATGGTAATAATAGTAATAATGATAATAATATTGGAAATGAAATGAGGCAGGGAACAGTAAACAATAAACAGTAAATAAGTGCGGTGACGTTTGCTCCCATACGAAAGAAAACCTAACACAGAGTAACTTTTATTCAAGACTGGCACAGCCTTTTAAACTTCAATAAAGTCAGACAAATACATAGACGAACAATCTAACAGTGGGGGAAAAAAACAAGCACAGGCCAACAACTGAACTGTCTTCATAGTAATGACTTGGCAAAGATTTGGACTTATGATTTGGCAAAGATTTGGACTTAAGGAGGGGGGGGGGGGGGGGGTGAGTTTGAAGATGGAGAAACTGGGAACATGAAATTAAGAAAATATATTACAGATATGGAAACTCTTCACTAGCTGCATAAGGGAACCATTGCAATCCCTTTTGAAGGCAGATATATTTGTATTGCCTGCTCTGAGGCCTTTCGTCCGCTGGGTCGGAACTCATCAGGGAGACATGGCTGGTTGTGTCTGCGCTCCTGGCATCAAATAGAGACACACCACGGTCCATAATACCATGGTGTTCTCACCACCAAGAGCGCAGACACAACCAGCCGTGTCTCCCTGATGAGTTCCCTGCCTCATTTCATTTCCAATTTTGTTTTGACTAAATTGAGGTTACTTGTATTTGTTTCTGTCCGTCTGTGTGTTTGTCTTTTGATCTCCCTTGCATCTTTTGCTGGATCCTCAAGCATAGGCTCAAAGATTGTCCCCTACATTTTATACTATTTGCATTTTATAATGTCTTTAGTTTTTCAGCAACTTTTTCCTCCTCACACTTTCGTTTGGTTTCATTTACTACCCTTCGCTGGCTGCTTTTAGGGGTGCTATTGGATTCTTTTTTGCACCCTTGGTGGTGAGAACACCACAGTATTATGGACTGTGGTGTGTCTATTTGATGCCAGGAGCGCAGACACAACCAGCCGTGTCTCCCTGAGTTCCAACCCAGTGGACGAAAGGCCTTGGAGCAGGCAATACAAATATATCTGCCTTCAAAAGGATTGCAATGGTTCCCTTATGCAGCTAGTGAAGAGTTTCCATATCTGTAATATATTTTAATTTCATGTTCCCAGTTTCTCCATTCCCCCCCCCCCCCCCCCCCCCCCCCCCCCCCTCGTCCTCCTTAAGTCCAAATCTTTGCCAAGTCATTACTATGAAGACAGTTCAGTTGTTGGCCTGTGCTTGTTTTTTTTCCCCCACTGTTAGATTGTTCGTCTATGTTGTCTGACTTTATTGAAGTTTAAAAGGCTGTGCCAGTCTTGAATAAAAGTTACTCTGTGTTAGGTTTTCTTATGGGAGCAAACGTTACCCCACTTGTTTACTGTTTATGATAATAATATATAATGAGAGAGAGGATTCAGTTGATTGTCACAAAGGTTTAATACTTGATTTTTTGATGTATGTTATGTTATTATTGGCTTGCTGTATCTGTAGTGTAAGTGAGCCTAATGGTGAATTTATGTCTGCATTTCAGTGAAATATCATGTGGTAGAAACAGAAACATGTCAAACTCTTCCTAGGGCCAATTTGACAGCTCTTTATGACCATACTTTTTTCTGTTGTTAATGTCAGCCTATTCATCTGTCTTAATTGTGGATTTCTATTGTTAAAAATTATGTTTTATTTTTATATTTTGAACAGTAAATTATGAATAATTAGGATTTAGACAATCTTCTTCTTCTTCTGCGTACGCAGGCTGATACTCCTGCGGACACTCCCTGTATAGACAGGCAAGTGTTAAACCCATCTGTCCAACAAAGGGAGTGGAGTTTTGTGTGTATGGCCGTTTTTTTATCTCGCCATGAAGGCAGCCATACTCCAAGTTCAGGAAATGATTTAGACAATGAAACGAGTTTTAGGTAGAATTTGTACAAATATCTTTTTTTCTGACTCTAAATAAATTGCTCCAAAGTGTGAACATGATATGAAATAAAGTGAAACAATGATAATGACAAAAGATTTTAAACAAGAAAAAAGTTGAAAGAAAGTATCTGAATACATTTATTTAGTCCATTGAAATGATAAAAAGCAGTGTTGCAATATGTGAGTGTCACATACACCACATTTTGTGCGTTTTTTCTTCTTCTTCTTTTTTTTTTTACATTACACAGACCACAGCCTCACCTGCATCACCTGCTGCACAAGTTTGGCATGGACACTTTCAATCCGGTCAAAGCCCATTCTGGATCTGTGGTCAACCAGGCCCCACAGCTGGCCATGCAAGCTCGGCTGGACATAGCCCAATTCACATGGAAGGTATGGACATAGCCCAGTTCACATGGAAGGTATGGACATAGCCCAATTCACATGGAAGGTATGGACATAGCCCAATTAGGAGATAAAATAATGTTGCTTATAGCCCAGCCGACCGCAAAGGGCCACATCAGGGCTGACATAGCCCAATTCACATTGAAGGTATGGACATAGCCCAATTCACATGGAAGGTATGGACATAGTCCAGTTCACATGGAAGGTATGGACATAGCCCAATTCACATGGAAGGTATGGACATAGCCCAATTCACATGGAAGGTATGGACATAGCCCAGTTCACATGAAAGGTATGGACATAGCCCAATTCACTTGAAGGTATGGACATAGCCCAGTTCACATGGAAGGTATGGACATAGCCCAATTCACATGGAAGGTATGGACATAGCCCAATTCACATGGAAGGTATGGACATAGCCCAATTCACATTGAAGGTATGGACATAGCCCAATTCACATTGAAGGTATGGACATAGCCCAATTGACATGGAAGGTATGGACATAGTCCAGTTCACATGGAAGGTATGGACATAGCCCAGTTCACATGGAAGGTGTGGACATAACCCACTTCACATGGAAGGTATGGACATAGCCCAATTCACATTGAAGGTATGGACATAGCCCAGTTCAGATGGAAAGTATGAACATAGCCCAATTGACATGGAAGGTATGGACATAGCCCAGATCACATGGAAGGTATGGACATAGCCTAATTCACATGGAAGGTATGGACATAGCCCAATTAACATGGAAGGTATAGACATAGCCCAATTCACATGGAAGGTATGGACATAGCCCAATTCACATGGAAGGTATGAACATAACCCAATTCACATGGAAGGTATGGACATAGCCCAATTCACATGGAAGGTATGAACGTAGCCCAGTTCACATGGAAGGTATGGACATAGCCCAGTTCACATTGAAGACCCGTATGGACATAGCCCAGTTTACATGGAAGGTATGGACATAGCCCAGTTCACATGGAAGGTATGGACATAGCCCAATTCACATGGAAGGTATCGACATAGCCCAATTCACATGGAAGGTATGGACATAGCCCAATTCACATTGAAGGTATGGACATAGCCCAATTCACATTGAAGGTATGGACATAGTCCAGTTCACATGGAAGGTATGGACATAGCCCAGTTCACATGGAAGGTGTGGACATAACCCACTTCACATGGAAAATATGGACATAGCCCAATTCTCATTGAAGGTATGGACATAGCCCAGTTCAGATGGAAAGTATGAACATAGCCCAATTGACGTGGAAGGTATGGACATAGCCCAGATCACATGGAAGGTATGGACATAGCCTAATTGACATGGAAGGTATGGACATAGCCCAATTCATGGAAGGTATAGACATAGCCCAATTCACATGGAAGATATGGACATAGCCCAATTCACATGGAAAGTATGGACATAGCCCAATTCACATGGAAGGTATGGACATAGCCCAATTCACATGGAAGGTATGGACATAGCCCAATTCACATGGAAGGTATGAACGTAGCCCAATTCACATGGAAGGTATGGACATAGCCCAATTCACATGGAAGGTAAGAACGTAGCCCAGTTCACATGGGAGGTATGGACATAGCCCAATTGACATGGAAGGTATGGACATAGCCCAATTGACATGGAAAGTATGGACATAGCCCAGTTCAGATGGAAAGTATGGACATAGCCCAGTTCAGATGGAAAGTAAGGACATAGCTCAATTTACATTGAAGGTAACCCTTTTATTGTTCATGGCCTTTCCAACAAAGGCAAGCGTGTTCAAAATTTAACAACAAACCCCAAGATTATTTTGTTAGCTTCATGTGGTTGAAAAATGTAGTTTGCACAGCTTTTTTGTGTTTGATTTAAAACAGCATAAGATGGGCGCTCCAGATTAACTTTTTATAGTAAGCACAAGGTAATAAAACTATGAAAGTTCTTTTTTGGATTTTGACCACAATGCCATATGTAATAGTTCAAATGTAAAAGCATATAACACATGCATGCACGCACTTATGTACTCACTGACACACACACACACACACACACACACACACACACACACACCACACTTTTCTTTCTTTCTGCGTATGCAGGCTGATACTCCTGCGGACACTGCCTGTATAGATAGGAAGTGGAGTTTTGTGTGTATGACCGTTTTTTATCCTGCCCTTAAGGCAGCCCTACTCCATTTTCAGGGAAGGTGCATGTTTTGTGTAATGTGTCATCCATACCAACGGCCAAACTGGCCTTCTCTTCTGAAAGTTGGTGATGGGATTTTACGTGTGTGTGCAAGATGTTATGCGTGCGTTCACACACGGAACCTTGGTTTATAGTCTCATTCGAAGGACTGTATGGGGAATGGAGTCAGAACCAATGTTAACTCCAAGGGAAAAATCCCCCTGTACCGAAATTTGAACCCGCAACCCCAGGATCATAAGTCCGGTGCTCTACCAACTGAGCTCCCCCCCCCCCCCCCCCCCATACACACTCTTGCAAACATACACAGTCACACACCAGGAATGGATTACAGGATAAGATTGCAGGTGTTTGCTCCCCCCACTCCCTCCTTTCTCTCCTCTATTCACCCCCACCCCCGACCCCACCTCTCCTCTCCTATCAAATATAAGTTTCATGTGGCTTAATGACTGCGTTTAGACATGCTCACTGAACAATTTGGCATTGGTATATATGTTTCATGTGGCTTTATGACTGTGTTTAGACATGCTCACTGAACAATTTGGCATTGGTAATGGATCATCATGCAGGTATGATCAAGAATGCTGTCATAAACAAAGATATCAGTTTGGCATTGGTAATAGATCATCATACAGCAGTGATCATTTTTTGTTGAAAATCTATGGCTCAAATGGCCCACTGTGACCAACTTCTATGGGCCATTTCCAAATTTTATGGGTCATTCCGTCAGGAATAAATAACTTCCTCTTTTTAGGAGGCATGGTGTTTTCTTCTTCAGACAGAAAAACGGCGACGCGCACACAACTTTTTGTGTGTGAAAAGCGCTCCAAAACGAGGCTCTGGGGTAGACGAAAGATTGCTTCTGATTGGGCAGACCAGACCGCCTGATTGTAGTCTCATCCAATGACATTTTACGTCACATTAGCTGTCGCTGGGTAGCAGACGAATTTTGTTGGGGAGTCTACAGACTGTGAGCACACTGCACTCTGTGTCGAAACTTATATAACAATGCACCGATCGGCGCACAGCTTAAGATTTTTATGGGTCATTATTGTTCTATTTATGCGCCAATGGCGCAAGGCACGGACATAAAATGATCACTGTACAGGCATGATCAAGAATGCTGTCATAAACAAAAATATCAGTTTGGCATTGGTAATGGATCATCATACAGGTATGATCAAGAATGCTGTCATAAACAAAGATGTCAAGGAGAAGCTTAGACTTAAATTGGGCTTTGGGGTCGGATGTGGCTGACATGTCAAACTCCTTTGTTCATAATCTGGCATCTTTGAAAGTGGTATTATGTGAACTGTTTGCAATTTTCAATGTGATGTTTTCCAAAGTCAGTCAGCTTTAGTTCGTCAGTCACTTGGTGGTGGTAATCTTTCTTTGGCTTATCTTAGCATAGCAGATGGAGCATTAAGAATATTTTGTAATGGAAGTGCTGCCTGTGAGTGAAAACGTTGCATGTGTCATTGGGTGTGTTTGTTTCTTCTCTGTGTTTGCACATTATATGCTGTATGTATACATGTGTGTCTTTTTTAATGTGAACATGAGACAGAGAGAAAGAAAGAGATAGAGAGAGAGAGTGTGTGTGTGTGTGTGTGTGAGTGAGAGAGAGAGACAGAGAGAGAGAGTGAGTGAACACTGGGAGTGCATCTGATTTGTACATCTAGTACATTAAACACTTTAAAAGGTAAACCTGTCATTTTCATTTGGATCAAGTACGAAAAAAAAAAGTCCAGAAGAAACTTGCCAGCTGAGTAGTTAGTAAGAATCCCATATTTTTTAAATGGCTGTGTAACACTTGATAGCTTGGACATGATACTTTTGTCATCAGTCACTGAACCTTAACTGTAACACCATTTCAAGTTCCAACATTTATTTTAGTAATATTACGTTTTTGCAGCTTCAACGGATGAGACGCAAACTTGCACTTGTAGATATCCAAAGTTCTGTTGAGGCTGTCACGTGGGATGGGGTTACGTTTGAGTCGTTTTGTGAAGACAATCTTTGGACACAAGGTGAGTAGATGGATGTCTTTAAACAAGAGAAACAAAAGCTTTTTCTTTTGAAGCTTAACTTCATGATTATGACTGCCAGAGAGTTATTGCCCTTTTGAATTCCTCTATGGCAGGGGAAAAGCAGAATTTCTATACTTCACTCTTTGCTGTGAAAACAGCTCACACACACACACACACACACACACACACACACACACACACACACACACACACGCGTATGTGAGCATGCGTGCAGGCACGCACACACACACACACACACCACACACACACGCATGCACGCACGCATGCTCGCCACACACACACACACACACACACACACACACACACACACACACACACACACACACACACACCTTTAAACATGTAAACGTCTGTTTGTTTTCGTATGTCATTGCGTACATGCATTTATTTGTTTTTCTTTTTATGTCAAATCCTGAAGATGGTCTATGACCGAAACACTGTTAACATGGTGACAGCCTTGATGTGGCCCTTTGTCGTCAGCTGGGCTATAAGCAACATTACCTAACCTTACCTTACCGAAACGTCGTAGTTTTGGGTTTTTTTTTTTTTTTACTATTTCAAAATCTTCTAAGCATCCTCAAAGACATTTTGCATTGTTTACAGAAGATCTGCAGTCAAAAATCTGTTTTGTATAGCTCACAGAAAATTAAGAGATAAGAAATAACTATAAAGGAAGAAGACAAATCAGCGAGATGTGGAGACAGAACCACTGTATTTCCACTTTTTTGCCCTCCACATTTCCACTGATTATAGGAATACTTGCACCCCACCTCCCTTGTAGCCCAACTACCTGTCAACCCTCCTCTCTCATGTCAATACAAGATAGACATTTAGTGATCACATCAGTCAGCTGTCAGTAGACTGGGCTCTCCAAAAACAAAAACAAACTAACAAAAAAAAGGAAAAGCTAAAACAAGAACACCATTAAAATCACCTGCTTTGTGTGTTCAAGCAGTAACAGAGCTGTGGTTTGACGACCACTGGCTCATAGCCAAGGTTTGACCATGGCTGGCTGATGTGGTGGGGGGGGGGGGGGGGGGGGGGGGCTCCACCACAACAGGATTCCATCACATTGCAGTTTGGATTCATTTGCCTTGTACCATTGATGTTAATGGATCAGCTAACTAATTGAATTATACTGGAACACTCCAACCTTTAGTTTGTTGAAAGATTGTGTGAAGAAATGGGATATGAACTTAGACGTGTGACTGTACCACAAAAGATACTAATCAGATGCATTACTGAGGCAGTCAATGACATAGGATAGATATGGGAGCAAGAGTTACCCTGCTTGTTTATTGTTCATTGTTTATAGGACAGATAGATTGAGAGGTATACAGACTGATGGACACAGAGACATTTGAATGTGATGTAGGCATTTGTATGCATTTTCATGTCATTTTAAAGGAAACAATAGTCATAGGAACGGCTGTGAATCCATACATCTGTCAAAGGCATTTTTGTTAACATTTAATAAAAACAAATACAAACACAATTGAAAACCTCTAAAACAATGTGTACACATGGCCTTATGTTTATTTAAACATGTGCTCAATTGCTCAAATTTTTTAAAATCGAAATTTGAGGGGAAAGTACTAGTTTTTATCAAAAAATCATATTTTTAGATTTTTGCATGGACCTTCACTTCCTGTTTGTTATGTTTGTTTGTGCCATGTGTAGGCTTGAATCTCTGGTATTCCTTGTGCCATGTGTAGGCTTGAATCTCTGGTATTCCTTGTGCCATGTGTAGGCTTGAATCTCTGGTATTCCTTGTGCCATGTGTAGGCTTGAATCTCTGGTATTCCTTGTGCCATGTGTAGGCTTGAATCTCTGGTATTCCTTGTGCCATGTGTAGGCTTGAATCTCTGGTATTCCGAACTTTGCATTTGACCTTTTTTCAAAATGTTCAAAAAGGGCCCCCAAGATATTTGTGCCAGATGGAATGCATTTTGAGTTATTCAGATTTTGTTAAAGATTTATTGCCCTGCATTTTTTTTTACCACAATTTTGATTAGAATCATACAATTTTGTTGCTACATTTAGTGTTAGAACAGATTTTATTAAAGTGAGTAAATTTTGGAATTCATAGCTTTGAGTTATTTACATTTATACAGCTTCAACTTTGACTTTGCGTTGAAATCTGAATGTGTCATTTCCTGTCGAGAATAATGCCTTCTAGTAATGATGTTGTTCCAGATGCAAAAAAGCTGATAGAATCAGCTTGCCGGTGCATGTTTGGTCTGACGACAGGGGAGATGACTCTGCTGTACTTTCTGATGTACGTGCAGTCAGCGGCGGTGTGGAGATTTTCAGCAAACCAGAACAGTTCAGTGGAAGGGAGTGCAGAGTGAAGGTAAAGTTTGTCTGAATGTTCCCACTATACTTTTGTGTCTGAATGTTCCCACTATACTTTTGAAATACATGTACTGTGAACTTTCTTAATATGAAACTTCAGTTATCATAAACAAGTCCTCATTTCTATTTTAAATCGTTCTTCCTGTCTATACTAACTTGTGAGTCATTTCCACGTGAGAAATGATAATGACTGTCCTGCCTTGTCTTGTCTTGTTGCTGTTATCATCACTGTTATCCAGGGTGTCACTTGTGTCACCATCAGTATCACTACCACTGCTTTGACTGTTATTCTTATCCTGTTCACAGAAGATAAGATAATGTTGCTTATAGCCCAGCCGACCGCAAAGGGCCACATTTGTTCACAGAAAAAAAAGATGTAAGAACCTATTGGAAAAATCAGTCAAGTGGTTTTGCATTCTCTGAAATCATGTGAACAAGGTCATTTTGCTTGTCAGTCTTCTTCTACAGAAACTGGTGCTGTTGCATACTTCTACATATTCTGTTTGTCAAAACCTGATTGGTGTTTTTTTCACTAGTCTCTAATTGTCCTGTGCACAGTACCAGCAATAATTGAAGACTCAGTAAGCATGGGACACATGCATTCCCACCCTTATTCCTGCAGATGGTTTTACATACGTTCATATGAAATATATGTGATATGGTCCTCAGCATGAATAATGAAAACTGTTGCTTCTCCAGCTCAGAGAGTCAGAGTCATTTCCTCTGTGTGCCAACAGGGAGGCATGCAGCAGCTGGTGACCCACATGGCACACGTTGTGGGCAGGAAGAACATCAAGCTGAACCAAGTGGTCACTCACATCGTTCAGGTCAGACTGACGTGACGGTGTCAGCCTTCTTATATGTGCATGTATGTGTGAAAGTGCTGGAGTGGATGTGTCTTCTAGGAATATTTATTGATCTGCATGTGTGTGTGAAAGTGTGCTGGAGTGGGTGTGTCTTCTAGGAATATTTATTGACCTCTGTGGAACAGAAAAACATGCTGGGGGGAAAGAAAACCCATTCCATTGTCAGTTTATACGAAGTCGCAAGCTTGACATCTTTTAATGTGAGGTAAGCTAAAAGAACAAACAAGTAGGGTAACTCTTGCGTCCATGATGTTTACTGTCCCCTGCCTCATTTTACATTTGCTTTCATGAGGTAAGCTAGTTTGCTTCTTTAGTTATATTGTATCTGTGGAAATTTTTTTATAGCTTTCTGTTGAAGCAGGTTAAAGACATAGAATAATAGAGAACTATTCACAATCCAGCATTTGATGTCAGTGATTATTATTTCCTGAAAAGGGGGTCATAAAAATATTTAGGGAGTCACCATTAATAACTGCTAGAAAATGTAGTGGAAACACACATACACACACACACACACCACACACACACACACACACACACACACACACACACACACACACACACAAGCGTGCTCTCGCTGGCTCACACACATAAATGCACAGAGAAAGGGATAGAAATACACGAGAAAAGAGGTGTATATAACAGAGATAGAATGTGTTTATAATAAAGTTGATAAAACATTCTAGACAGTGCTAAACATTATCTATTTATATTCGTGTTCCTGTGTTTTTAAAGTGTTATCTACTAACATAAGTAAATGTGAGCACCTACACTATCAGGATTTAACAGTGAAAGTTGATTTGTGGGATTACCTCTTCGATTATCGTCACAGAATTTCCACTAAGCGAGCCATTTCCTTCAATGTTGAAATATTTTATGGTATGACCAAATTCCAGTCGCCATGCAATGATCATCAGAAGCCCGATGGAACCTGCGATGAAACTGTAGACTGGCCATTCTTACTCTGTGAGCAGCACATTCGTACCTCCAGAACGAAGCCATTTTAATTATCCGAAATGGTCATGTCGCATAGATTGTTCGACTTTTGTTCTATTCGTTGGATTATCACCCACGAGCCACAGCTGAACTGTCGGACTTTGATTCTGAAAAGCCAAAATTCCTACAGTTTTCCATGCTTTTCCCACTTAGCTGAATCATGTGATCTTTTGGTCCAATCATAGACTGGATAGGCCTAGTCTATTTTGACAACTCTTGGTGGTTTTCAGTAGAGAAGAGTACTCAAGCAGAAGTATTCATCGATTCAGAACGATCTAAAGCGTCGAGGAAATTTACGTTTTTAACTTCAGTCGTGGTGGATAAGACGAAAGCCCTTTTGTGTGATGCACTGCTTGGATTTGTAATGCGTACAGGAGAAAATCAGTGCGTCACGGTAAATTTTGATACGTTTTTGTAACACACTGGCCTGAATTCCAGTGCGTCAGATGGGAAGTTTATGCGTCAGAGATGCGCATTTGTGCGTAAGAATTATCACTGGATGTGGATCTGCACCGCAGATATTGCCAGAAATTTTATGGGTTCGTCCCTGGACCACACACCATTTACGACAGAGTTTAGTTGAAATTGGTTCCATAGTTTTTGCATGTTCCTGCTATGGATCAGACAAACAGTCAACAGACATGACTGAAAATATAATCCTTGTAGCAGAACTAAGTAAGATGAATTTGACCATTGGTAACTATGTACAGACCAACGAGCGGGTGAAGGTGGTTACATCTAGCCGTATTCAGATCAACTGTCAGAGAGTCGTCATGGCAATTCCTCCTCATCACGCAGGTCAGTGACGCCATATACATTGAATTCTCAGTGTATGTCTCGTTGTCTTTTTTCCGTACTGTCTTTCTGTTTGTTTGTTTTTTTCTGGTTTTTTTTTTTCTCTCTCACACTCTTACCTCTTTTGAGTCTCTCTTTGTCCAGAAACAATCCCTTGCGGATGTTCCTGTCTTTCTCCTCCCTGGTCTGGTAGAGCACTTTATGTCTCTGTCTATCTTGTATTTCTCTTTTCCCCTCTGACCTTTCTCTGTGTTTATATGAGAATCAGTTAATTTTTTTTCTCCCCAAAAGAAACTTTTTACTGTCTATATTCATAACAAAAGCAACATGTAAATCACAAAACAAATTAAAGAATTAATATAATGGAAACAACCATTTTGTGCGTGCACACACATGTATGTACATGCACACATGAAAAATCACATGAAAATGCACAGTGACCGAGGCAACAATTTGTCCATGTATGTCATTCCTGCACATCATCACTAAGTGAGTGTTTACAAGCAGAATGTTACAAATAACCATTTTCATCAGAAATGGATGAAAAAAGGATCTATCTATATATCTGTCTGTCTATCTATATCTATATATATCTATCGATTTTTTTAATTTTTATTATTCATACTTGCCTGTCTAAACAAATGTTTTTTCTCTGCGTCATCGTGGAACATCATAATATCAGGATCGCCCCTCCCCCCTCCAGATGATATCGAGAGAGGTGGGAGAGCAGGGAAATACCTTTGCCTCATTCCACAGAAAGACACCCAGAGTGATAGCCCTTTGTGAGTTCACAACATTATGCCATGATAGAACAAGCCCAAGTTTGTCGTTTTCCTGGGTGGAGGAACATGTCTCTTTCGACTTTGTGATTTTCATCTTCGTTTTGCTATGGATTCCAACAAACAGCAGTGCAGATTTGCCTTTTTCTCAGATGAGGAAGATTCTTTTGTGAACCCGTCTAGGAGAATTTGGCTGAGTTCCTTAAGTTACTCTTAATCACTGCTTCACTACACCAATCATCTTCTTTGTTGTTCATCTTGGCTTTGCCAAAGCCCGCTTCAAAACCATCAATTTCCACAGCTTCTCAAATGTGTCCGTGTGACCAGTAGTGCTCAATAGAAGATTGCTATTAGACCTGTGTTTTAAGTATGAAATGTTCTCCTTTACACTGCGCATCTTACGTTAGGGGGGTCTGGTACTACTTGGTGTATGATGCGTGATTTTGATGTTTGTGTTAATTTCAAAGGTGGGCCACCAGTTTTGGCAAGAGAATCATCTGCCTCTCCCAGCCCCACCCATTTAGCAGCAGTCGGCCTCCCTGAGCTCCCGTCTGTGGCACGGCCAGGAGTGTGCCAGTGTCTGAGCCCAGGCGGCAAGCTCTTGGCTCAGGCTGGTGAAGCGCCAGGCTCACATTTATGGCCAGAAACCACTTCCCCCAAGAGAAGATATTAGGGCATGTGAAGTCTTCTGCCAGTTGCGCCCTCTGGTGAAGTGTAGCTGTCTCAGACAACTGTTGGATAACTTGCTGGGAGTAACAGACCATTTTTGGCAGATTTTACTAATGTGACATGTCAAGGTCATGGGAAGGTAGGGGGGTGGTGGTTGTGGTTGAGTGGCAATACGGAGCTGGAATGGCTCAGTGGTAGAGCGCCAGACTCGTAATTGTGGGGTTTCGGGTTCAAATCTCCGCGGGCCGTTCCAGTACAGGGAGATTTTTCCCTCGGAGTTAACATTGGTTCTGACTCCGTTTCCCATACAGTCCTTGGAATGAGACTATAACGTGAGGTTCTGTGTGTGAACACACACATAACATCTTGCACACACACGTAAAATCCCATCACCAACTTTCGGAAGAGAAGGCCAGTTTGGCCGTTGGTATGGATGACACGTTACACATAGCATGCACCTTCCCTGAAGTTGGAGTATGGTTGTCTTAATGATGGGAAAAAAAATGGTCATACACACAAAACTCCACTCCCTTTGTTGGGTAGATGGGATTAATCCCTGCCTTTCTATACAGGGGGTGTCCGCAGGAGTATCAGCCTGCGTACACATAAGAAGAAGAAGAGCGGCAATACATCAGCAGTGATATTCCTCACTTGATCATCTGTCTACCCTGCCACTATCTATTGCTCATTTGATCAGTGCATTTTTTGTCTTGGCTGTTGGTTCATACTCTCATGTACATGCCCATTTTGTCTGTATTTTGTTCTGGCTCTTGGTTCAGAATGGCGTTGACATGCCTTTTTCTCCACAATGATGCTGTTTATTTAATTATTTGCCCACCCTGCCAGTTATTATTGCTTTTTCCTCCATAGTTACCTGTCCAAACAAAACGGCTTATTCCTACTTTGGCTTGGCTCTTGGTTAAAGCTGCCACTGACATGACTGAATTGTACAAAAGGTTCATTTCTTCCGTGTTATGGGGTGTCTTGAGTTGGTATTAGTTGCACCTTCAGCACTTACTGTTTGGGTCTTCTCCTTTTCCTGATTCTCCTAGTGTTTTATTTTGACTGATTTTTTACTTACACTTGATCTATTTTCCCCTTGGAGAGCGGGGACTATCTATTTCGCTACCAGATTATTGAAGGAGATAATTTCTTAATGGCTGTTAGAGCTTCTAGAACTGAGTAATTGATAGGGAACTGCGTAGAGACATTCTCATAAGAAAAGGGCTGTAAATGTCTCAAGTGAGCGTGCCACCAGCATTTCGGATACTCAGGCATTTGTGTGGACATGTAAGTATAAGAAGAAGGAATTTTACTGATAAAAGTAGTTCTATCATCTACTAACCAGTCCAGACACTCCCTCGATGTTGGAGTGTGGCTGCCCACATGGCAGGGTGATCAAAAACGGTCACACAGATAATGTTTCATCCATAGCTGATGCATTTGTACCATCGTGTTCAAGTGCTTCAGCTGTTCAGATGATCCCTGAGTCTTTTAGTCAGGGTACAGCAACAACAACAAACAACTGTCCAAACACCAGGACACCTTCCTGTCTCCCCGCTAAGAGCAGAAACCAACCTATTATCAGGGCACACAGTTGTGAACTCACTAATGGTGATCACTCTGGATGTCTTACTGGGGATGTGGATGAGTTACTGAAATAGATCCCTGCAGTCTCATTTTACTTCTTTTTTTTTTTTTTCTTTTTTTTTGGGGGGGGGGGGGGGGGGGGGGGATCTTGATGTTATGGCAGTGTTCCACCGTGAATGGGGTAAGGCATCTGTATGGATAGGTAAGTATTTCATAAAACTGCTTTTAGTAGTAAAATTCATCAATCTATTTATCTGTCTGTCTGTCTGTCTGTCTGTCTGTCTCTCTCTCTCTCTCCTCTCTCTCTTCATATATATCTCCCCAATATATCTTTATATATCTGTACCTGTCTCATTCTGTCTGTCTCTGTCTCTGTCTCTGTCTCTCTCTCTCTCTCTCTCGCTGTATTTTTAAAAATAATTTTTGTTTGGAAATAAAGACTTTATTGATAGGAAACATTCCATTTTATTTAAAGTACTCATTGTTAGGAATGCATTGATATCAAGCAGTATGTCTTTTTAATTAGTTAGGAGTGTATTTATATCAAACAGCATGTCTTTTTTCCATCCTGTTAATACTAATCTTAATTTTACGAGTTGTCATTTTGTTCACTGTTGTCAGTTACACCCTTTGTTTTTCATTTTGAATTTTACGTTGAGATTAATCGTTTTGATCCACTTTAGCCTTTTATTGACTAAATTTGTGTTCTTGTCAGAATACGTATTCCAACCGATATGTTTTCATTTTTTGTTTCTGTTTCATTTTTCAGCCAGTATAATTCAGTCCCCCTTTCCTCAAATGGTTTTTTTGAAAGTGTCCCTGGCTTTTTTTGTAAATTTGCTGTGACATTTAAAAGGTGATTTGTGACTTTTTTTTTTTTTTTCAAAACTGTTCTATATTTTGGAAAACAGTTAAAGCCCCTGTGCCAAGACCACGTGGTGTTTTAATGTGTGTGGTTGTCCCGGGGAAATGGAGAAAGGTGTAGTAGTTTTAAGTAATTAAACTAAACTCCCCCGGTAAATCTTTCCCCGATCTTTCATCCAAACTGAAAAGGATAAGATTTTCCATCTCTCTTGGATATACCATGAAGACCAGAGTGGTGTGGCTGCTGTCATAGGTCAAGAGGGGGAAAATTTCTTGCCTCGCTTTTATGCTCTTTGCCTTCGTCAGAGTCCCGCTTGCTGAGGATGGTCACTGACCACCTTCAAGCACTGCGGTCACTGTGTGCCCTTTGTCAGAGTCCCGTTTGCTGAGGATGGTCACTGACCACCTTCAAGCACTGCGGTCACTGTGTGCCCTTTGTCAGAGTCCCGCTTGCTGAGGATGGTCACTGACCACCTTCAAGCACTACGGTCTCTGTGTGCCCTTTGTCAGAGTCCCGCTTGCTGAGGATGGTCACTGACCACCTTCAAGCACTGCGGTCTCTGTGTGCCCTTTGTCAGAGTCCCGCTTGCTGAGGATGGTCACTGACCACCTTCAAGCACTACGGTCTCTGTGTGCCACAAGAGAATCGTTCAGATGACTGGGCTCCCCTCTCAGGTCACCATGTGTGTCAGCTTGTTGTCTGATGATTAGATGTGTGCGGCCCACTGCCAGCACGTAGCCTTTTCCCATTTGCGAATCATTGTGTGGGTGCCTTAAACCTGACAGTTTGACACCATCGGGGGTAGAATGCTGCAAACAGACAGCTGACCAGTAAACAGGAGGCAGGCAGAGACCTGTCATATCAGCAGGAAAGTGTGAATGCCTCTGACACACGCACTGAAACAAGACTTGCTAAAGGCAAAGACAATTATCCTGTCCCTTTTTGATCTGTGGTGCTGGTCTGACAGGACTGATGAATGAAGGTCCTGCATGCAGCATACACTTGATCTACGTTGAAGAACTGCAGCAGATTGGAAGCTTTCAGTTGGCACCAGATCAGCCGATGACACTGAACCTTTTCAAGGCCGTCAGACACACAGAGAAAAGCATCTCCTTACAAAGAAATGAAGACAATTGAATAAATTATACCCTGAAAAAAGAAAGAAAGAAAGAAACAAAAACCAGAATATGACATGGCAGCTGGACAGTTTTCATCTTGTGGCATAGAAAATTAGGTTGAGAGAGAATGCCACAAGATGAAAACTGTCCAGCTGCCATGTCATATACATTTTCATACTTTGATTTGGAACTAAATCAACCTGAAGACCACAAACAAAAAGAATTCTATAATTTCTTGTCTAAATTGCACTGTGATATATAAAACCATTGAGTTTCATTAGGCAAGATGCAGTTGTGTCCAGTGCTGTGAAAACGGAAGATTCCAGTTTACATTTATCATCAATACATTGAATGAAACAAAGAAGTATGATTTGTGAACATGATGGAAATTTGACTGCCTGAATTGTTATAATATATGGAGGGTGTTTTATGTTGTTTATAGTACTGTGATATGTCTGATTTGTTTTCAAGAAAATGTCTCCTTTTGTTGATTTATGATGTAGTTGCACAGCACCAGTATTGGTTTTGTGTTTGTTCATCCTGAACAGGATGTATTTTATACTGTGACTGATGTAATAAAGTGGTTTTGATAGCAGCTGGATTAAGCAGACAACTTGGCCTGGATTTGGGACATTTTTTGCTGTCAGAGCTTACAACTTTAGCGGAAAGCACATTTATCCATTAATCCATGAACAGTTGACAGAGGTCAGAGTCAAAGCCAAAATATTGCTCTGCAGTCTGTTGATTACAGTATTAATTCATTATGAAAATGAATCGCATTACTGTAAAAATCACTTGGTTTGATAGCTAAATTTTGTGAGAAAAAAAGTGTTAATCTGTTACAACAAATTGATGCAATACATTGTTTACGGTTGCAAAATTCAGAATGACTTGATTTTCAACTGAAATGAATTCAGCCATGAATAAAAGAATGGCAACTTTTAGTCCCAGGGCAAAACAACTATATGCCAAAAATTCCCATTCCGCTAGCAGCACAAATTCACCTAGCACATAAGCAGAGCCAGGGCACACAGAAATACACAAGGACATTTCCCCGAGACAAAGAAACGAAATAGGACACTTCGTAAGATTTCTGGAGATCTGCTGTTTTTATTGGCTAAGGATTGGTAGATTGGGTATTGTGGTAAAGATCAGAGACACACATCCAGATGCAGCATTGGTTGAGAAAGATAAGATAGAGTTTCATGTACTGGATTTCAGGAACAGAGTCTGAGAGTTTTATTGAAAGATCGATATTGAATTCATGGTTATAGTGAGAGGCAGAATGTCGTGCAAGTCTGGGTGTAATAAGAAAATTGATGATTGGAAATGTGGTTTCGTGATATGGATAATGTTTATTATCTGTTGGTTTTATTCATTAAGAGAGTGTGAGTTTACTTGAAGCATCTGATTAGGCTTAAAGCCCTCCTGGAAAATCATCCTTGATTTGCCAAGTTTTCAAATGGTTCTGTTGTTCCACATGTTACCAGGCATTCTGGGTGGAGGAATCAAGCGACAAATGCTACGGATTTCAGTCTGTGTTGGAAGATGAGGAGGCAGGCCCTGTGGGCATTGTGTATGATGCCACATCAGCAAGAGGCAACCCTGCCCTTGCTGGTTTCATTTCTTCACCGCAAGGCTTTGAGGACGAGGTAAAGCGGTCGTATTAAACTGTAGTCACTTGACTGTGATACCTTTAATTTCTTGTACGGCAAAAAAAAAATCCAATTCTGATCTTAACTGGATTTTTTTAATAGAAATTTATTTGAGCTGCATTTATTTGGCATTGCTAGCAGCCTGTTTTCATCTCTTTTAGTTATGGAAGAACTTAACCACAGAAATTGTCATATACAAGATTTTGTTTAAGTGACTTAAAAATCATTCAAAAGTTTTAGTTCTCCACTTGCTTCAACATGACTTAAACTAAGACTTCAGATTTGGTGGCTGTGGGAATGCTGGTATCTTCATAGCTTCAAGTCTGAACAAGTATACTAGCACAGTTTATATTTCCTAGAAATACAAATATCACCACAGCGATACAATAAAAGTTCTGATAAATCTTGAAGTTGGCCTTTTTATCATTGCTTGGTACTTTTCTGTATGTGTGTGTGGATTTATCTGTATTCCACTTAAGCACAGTGTTTAGTATACTCTTCATTCTCATCTAATGATCAAGTGTTAGTTCTGGATTGTTGCAGCCCAAACGTCGACAGATCGCAATCATTGACCTCCTGGAAAAGGTGGTGGGTCCCGAAGCTCAGAACTTTGTGGACTTCAATCAGCGCGACTGGAGCCGGGAGCCCTACAATGGAGGCTGCTTCCTCAAGTCCCTGATGCCTGGCACCACCAAGTACTTCAACAGCGTGCTGAGGGAGCCTGAAGACAGGTACTGTAATGAAAACAGAGCAGCCAGCCTAGGAGGGAAAAAGAAGGTTACCTAAACTTTTTGGTCAAAGGGATTGTGCATGCAAAAGCTCCTACGTCGAAGGACTTATCACAAATTTGTAGGCCAAGAAGCGCACACACACAAAAATGCTGAGGGATTTATTTCAAAATAACTATTTATTTACACATAGATATGCATACTGGCTGACAGCCATTGTATTTATTTATTTATTTTATAATTAACAAAGATGTGGAGGAAACAGGAACAGTATCTGGTCTCCCTTACCTGCTGGTTGCCTTATTCAGAGTCCCATTCACTTGTTTAGGTCAGTAACTACTTCAGCACACCACGGTCACAGTGTGCTGTAAGGAAGGTGCAGTGCGAGGGAAGACTTCAGTGGGATGGGCTGCCCTCTCAGGTTATAACATATGCCAGCTCCTTGTTGTCCACTGTTTAACAAGGGCTGGCCTACTGCCTGCATGAAGCCTTTGCCCACACTTGAACCACCACGCGTGTGCTTCACACTGGACAGTCTGACACAAACCGCTGTGAAGTGTGGTGAACACACAGCCGACCCATGAACAGGTGGTAGACACAGAGCCAGTGGAATGCACAAGAAGTTTGCAATGGTATCAATGTGCACAACAGACTCCAGCTGGGGAAAGGCAAAGATAGTGACCCTCTCCCTGCTGCACCTTTGTCAAGAACTACTGCACCCATGATTATTGTCCACTTCTTTTTTTCACTTTTTATGAGCTGAAACTTTGGGGGCCGGAATAGCTCAGTTAGTAGAGCACCGGACTCGTGATCCTGGGGTTGCGGGTTCGAATTTCGGTACAGGGGGATTTTTCCCTCGGAGTTAACATTGGTTTTGACCCCATTCCCCACACAGTCCTTTGAATGAGACTATAAACCGAGGTTCCGTGTATGAATGCATGCACAACATCTTGCATACACGTAAAATCCCATCACCAACTTTCGGAAGAGAAGGCCAGTTTGGCCGTTGGTATGGATGACACGTTACACATAGCATGCACCTTCCCTGAAGATGGAGTATGGCTGCCTTAATGGTGGGATGGGGGCCAGAATAGCTCAGTTGGTAGAGCGCCGGACTCGTGATCCTGGGGTTGCGGGTTTGAATTTCGGTACAGGGGGATTTTTCCCTTGGAGTTAACATTGGTTCTGACTGCATTCCCCATACAATCCTTCGAATGAGACTATAAACCGAGGTTCCGTGTGTGAACGCAATTACAACATCTTGCACACACGTAAAATCCCATCACCAATTTTCGGAAGAGAAGGCCAGTTTGGCCGTTGGTATGGATGACATGTTACACAAAGCATGCACCTTCCCCGAAGATTGAGTATGGCTGCCTTAATGGCAGGATAAAAAACCGTCATACACACAAAACTCCGCTGCCCGTCTATACAGGCAGTGTCTGCAGGAGTATCAGCCTGCGTATGCAGAAAGAAAGAAAGAAAAAAGAAAGCTGAAACTTTCTTGTAGAAAATGTTTTATTGATATCATTTCTTCAAAGTTGACAGCTGTGTTCATTTTTTCCCATTTGTGCCTTGTTTTTTTTTTACCAGTTTTTGGGTACCCAACTCTGAGTGTCTTTTATTATGTTGAAATGTAATAAATGGGTGTGAACAAAACTCTAAAAAGCGTTTTTCTGTACAGCTGGTCTTCAGAGAAGCTCTGCCTCTACTTAAGCAAGTGTTTTTGCTCTGGGAGCCGGAATAGCTCAGTTGGTAGAGCGCCGGACTCGTAATCTTGGTGATCCTGGGGTTGCGGGTTCGAACCTCCGCCGGGGCGTTTCGGTACAGGGGGATTTTTCCCTCGGAGTTCACATTGGTTCTGACTCCATTTCCCATACAGTCCTTCGAATGAGACTATAAACCGAGGTTCCGTGTGTGGATGCACGCATAACATCTTGCACACACGTAAAATCCCACCACCAACTTTCGGAAGAGTAGGCCAGTTTGGCCGTTGGTATGGATGACACGTTACACATAGCATGCACCCTGCGTGAGAAATGGAAAGAATGAAGGAAGTAAGGAAAATGAGTGATCGATATTGAACGATACTGACTGGATGACACGGGAAACGACTGAATGAAGCGCCAGCTGGCAGCTCTTCAGTCGGCACTACCCAGGTAGGCAGCCCGTTGTGTAAACGAGTGTTGATTGTAAAGCGCTTAGAGCTTGGCCTCTAGCCGAGAATAGGCGCTATATAAGTATTCATTATTATTATTATTATTATTAATTCCTTTACTCTTGAAGGGAGTCGTCCCCTCCACCACTTCTCTCTGCACACCACCACCACCTCTCCCAGGTCGCTCTTTCTTTCTGTTCTGCCTTCTGTGTGTGTGTGTGTGTGTGTGTGTGCTGCCTGATTTTGAACTTATACCTCCAGGAGGGTTTGGCTTCCTGTTAACACTTAGCTGTTGGAATCCTGTTCCATTTTCAAGTGTTTTTTTAAATTTTATTCATGAGCCAATATGTATGTTTTCCAGAATTCATTTTGCTGGCACAGAGACGGCAACCGTGTGGTGTGGTTTTATGAACGGAGCCGTCCAGTCAGGCTACAGAGCAGCTAGTGAGGTAAGAGCTGGGTGATGTAGTGTGAAGTGAATGATTCATAGTGGGGTTTTTTTCTGGTTCACTGTAATCATTTCATAAACAACTATTGGCATGCCCATGTTAATAACATTCCATTCAGAGCGACTGGATTGTTAGTGTCAGTTAAAAGTTTCATGAAAGCCCAGCAGACCACACAAGGTCCTTTCAGGGCTGTCACCAGGTAGACAGAGATGGGAAGCCACCCCTGTCATGGGAAAGAACAGACTTGTACAGTGTTAAAACAACCATTTATAACTCCGTGAATGAAATACTGCTATTTTGAGATCAATAGAATGCTGCCATGTTGGGTGTGTGCCAGACATTCCTCTAGTTAATTGCAGCCAGATCAGAAAACTTAAGAAAACCATTACAAGATTGCCGTTTTGATCATAAGAAAGGTACTGTGAGAGTACACTGTTCAGGACACGGTGGTTATCTTTGATCATATTCTGCCAAGCTAAAATGTGATCTATCAGTTTTTTTAAAAACTATTTTTGCCAGATCCACTTTACTATTGATTGGAATGCAAGGTTTCTTTATCATTCCAGGTTTTGGATCACCTTTGATCATATTCTGCCAAGCTGAAATGTGATCTATCAGTTTTTATTTAAACTATTTTTGCCAGATCCACTTTACTATTGATTGGAATGCAAGGTTTCTTTATCATTCCAGGTTTTGTATCACCTTCGTCCGCACATCATCGCCTCCCCTGACCCTGAACGAAGTGGCGATGGTGAACCAGTGGTGCTGTCATGTGACCAGTCTTTCTCCCCAGGAAAAAGAATGGCCTACGTTGCTCTGGGGGTGGGCATTGCCTCCTTCGTGTATTTCCTGCTGGCGTCGGACCGCGTGCCCAAAGCTGGCATCGTGAACAACATACGTTTGGTGCTGGAGCATATGAAGTTGGATCAGTAGCATTGTGGGACTGCTTCCGATTTTAATTCTTGGGTATCAAATGAAAATGGCATTGTAAATAAGGAGCAGTGTTCCCTGCAAATTATCTTGGATGATGTGCAGATTTATTTACAGAAAAGGTTATTTGCATGTTCTGAGTGGAGATCGTGTGTGTCTGTCCTTCAGGGGCACCATTATATTGCATGAAAGAACGTATACATGTGACCTTCCACCACAAAACCAGTCTTAACGCGATTTTTGAACGTTGTGAGATATACATATATTTAAAATCCACAGATTTTTCTGATTAATTTGATATAAAAATGAATGCTATAGGGCAAACAATAAGAAAGTTGTGGTCATTTGAAGTGGGTTACTGTGCCAATGGCCATTTTGAGAAAACGGCTTCTTAAGTTTTTGCTATCATCTCCAGCATATTTTCCTTAGCAATGGCATCTTACTTTTTACCATAATTATTTTTAGATGACACACAGAGAAACCGAGAGAGCGTCACACACGCTTTCGAACGGTATATAACACGATGGGGTTCTGTAAGGGTTGCGTTAAGTTTTAGGTGAGTGAAAATGGGTCATTTTGCGTTAGAAGTAGTTCATTTTGATTCGAGGTTAGGCTTTTAAATCTCAATTTTAACTAATGTATTGGTTGTTTTGGAGCAAATGGATAGTGCCACGTGAAAGCTTAGGGTGTAAGGAACACATTTCTGCAAAAAAAAAAGTCAAAATGCCCCAGGTAGACCCTCACCAGCTATTTTCAGCTGTAGCCGTGAAGTGGGCCGCGCGAGTTAAGACTGGTTTCGTGGTGGCAGGTCACATATTCTTTCCATCTATGCCTCTTGGTCATGTCGGGTCTTACAGATCAAAACAAGTTATTTCACAAACAAATGGCAGTCTAGTTATTTTCAGAGTAGGCAGGTTTTCCAGCTGCTGAAACATTGAGGTATTCAGAGAACCTAGTCTGGGGTTTGGTGCTAATACATTTCTTTCATATTCTGGTAGTTTTTTTATCAAGTGATTATGCATTGTCATCTGGAATAAGTAGATACATGACTCTCCTGAACACACTTTTGGTTTACCAGAGAAGAAAAAAAAAGGGAAGGGGGGATTTCAGATTGATATTCAAATGTGGTTGTCAGGGGGAAAACGACAAAAAGCTAGTCCATCGAGGTATCTACGAGTCATTAGTGAAATACACCAACATATTAAACCAAAATGGCATGTGGTTACCAATAAGAAAAATTAATCCGGCCCATCTTTTGTAGTGGCAGATGTTTTGGAAGTGGTGTCATAGGAATGTGCCCTGTTCACTGCCGTCATATAGCCATCAGTGTGCATTTCTTTTATTGGTGGTCAAGTTTGATTGTATTTATGGAATGTCTTTCCTCTCTCTCCCACTATTCCTCTGTTTCTTCATTAAAATGTGGAAGATGCCTTCTATCTGGAAATGAGTACTGACCCAACATTTCCTGTTCATAAACTTTTACAAACACCTGTTCCTCACAGTTGAACCCGTTGGTTTGTACTAAAACATTCTTGCCAAAAGAACAAACAACTGATTTGAAAATGGCTGTTCATTGCAAGATCCTTGTCAAATGTACTGCAGCTGTTTTAATGATGGTCGTGTTTGGTTTTATTTATTTTATTGCATTGAGGAAAGTCACTTCTGTGAAGGCTGTGTGTATAAAAGTAAGAGAAAGTTGACACATGTAAAATGAAGCGCAAAAGATGATACTAATAAAATGTTATGAAAACACTGAGTTTGTATCGTGTCCAAATTTCTATTTTCTTTTTTTTGCTGTCATTTTTGTGCCACTTCATGCTGCCCATTCCCGCCCTCCATCCACATCCACACCCTGGCTCAGCTCATTCAATCGCAGATGAAGGATAATAAAGGTGATGCTTTGGAGGTCCATTCTGGTGTGAGACTGCATGACGGGGCACTGCTCTGCACTGACTTTCCCAGTATATCCCAGTGTCAACCAGACTTGAGATATGCAGCCTCCTGTAGTATCAGACGAGACATTTGAGCAACACCTTCAGACATGCATCCATTACGAGGACAAAACTGATGTGGCTTCAGTCTTCCCAACTGAGTGGACAGCAGACACAGCAAGGGCAGAAGCTGATTAGACATGAAAAATCCTACAGATTAGTGGCTCTGATGGGAATTGAACCCACAACCTCCAAGCTCAAAATCTGAGACCTACCCATTGTGCCACAGCAGCTGGTCCGAATTTCTCTCCTTTTTTTTTTTTTTTTAAACTAAAAGGCACATGCAGTCAAAAGGAAATCAACACTAGTTTATGGATGAAGTCTTTTATTTCTCTACATTCACATTGTCATGACGCATGTCTGCACACACAGAGATCTTAACCACAAGAGCAAGAGCGAGCCATACCAGTATGCAGCCACATGCACTATAACCATGCAATAAATGAGCAGAATAAAATCATGTGAACAACATCGAAGTGACAGCAGCGATGATCCGAATATCAAGTCATGTTTGCTCAGCAAAGAAGTTACGTGAGGAAGTAACACATGCATGACATACTATCCCACGTCCATCCAGTGCATATTTTAAATTCTGTGAGCAAATTTGTTTTCGTTGATTGTATACCTTTAACTATGGCATCCAAGGCAGGAAGATCATTTGGTTTGTGAACCAAAGCTTAATGTTCTGCACAAATACAACTTTATTGTTTTAAGTATTGGAATTAAAACTGTGCAACGTATCAAAGTATGTTGTTTCGTAGTTGTTCATGTTTCCATTGCATAAAACAGAAAAGCATAAACATTGGTCAATGAGGAAAGGGTATTTAATGCAGAACTTTGTGAAAACACAGTGGAAGAACCAACATGTAATGGTGTAAAACATCAACATTGGCTGTAACTTGAATACTGAAAGACCAGGTGCAGTGGCAATGAAACATACTAGCACTACATATTCAAAATACGACATGAAACACAGACTGATTTGGCATGATTTTGCAGTGATTCTGTACATATAACTTGGGCTCCTCGAAGATTTTGAATTACTGTATACATGGGTAAAGAACATTCCACTCACGCTTTCACAACTTCACTGGTGCATAATCATGTGTGAAACATGCTGTTGAAGGGGAAAATGATAAACTTGTTTTGACCTGAATAAATAGTTTTCACAAAAACAGAAAAGGCCCCCAAACACCGGTACCCCCTCCTGTCCACCATGGCATGATGGGGTCTCATGACACCGAAGCTGTTTGTAAGCTAAACATAAGGAGGAAACGTGTGCTAGATCGTCTGAAATGGGAGTCATCTGAAAACACGGCTTTGCTAACATGCAGTCTGCATGTTCATTTGCAAAGTAGGAAGCACCACCACTGGATTGTCAATAATTTTGGCAATCTCTACTGCTCTACACTGTTCAGTATTTCAATTCTTGTGAAAAGAGACGTAACATTTTCTGTTAAATATTTTCGCGAAACTTTATATGCCTAATGTTCCTACTGACAATTGTTAAAAGCAAGACATCAAACTGCATGACAACAGCATATTTTCAATGCAACGAAAAAACAAGAAAACGTGAAATTTAAAAAAAAATTCCTGCAACCCTAATGTTCAGCATAGCAAACAAAAGCTTCCTTTCCAATTATGATCATATAGCAAAAAAGTCTTGGGACTTGTGAGTAGAAGGAGAATGGAGCATACATCACAGGTGCATGAAAGAAATCGGGGAGAGAGGGGGGGGTTACAGCACTGGCTCTGTGTCTCCACAAACGTTCAGTACGATACATGTACAGAAGAACTTGAAGGCAGGCCACAAACACATTCTCGAAAACATGAAACCAATGGTACAAAATATTCACCAACAACTGCACAATGCATCCAGGAAAAAACAAAGGTCTGCTCCAGAACCTCACTGTTGACAGATGACCAAAAGATTTGATGCACCTTCACCAATGACAGGTCATTCTCCCACCCTGCACAATACACTGCACAGGAAAAGGCGATGCATTAACACGAAGCAGCAAAAAAGGAAACAAAAAGTTCCGCCCTCATCCCCAAGTGCACACAACCTCCGACTTCTTTAGCAACAGAAGTCACCACAAAGCCACATACATCCACTGGCACCGTATCACAAGAGGTAACACTGTATGATCATTATGTGCAATTATGTTCAACATGTTAACAACATGAAAAGAAGTCAAAGCAGAACACCATTACCATTGTGTCTCAGAATACTAACATGCTTCAACAGCACTTGGAAGCACACACTCGTCAGAGAAAGCAAACTGATGCATAAAATGACACGCTCTAGAACCATTTTGAAAATGAGTTAAAATACTGTAAAAACTGCCCGAAAAATGGTGCACACTGACAACAGTCAAAATGCCATTCACAAATCAGCCTTGTGAACAGAAGGCGACAAAAACTGGATGTCTCACAATATCCATGCAGCTTTTTCAATGGTTGTTTTCAATTATTTCAAAAGGAAAGAGTTTGTAAAAATTGTACTTTGCATTTATTCTGTAACATCCACTGGAAGGAGGGGACAGGATGGGTGGGGGTACTTCAAAGCAATGGTCTTTTCTAATTTCCAGACTTACACATGCTAGTTTTTCACAGCTGTCACACTGGAAGAGTATGCTGGCACAATGGAGCACCACCCATTACCACCTTTTCCTCCATGTTTTATCAGACAGTGGAGGTCACAGTGACATATCCCAAAGACTATGTTAATTGGTAGGAAATCTGTTGCATGTAATTTCACCGGCCTTGCTTTCAGTCTGTAGACTTTCACACGTGTTGCACAATATGAACACACATTCTTGTATACATACATGCCATGTGTAAATATAAGTAAAATTTGACATTTCACTGGAAGATCAATAAAGATCAAGAACACTATGTATAATGCCTGTTTGAGAAATTCACAACCACCCTTCATTCAGACATTTCAGATCTGATCAAAGCTTTTACTATAACACTGATATTTTAACCTCATTTTGCCCAGTCAAATTTCTGTCTGTCTGTCTCCATCTGCCAGCACTGCTAAAGAGTATACTGATAATTAGAGAATGGGAGAGGTGGAAATGGGTAACCTTTGATTTGATGACAGAACATTGACAGGGAAGAAAGGGGGGATCAATATCAAAACCTGTCGACAGGAGCAAATGGGTGGAAGGGGGAGGGGGTGGTGAGGGAGGGAGATTACATGCATAATTACTCCCAAATGTTGACAGCCAGGATGGGAGGGAGACTACAGGAAAGAAGAGGGAGGGTAAAGGTGGGTACAGGTGTGGTGGGCCTGGTTATCAATAGACTACACAGTCTAGTTTGCAATGATCTATGATACTGGGCAATGGCTCAGCTTCTTTGTGTGGGTGTGACACAGAGCACACACCTACCAATGGAGGGCGGCTGATGCACTGCTCAACAGGCACTAGACAATTTCTATCCCCAGCCTTTCTGCCACTATCATCTGTGAAAGCACAGAAATTCCACCGATTATGGCTCATAATTCTAATCTAGAGTGTGCTCACTCTTTGAAAGTTTGCTGCTGACGCAAGCTGGATCCAAAAGGCTTGTGTGTACCTTGCTGCAAGCTGACGTGCGGAACCATTTCAACATGAATCCCTTTAAAAAAAATTCCCCTATATAAACACTACTAAAAAGACATTTTTGCCGAGTACTTCACTGCAAGCCAATGTGTGGAACCATTTCGACATGAATCCCCATAAAAAAAATTCCCCTATATGAACTCGACCCAAAAGACATTTTTGCCCAGTATGAAATCAGTCTTTAGTGGAGGCTGCACTATAATAAAGAGACCTGATCTAACTGCACACTTAGAGATTAAAATCGAGTGAACTGGCACAAAGAAGTGAGAATAACCACTCATTCTCAGCTCCGTCATGAACTTTTTTTGCTTCTGCTTTTTAGGACATGTCAGAAATATCCTCTGGAGTTCTCCATTTGCGAATGATTGCTTCCTTCACTTCCCAATCAAAGTCAACTGCTAATTTTTTTCCCCATCACAAGATTTAAATCCCACATTATATATAGTGTACAAATACTTGGGCACTGCGATCACCGGTGACAGAAAGTCCTGCTGCTTCTGATAATTCAAGTCAAAGTGCATGCGATTGTTGGCTTCTGCCCTATCTTCAGATCAGTTTCAATTCAAGTCTGTATCTGATAATCACCTGTCGTGACTGATCTGTACTCTAGATGATCGATGCTTCAAACTATACTATGAACATCACTAAGATTGTGCATAAGTAGGCCTATACAGTTGGTTGTTGATACTGATTTGTCCATTACACATAGTGCTTCATAATACAACAGCACGCTGATAAGACTTTCAGTTTTAAAGAAAAAATGCCTTGTATTCAAATTAATATGGTACAAATGAAACTTGCCCATAATCCCAATGTCCTATCGGGAGCAAAGGATGAAGCTGACACTTGAGTATTAACATTGTACAGAGTGAGAAATGAACCAACACACAGAGAAGTGAACAAGACATTTGCATTGTTTAAAAATCAACAAGATTCGTTCATGTTGTTTAAAGCCCAGCCCAACACAGAGGGCCATGTCAGGGCCCAAGTGAACAAGATCACCCATGGCAGGAAGCTGTCACTACTCAGCATGGACTGCAGCTCTCACACAGGAGGAATATTGCTCATCAAAAACAGCACATCAAACAAGAAATCCCTGCACAGAACACTATTCTGACCATTCAGACCTGAGCACTGCGCAAGAATAACAGCAGAACAACATTCAGAACAAAAGGATTTCTTGAAAACAAGACAAGAGACTGTTAAAGGCAGAAAAGAAAAAGTAATGTACTAAAACACCAACTTTGCTAGAGAAAAAAAATGGAATGTGTGGCGGATGGGGGGTCCAGAAATGTGATACTATTCCAACTTTTTCTGTTTCTTTTTGATGCAATACAGCACACACTGTTTCAGAATAAGCTAACACCTAAAAAGTATACATCTGTTAAGTTTTAGATTTTTTCCTGTGCTTGAAAAATAGATCTCTTTCCCCAGGGAGCTACGTGAAAGGGGAAAAAAAGGGAACTGTCCACAAAGTGAACGGCTGACATCACTGCTTGTAAAACATGTTACCCAAATCTACCATGACCTCTTCATATACACTTTTTCTTCCATACTGAGCTGATCACCTCCCTGTCTGTGAATACTGTGCTGACTCCCTTAATCCCCAAACAGCTGTTCAAATGAAGAACACACAGCTGTTTGTGGCATCATGTTTATCCACTATATCAGAGACCACAATCAGAAAGAAGTGAAGACGATAGTTCACTCAGTTTCGGTGAGGTGTAACAGCAAGTGCGCTTGTCCATATACATTACACCACATCTGTGAGGCATGAGACCTCAGTGCGCGGGGACTACAGCTACATAACTAAGTGAATAAATAACTATGAACTAAGATGGGAAGAAAGTCTCTTGGATGAGACCTAGTGTAAGCTGGACTGTGCATTTACCCAACACACTGGCCAAACCGTCGGTAACTTGCAAACCAGTTGATTCAAACAATACTGAGATATACTGAAAAATACACTGAATGTGAAATCTGATGATAGGAGATAAAAATCCAACCTGAACATTAACACTACCATGACAAAAAACATCACATGAAAAAAACCCACCTCCAGAACAAAACTAAGAAATGTGAATATCGTGCAAAGGTTAACCTTTGTTCACAGTTCACTGGGTATAAACTTCCTTTAATGTGACATGGACCACAAAGTCTTGGTTATTCATGTGAGTGCCAAACACACAAGACAGAGATACTGGGTATAAACTCTCTGTCATGTGCAAAGGACCACTAAGCCTTGGTTATTCATGCGAGTGCTCAACGCACAGAACAGAAGACACTTGGTATAAACTCCCTATCATGTGACACTGACCACCGAGTCTTGGTTATTTGGTAAGTGTTCATCACACACAGACAGAGACTCTAACTCAGCATTGGACACTCACACTTCATACAATTCTCTGTAATGCCTCTGAGCATGCAAAAGGCTAGATTCGAACCTTCAGCAACTTAGAAGGGAGAAAATCTTCCCTCAGCTGTCATTCCCTGCTGAAGTGTCTACGACACGAAACGTCAGTCATCCCCTCTCCAGGTACTCTCTTTGTCACATTTTCCTTTTATTTATTAGAAGGGAGAGTTCTTGACTATTTCACATGGTCTTAGACTCCAATCTGTCTTATGCATGTCAGCATTCAACATGTACTTGAGGAAGACACTTTTGAAAATGCCATGAATTTGTGACCTGACCAGTTTTCTGTACCCTGCAAGCATTTCTACTACTACTTCTCCCTTGATCACAAGTGATTTGTTTTGACAAGTTCTTTGATATGATCATACACAACAATCTCCTTTATACAAACCAGTCCCCACCCCCATAACTCACTGCATAGCTCCATCAAAAGGAATTCATTTGGTGCTTTATGACACTACACAGATCAATCTGAACAAAATTCACATCCACGAGAAAATACACTTTATCTGATTCTTGAATGTAAATAATTAGTAGGGATGAGAACCTGTACTTTAATAATTACAGCATGTTGACTAATAATGATCACCTTTATATTTCTTAACAACAGTCCCACTAGTTACTTCCTTTCTCACTCAAACCTGATCAACAATGTCTGGTAATGATGATCAACAATGTCTAGCAATAATGATCAACAATGTCTAGTAATGATGATCAACAATGTCTAGTAATAATGATCAACAATGTCTAGTAATGATGATCAACAATGTCTAGCAATGATGATCAACAATGCCTAGCAATGACGCTCAACAATGCCTAGCAATGACGATCAACAATGCCTAGCAATGATGATCAACAATGCCTAACAATGACAATCAACAATGCCTAGCAATGATGATCAACAATGCCTAGCAATGATGATCAACAATGCCGAGTTATGACGATCAACAATGCCTAGCAATGATGATCAACAATGCCTAACAATGACGATCAACAATGCCTAGCAATGATGATCAACAATGCCTAGCAATGATCATCAACAATGCCGAGCAATGACGATCAACAATGCCTAGCAATGATGATCAACAATGCCTAGCAATGATGATCAACAATGCCTAGCAATGACGATCAACAATGCGTAGCAATGATCAAAACACTTACTGCTAGACATTTCCCTACCTACTCTGACATTTTAAGAAATCCTTTCTATTCATATATATTCATGTCCTAGAAATATCCTGTTTTTTAAAGTGCAAACTCCCTCAAAAAAAAAAAAAAAATCATAATGAATAAATAAAAACTGACAGATCAATCCTTTCAAGCATGCCCAGCGCTGACAAGAATACAGCTTCAAGTTGTTTTCTGTTTCATCTGCAGACGCCCGAAGACTGAACGTCTGAACGACTCCCAATATTTCAGCACGTAACGTTGCATCAATCCCGTCTGCCGCAACCCCGGCATCATCAGAGTAGTCAGCACTGAAAAAATAACACCTAACAACACTGAAATATCTTTTACAGGAAAATCTGCCCTAGATTTCAACATGGAACTTGTTTTTCTTTTTTCTTCAAACATTCTTGCACTTAACACAATGCTGCATTTATTTTATTTATATCAACTGGTTTCAAGAATATTTCACATCACACATATTCACAAACACACTCACTTTTACACACACACACACACACACACACAGACACGCACGCGCACGCGCACACACACACACACACACACACACACACACACACACACCTGAACTGCAGTGCTTCTACACGTAATGTGTATAAACAAATAATTCTTTTTCTTTTTTCGTAAAATTTCAAGAAAAAAAAAGAGTGTGAAACGAAAAGCGAGAAGGTCAAATAAAAACATTTTTTTTTTTTTGACGTGACAAAACAGATATTTGTCCGAAAAACCTCGTCTTTAATCATGATTGCGTTGAAAAATCCTATGGTTTGAATTCTCTTTCTTCCATGTCCTTCAACACCAATGTCAACATCTCAGTATCAATGATCAGAAACACTCACCAATACAGTACGTGAGATACAGGTTGTTCATCATGTGTCCAATCCAGGCAAAGATGATCAACGTTCCCATCACTAAAAGAAAGTACTGCAACACAGCAGAACAAAGCATCACAATACAGCTGCACAATGGAGCCTTTTTAACCCCCTGAAATCCTCTTCATTACTTCTTTTTCAAGAGAAGGTGTTAAGGGTTAGGAACATAAATTTGGTACATGTCCAGACACACCAGAAAAATGTTCCAGATAAACCGGTTAATTAAAAAAAGAGAAAAATCTATTTGGGAACAACTTAAATTGAGAGGTTTCACAGTTCTAAAAAAGAAAAATAAACACTGGCACTGACAGGAACTAAACTTCCATCAGGTGCACAAATTCCTACAACAATGACAATACAAACTCACAATGCTGCGCAGGAAAATACTTAAAACACAGATAGAGACCAAGACACTATGTCTAGACTGGCACCTGTCAAACAAAAGTTAACAAAATTCTTCATGTTTGTAAGTGAAAGGCAGAGAGCGAGCGACTACAGGTCTTGGTAAGCACTGGCCTATAACATTATTTGTCTAGGCATCAGTCGAGAATAAAGTTAAGAACAACCGATAGGATTTGTTTCAAATTTCTTTACTTGTTTCATTAATATCACATATAATTCATGAACATTTTACAATGTATTCATCATCAAAGCAAGTTGGCAAACAGGCACACAAAAAAGTGGAATATTTTAAAAATATATATTCATTCCGCCTAACGAAATAGACAAAAAAATCACAAGACAAAAACATGACACGTTTCAACCTCTGCAAGACAAACAACATTCAAGACCACGAAAACAAAGAATGAACAATCTCTTTATCTCCTCAAATGAGGTGCAAAACAGGCGACATCAATTTTGCACTCAGTCTGAGGCATTGCTGAAACTGTCTCTGAACACACATTTTCTTTGTTCAAAGGGCAAATTAAGCATCTTACGTCTGTTTGAGACTTTATAAATCACAGACAAAGAGTGTATGGGGATTCAGATACAAATGATTTGTTATTTCATTATGAGCTATAACCCCTATTGCATGCGTTAGTCAAGAGCACACAATGTTGTCCTATTAAACAGACGAGTGGACAGCACACAAAAATACAGTTTACAGTACAGTACATACATCATGCACGCAGATAAAAAAAAAACAACTGTTATGATGTCACCACTGTTCTACATTCCAGCACTTTAAACAAGTACAGTGGAAGAATACTGAGACAGGAAGAGGGAGAGACGGAGAAACAGAAAAAGTGTGACTGTGTGTCGTTTGTGACAACAACACAGAAAAAGTAGATCACATGAGCATTTGTCTGTCACAAAACTATGGTGAGAAAGCATATGTGTTCTCAATTCATAAGCATCTTCTAAAAAGCCTATCAGTTACAGAAAGAGAATGGTGTGCATAGAGCCAAACTCTACAGTTGATGAAATACAACACTTACAAGCTTTGGTCTTTCCTGCTTGAGAATGGCCATTCCTTGTACAAAGTACATAACGCTGGTCTGGAAGTAGAGGATTCTCTCACACGTATCCTCAAACAGCTCCTCTTCTCTTACAGTCCTGTTGTTGTTGTTTTTCACAAGACAAAGAGAAAGTCTGTAAATCAGTATTAATTCTAGATAGACCAATGTTTATAATTCACTAGAATTTGGTTCTCCATTGTTGATTTTAACCATAAATCAATCAAATCTATAAACTGCAACTTGCAGAAAAAAGTAGAATGATACTAAATCAAATGTTTTA
>CM031595.1:12309184-12332624 GCA_018398815.1 Conus ventricosus
GTACCCTCAATCAACAAGCCGATTATTCTGACACTTGTGAGCATCACTATCTGCAGAGTTGAGAGTAGACTTCAGATATCCATTAGTTAAGTTTAAATAAATGTTGTCATTCACAGCCCAGTTCTAGTAACCCCACCTGCATCTTCATTCACTCAGAGCCTAGTTTTCATACACCACATATAAATGCATCACTGGCGTCACTGTGAGTTTTGCAAAAGGTTTCTGGCTACTGTCATGTTGTTGTTATTCACGTTTTATCCATCATCTCATTCAGTGAATGCAATCTCTTTTTTTTTCGCCATTCCGCATGTGCAGTATCCATAAAGTACCACTGTCTGGAAGTATTAAGAAGAAAACATTGCATTTCTTTAAATGCAGGTTTATCACGTAAAAGCAATGTAAATGGGTCATTTCTGTTAACAGCATGCAGATGAATGTCTTTTACACTTCATCAAATTACACATTCAAGGTACTGCGCAAAAATTGTCCAAAAATATCAATATCATCATCATGTTTAACTAGACTACTAGGCATTATGCCACTCACAGATTCGATCAATGCTCGTTACAGAACTTCGTAAGTTTTAAATCACCTCCCACTTTTCTGAAAGTTTGCAAATGGCTTCTGAAAATAAACTAAGAACAAAGTATTACGCAAGAGTAAAAAGAAAAAGGTGTGGCACCTCATTTTCAGTTAAAATGCTGGTCTGTGAATCAGACGAGTCTGCCATTTTTATTTGTTTATATCTCGCAAATTCACGATATAGATCCCCGGAAGTAGTTCGCAAGACGTTTTTTTCCATTTGTCATATTACAACTATTCCTATAATTTCTATTATAGTAAATGAAAATAAACGGGAAATGCAATACGTATTTCTATCTAAACAAACTAATAAAATATTTAGTGTGTATGTGTGTATGTTCTGTTTTTAAATTTAAGGCAAAACATATGCAAAGCATACTGTGTAATTTTGTTGTACAGACACCTGCATGAACAGTGTCTATCAGGATCAGGATCAGGATCAGGGGCGTTGTATCAATACAACTTAGCCTATTTAGGCTTTTTACGCCCCTTCTGTATGTATATATCCTTTTTTTTTTTTTCATAACCGTTGGTCCAGTCATAGGCTAGCTCAGACTTATTATCCATCAAATTCATATCTAATTTTTGTTAATAATTCATGTTTATCTATGAGGTTCTTGAACACATTAATACTGGGTGCACGTTTGATGTTAAGTGTTAGTTTATTCCAAAAGTTGGTTACTCTATTAGTAAAAGTAAATTTTCTTAAATTCGTTCTAGAATATTGTTTAAATATCTTATCTTCACTGTTCCTTGTAACATTCTTCTGCGGAGTACAAAAAAAGCGTGCTTTATCAACATCATCAATTTCATTAAATATCTTGTATGCCTGAATCAAGTCACCTCTTATTCTTCTTGCCTTAAGTGTTGGAAGTTGCAAATATTTTAATCTTTCCTGATATGAGTAATCTTTTATATTATGAATCATTTTGGTTGCTCTTCTTTGTACCTGTTCTAGAGCTTCTGATTGTCTCTTTAGCATTGGATACCATACAGTGTTGCCATATTCAAGAACAGGTCTAACTAGTGTCTTATATAATTGCAAAAAAGTGTCCTTTTCCATAAATGTAAAGGTTCTTTTTATTATTCCAATCATTCTGTTAGCTTTATTAATACTATTTACAATATGATTGTCAAATAATAAGTTTTTGTCAAAAGTCACACCTAGGTCTTTCTCTTCTTCACATTTACATACTTTTATTTCCTTGCCCCCAATTTTCATTATATACTCCTTTTGTGGGTTTGTTTTACCAATATGAAGTACTTTACATTTTTCTGCATTAAAATATAGGTTCCAAGTATCAGACCACTGTACTAATGTTTCAATGTCCTTTTGTAATTCCTTATGTAATTTTGGAGAGTTATACAGTTTTGTGTCATCTGCAAAGACTTTGCATGTACTCTTTAATTCTACAGGGAGATCATTTATAAACACCGTAAATAATATTGGTCCCAATATACTACCTTGTGGTATCCCACTAATAACATCAGCACTATGAGAGAAGGAGCTACCAATCCTTACCTTCTGAGTTCTTTTTGATAAAAAGTCTCTAACCCAACCAAGTATATTTCCTATTATTCCATAAGACTCTAATTTCTTTAAAAGTCTTTCATGTGGTACTGAATCGAATGCTTTTCTAAAGTCTAAATACAAAACAAGCTACATTTTCTTGTGAAAAGTAAAAAATATAAAAAGATATCCTCTTAAGACACAAGTGCTGAGGGTCATTCTTGGAATGAATCTGCAAGGGACTAAAATACAACAAACTAATAAATTCCAAGGATAAGTACCGCGCACCGTTCCAGCAACTTACAGAGCAGCTTGGTGTTGCAATGACTGCACTGTGTCTTAAGAGGATATCTTTTCATATTTTTTACTTTTCACAAGAAAATGTAGCTTGTTTTGCTCTTTCATGATTTTCTTTTGCTTCTTAGGTGGCACCTTTGGTTGGTTTTTGAAAACTCAACAAATATACTACGGTATTGCACACCAGCCTTTTCTGGGATTGCATTCTTCTTAAAACTGAAAAGGCAGAGGAGTCAAATTACCACTTTCCGCGGTCACTGAGGAGAAACAACAAGGTTTCGAAATATCGGTATATGACCAGGAGTTATATGTTAGTGAGTTTCACTCCCTATTGGAGGATGTCTCCACCTTGGAGACTATAAGCTTGCTGAAGGCTCATTTTGAGAAGCATTTATTTTATTTTTCTCCATTCACCCACTCAAGCACATACTGTTAGTTAGGCAGAATCATCTACCACTGCAGATATGAATGCTTATTTCCCCCTATTTCGTCAATCTAAGACATAAGAGCAAGCTTTGTTTATAATTCAATATTTCTTGCAGTCATTGCAACACCAAGCTGCTCTGTAAGTTGCTGGAACGGTTGCGCGGTACTTATCCTTGGAATTATTAGTTTGTTGTATATAAATATATATATATATATATATATACATACATGTACGTATGTGTGTTGTGCGTGCATGCATGCATGCATGTGCATCCATGCGCTTGTGCACACATGCATATGTGTGTGTGTGTGTGTGTGTGTGTGTGTGTGTACACACACATGGAGTCCATTGTGGTCTGTATGTGTAAGCCAGTTCCACTGTAATGATGTAATTTCAGTTTCACGGAGCCTCAGCGGATGCAGTAAGGGGAAAAGGCAAGAATGAACACAAAACATATGGCTGTGCTCACCCCACCATGTATTCCACTCATCTTCTATTCCACTTATCACTTTATAGTTTCCTCCTCCCTCCTCCCCATCAAACACGTGCCATCTTTCCAAACTCACAATGTTCAATACTGAACACACACAGGACCACTACCCAACCCACCCCGTCCACAACATCAATTGCAAGTATACAACAAGCTTGGAATCCTTAAGTATCTCTGATCTCAGCAAGCACATTGTTTACTTATTGTTATAACAGTCGTCTGCATCTGTCAATATATGATCCCCATGTAACTCTTCACTGTCATTCCTCGTCCCATCCATCAAGAACATTAAATGCAAACACACATGATATCCCCCCCCCCCCCTCTCTCTCTCTCTCTCTGAGGAATTTTCTTAAGTGATATTAGCAGTAAATTATTTAGTATAGTGATAAATAACAGATTGCAAGAATGGGCGGAAGAACACAATATTACAGGTAATTTATATCAAGCTGGGTTTAAGTAAGGACTCTCAACAGTCGACCATATGTTTTCCTTACTAGCTCTCATACAGCAACAGTTTTGTTACAATCGTAAATTCTATGTTCCATTTATTGATCTTGAGAAGGCTTTTGACATGATAAATGGAAACCTTCTCTGGCCAATTCTCTTGAAAAAAGCTATTACAGGTGAATTGTTCAAATGCATGAAAAGTATGTACAATGATGTCAAAGCTTGAGTTCGATGTGGTTCTGTGTTAACCAATTATATTGACTGCACATCAGGGTTAAGACAAGGAGATGCATGCAGCCCTGTTCTATACCCTCTGTTCATTAACGAATTAGCGGTAGAAGTTGTTAACAATATAAGGCGTGGTGCTAGATGCTCACCTGATGCACCTTTGAATTGTTTATTCTGTTGTTGGCTGATGATTTTGCTTTGATAGCAGAACAGTTACAGATCTGCAGACACAATAGAATAGTATACAGTGTGCCAACTGTATCACTTCAGCTTAAAGTTGATATGATTGAAAGCAACTTCATAGTATTACGAAATGGTGGCTGTTTAAGCGTGAAAGAAAAGTGGTTACATAATGAAGATGAAGTGCCTTTGGTTCATGTATATAAATACTTTGGAATACTTTTCTCCACATGCTTGAACTTTACGGCTACACCAAAGACCTTGCAAGCAGAGCTAAAAGTGTTTTGATTTAAACAAACCTTAAAAAAATGTTAGCAAACCGCAAAAAAAAAAGAAGAAAAAAAGAGAAATGCAGTCAAATAAATCACAAGACAAAGCACGACGCGTTTCGACCTCTTAGGTCTTCTTCAGGCAAGATGCAAAACAATTAGGACAACGAAAATGAACGAGCAATCACTTATCTTCAATCACTTCAGCACAAGAAAGGTGCTGATTCGTTTGTCCACTTTTTTTCTTTTTCTTTTTTTTTCCAGTTTGCTAACATTTATTTAAGATTTGTTTAGATTTCCACCTGCAGTTGTCTCACTTTGCAATTAGATCTGTTTTGATTTATCTTTTGAAAAGGTTATACATGTTAAATAACAATTCCTGTATTTTATTCATGAAATGAGTTGATTCTCAAATACAGCCAATCTGTACAGCATGGCTCTAAATTATGGGGTCTAGACAACGCTGTTGTCCATCGTGAATCGGTCCATGTATTAGGAGTAGACAGGAAGACACCAAATGACCCTGTTTATGGTGAAACAAATTGATATCCAGTATATATAAATTCTGCTGTTGTGTACTCGTTACAGGCTTAAGCTGATCCAAATAGGGAATGACAAGATTCCACATAAAATTTATGATATGTTGTATAACCTGGATGCAAGAGGTAATAAAAACTGAGCAACAAATGTTCGCTTGTATTTGTTTAAATGTGGATTTGATTTTGTTTGGATGAGCCAGTGTGCTGGAAGTATTCCTGGATTTATACGATGTTTCAAGCAAAGGTTTAGATTTTGAATCTGTTATATCTCCAGTTTCAGTTTCAGTTTCATCAAGGAGGCGTCACTGCGTGCGGACTAGTGCATATATGCTGCACCACATCCGCTAAGTTTTGAGGCCATGCTACGCATGATTTGAAGCTGATGGATAAATGAATTAACAACAAAGATGAGACAATTGAAGAAGAGGGTCTCGTGGCTACGACTCAGCGGATGTCTGACCTACGCATTAGCCCCATGCGCTGGTCAGACCTTGAATACCTACCTACCATTTTTGTTGCTGTTGTTGTTTATTTTTTTGTTTTTGTTTTTGTTTTTGTTTTTTGTAGTGGATGTACTAGTGTGTGTATGATATGTGGGCAGGGGCCCATGTGTGTGCATGGGCACATGTGTGTGTGTGTGTGTGTGTGTGTGTGTGTGTGTGTGTGTGTGTGTGTGTGTGTGTGTGTGCGCTAGTTACATGTTCAGATTCCCCTTCAGGATGAGCCGAGACCTAATATGAATAAAACATCTTGAATCTTGAGTCTGTCTGTCTGTCTGTCTGTGTGTCTCTCTTATCTACGCCTTACGCATTCCTTCTCACACTCTCACACACTCGACTCGACATGCGTGCGTGCGTGTGTGCGTGCGATCGTGCGCGCGCGCGCGTGTGTGTGTGTATGTGCGCGCGCGCGCGTGTATGTATGTGTGTGTTACCATTTGCGGTCGCCTGGCTAGGCTACTAACGAACGGCAGTAAACTTGGTAATCAGTTGAAGTGAGTTGTGTGTCTGCGTGTGTGCGTGCGTGCGTGCGCGCGTGCGCGCTTGCGTGTGTCTTATTTGCGTTTAATCATTTATTTGGCGATTTCAATCGAAAAAACGAAAATGGAGCCGTTACATCTGCACAACTTACGTTTGTATAGTCCGTTACCGCTTTCCAATTTTGTATTACGCGTGTTCTGATTGGCTTTAATCGCTGTGCTTGAAACGCATCGTTTTTTGCGTCCTGTGAAATCAAAGGGGTGCTTGTTGATGCAAGAAAAATCAACGTGTTTGTGACCACATTCTCGGTATAAATGATGTCAAGTGTAAGTAAATCTTTGAGCTGAATATTTTGTCACGTAAATTCAAAGATCCCAAGATAGTGGTATACCAGCGAGAAATTTGGATTTGAAGCGTTTTAAGTTAAGGTAAGGAGTTACGTATGGTCATTGCGTTTCACACGGAAAGATAATGAATCGACAATTCCTCTATCGGGATATTTCCTTTAAAACTTTAGAATACATATAGTGCCAGATCAGCTGTTTTATGGTTTCATGGTTCAAAGAGAACAGATTTAAACAAACCCGGAATTCAGTTTTAGTTCAAAAGTGTCGATAGTACTAGTTACTGAACAGAGCTCAAGTCAGAATCAACACTGACAATACCCTACGAGTACCGTCACGTTGTGGTTTCTTTGCCTTCTTTCGTAAAATGTTCGCCGTCGTAAGATTTCAAACGGCCAGCTTCATGTTTTCATCAAACGTTAATTCGTTTTTTAAACATGAAACAAGCACGGAGAATGTTTGGCAGATATCAAGAAACATTCATTTCCTTTTTTTTTTTCCTCCCTCGACCCCTCCAAGCGCCCTTCTCCATCCACAGTTCCATGCATAGCACGTGTGTCTTCAATTTGTAAACAGTTTGTAGTAGTCGGCTACATCAATGACCTGCCCGACATGCCAACAGCCCTGATATGGCCCTTTGCGGTCGGCTGGGCTATAAGCAACATTATCTTCTTCTTCTGCCCGACATGCCAAGAACAAAGTCCGCATCTTCGCTGACGACACTAAGCTATTTGCACGGAGTGATGAGGTTGAGGCACGGGAGTCCTTACAACAAGATCTGGACAACGTCTGCGACTGGTCAGAGAACTGGCTCCTTGGTTTCCACCCCAGAAGTGCTGCGTGATGAGCTTAGGGCACAGTCCAGATGAGCACATGTACACCATGAAGATGACAACAAATGGCCAGGAAAGCAGGCACAACTTAGCTGAGACAGAAGTGGAGAAGGATCAGGGAGTAGTGATCGACAGGAAACTGACGTTCAGGAACCACGTTGCCCAAGCTACAGCCAAAGCCAATCGAACACTTGGAGTAGTCAGAAGATCCTTCGACCACCTCTCGGATCGTACCTTCATTCAGCTCTACAAGTCACTGGTTAGACCGATGCTGGAGTATCCGGACATTCCGTTTGGTCCCCACACTGCTGGCAGAAAGGTCTACAGCAGGATGTGGAAGATTGTGCAGCGTCGAGCTACAAAACTCATCGGAAGACTGAAAGAGAAGCCCTCCCAGAACATCTCCGAGAACTGAAGCTTCCCAGCCTAGAATTCAGAAGGCTTCGAGGCGACATGATTGACACGTACAAGTACGTCACAGGGATCTACAATACAACAAGCCTGCAATTTGAACCGTACACAGGGTGTGAGACCAGAGGTCACAGCAAGAAACTTGCCAAAAATCAAGTGCGCCGGCAAGTCCGAGGCAATTTCTTCTTGGAGAGAGTGATGACGATGTGGAACAGCCTTCCCCGAGTCAGTGGTGACAGCACCCACCCCGAATACCTTCAAAAACAGACTTGATGCCCACTGGTCAGATCATCCTAGGCTTTACAACCCCAAGTGCTATGAGCCAAATGACTTACTCAACTGACATTGACAATCTTCCCACCGTTACGTCAGTCAGTTGTAGGTCACATCAATAGAGCGATGAACAGATGTATGAAAGATCTTTTAACATCAAAAACTACAAGTACAAGTAGTAGTATATAGCTCTTCCCAAACCAAACTTCACCTTTGCCCATGTATTAGTAGTAATATCCTGACAAACATTCTGAATAATTGAACAGAGATTACAGAATAATGACTGAATGTAGAAAAGATGAAATAAGAAATTAATTTGATATTAAAATCTGGGAGTTAAAGCTTGCTCCCCATAATATTACATATTTTGCATATCTGCCCCTCGCTGCCACACCCCCCCCTCCCTCACCCACCCACACACACACACACACACACACACACACACACACACACACACACACACACACTCTCCCTTTGCTAGTCCCAGTTCCACATAGCTCTACTTTTAGTCCACGCTGCTTACAGAATGAGAAAAAATGTTTTAAAACTAGATTTGAAGCTATGGGGCTTCATTAGTAACTTGCATGCTGTGTGTTTACTGACATCTGTAATTGAATGTATTCATGAGCATGTACACCAATAATTTTTTTTATTCCAGCTGTTTACCCCATCTTCCACCTTTCCATACTGATGCCTTCATTGTCAATGTGTTGGCATGGTAGCTAAGATCATGTCTGGCAGGAAATATCAGCTTGCACACACTGAAACAGAACTACTTCAGTAAAACTAAAAGCAGAAAAAAAAAAAAATTACCAGTGCGGTAAAACCACACATGCTGACTCACCAAATACCTTTGCAGATTTCTCTCTATGAATTAAGAATTAACTTGGGGGGGGGGGGGGGGGGGGGGGGGGGCAGGACAAAGGAATGTAGGTTCTAATATGCCTTCAAGTTCAGTGTGCCATTTTTGGTAGGGGTTGTGAAGTAACTTTAATATGAAGGTTTAAAAAACGAAATATCTGGTCGAAATAGCTCCAAATGATTTTTTTTTTTTTTTAATGAAGGGGCTGGAATAGCTCAGTTGGTAGCGCATCGGATTCATTATCTTGGGGTTGCGGGTTCGCAACTCCACCGGGACGTTTCAGTACAGGGAGATTTTTCCCTCGGAGTTAACATTGGTTCTGACTCCATTCCCCATACAGTCCTACGAATGAGACTATAAACCAAGGTTTCGTTTGTGAACGCATGCTCAACATCTTGCTCCCATTACCAACTTTCGGAAGAGTAGGCCAGTTTGGCCGTCGGTATGGATGACACGTTACACATAGCATGCACCTTCTCCTAAGTTGGAGTATGCCTGCCTCAATGGCGGGATAAAAAATGGTCATACACACATAAGTGTCAGAATAATCAACTTGATGATTGTGGATAATCTACAGTTCTAAAGAAGATGAATGTCAATGTGATCTTGAGAATTTTTGGTAGGGTTTGTGAACTCACTTTAATCTGAAGGTTTAAAAAAAGAAATATCCAGTTCAAATAGCTCCATGTGATATTTTTTTTTTAATGAGAAGTTGTGATTTTCCCATTGATTATGATTTCAGCAAAACTCAGTCTACCTTTAGATTTTATTGAAAATCTTTTCTTTTGATGACCTTTTATAAATTTTGTTTTTCATCTTGAACGAAGTTACCAACACATACTTTATCAAACTCCATTATTAATTTTTTTTTTTTTATTGAACAATTTTTTGTTTTTTACAAGACATACACACCTTCACACCGAGACATACGCATTTCCTTCATAAGTTGTAAATGGGGGAAGGAAAGAAAAAAACAAAATAAAAAAAAAACACCACCACCATCCTTCCCCCTCCCCAATACATATATCTGTATTCATATACACACGTGATGAATGACAGCACTCTTGAATATGTCGCACGCACTTTCCCCTCCCTCCCTCCCATTTCTGTGTGGCCATTATTAATTTTTGGCAATGTCATGATTTTCCGCAAATATTTCATATTGAAAATGAAAGACTAGAGAAAATGAGTCATGATCGACTCAAACATTGTCAATAAAAGAATAATTTCATGTTGGTAACAACACAGTCAGTGGAGAACATTCATGAATTAAAATTCACATAAACAATATAATGAAAGCAAAATGCATTACAAGGTGCCTAAAACAGAGTATAGTACATGAGATTGTGAAGTTAAATTAGGAAATCAACTTTTTTTTAAAGCAAAGAAGCATTTAGGTTTCATATATCATAAGCATCCAGATTGATGTTGGACTTGAGAAATTCTTTTAGTATGTAGATCTGCGTAATATTAGCTCATTTTACCAGCCGCTGTGGCTAAGTGGTTAGCGTCGCGGACTCCCGGCTGGGAAGTCGTGGGTTCAAATCCCATCAGAGTCATGTGGGTTTTTCTGCCCGACCGGCTCCTACCCAGAGTTGAGTTTGCTGCGGACTCAGTTGGGAAGACTGGGACCACACAGTCGAGTTTCATCCACTTAATGGATGTGTTTCTGAGAGTGTTGCTCAAATTTCCTGACCAACACTGCAGGTGCCTGTATCTCTCGGGCCTGGTTCATGCCGGGATATATTGTGAAAGGAAGCGTAGAGTACAGCCCTGTCATGTAGTCTCAGACCGAAATGGAAATCCGTAGCATCATCTTAATATCCTCATTCTCATCAATCAGCATTAAAAAAAAATGTCTCAAATTCTGTAGCCCTTCATGCTCTGCTCTCATGGTGACCTCAATTTCGATGTCCTCTCTACGTCTGTGGCCTTGGTTTGGTTCCATCGCGGTCACCAGTATCAGCGAGTCCATGGGGGTTGTCGTTGGACGGACGTGGTGGCGCCCTCCGGAGGGAGAGCTCACTCACGCCGGCTCTGTGACTAAGCAATTATTGTCGTCAGTAGGGGGCTTAGTAGGTGGTGTCCTGCGTATGTTAGATCAGAACAGGCGCCACTGAACACCACCGAAGTGACTCGGCAGCAGTGCAGTGTCTCCTCCGGTGGGTTGCCTCTTGACAACTTGACATTGACTGCTCCCTGTGGATTGCCGTGCCGGGGCTGCAGCGGGGCCGACCAGGCTGTGGCTGTGGACGGGGTATCAGAATGAGCGGCGTGGGTGCACTGCCTCTCACTGTCTCAGGTGGCGTAGAGGTTGGGACAGCAAAAAAAAAAAGAAAAAAAATATTAGCTCATTTTTATCATGACATGATTCCTTTCTTTTTTTCTCTTTTTTTGAAGCAAAGAAGCATTTAGGTTTCATATCATAAGCTTCCAGATTGATGTTGGACTTGAGAAATTCTTTTAGTATGTAGATGTGTAATATTAGCTCATTTCTATTATTACATGACTTTGGACTAGTCAGAGTGAAATTGTCCCTGTGTATTTTTTTTTTTCTTTTTAGTTGTTTTGAAATTACATGTTGTTAGCATTCTTTATATATTTTTACTGTCACATGTTTTGCTTCATAGTTTTTGTTTGAAAGTTTGTATTGGGAAAAAAAAAGAATGTATAAGGATCTGTTGATGGAGCATACAGCATACTTTCATTTTGTGCTGTTGTCTTGTGTTGGATATGAAATAATGCATAGAAATATATTTCAGATTAATATTTCATTTTTTGAGATCATCCTATGAAACCAGAAAGTTATGGTAATGATTAAGATTTTGTGCTGATATGAATGTTTAATGTCACGTGTCACTGGTTTTGTTGTTGTTGTTGTTATTTTCATATCTAGACAGTCATTGTTTCATTTACAAGTGTTACATAGAAAATATCTTCAAAACTCTTTTCTCTGACACTAACATTAACAGTGTTCCTATCATTTTTAATGTGATGAAGGTCTTAAAAAAAATCAGATTTTCATACACATTATTCGTACGAGACAAAATGGTGTTTAAACTTTTTTCTTCTTTTTTTTTTTTTTTCTGTTCACAGCTTTTGAAAGAAAGGAAAGGGATGTAAACTAGAATTAAAGTTACAAACAAAATTTGTATGGTTCTGAACAACTGCATTTATTTCCTTTCCTTTTCTGTGGATTATCCGTCATTTATTAAAGTATTATTAATTTATTATTATGCTATGGTATGGTATGGTACCCATAGAAAAAAAGAAAAAGGAAAGAAGACTTGTTTTCAACTTGTTTGATGGGAAAACCTGTCATAAACATTTACACCAATAGACTTCCCATAGGCCATCCTAGAAAAATGGTTATTGATAATAGTTATTTGATTGTCCTGAGAGAAGTACTGCTGGTGAAAACTATTTGTCCTGAGAGGAGTATTGCAGATGAAAATCTGAAGAGGATCCATGATTCAAAAGTAGGAAAAATTTGAGAAGACTGAAAAGTTCTGCATGTAAAACAGCACTATGCTATATGTTTTGAGATATATAAGATTTTTTCTGGGACAAATTAGAATTATGATATGTATTGGTAGGAGTTAAAAGTACTGTCAGAAATGACAGATCTTCTAATACAAATTGCTGTTTTGATTTCTTCTGATCACACAATTCAAAATCTTGCAGATTTAGGTGTTAACCCGTACAGAAAGCATGCTAGTTCAAGGACAATGCCCCCCCCCCCCCCCCCCCTCCCCAACAAAAAATGAAAAGAAATTATCATGAATATGCTTGTTGAACTTTAAACTAAAAGTCCAACTTATTGAAGAAGTATTCGTTTTCATTGAAATGCATTAAGAAAAAAAATGATTTGCTTTATTTTAATGACAGGTGTCCAATGTGGAAAACCTTCCACCTCAGGTAATCCGGCAGGTGTCGAAGGAGATTTCCTCCCTTTGTCAGGATGCGCCTGAAGGAATAAAAATATTCACAAATGATGAAGACATCACAGACATACAAGCGACAATAGAAGGACCAGGTAAGTAAACATGGCCTTTTGTTTGTATATGTCACGTCTTCTTGTTTGTAATTGTATGAATTATAATGTATCTGCAGAGAAAGCCATTTAGTTTTATGACATGTATAAGTGGTATCATTTGGTTAAATAACTGTATTTTTTGGACCAGTGCAGATTTTCCTCAGAACTTCTCAGGTCTGTAGAGTCCAAGAACCGCCACAGTTCATTCCTTTAATTTATTTAAAGTTTCTTGTTTCTGTTCGAGTGAAATTACAACATCCATTGATCCACATTTGTGACAGAAAATATATACCATTGGCATGTTTGAATCAACGTCAAAATGCCAATGTAATGATTGAGTGACCTGTGTAAATCCGGTAGTCGTAATGATTGAGTTGTCAAGAATTTCTGTCATCCCAACCTTCTCTTTTTTTCAGGGGAAAGTACATATCAACAGATGTTTCAGAAATAAAGTTTTGAAAGTAAACTGAAAGAGTGACTGAAGAACAATGTTAGGTGGAAAGCTTTCTTTTGTGGAAATGATACGAAAGAAAAGTGAGAAAGGAAGGGGAATACGTTGGGAGCCAGAGGTGTGTCCTGAGGTGGAAATCAAGTAGAGGGGAAGAGAGAAATGTGTGTGTACATGCATGTGTTGTGTGTGTACATACGTGTGGTGTGTGTGTGTGTGTGTGTGTGTGTGTGTGTGTGTGTGTGTGTGTAAGAGCATGAGTGAAGATAATGGCATGTAAATTATCATTATCTCAGGTTTGAAATTGAGGGCAGGATTACCTCCTAAATGTGTAAAGGTGAGGCCATCCTCTTTACCAGTATCTTTGAGAGAGTCCTGATTTGCCAACTTTTTGTTTGCAGGTTTATTTAACTCAAGATTAGTGTGGTATTAAGACACATTGTAACTGTTCCCACACTTTTAGCATGTAGAACACTCTGTTTCCATACCCTTATTCTAAGGCCAAACAAGAACAAGGCTCTTTTTTTTTCTGTGACTACACTTTCTGAATCTCACAGCACTCGGGTTTTTCCCCCATCGTTTTGTTGCAACCCCAAACCACTTTGGCACTATCTACAACATTTTATTGTGTGTGTGTGTGTGTGTGTGTGTGTGTGTGTGTGTGTGTGTGTGTGTGTGTGAAACTTCCATTTCTGCACAATGTCTGTCTTTGCCATGCTTCAAAACATATCATGTGCATTACTTTCTGTTCACTGTGCCTTATTCACCCAAGGACGTGATGAGGGATAGTGAGAGTGAAGACGACTTGCGCTCCAGCTTCTTCTGACCTTCACCCTTTTGTTCCTCTTCTCTTCTTAAAAAAAAGTAAATTCAAGGAACTTCACTGAGAAATGATATGAAAACAGTTTTTGTAAACTCAAAAGTTGTGGTGAGGAATATGTGCAAAAAATGATCCCCTCAAAAGATCCGTTCAGTTAAGACATGAAGCAAGGGAAGGAAAGTGAAGGAGGAGTGGAAAGGGAGACCAGCTTTGGAACCTATTTTTTTTGTCCAAAATCAGCACAACGGAAGCAGATGGGGAATCAGTTGTTAGTGGTGATCTGAGTACAAACGATTCAGTAAAGGTTGTTTGCAACAACCAAGTCATCGCTTGGTTCTGAGTGAGACGCAGAGCAGGACGCATGTCTCAGTCTGTCACATTCCATCTCAGAAGCAAGATGCTTTTTCAAGATAATGTCCTATTCTGGGAATATGCTTTGACATCAGCCATCTTTTAAAGGCTAGTAGTGCAGATTCAGGAGTTTGTTTCAATCAGGGGCCATCTGCTGTGTGCTCTTCTATCTCAGCCTTCCAGGATTTTACTTCCCAGTGGGGAAGAACTGGATAGTTGCTGCAGAAATCCGGTCACATTTTCACAAATTTCTTAAATCTACAAGGTCGAAGTGGACAAACGTACAATTACTGTTTAATTTATGATTTGCATGTTACAATTTCAGTAATAATACATCATAAATGAAATACTATGGTTTATTTCTTGTTTCCTGAAGTTGAATGACAGATGTTTTTGCTTTTTATTCATACATCAGGAAAGAGAATTTGAATGCATTAGAGTGAACACTTTGTGTGTGTGTGTGTGTGTGTGTGGTGTGTGTGTGTGTGTGTGTGTGTGAAAAAGTGAGAGACAGACGGCGCGAGATGTGAACAAATGTCCTTGATGTTCTTTTAATGAAACTGAAACAAGTGAAAGGAAACTAAATATAACAGCAGTATAAATTTAACAGTCACAAACAAACAGATATAAGATAACAGTCTTGAAAGTCAGCAACCCGTTTAAATTTTGACTTGGGAGTCCTTGGACCCTTTGCAGTATTGGGGTTCCTGGGACCCTTACATAAGCCGCGGAGAGCCCTGAAATTAAAATGTACAGAAAATTTTAAGTGGTTAACTGCACAGTTTTGTAACCCAGGCATTGTTAGTCACTTTAACACTAATGGCTTGGAGTTATGTAGGTTACTCCTTTCTCGGATCTCTTAAAGAGAAATGTAGTCATCCACTAGTTCAGTGATCAACGATACAATGCAGAAAATGACGATAGTATATGATAGGGCCAATTGGCATTATCAGGGCTCTCACATAAAGAGATGTCCTCATTGAAATAAGTTTTTATGCCTTGTCAAAAATGGCAACTTGTTTTGTGTTTTTCTCATTCTTTCAGAGTCTGTAGTTGGTGTGTTGGTTCATGATTTAGAGAAGTGTTTGTATATGAGGCTTTGTGATTCTTTTTTGTGGTGTGTGTGTGTGTGTGTGTGTGTGTGTGTGTGTGTGTGTGCGCCGCATGCATGTGTGCATATATGCGAGCATGTTTTAGAGAAAGAATTGGATGTGTGCTTGAAAATTGTCCTCAGCACAGTTTTCTAAGAGTTGAACTGAATTTTGGGAGAAAAGAAAAAGAAATCCCAAATCCTTGTACAAGTTAAAAATTAATCTAGGATTGAAAATACTCTTTACAATATCAGTAAAAGGTTTACTACCTTTACGTCAGAATTGACTGAAGAGCTTTTTTTGGTAGTCATTTTCATAGATGGGTATCACATGAAAAGTGCAATGAGTTATATGATTATGTTTTCAGGAGTTTCATGATTACTTTGTTTTCTATTGTTTCAGCGGGCACCCCTTATGCTGGAGGGTTATTCAGAATGAAATTGTTCTTGGTAAAACGTTTCCATCAGAACCACCCAAAGCATTTTTCTTACAAAGATATTCCACCCAAATGTAGCAACAAATGGAGAAAATCTGCGTCAACACCTTAAAGAAAGACTGGAAACCAGAGCTTGGAATCAAACACATATTGTTGGTAAGAAATGTTGACAATCATCAGGCTGACCTTGCTTTTTTGAGTTTTCAAGATAGTGTGTGTGTCTTGTCATTATATCTTCATGTTACATCCTTAAAAAGACAGCGTGTGTGTGTGTTGTTCTGTTTTTATATTAACATCCTTAAAGATACTGTGGTCATAAAAATGTATTCATTGAAGTTGGGAAAACACCATAATGTTCTACTAGAATTACACATCTGTCATTTCTGAAAATGGTGTCATTGAAACCTATTCATTCGATACCTTCTTTGGATAGTTTTAAAATTAGGTCTTGAATTAAAACCAGAGTTTGTGCACAGTTTGTTCAGTCTAATAATGTTAATTGGGATGGGTGAATGTTTCAAGTTAGGCGAAAGTGTGAAGATGGAAAGGTAATATATGTCTCTTTGTGTAATCACAGAATGTGTACATTGAAATAACAGTTAATGCTTTTGGTAATTTGTCACAAATTACCAGTTGAGAATGTATTGTAATATTACTTAACTTGACAGCAGATGGGAAGTGTTAACCCAAGCATAGTGCGCTTTGCATAAGTCCATGGTGGGTTGTTGAAGAGATGGAATTGAGCCAAGTTAGAGAAAGCCTGTAAAGTTAGCCTGGTGTTGCGAGCAGATCAGAACGTGTGAGATTGGAGAAGAGAGAGAGTGAATCCCACTACACAACAAGAACAACAAATTTACAAACAAAATCAACGCAGCCGCCAGACATTTGCAGTGACCAGTAGCACTGTTTACAAGGACAGAAAGGGGAGAGCTGTGGATTATGCATAATCTGCAATTGTCCTTTCTGCATCTGTCATGGTGCCAGAATGATGTGTGTGCATACATTTGCATGACGTCTTGTTTGTAAACTGTTTAGTTTTACATCATCTGTTCTTGATGGGAGGATTTGGGAGTAATCAGTCTGTCATAGTTGTGCAAAATGATCAGTGGAAAACATGTTGAAAAAAGAAAGGGTCATTTCTGTAGGTGAAACTCCGAGATATTGTTATGTAATACCATCTTTAGACAAGTTCCGTCTTTCCTTCCAAAAGCAACATAAGGCAGGCATCCATACATGACACAAAACACATTCTTATGCGCAACTTGATTCTTTACACAAGCTAATTAGTAATGTTTCATATGCTGTTCCCGTTTAATTTTCTTCGATTGTGTGAGAGAGGATAGAGTAGAGGGGATAGGAGTTCCTATAACAATGAGTTGCCTTGTGTTTTTTGCAGACAGTGAAGTGTTTACTGATAGTGCCGAATCCAGAGTCTGCTCTGAATGAGGAAGCAGGGAAGATGCTGCTGGAGCAGTATGAAGACTACTCAATGAGGGCGAAAATGTACACAGAGATCACGCCAAACCACTCAGGTAGGCAAGAAGTTGGTGGAGAACATAGTTTACAGCAGACCTTTGGCTTGTCTGTTGGCAGCAGCAGGCACATCTTTTGTGAATGCTGTATGCAACAAGAAAAGCAGGATAGAATGACAGGATGAATCAGTCCTTGAAATGAACAAAGATCCTGTATTTTGAATGGCTTTCCTCCAATGCTTATTTTAGCCATACAGAAGCATGCAGGCTTACTCTACACAGTTCCAGGGCCAGATGTCCATTTGAACTTCATCAGTGTCAGGTTATCAAGAGGCAACCCACCAGGGTAGACACTGCTCTGTTACTGTTATTTTAGTAGTATTCACAACCCCTTTTGTTTTCCGTAATAAAAACTTGCATTAGCACACATGCATATCAGTCATTGGTTCAAGATACGTCAACTGAAATATGGAATGGTTTATTCATGGAGATATTTCCATTTTCTGTGAACATGAAGTGATTTGAGATAATTGTTTATTTTAGGCAGAAAGGAATAGAAGAATATCTTTAAAATGGAATTTAGCTGTACAAGCAGTATGGTAAAAACTCTTGTCATGTGAGTGGCTATGTGTTCAAGTGACATCACATGAGAGTTACAGCCATGTTTAGTTCAGCGAGGTCTGGTGTTATTGGTGTAGCCCAGCCAGCCACTCAGGGCCTTTTCTTGGCTGTCACCACATAAGGAAAAAAAAGTCCACCCTGCAAAAAAAAAAAAAAAGCTACAATAAACTGTTAACAAATTGCATGCTTTAAGTTTTATCACATGATCTAGTTGTATAGTAACATCCTTGATGGTGATAAAGTTAGGGCTTGCTGAAGGCTCAGGGCAGTCAAATTACTGCCTCTGGATTTACAAAAGAATTAATGATAACGATAATGGTGCATCCAAGAGACATGAAAGAGCATTTGAACAAATACAGTGCATAGGTTGTGTCCACTGTGGATGTTATGTGTAGCCTAGCTGTCAGATGACAACAAAAAAGATGATGTATTGATTGATTAGACTAGAGAAAGTGCAGAGACAGGATTAAGGGTCACTAAGGCAACGGTAAAAACAGAAGAGCCTTGGTGTACTATCCAGTTAGTTTGGTTAAGCTGTAAGCCTAAAGCCATCACGAAGTGTAGGCCAGTCTTGCAAAATGGGTATATGTGGGGTCCAGAACCTCTGTATAGATATTTCTAGGGATTACATTGTATCAACCGATAACCAGCATGCATATGATTATGAATAAAAACAATGATTATGCTGATATTGTGTACACCCATACACATGCATGCATGCACAAAGGCACACTGCATCAGGAATATTCATACAAAAGTACTTTGCATTGTTTAAATCATTGTTAGTGCCAGTACCAAATTTTACAAGTATTTCGTTACTATTTTCTCAGCTCAGTGCCTTTTCAGACCTTCACAAACAAGACTGTCGTGTATGTGGAAATAATAGGTTGGTAAGTGATGAGTTGGAATTTGTGGTAATGATTTTCTGTTCTTTTCAGCATGCAGGGTATTGACTTGACATTTAATATTGTTATTCTATGACAACTATTCTGTCCTGAACTTTTCTGGATTTGAGGGTAATGACTTCAAATGTGATAATTTCATGTAACATTTGGAAAGATTCTTTTTTAAATTTTTTATTGCAGTTCTACAAAAGTGCATTTCTGTCAAATAGTGAGGTCATTCTATTGAAATCTCATGGAGTTTTATAGTCTTTTGTCTTGTTAAAAGTAATCTTTATGGGGTTTTTTCGATTTTTTTGACAAATTGTCTTTTATATTTGATGGACAGAAGTGTTTTCAGGGAGGGGGTAAATTTGAAAAATTCACAACTAATGTGCTGCTGCAGAAAAATTCAATGTAGATGCTTAGAATAAGAGTAAGACCTAGTGTGTGTGATATGAAAGTAAGTTGTGATGCACAGGTGGTGGGATAGGTTTTGTCCTGAAACATTGCATGCTGGCAAAGAAAGGGGGTAACCGAGTACAGTTTTTGTAAGGCTATTGACACTGAGCGTTGGTAGGAACAAGGCCATGAGAGTACACGTCCTTGATACTGACTGACAGTATGAGTGGATAGTTTTCCCAGAACTGGATCACATTTGTGAGACGTTCTGGTTTGTCTTTTTTTTTCTCCCTTTAGTGGAGTGTGATATTGCACTAAACAAGAACAAAAGGGAAATGACATTGTCTACATTCTCTTGATCTGCAGATACAAAGCATTGCACTACACCCAGACCTAGCATGACATTGTCTACATTCTCATGATCTGCAGATACAAAGCATTGCACTACACCCAGACCTAGCATGACATTGTCTACATTCTCATGATCTGCAGAAACAAAGCATTGCACTACACCCAGACCTAGCATGACATTGTCTACATTCTCATGATCTGCAGATACAAAGCATTGCACTACACCCAGACCTAGCAGAAGATATACATCATGAAGTTTGGATGTGAAAAAAAAGTAAAAAAGAAAGTTTGCTCGAATCAGCTGCAAGTTGCACAACATGTAGAAATCTGCTGTGTTTGTGACCACCCTCCTCTTTTCTTTTTAATCAATTAAAAAAAAATTCATGCATATTTGCTTAGTTCATCGAAAGACTAGGCTTGGATTGGCTGAGTTTACAGGTGAGGTTCTCAGCCAGTTATTTGAGCATGGGACAGGATTTCCCAAAGAACTGTAGAATAATTATGCCATCAGCAGTTTACTTTCAAAAGGCATAGGTTATATCACATGTGCCCTTGATTTACCTTGAAAAGAAAAACCCTGTATGTTCTGTAACAGGCCAACAGAAGAAAATGCGTGCACTTCAAGGGAACCTTCAGACGGTCCGATGGCCAAGAAACATGCAGGCGACAAAAAACTGCCGGCAGACAAGAAGAAGAAAGACAAGAAAAAAGTCCTCAAGCGCTTGTGATGGCAGCCACTGATGGACATTGCATCATCATTTTTACCCAGTGAACAAATCCCTGGTTCATCAGTGCTGTGACTTTGAGGGATTACTGTAACTTAACATCATCATTCGACCACATCTGCTTTCATGAATGACGTGCGATATTCAGGTGGCAGCAAACACTGACCAAAATGTGTAAGGGTCTAGAGGTAGCTGGGTCCGTGTGTTGTTGGGAGATAAGGTCACTGCTGGATAGCTGACTGAAGTTTTGATGAGAAGGGGAAGGATGGTTTTCTTACATTTGTTTTATGTCTTTTTTGCGCAAAACTCTCTTCTTATTCTTCTGGTTTAGTTGTTTCTGTTCTGTCTGTCTCCATTCAGCTATTTGAACTCTTCATATTTCCTTCAGACTGAGTTTTTTGTATATTCTGCGCTGCGTATTGTGCGTTTGTCTGCATGTCTCCTCATTTCAATAGATATTTAATTATTGATAGATATTTAATTATCGCTGTGTGTAGACTCCGCATGGTGCACGCTGTATATGTAAATTATTATTATTCTTTGAATGAAATATTCTGTGGTAAGATTTTTATATGATTAATAGGAAGGATGATTATCATTTCTGGGGCTTACTATTTTGCTTGTGAATAATGTGACCATTTATTTACGCAAAACATTTTTTTTCTTTTAAACTTTTTAGTCATACTAAGATTATGTAGTGATTATTAACTGATCACAGAATGGAATGCAGTCATTTTACATGGATTATTGAACTAAAAAAACAGTAGTAACAATACCATTTCTTATTCCTCTTTTTTTTTACTTGCATATCCATTACCAAACTGATACAGTAATACTGTTGATTTATGGACGATTGAAACTAATTGCAGTGCCACAGAGAGAGAGTCAAGTCAAAATACCAGACATACACAGAGTGCAAAGTAATGCTTCTGTTATAAACAATACACAACACAGACGAAAACTGCATACAGCAATACTCCCCAGATGGCTCGCTGAATTCATTCATTCTGCTGGTGGCCATCTTGGGAGCATTAATTTTGTGCATTTTTTTGCCTGTTATTTTGATGCTTGTAGAATTTTTTTTTTAATTCATTGGTCTGTCTTGTGTTAGATAAATGTTACTTTGCACTCTGTTTTGAGAGTTGTTTGTATTTTGGCTTGTTTATTTTAACAGTTTACTTTCTTCTGTTGTTTGGAACAAGTAGCACAAAAAATCATATCAAAGAATGTAAACTGGGAACAAAATTTAAAAAAACAACAGAAAAGTTGAAAGCAAGAGAAGATACACAAGTCATGTCAGAACAAAATGTATTAGATTGAAAAAACACACACACAAAAAATACTCAGATTGTTTTTAAAAATTAATAAATGCAGTCATTGTTTCAATTGATTATTTTATAAAATTAATAAATGGAGTCATTGTTTCAATTGATTATGGTTTCAGCACCAGATTTACCAGTATCTGTAATAAGTATCGGACTTATTTCTTGTCCATTTGGCAGACTATATAGTTAAACTTAAGCTGAGACTAGTTAAAGCTAAAATTAAAGAGAACAGCTGAGACTAGCTAAAGCTAAAATTAGAGAGAAAAATTGCGGAACTTGGTTCAGTACAAATGCCTTATTGTCATGGAACCTGAAAACAGTATGTTAATGATTGCAGGTCTTATGACATTTTTTCCTGCTCATTTGACAGAAAGGAGACAGCCAGTATTGCTTAACACATGAATGGAGACTAGGAAGTTGAAGCGAGTTATTTGGAGTGATGTAGCTGGTCTTTTTCTGGAAGAAAAGGGCGGTATTTTTCAGTGATTAAAACTAACTCGGGTTGAAAATTTTTTTTCTCTCTAATTGTAAGTGGGAATGAATTGTAAGTGGGAATGAAATGATCAGCTGCACAGACCTCTGAAAGGTGGGAACTAAACACATAGAAATTTTAATATAGGATAGTTTAGAACAGGTGTAACTTAAGTGATTTTTTATTGAAGTGTAAATCTTGAGCTTTGTAAATTAAATTCTGTAAAGCTGACATTGCAAATGGCCATCTTTCCGAGTTGATTTGTGGGCGATGGAGAACAAGGTCACTGTTTGTGCATGTACATGTTTTTGGAAAGGATCTGACAAGTGTTGACCCAGCAGCCATGGTCAAATGTGTAACGTGCTGATTGGTAGATGTTTATATGCCCCAAAAGATATATGGATGTGTGTGGATAAATGGTGTGATCACCAACAATAAATGACTAGTACAGTGTACTTGATTTTAAAAAATATACAAGCCTTATATGTTTATGTCTGAATGGTAGTGTAGAGGAGAATTTTGCATTATCTTGAATATGTTGCAAACACCTCGTTTCATCACAGACATGCCAGTACAGAGGCCTATTTTTTGGGGGGAGGGGAGGGGACGAAAACAAAGGTAGGAATCTTTCAGCCTAGATGGTGAATTTTGTACAGCTTCCCCCCCTCCCCCCTCCATTCTCCGTACCTACTTAGCAAAATCCATATCCTCAGTCTATGTTCAGTGCCATGCAACAAGTGTACATTAACACTTTCTGCTGTTACCATTTTATTAGGTGCATTCATGGACGGGAAAAAAAGGTGTTCTAGCTTCTTTGCTGTTGCTGTAATCAACGTCTGAAAGTGGGTGCTCCCACCATTGTGAAAAATAATAGGATGAAATAATTGGACTTAGTCCAGTACTAGTAACACGACGACCAGATGGCTTTGTTTGCACAAATAGTAGCATCTTTCTGCTTTGCACAAGGGGAAAGAAACGGTTTTTTCTTTTTTAAAAACTTGTAATACCAGGGGTGGGATTTTTCCGCGGATTTCCGCGGTAGATCCTTGTTCGTTCCGCGTAACAGCGTGTCAGTTCCGCGGAAGCGATCTGTGATTCTCATTCATGTCTTTAAAAACATCGGGTGTCATTTATCCACAAACTGTTCGACATTCTTAAACGGCTTGGATTCGCAGTTAACTTGGTAACTTTCTCCTTCCGGTTTTGCAATCTTCAAAATGGCGACATGTCGAAGAGACGTCGTTTCAATCTTCAAAATTGTAGGTCAGCCGTCATTGTTGACTATTATTGACCTGTGTGCACAGAGGCGTAGGATAAAATAAACAAATCTAATA
>CM031595.1:12333624-12345868 GCA_018398815.1 Conus ventricosus
GTTTTGTATTTGACATAAAAAGTTTGTTTTGAATTAAAGGTGAACACTTTGTGTGAGTGGTGTGTGTGTGTGTTGTGTGTTTGTGTGGTGTGTGTGTGTTGTGAAAAGTGAGAGAGACGGGCGAGTTTGTGAACAAATGTCCTTGATGTTCTTTTAATGAACTGAAACAAGTGAAAGGAAACTAAATATAAACAGCAGTATAAATTTAACGTCACAAACAAACAGTTTATAAGATAACAGTCTTGAAAGTCAGAAAAACCCGTTTAAATTTTGACTTGGGAGTCCTTGGCCCTTTGCAGTATTGGGGTTCCTGGGACCCCTTACAAAACCCGCGGAGAGCCCTGAAATTAAATGTCAGAAAATTTTAAGTGGTTAACTGCACAGTTTTTAACCAGGCATTGTTAGTCACTTTACACTTAATGGCTTGGGTTATGTGGGTTATCCTTTCTCGGATCTCTTAAGAGAAATGTAGTCATCCACTAGTTCAGTGATCAACGATACAATGCAGAAATGACGATAGTATATGATAGGGCCAATTGGCATTATCAGGGCTCTCCATAAAGAGATGTCCTCATTGAAAAAAGTTTTTATGCCTTGTCAAAAATGGCAACTTTTTTTTGTGTTTTTCTCATTCTTTCAGAGTCTGTAGTTGGTGTGTTGGTTCATGTTTTTAGAGAAAGTGTTTGTATATGAGGCTTTGTGATTCTTTTTGGTGTTTTGTGTGTGTGTGTGTGTGTGTGTGTGTGTGTGTGTTGTGTGCGCGCGCATGCATGTGTGCATATATGCGAGCATGTTTTAGAGAAGAATTGGATGTGTGCTTGAAAATTGTCCTCAGCACAGTTTTCTAAGAGTTGAACTGATTTTGGGAGAAAAGAAAAAGAAATCCCAATCCTTGTACAAGTTAAAAATTAATCTAGGATTAAAAAATTACTCTTTAAATATCAGTAAAGGGTTACTACCTTTACGTCAGAATTGACTGAAGAGCTTTTTTTGGTAGTCATTTTCATAGATGGGTATCACATGAAAAGTGCAATGAGTTATATGATTATGTTTTCAGGAGTTTCATGATTACTTTGTTTTCTATTGTTTCAGCGGGCACCCCTTATGCTGAGGGTATTCAGAATGAAATTGGTTTTTTGGGTTAAAAACGTTTCCATCAGAACCACCCAAAGCATTTTTTTTACAAAGTATTCCAACCAAATGTAGCAAACAAATGGAAAAATCTGCGTCACACCTTAAAGAAAGACTGGAAACCAGAGCTTGGAATCAAACACATATTGTTGGTAAGAAATGTTGACAATCATCAGGTGACCTTGCTTTTTTGAGTTTTCAAGTTTGTGTGTGTGTCTTGTCATTATATCTTCTGTTACATCCTTAAAAAGACAGCGTGTGTGTGTGTTGTTCTGTTTTTATATTAACATCCTTAAAGATACTGTGGTCATTAAAAATGTATTCATTGAAGTTGGGAAAACACCATAATGTTCTACTAGAATTACCCCATCTGTCATTTCTGAATTGGTTTTCATTTGAAACCTATTTCATTCGATACCTTTTTTTGGATAGTTTTAAAATTAGGTCTTGAATTAAAACCAGAGTTTGTGCACAGTTTGTTCGTCTAATAATGTTAATTTGGGATGGGGTTTAATGTTTCAAGTTAGGCGAAAGTGTGAAGATGGGAAAGGTAATATATGTCTCTTTGTGTAATCACAGAATGTGTACATTGAAATAACAGTTAATGCTTTTGGTAATTTGTCACAAATTACCAGTTGAGATGTATTGTAATATTACTTAACTTGACAGCAGATGGGAAGTGTTAACCCAAGCATTGTGCGCTTTGCATAAGTCCATGGTGGGTTGTTGAAGAGATGGAAATTTAGCCAAAGTTAGAGAAAGCCCTGTAAAGTTAGCTGGTGTTGCGAGCAGATCAGAACGTGTGAGATTGGAGAAGAGAGAGAGTGAATCCACTACACAACAAGAACAACAAATTTACAAAACAAAATCAACGCAGCCGCCCAGACATTTGCAGTGACCCGTAGCCCCTGTTTACAAGGACAGAAAGGGGAGAGGAGCTGTGGATTATGCATAATCTGCAATTGTCCTTTCTGCATCTGTCATGGTGCCAGAATGATGTGTGTGCATACATTTGCATGACGTCTTGTTTGTAAACTGTTTAGTTTTACATCATCTGTTCTTGATGGGAGGATTTGGGAGTAATCAGTCTGCTCATAGTTGTGCAAAATGATCAGTGGAAAACATGTTGAAAAAAGAAAGGGTCTTTCTGTAGGTGAAACTCCGAGATATTGTTTTTGTATTACCATCTTTAGACAAGTTCGTCTTTCCTTCCAAAAGCAACATAAGGCAGGCATCCATACATGACACAAAACACATTCTTTTGCGCAACTTGATTCTTTACACAAGCTAATTAGTAATGTTTCATATGCTGTTCCCGTTTAATTTTCTTCGATTGTGTGAGAGAGGATAGAGTGAGAGGGGATAGGAGTTCCTATAACAATGAGTTGCTTGTGTTTTTGCAGACAGTGAAGTGTTTACTGATAGTGCCGAATCCAGAGTCTGCTCTGAATGAGGAAGCAGGGAAGATGCTGCTGGAGCAGTATGAAGACTACTCAATGAGGGCGAAAATGTACACAGAGATCCACGCCAAACCACTCAGGTAGGCAAGAAGTTGGTGAGAAATAGTTTACAGCAGACCTTTGGCTTGTCTGTTGGCAGCAGCAGGCACATCTTTTGTGAATGCTGTATGCAAAAGAAAAGCAGGATAGAATGACAGGGATGAATCAGTCCTTGAAATGAACAAAGATCCTGTATTTTGAATGGCTTTCCTCAATGCTTATTTTAGCCATACAGAAGCATGCAGGCTTACTCTACACAGTTCCAGGGCCAGATGTCCATTTGAACTTCATCAGTGTCAGGTTATCAAGAGGCAACCCACCAGGGTAGACATGCTCTGTTACTGTTATTTTGTAGTATTCACAACCCCTTTTGTTTTCCGTAATAAAAACTTGCATTAGCACACATGCATATCAGTCATTGGTTCAAGATACGTCAACTGAATATGGAATGGTTTATTCATGGAGATATTTCCATTTTCTGTGAACATGAAGTGATTTGAGATAATTGTTTATTTTAGGCAGAAAAGGAATAGAAGAATATCTTTAAAATGGAATTTAGCTGTACAAGCAGTATGGTAAAACTCTTGTCATGTGAGTGGCTATGTGTTCAAGTGACATCACATGAGAGTTACAGCCATGTTTAGTTCAGCGGGGTTTCTGGTGTTATTGGTGTACCCCAGCCAGCCACTCAGGGCCTTTTCTTGGCTGTCACCACATAAGGAAAAAAAGTCCCACCCTGCAAAAAAAAAAAAAAAAGCTACAATAAACTGTTAACAAATTGCATGCTTTAAGTTTTATCACATGATCTAGTTGTATAGTAACATCCTTGATGGTGATAAGTTAGGGCTTGCTGAAGGCTCAGGGCAGTCAAATTACTCCCTCTGGATTTACAAAAGAATTAATGATAACGATAATGGTGCATCCAAGAGACATGAAAGAGCATTTGAACAAATACAGTGCATAGGTTGTGTCCACTGTGGATGTTATGTGTAGCCTAGCTGTCAGATGACAACAAAAAAGATGTGTATTGATTGATTAGACTAGAGAAAGTGCAGAGACAGGATTAAGGGTCACTAAGGCAACGGTTTAAAAACAGAAGGAGCTTGGTGTTACTATCCAGTTAGTTTGGTTAAGCTGTAGCTAAAAGCCATCACAGAAGTGTAGGCCAGTCTTGCAAAATGGGTATATGTGGGGTCCAGACCTCTGTATTGATATTTTAGGGATTACATTGTATCAACCGATTAAACCAGCATGCATATGATTATGAATAAAAACAATGATTATGCTGATATGTGTACACCATACACTTGCATGCATGCACAAAGGCACACTGCATCAGGAATATTCATACAAAAGTACTTTGCATTGTTTAAACATTGTTAGTGCCAGTAACCAAATTTTACAGTATTTCGTTACTATTTTCTCAGCTCAGTGCCTTTTCAGACCTTCACAAACAAGACTGTCGTGTATGTGGAAATAATAGGTTGGTAAGTGATGAGTTGGAATTTGTGGTAATGATTTTCTGTTCTTTTCAGCATGCAGGGTATTGACTTGACATTTAATATTGTTATTCTATGACAACTATTCTGTCCTGAACTTTCTGGATTTGAGGGTAATGACTTCAAATGTGATAATTTCATGTAACATTTGGAAAGATTCTTTTTTTAAATTTTTTATTGCAGTTCTACAAAAGTGCATTTCTGTCAATAGTGAGGTCATTCTATTGAAATCTCATGGAGTTTTATAGTCTTTTGTCTTGTTAAAAGTAATCTTTATGGGGTTTTTTCGATTTTTTTGACAAATTGTCTTTTATATTTGATGGACAGAAGTGTTTTCAGGGAGGGGGTAAATTTGAAAATTCAAATAATGTGCTGCTGCAGAAAAATTCAATGTAGATGCTTAGAATAAGAGTAAGACCTAGTGTGTGTGATATGAAAGTAAGTTGTGATGCACAGGTGGTGGGATAGGTTTTGTCCTGAAACATTGCATGCTGGACAAAGAAAGGGGGTAACCGAGTAAGTTTTTGTAAGGCTATTGACACTGAGCGTTGGTAGGAACAAGGCCATGAGAGTACAGTCCTTGATACTGACTGACAGTATGAGTGGATAGTTTTCCCCGAACTGGATCACATTTGTGAGACGTTCTGGTTTGTCTTTTTTTTTCTCCCTTTAGTGGAGTGTGATATTGCACTAAACAAGAACAAAAGGGAATGACATTGTCTACATTCTCTTGATCTGCAGATACAAAGCATTGCACTACACCAGACCTAGCATGACATTGTCTACATTCTCATGATCTGCAGATACAAAGCATTGTCACTACACCCAGAACCTAGCATGACATTGTCTACATTCTATGATCTGCAGAAACAAAGCATTGCACTACACCCAGACCTAGCATGACATTGTCTACATTCTCATGATCTGCAGATACAAGCATTGCACTACACCAGACCTAGCAGAAGATATACATCATGAAGTTTGGATGTGAAAAAAAAGTAAAAAAAGAAAGTTTGCTCGAATCAGCTGCAAGTTGCACAACATGTAGAAATCTGCTGTGTTTGTGACCACCTCCTCTTTTCTTTTTAATCAATTAAAAAAAAATTCATGCATATTTGCTTAGTTCATCGAAAGACTAGGCTTGGATTGGCTGAGTTTACAGGTGAGGTTCTCAGCCAGTTATTTGAGCATGGGACAGGATTTCCCAAAGAACTGTAGAATAATTATGCCATCAGCAGTTTACTTTCAAAAGGCATAGGTTATATCACATGTGCCCTTGATTTACCTTGAAAAGAAAAACCTGTATGTTCTGTAACAGGCCAACAGAAGAAAATGCGTGCACTTCAAGGGAACTTCAGCGTCCGATGCAAGAAAATGCAGGGGACAAAAAATGCGCAGACAGAAGAAGAAAATAGAAAAAGTCTCAAGCGCTTTGATGGAGCCATGATGGACATTGCATCATCATTTTACCAGTGAAAAATCCCTGGTTCAAGTGCTGTGACTTGAGGGATTACTGTACTTAACTCATCATTCGACCAATCTGCTTTCATGAATGAGTGCGTATTAGGTGGCAGCAAACCTGACCCAAAAAGTGTAAGGGTTAGAGGTAGCTGGGTCCGTGTGTTTTTTGGGAGAAAGGTCACGCTGGATAGCTGACTGAAGTTTTGATGAGAGGGGAAGGATGGTTTTTTAAAATTTTTTTATGTTTTTTTTTGCGCAAACTCTCTTTTATTCTTTGGTTTTTGTTGTTTCTGTTTGGTCCCATTCAGCTATTTGAACTTTATATTTCCTTCAGACTGAGTTTTGTATATTCTGCGCTGCGTTTGTGCGTTTGTTGGGGGTGTCTCTCTTTTTTTTAGTTTTAAATTTTGATAGATATTTAATTTCGTGTGTGTAGACTCCGCATGGTGCAGCGTATTGTAATTATTTTTTATTCTTTGAATTTAAATATTTGTGGTAGATTTTTATTGATTAATAGGAAGGTGATTATTTTTTGGGGCTTACTTTTTGCTTTTTGAATAATTGGGGCCATTTATTTTGCAAAAAAATTTTTTTCTTTTAAATTTTTAGTATTTAAAGATTATGTAGTGATTATTTCTGATCACGAATGGAATGATTTTTTTACATGGATTATTGAACTAAAAAAAGTAGTAACAATACCATTTCTTATTCCTCTTTTTTTTTACTTGCATATCCATTACCAAACTGATACAGTAATACTGTTGATTTATGGACGATTGAAACTAATTGCAGTGCCACAGAGAGAGAGTCAAGTCAAAATACCAGACATACACAGAGTGCAAAGTAATGCTTCTGTTTATACAATACACAACACAGACGAAAACTGCATACAGCAATACTCCCCAGATGGCTCGCTGAATTCATTCATTCTGCTGGTGGCCATCTTGGGAGCATTAATTTTGTGCATTTTTTTGCCTGTTATTTTGATGCTTGTAGAATTTTTTTTTAATTCATTGGTCTGTCTTGTGTTAGATAAATGTTACTTTGCACTCTGTTTTGAGAGTTGTTTGTATTTTGGCTTGTTTATTTTAACAGTTTACTTTCTTCTGTTGTTTGGAACAAGTAGCACAAAAATCATATCAAAGAATGTAAACTGGGAACAAAATTTAAAAAAACAAAGAAAAGTTGAAAGCAAGAGAGATACACAAGTCATGTCAGAACAAAATGTATTAGATTGAAAAAACCACACACAAAAAATACTCAGATTGTTTTTAAAAATTAATAAATGCAGTCATTGTTTCAATTGATTATTTTTATAAAATTAATAAATGGAGTCATTGTTTCAATTGATTATGGTTTCAGCACCAGATTTACCAGTATCTGTAATAGTATCGGACTTATTTCTTGTCCATTTGGCAGACTATATAGTTAAACTTAAGCTGAGACTAGTTAAAGCTAAAATTAAAGAGAACAGCTGAGACTAGCTAAAGCTAAATTAGAGAGAAAAATTGCGGAAACTTGGTTCAGTACAAATGCCTTATTGTCATGGAACCTGAAACAGTTGTTAATGATTGCAGGTCTTATGACATTTTTTCCTGCTCATTTGACAGAAAGGAGACAGCCAGTATTGCTTAACACATGAATGGAGACTAGGAAGTTGAAGCGAGTTATTTGGAGTGATGTAGCTGGTCTTTTTCTGGAAGAAAAGGGCGGTATTTTTCAGTGATTAAAACTAACTCGGGTTGAAAATTTTTTTTCTCTCTAATTGTAAGTGGGAATGATTGTAAGTGGGAATGAAATGATCAGCTGCACGACTCTGAAAGGTGGGAACTAAAAACATAGAAATTTTAATATAGGATAGTTTAGAACAGGTGTAACTTAAGTGATTTTTTATTGAAGTGTAAATCTTGAGCTTTGTAAATTAAATTCTGTAAAGATGACATTGCAAATGGCCATCTTTCGAGTTGATTTGTGGGCGATGGAGAACAAGGTCACTGTTTGTGCATGTACATGTTTTTGGAAAGGATCTGACAAGTGTTGACCCAGCAGCCATGGTCAAATGTGTAACGTGCTGATTGGTAGATGTTTATATGCCCCCAAAAGATATATGGATGTGTGTGGATAAATGTGTGTGATCACCAACAATAAATGACTAGTACAGTGTACTTGATTTTAAAAAATTATACAAGCCTTATATGTTTAGGTCTGAATGGTAGTGTAGAGGAGAATTTTGCATTATCTTGAATATGTTGCAAACACCTGTTTCATCACAGACATGCCAGTACAGAGGCCTATTTTTTTTGGGGGGAGGGGAGGGGACGAAAACAAAGGTAGGAATCTTTCAGCCTAGATGGTGAATTTTGTACAGCTTCCCCCCTCCCCCTCCATTCTCCGTACCTATTAGCAAAATCCATATCCTCAGTCTATGTTCAGTGCCATGCAACAAGTGTACATTAACACTTTCTGCTGTTACCATTTATTAGGTGCATTCATGGACGGGAAAAAAAAGGTGTTCTAGCTTCTTTGCTGTTGCTGTAATCAACGTCTGAAAGTGGGTGCTCCCACCATTGTGAAAAATAATAGGATGAAATAATTGGACTTAGTCCAGTACTAGTAACACGACGACCAGATGGCTTTGTTTGCACAAATAGTAGCATCTTTATGCTTTGCACAAGGGGAAAGAAACGGTTTTTTTCTTTTTTTAAAAACTTGTAATACCAGGGGTGGGATTTTTCGCGGATTTCCGCGGTAGATCCTTGTTCGTTCCGCGTAACAGCGTGTCAGTTCGCGGAAGCGATCTGTGATTCTCATTCATGTTTTTTAAAAACATCGGGTGTCATTTATCCACAAATGTTCGACATTCTTAAACGGCTTGGATTCGCAGTTAACTTGGTAACTTTCTCCTTCCGGTTTTGCAATCTTCAAAATGGCGACATGTCGAAGAGACGTCGTTTTCAATCTTCAAAATTGTAGGTCAGCGTCATTGTTGACTATTATTGACCTGTGTGCACAGAGGCGTAGGATAAAATAAACAAAGATCTAATAGGGACAACGAAAGATAGCTAAAGAGATGAAAAATCGCCTTAGTACCCCGACCGCATACCCTGAGTTCAGCTCCGGGGCAGCGTTGTTGCGGCAGGCAAAAAAAAAAAAAAAAGACTCAACTAGCCTAATTAGTATCTGGGGAGGCTTACCGGTAATCGTGGAAAACCCCAGGTCATGACCTGGACCGGCACAACCCTGCCCATCATTTACTGTTCGGCTAGTTGGGATAGGGATCTAGGCTGGGATTTTGTTCAGCTCACTTTGAATGATTCCAAGGAGGGAGCCTCTGCTGCTGTTGCAGGCAGGGAGTTCCAGGCTGGGATGGTTGATGGGAAAGAAGCTGTACTTGTTATGGTCTGAGGAAGTGCCCAGATGGGCAAATTTGTGGTTGTGGTTTGATCTGGTTTTGGCAGATCCTTTCTTGAGGAATTTGTCAGGGGGTATGTCCACAGCGCCATTGACGATCTTATACATAAAGGTTAGCCTCTGCCTGTTTCTTCGTGCTTCAAGGGGTTCCCATTCCAGATCTTGCAGCATGGCTGTTACGCTGCTGGTCCAGTCATATCTGTTACATACATATCGGGCTGCTCTTCTTTGCACCATTTCGATCTTTTCCTTCTGGCCTGCTTTGTACGGACTCCACACTATTGAGCAATACTCCAGGTGAGGGCGTTACCAGTGTTAGGTAAGCATTAATTTTGGTGGCTTTTTTAGAGTTTCTTCAGGTTTTTTTCAGGAAGCCTACCATGCTGTTGGCCTTGTTAGTGACTCGTGTAACGTGATCTTTCCAGTTGAGGTCACTTCTTATGTCGACGCCAAGGTATTTCGAGCTGTCGACATGGTCCAGGGTATGTCCTTTAAGTTTGTAGTTGAAGTTGATTGGGTTTTTTGATGTTGAGCAGGTAAGGACATTACATTTTTCGGGGTGAAATTCCATCCCCATCGTTGTTCCCAATCATTCAGTAAGTTGAGATCTTGTTGGAGCGCCTTGCAGTCTTGGCTGGTTTTAATGGTTAGATAGACTGTGCAGTCATCAGCGAATAGTCTGATGTTGGCCTTGATGTTCTGAGGCATGTCGTTGATGAAGATCAGAAATAGGATCGCCCTAGAACTTCTACCCTGTGGGACCCCACTGATGACAGGTGCTGGCTCTGATCTTTCATTGTCGACTACGACAATCTGTGAGCGGTCGGAAAGAAAGGCCTTGATCCAGTCCAACGTCGATCCTCGTATTACCATAATGGTCCAGTTACGGAGGAGTCGTTTGTGAGGGACCTTGTCGAAGGCCTTAGAAAAGTCCAAATGATCATATTCGTCTGTCGTTTGCTTTCTTGACTCTTGGCGACGTCATGGAATAGTGTCAGCAGTTGGGTTTCACAACTCCTTCTGGCTCTGAACTCATGTTGGGAATCCACAAGAATGTCGTGCTGGTTCAGATGGCGCATGATGTTGCTTGCTATGATGTGTTCTTGCATCTTACAAAGATACTGGTGAGGGAGACTGGTCTGTAGTTGGCAGCTGAATTTCGGTTACCCTTTTTGGACACTGCTGTCACGTTCGCCTTTTCCAGTCATCTGGGACACATCCATCTGCCAAGGGACTTTGTGAAAAAACGCAGAAAGCAAGGGGTGATCTCGTTTGCACATTCTTTCAGCCCATTGCTGGGATTTCATCTGGTCCTGCCGCTTTATGTGGGTTGATGTTCTTCAGCAACTTGCGTACCCCTTCCTCATTGATTGTGATCTCGGCCATTGCAGGGAGGGCGTTCCTGATGGGACTGGAATGTTGCTGTCATTTTCTCTTGTGAAGACCGACTCGTTTTTGATGGTTTAGGATGTTGGCCTTATCTTTCGGGGATGCATGTAGTCTTCCATGAGCTCGTAATGGAGGGCACCCCTGTACTGTCGCGTCTTAAGGATTTTATGTAGCTCCAGAATCGTTTCTGATTGCTTCCCTCAATGCTCGTCGTCGCTTTCTGGAGAGTCTATGATGTTGTTGATGAATGTCCAGTAGGCCTGCCGCTGTTCACGCTGTACTTCGCTCTTCATCTGTAGGTATTTTCGTCGTCCTGAGGGGTCCGATGAAGTTTTGCTCCTCTTGAATTTCCCAGCCAGCCTCCTTTTCAAAGATTGATGTGAGAATTGATCCACGGTTTGTGGGAAGGTCTGCCTCGAACCATTTTCATAGGGATGTATTCATTCATGAGGGAGTGGATTAGTGACTTGAACCTACTCCAGAGTTCGCGACACTCAGCGTGTTTGAATCTGGATGAAGGAGTCTCGCTCATCAATTAGTTTTTCCTTTATTTTATTAAATTCAGCTTTCCTGAGTTGAATGCTTTCCTTGGTGGACATTTTGTGTAAAGCGGCCGAAGTGATGACTCGATGAAGATGGCTTCATGATCAGACACCCAGGTGCCACTCTTGCAGTGTTGATTAAGGTGCTATTGTTCGTCAGGAAAATGTCAGGGGTTAGTAGCAGTGTCTTCGGTTTATCTGGTTGGTTCGAGGATCATTTGTTCCAGGTGTGCATCAGCTGCTACTTGAAGTTCTTTACAGATTTTGCTGTCTTGTGCGTACTTGGAAACCGACCCAGTACCCAGTTGATGGCGTTAGATTAAAGTCACCCCCAATCCAGATGTGAGCTCATTTGGCAGTTTCTGAAGGCAAGTTCCAAGTCGTGGAAAAGGCCGGCTTTGTTGTCAGTTTGAGATCTGTAGTAAGCACATACATACAGCTTTTTGGCTCCTTTGATGGTGATTTCTACCAGTCATTTCTTTGTCAGTTTTTATTTGGAGCTTTCAGGCTGGCTGCTTTGCAGCTTTGATGATACTAGTATAAATACTCCATGTGGGTTTTCTGGTCTGTCACGCTGTAGGCTACGAATTCAGGTGGAAAGATTTCGCTAGACTTGATGCTACTGTCCAGCCAGGTCTCCGTGCTATTATGATGTCCGGGAATACCAGTCTACAAGTCCCTTCTATTAGGTGCTTCTTACGAGCCGACTGGAAGTTGGCGACCACCACTCTCAATGGTAGATCTTTTCTCGTGGTTCTTTGGGTGTTTTTGGTGGATTTCTGAGACGAGGTGCTCGATGTTCTTCTCTGAGCAGTGTCTCTAGGGGAGGACGTTGCATTTGGTGTTGTGAAGCTCAGACTGGAATCACTATTAGGAGAGATGGGGTCGAAGTAGTTTGTTGTTTCGATGTTGACGTGTCGAAAAGGGAGGGAAGCAAAGTTTGGTAGGCACATTGGCAGCACTCCCAGCTCACATTAATTCAGAGCCCCAAAAACTGCATCTGGCATAAGCATACAATGCTGATGATACCAGACACCGCATGAGTCACAGCAAACGCTAGGGGCCTTGTAATCAAACTTGCATGCCTTTGCACACACTCCACATGGGTACTTGGGAGGTCTTGGTCCTGGGTTCGTGGGTACATCTCCTGCCAGTAAGAGAAGCAGTAGGAAAGTTGTTTTGGTGGGGTTTGGACAGTTGTCTGTGTCGGGTATGATTTGAAGGCTTTCTTTAAACAACGTAGAGAAAGCAGGGCACCGCCGAGATCGTCATGACGATTATCCGCGAAGTTGGGGGTCATGGAAGTGCGTGT
>CM031595.1:12363468-12395968 GCA_018398815.1 Conus ventricosus
GAGTTTGTCGGCTCGATTCGAGGCTATGTCCTTCAAATCTGCCAGGTACACGGAGGGGCACAAAACACATCTGCAAACAAACTCAGGCTAATCAAAATTAACCGGTTTTTATTCCTTGTGTTTTCTCTTCCTTCTTATCAGTCTAAATAATCACGAAAGGTAAGGAGGCCAGAATCAGAAAACGTAATAAATTGAAAATAATCATCTTCAAATATATTAAACAGCTTCCACATATTATAGTGACATAAAAGTTTATTGACATCAGGACCATTCTCAATATTGAATGCGGCAAATTTGTTCGAACGTCTAAAATCAATACAAAAACGAACTCTTGTCATCTTTTTCGTTACCAAAACAGTGCGAGAAAAGCCTAAATAAGGAGCCCCGTAGAATGCTCCATGACTTCAAACTCTGACAACGTTTACAACTTTTTTTACCACCGCATCTCACATGATTTAACTTTTAGGAGATAAGGCTTTGGTCTGGTAAATTATTTGATTGCGAATGTATTTTCATAAATAACTGTTTTCGCACAAACCAGAGAAAGCCAGAAGTTCTGTATAGTCATGTCAGACATCCGTCGATCGTTCTGTATGTAAATTCTACTGGACGAGGACTCTCTCTCTCTCTCTCTCTCTCTTCTCTCTCTCTCTCTCTCTCTCTCTCTTGTCTTGTCTCTCCTTCAGTATTGATTACCTACATAGGATCCTCCATTAATTGAAAATCGTTCGTTTGTTTGTTTGTTTTTTAAATCTTTTTTCTCATCCCTTTCTGTTAAAGTTGTCAGTTGACGGAGAATTCCCATCCGCTTTCCGTGCGGACCTGTTCATCAAGCGGTCTTCACTTTTTGCTTTGCTGGTAACTGTCGCGGTCAAATTCGTTGCTCAGTCAAATTCGTTGCCTGGCATACCAGCTTAGGTTGCTAGTATACGAACTTAGCCAAGAATGACGTCATAACATGTAGTTGCTAATGATCACAGCAAAACTCCACAGTTTAAGACAACTACTACCACTACTACTACTCGATTTTTGTTGGTCATTGTGCCGTTACTAACGGCTGTAACGGCCTGTAACACTTTTTCTTCTCCAGGGAATATCTCAGAAAGTACTTGGCCGATCTTTGTGAAAAAGACCAGGTATGTTCATTATGGGTCACGGATGATGCCCGATGCGACAGTAACACAGTCTCTTCCAAGGACAAACTGAGCCCAGGCAGAAAATGAAAGCGAAACAAAACAAAACAAACAAACAAACAACTCCCCCCTCCCCCTCCCCCCCTCCCCCCCCCCCCCCCCCCCCCCCCCCTCAAATGAATAAACAATGAATATGTGACAAGCACTTGTTCACCAGTCACCCGAGCTTCCGCTGCTCCTCTGCCCAGAAAACACGAGTCACACACACACACACACACACACACACACACACACACACATACATGCGCGCGCGCGGAAAGGGGGGGGGGGGGGGGGGGTGGGAAGAGTGATGGAGGAATGGTGAGTAGGTTTCGATTCTCAAGCGTTATCCAGTCAAAGGGAGACTAATGCAAATTTGTGATGTAATTTAGTTTGCGACAACTGCAAATTTTCGTGTCACATTCATTACTTCTGTATGCTCTTGAAATAACATTTGAATCGTGTTATAGTCTTGATACCTAGGTTGACGCAACATTTGCCTTTTTCGCTTTTGAGGACACACAGGACTTTTTAACAGCAACCAGATTTTGTTCCCTGCTGAACTCTGGGAATGTAAACCCTTGACATTAAACATGGCGGCCGTCCTGAGGAACGCGAGGTCAGTCGGCAACCTTGTTGCCTCAGTGCGCACCGCAGTACCACGGCTGTGTACAGCAGCACTAGTGCACCAAAATGGACATGTGAAGTATATGCATACACAAAATGCAGTCCTACACTCGTCTGTCTTGAAGGTAAGAGATCTTTTTCGTCTGTAATGCAAGCAAAACTAGGACAAAACCGAAAACGTGGTTTGACATTGAATGATTGATGACTGAAATGTGACTGACTGGGTGGATGAGCCGATGCGATTGGATTGCCAATAATTCTATTGGAATCAGCCAGTCAGTGGGCGATAAGTGGTCAGACAGTGTAATAGAAAAGGCACACCTGAAATCACTGATAAGCCAAGCTAATCATTCCTTTTGTCGACCTGCTGGACTTGGACAAATTGAGCAGCCCAAGGGTGAGCATCTCACAGGGCAGTGAACCGCCAGCATATAAATCTCATGTTGACATATATTGCACTGTGCCCCACTGAAGTAAGCAGCTAAAGGTCTGCAAGTCTGGCAATCTTCTTCAAGTCTTCTTCCTTTGACCGCACCAACCTAGTTTGGAATTCACTACCGGCAGCCGCAGCCGAGGACCCCTCTCTGGCACATTTCAGAAGGGAGCTCAGCAAACTTCACTTCTAAAATACAGTCACTGTATGTGTTGTTGTGTGGAAGTGTTTGTGAAAGGTTGGCAGGCCCAGACTAGCCTAGTGCTTGTTCTGTAGCAGGATAGGTGGGGGCAACCCCTCTTGAAAAGGTGATCTGGGTAGCCTTCATGCAGCTCCCCACTTAGGTTTTTTTTTTTTAGGCTAGCTGGTAGGTAAGTTAGGGGGGGGGGGGGGGGGGGTGTGGGGGGGTATGAATGCTGTCTTTTGAATAAGAAAGTAGGTTTTTTGTGTGTGTTTTTTTAACATATGCGCACACCCAGGTCACTTAAAGTCTATGGAGACCATGTGACTATGATTTGAAGGTTTGAGAGGGGTTCTAATCAACAGTTTACACATACTAGTCCGAAACCTCCAGCCAGACAATAATGAGACCATCATATAACAAACACTAGTCTTTTCTCCCAGGACTGTATGTGACTGGAACTGTATGACACTTGTGGTAATTTCATCAACCTCAGTGGAAGACATCAAATCCTGCGTCTAACCCCCTCCAATCCTCCCTGCAGCTCCCTCACCATCTCGCATCCTTTCCAACTCCAAATCCAGTGCACCCTCATCTGACATACCTCTTCTTCTGACCAACAAAGCTGATTATCCAGGCAGCTTCCAGATATAACACACACACACTCTCTCTCTCTCTCTCTCTCTCTCTCTCTCTCTCTCTCTCTCTCTCTGTTTCTCTCTCTCTTAGCCTGTTACAAATCACAACCATCAAAATGATAGTGGCAGATTTACAATGGAAGAAGATTCAGGCAGGTCAGTGAATACATGTACGAATCAGGGGTCAGCATTGAAGTCATATCTCAATCTCATGCAATTTTTCGAGGGTGCAGAGTTTCCCCCAGCTTATTAGGACCTATATAAATTTGCTGTTCTGTGTAATCTGTCATTAGCATGATTGTGTTCCACCAGGTGTGCATTCTTTCACTAAGCTTAGGTACACTGTCTTTCTCGTGTCCACTAAATATCTTCCAGGTAAACTTCACCCATGTATACATGAAATTGTGAATGATGATAGTGGAATGGAGGTGAACCACTCATTGCTAGTACTAGAAACTGGTGTGGTGTTCCATGTACATATAGATTACATTCTGCTGGTTTGAATAACGCAGCTGGACGTTTTTCTTTCATTTTTATTGAATGAACTTGTGTAAGCGACAAGGCAATAAAAGAGGTCTTATCTGACACTAGTGACAGCCAGTATGTGGTACCAGGACAGTTCTTTTCACCAATGCAAGGCAAAAATTTTCTCACATTTCTGGTGAAAACTTGTGATGTGGTATAAGCCAATCTAATACAACCTGTGATTCAGGTTCAATTTTTGGACCAGTGTCTGAACATGGTTATGGTGTCATATTTGACAAGTGTAATATTACAAAATTGGACACCTACAACTCCTCAACTCATCTACTAAGGCAGTAAGCAGGCCTCTGTATGTGTGGTGTGTGTGTGTGTGTGTGTGTGTGTGTGTGTGTGTGTGTGTGTTTGTGTGTGAGAGACAGCCCTGATACGTAACCTCTTGCTGTCTGTGGTGTCTAATAATGAGCCAACTCTGTGAGCTCTGCTTCAATGCTTGTTTTAACTCTCTGGAAGAGAGAGGTGGGGAGCGTTTTTTTTGTTGTTGTTGTTTTTTTGTTTTTTATTTGTTTGGGGGGTTTTTTTGTTTGTTTTTTAGGGAGGAGGGAAGATGAAAGATGTGTAAACTAAACCATGCACTTTAGTTCTATCTTGTAACAGCTACCTGTACTGGATCGTAGCTAGGCCTGACAGTTGGTACCAGAATCTCTCTCTCTCTTGTAACTTCTAGTATTATTTGCATTTTTTCCCCATACAATTTCATTTTATAGGCTAGAAATTGACTTCACTCAACCTTGATAGAAATCAGAAATTTCTCACTTTTTGATTTAAATCATTAAATTACCATGTCATTAATAAGTTGTTTTCTTTCATCAATGTGCAGACTCCACTTCAGCAACCAACACGATTTTACAGTGAAAAACCACCTCTGACAGTAGATATGCTGCAACAAAGGGTCATGCTTGTGCTACGCCTCTACGACAAGATTGACCCAGAAAAGGTGGGTGTTTTGACAGTTGAAGTCATGATCAGAAAACTGTGAAGATGGCTAAAGCAACAGTAGAACAAAGACACACTAACTGATCTCTGCTGCTTTCTCTCAATCGCCGTCTCTCTCCCCTCCTCCCCTCAGGAAAAAAAAATCTCCAACACCATGGACGACACTCTGCTCTTACTGTGTCTTTGTGTTAATGTGTGCACATGTGTCTGCTTGAAAGACTGGGGTTCAGATAAATCCTGAGGAAAAGAGTGTGTTTCTGTATTGCTGTAGTTCATCGCATCTTGAGGCTAAGTGGAGTTTTGGTTCTAGTCTTCAAACTGTCTCACTGTTTTGCATGACTGATTTTTGTCTGTTCGGCCTTTGATCTCCAGTTCAGAGAGGGGGTATATTGTGTATGAAGATTGTATGACAGCCTTATCTTTGCCAAACCCCACTTCTGTGTTTTTGTTTTATTAATCTTTTTTTAATCATCTCATTTGTCTCCCTTTTACACCTTTTACAAAGATTTTCATTCCAGTCATTTTATTTTCTGTATGTAACTTTTCTTTGTTTTTACAGCTGACCTTAGATTCTCATTTTATGAACGATCTGGGCCTCGACAGTCTGGATCAGGTGGAGATCGTCATGGCTATGGAAGATGAGTTTGGTAAGTAATAGTCAGTTGTGCTTTGTCTTGGGTTTGCTTTCCCTCCAAACTTTACAGCACTAATTGGTGTACTGAAAGAGCTACATTTATTCATTTTGTATGTAGGATTGTTTTTCTTGAATTCCACGATTTCAGCAGCCCAAATTTGTTTTCAGGAACAGTTTATTATCAGGATGAAAATAAAATTCTCATGTCTACTTTTTGTTCAAATCTGTGAAATTGTGGAGAAATGGGAGCCCTTGTTCATGTGTCAGCAACCCTTAAATGTTGACAGGATTTATGAAATCTTGACTATGTATGCTTATCGATCATGGGCATTAGCATAGATCTGTATGAAGCAGATTTTGGCAGCAGCAGCTCTGCCCTTGTGTTGATCTTGGAATTGAGGGACATCTCAACCAAGAAACCATGAGGCGCTGCCAGGATTTGCATCAAGGGCGAACACAATGCATATATATTTATCTCTCCCACATGAATCGCAGAGAATCTGTCTGCCCCTTCCCTGATGGGCATTGATTAATTATTATGTATCAGTAAGGAGTGGTATGATTCTGAGGCTTATTGTGAGTTCACAGTGTGTGCTTGTGAGTATTCAGATACATATTTGTATTTGTTCAAGAGAAGTTTGAAACACTTGTCAGATTACTGGTGTGCCTAAGGCGTTGGTGCATAATGTGGTAAAATAGCACATGATTCTAATATACACCTGGGCAATGTCGATCAGCCAGTGTAGGATCATTTAGACAAGTCACTGTCAGCATTTAACTGACCTGCAGTCTGAGTATGCAGGTGCAAAATGAGAAACTTTTCAAGTGGAAGTGCATTGCACTGTTTGTTTTGAGTTGCTGATGTAAGTTCTGTTAGCCACCAAGTATTAGCTTTATGCTCATCAACAAAGCGTTGCAGATGATGTCAACGTGCATCCATTACAGGTTTAGAAAGTTGATCGAAACTGACCTGGCCTTTTCAAATGATGAGTGCAGGTGACTGTGTATTTTTAGGTTGTTCCTTCATTGCTTTAGTCAGTCCACTTATGTTTGGCCTTGTTGACAAATACAGCTTAGGCAGTATGACAGTCATATTTTTCATTTGATTCGGCGGTGCACTCCCACAGTCTCGGTTTTACAGCGACTTTGAGTTTAGCAGCTCCACCCCCATGTCCACCCATTTCCTCCCTCCCGTCCTGTCCATCCCCTGCCCTTGAGGGATTTGGACGTGAATGGTCATTTTCAAAATTTACCCTTTTCAAAATCAACAGGTCATTTGACCCCTTATATCTCAAAACTGTGAAAATCAGGTTGTCAGTATTGTATCATACAGCAAACCTACCTGTGAATTGTAGTGTTAATTTGACAGTTAATGATATAGAATTCAAAGAACAGGTGTTAGAAGTAAATTACCAGAGAAAAAAAAAGAAAAAAGAAATTCTATATTTTTTCAGGAAACCTTAGAGAATTTGTCATTAATTAAAAACACTAACAATTCATATGTGTGTGTGTCTGTACATGCGAGCTGATATATGTTGCTGTGTGTGTGTGTGTGTGTGTGTGTATCTTCTGTTTGTTTTCAACAGGGTTTGAGATTCCTGATGCTGATTCAGAACGATTGATGCGGCCACGTGACATAGTCCAATATGTTGCCGACAAAGAAGATGTATATGATTGAGGCTTTTCCATCTTAGTTGGTAAGATTGTTGTTTGTACATAGCGTCAAGTTACATGTCACACACGCCACACCCATCCCACCCCCCCCCCCCCCCCCCCCCCCCCAAGTACTTCTAGCATTCATTGGTTATGTAAGTTGAGAAGAAGAGCATTTTGATAGCACTTTCCAAAATCTCAAATTACTTTGCTATATACATCAAAATGCACACTTGTATACATTTTTTTTAACACCCTCCCAGTCTCTTTCTCCAGTTGTCCCTACACAAGCTTGTTTACATCTGTGATTATGCCAAAACCACTCGCACATGCATTGTGTACACACACGCGCTCTCACATGTACACACGCTCGCGCGCACACACACACACACATGTATATGCATTGCACATCTGCCACTAGGCACACAAAGAGGGAGAGCATTAGGGAAAAGACCGCTTGAAAAGAAATTTTGTAGACTGGTTTTTGAGGATGAGAATGACAGGCTGTGGCGGATGGAGTTTGGTTAGGTTTGTGCAGCAGAAGTACTAAAAGCTATTCACCCATGCTTTTATGGATTGATCTTCGGTATGCAGAAGATTCTGTCATCAGTAAAAGAATGGAGAGTCCTTGATGGAACATAAAGATTTTGAAAGAAACGTAAAGGAAGGTACAGGGTTGTAGTTTGCTGTACTTACTTGGAAGAAAAGATGGGAGGTCTTTATTTTATTCTTAGTTCAACTGGAAGTTAGTGGAGCTCTTTAAAGAGAGGTGTGCAGTGCTGAAACCAGCATACTTCAGAGATGAGATGAGTTTTGGTGGCAGAACTCAGAATTTGATTTGGGGGCTACAAAGCACGCTGTTACATAAGCTGTACCCATCAAAGTTTTAGAGAATTTTTAATCAGCACATTAGTGGCAGCCAGCTAGATAGGTGGCAAGAAAAGAGTGGTGCAAGCTGACAAATCAAGAGAGTGTGCAACACTGATAAACAAACCAGTGTCTTCTGAGAAATGTATGAACCGGAGAAAGCCAGAAATGGCCATGCCTTCAGCACAAAGAGAAATGATTTAACTCCGATTCCTTCTTCATTGTTGTGAACATGGAACAGTCTACAGTCATTAAAATTTAGGGCACAGTACTCCTGTTCACTTGGTTGAAGTAAACTCGACCGCACCCTTTAAAAGCTGTTTGGGCTAGTTGCCAGCAAAAACTCCAGCGATCACTGACAGATCGTGGAACAGTGCCAGACATCAAAAGAGGAGGGTGAGGGTGTTGTACGGGAGACCGATGCTCAGTTTGAATCGACTGGCAACTTGCCCAGAAAAGACTGTGAAAGCTGAATGACTGATGGACTCTTACGCTTGGGGAGAGGGAGAAGACTGTGTAGGCTGAATGACTAAAGGACTTCTGACTGCTTGGGGAGAGGGAGAAGACTGTGAGCTGAATGACTGATGGACTTCTGACTGCTTGGGGAGGGGGAGAAAAACTGTGTAGGCTGAATGACTGAGACTTCTGACTGCTTGGGGAGGGGGAAACTGTGTAGCTGAATGACTGATGGATTTCTGACTGCTTGGGAGAGGGAGGGAAAGAGGAGGGTGGATTACACACACACGAATGACTGATGGACTTCTACTGCTTTTTAACTGTAGTCAGTCAGCTGACAGCAGCGTGCGAGAGGTAATTGTTAACTGATTGGTGTTCATTGTAAAAACGAATTGTCATTGTGAATCAGAGAGCATGCAGTAAAGACGTGAAGCAATGCTCTGTCTTCTGAGTTGACTGAAGAGAAAACGAAACATGGTGTCAAAATTTGTGAACAGAACTTGGGGGAAAGGAAAGAAATTTGAATTGAAAGACGACGATGAAGTTGTAACATGAAGACGAACAAGAAGAAAGGGGAGCCAGACGACGGCATGCCAAGATTCCTCTCCCCCCTAAACTGGAGGTGAAGGGAAAGGAAATCATTCAGAGTAACTGGGAAAGTTCAAGAGGCTGGGGGACAGCTACGAAATCGTCACAAATCAAAATTTAAGAAATCCAAAGTACAGGCAGGCAGTTTTTCCTTTCATGCATTGGTCTAGATGCTCTGGACATTATGAAGGTTTGTCATTTGCTGATGAAACTGAAAGAAATGACATAGACAAGTTCCAGAAAATTCGAAGAATACTGTGTGGGCTCCACCAATGAAACTTACGAAGCGTTCAAGTTCAATCGCCGACATCAGCACGTGAGTGTCCAGGGAAGATTTTGGCAGACCTGAGGAGACTGGTGAAGCCCCTGAAATTTATGGTCCACTGGAAGACAGACTGCTGGAGAGACCAAATCGTGTTGGGGCGTGGCGCGATGAGACTCTCCGATCAAAACTACTGGGGGTGAGAAAGCGACATTGACGCGTGGTTTTTGGGATATGTGCAGAGCGCATGAAACGAGTCAGCAACAAACCCTTCAAATGATGAGAAAGCCTCAGGATGCCAGGAAGTCCAAAGGGCGTTTCGAGAAAAGAGAACAACTAAAACAAGAAGCAAAGGAAGCAATTCAGAGACCAGGTGAAATGCGGATATTGTGGTGGAAATCACCCCAAGAGGAAAAAAAAAATGTCCAGCATTTGAAAAAAATGCGAAGCCTGTGGGCACATAATCATTTTGCGCTGTGCGCAAAACACCCAAGCATTTCAGAAGAAAACCAGAATTCGACACATCGAAGAAGAGACAGACACAAGAAAGTGAAGATAAATTCTCAAGATTGATGACAGAACAAGCAAAAAGGAGAAAAACATAAGACAAAAAACTGATAAACGAAATGCCGGTAAGACTCCTTCTTGATACAGGAGCAACAACAAACGTAATTTCTGAGAGCCTGTACATCGAAGTTACTGGAGATGAAAAAATCTCTACCTGCAGGAACAAAAAGAAACTGTGATGTTCAACGGGACTGAAATAAAAGCCTGCGGGTGAATAGTGTTGCGAGGAAAAATCCTAAGAACAGAAATAAGTACAAGGCAACTTCGTGATCACCAAAACAGACTGTAAGCCAGTACTGGACTGAAAGCTGTACACATCAGCTGTTGACAATCAACGAAGAGAACTTTGCAACGAAGCGGCAGATCAGAAAGCTGAAGAGACAAACGCAACAGACATACTTACAAGATACAAAGACGTGTTTTGAAGAGAAGGAAAATTAGAAGGAAAACGCCATCTGGAAACCGACCCCAGCACTGCACCAGTGAAGATGCCTTTCAGAAAGTGGCCGATAGCAGTCCAAGAGAAGGTGAAGAACGAGCTGAAAAGGTTGGAGAAACTGGATTTGTCACCAAAGTAGACACCCCAACGGAGTGATCAGCAGCTTGGGCTGGCAAACAAAGGGCAACGGAAGGGCAGACTGTGCATTGATCCCAAGCCACTAAACAAAGCCCTAAAGAGAAACGAATACCCCATTTCCAACTGTTGATGACGTACTGCCACTCCTCCAGATGGGCCCAAAAATTTCACACACTGGATGCCAGAACCCGGGGTTTTTTGCACGTGGTACTGGACAAAGATAGCAGTTACCTGACGAAACCCTTTTAAACGCCTTTTGGCAAGTACCGTGGAAACGGATGCCCTTTGGAATTTCACCAGCCCCAGAAAAAATTCCAGAGGAGGGAATTGACACGGCTTTGGGGGACTGCCAGCGTGGTAGCGGTTTTATGATGACATTTTGTTTTTTGGGAAAGGAGCAACTGAGGAAGCAGGAGAAAAAGACCATGAATGCCAACCTGAACCGTTTCTTACAAAGATTCGTGACACCGGAATCAAATTGAACAAGGAAAAGGTCGAGCTGAAACAAGGGCACAATCTTTCAAAAGAAGGCTTGAAACCAATCCAAAGAAACTGGAACGCTGTCCAACAACTCCCAGTCCCCCGAAGACAAAGCACAGTGCAGAGACTACTGGGGGTAGTCCGGGTTTACCTTTAGGAAGACCCAACCATGAAAACTTTCAAAGCTTTCATACTACAAGGTTGGCCTGAGGAGAAACGACAACTTCCACTGCAGTTTACAAGACTAACTTCCCTTTCCAAGGGAAAAACTGTCAGTCCAGAATGGGCTTGTCTTCAAAAGCCACAGAGTGATCGTTCCAGAAAACGAAAGAGAAGACGTCCAGGGAAACCCATGCAAGCCAACTCAGGAAAATTTAGAGTTGCATAAGAAGACAAAGTGAGGGAGTCACTGGCCGAGGGTGAACTTGACATCGAAGACTTCATAAAGAAATGCAGCCCTGCAACCACATTCCAACGTGGCCAGCAAAAAGAACCCCTCAAACAGCACAGCAATCCCTGACCTACCCGGCAACACATTGTCTGTGACGTATTCGAACACAACAGCAACGAATACCTGGTTACGGTCGATCCCTTACTCCGACTTTATTTCGAGATTGATCGCGCAAACGAGAGAATCTAAAGAAGTCATCATCTGCCTGAAAAGACCCCTGCGAGACACGGAATCCCAGAACGCCTACAACAACTGTGGAACTCAGTTCACATCCATACAGTTTGGGAAGTTCAGCAAAACATAAAGATTTTAACATGTAACAAGCTCCCCACATTACCCACAATCCAACGGAAAAGCAGAGAGCGCGGTGAAGGCTGCCCCAAAATGTGTATGAAGAAAGCAGAACACAACCATCAAGATGTCTTCCCCGCTCTACTCGAGTTGAGAAATAAACCCCACAGAAACGATGAACAGTTCGCCTGCTCAAAGACTGTTTGGCAGGAGAACGAAACCAAGTGCCACTTCAAAGACTTACTGAAGCCTGCAATTGTATCAAACCACGAAAGAGCTTGAAAAAAGAAAAATGAAGCAAGCCCATTATTTCAACAGAAGTGCTGTAGAACTGACAGAACTATTTCCAAAGGGCAGATTGTGAATTTCCCGCCACCAGATCCAAAAAATGGGTCAGTTTCCAAGGTAGACCGACAGGTGAATGTCCGGTCAACAACATTCGCACAGAGGACGGACTTCATTTTCAGAAGAAATCGCCAACAGCTACGGGACACAGCAAACCAAGCTTCAGCAAACAGCCACACTGATGAACTAGTCCAGGGAAGGAAGAAGTCTGGAAGCCACAGCAAGACATCCCTTGCAAGCAACAGCTAACGTCATTCCCAAATCAACACAGACGCTGGAAGAAACGCAGTGGAGCACCTGAACAAAACGGCAACAGCCGCCGAGTCAGATCAACCATCCCCCGGGACCCAGTCTGAGACAGCCATGACAAGGAACCTGACATGGCAATACAGCCAACACATATAGGACAACCCGAACTTGTTAATGTCCCTTACCGAAAAAGGGTCGGTAAACAGAGCAAGAACCGGATTTTCTAAAATATGAATAAACTGAAGACTACAACGCAATCAGAAAATCGTAAAGCTTTATGAAACCTGGACATGATATAATGGACTGTGTAATAATTAGACATAGGGAATGAAAGAAAGGGTTCTTTGGGAATAATGGTGTATTTTGTTAACGGGAGGTATTAGGAACAGAGACACCAATTTGGTTGAAAGGTAGAACTGGGAAAAAGAGTTCTTTTTGTTTTCTTAAAGAAAGGGGGATTGACTGTGTAAACGTGTTGACAGTTGTTAACTGTAGTCAGTCAGCTGACAGCAGCGTGCCGACGGTAGTGGTGAATTGTTAACTGATTGGTTTCATGTAAACGTAATATTGTCATTGTGAATCAAGAGCATGCAGAAAAAACGTAGAAGCAATTTCTCTGTCTTCTGATTGACTGAAGAGAAAACGAAACAACTGTGTAGGCCCGAATGACTGATGGACTTCGACTTACTGATGGACTCTGACTGCTTGGGTGATGGGAGGGAAAGAGGAGGGTGGAGTTACACACACTGAATGACTGATGGACTTCTGACTGTTTGGGGAGAGGGAAAAGACTGTGTAGGCTGAATGACTGATGGACTTCTGACTGCTGTGTAGGCTGAATGACTGATGGACTTCTGACTGCTGTGTAGGCTGAATGACTGATGGACTTCTGACTGCTTGGGGAGAGGGAGGGAAAGAGGAGGGTGGAGTTACACAGATTGGCAGCCAAGAAACAGTGAGGGGTCACAGAAAGGACAGATACCTTGATTAGATATGACTGAAATAAACTGAAAAGAGGTGTTACTATTCTGCCGAATGAAGGTGAGAAACAAATCACAAGACAAAACAGGACGGTTTCCGGCCTCTTTGGTCTTCTTCAGGCAAGACAGACAGTATTCAAGACAGTGAAAACAAAGAACGAACAGTCACGTATCTCCTCAAATCAGGGGCAAAATGCATGTTTCTCATCCATTCCTCATGCATTTAGTGCCCGATTTGAGGAGATAAGTGATTTTCCACGTATCCATTTTGCACCCTGTTCGAGGAGGTAATGATCGTTCGTTCTTTGTTTTCATTGTCTTGAATGTCATTTGTCTTGCCTTGTCTTGGGGGTTATTTGTGGGTTAAATGTTTCTGTTAGTTTTATAGATGATATTGTCTTTATCAGTGTATACCATTGTGTAGCATCATGATAAATTCTTTACGTAGAAATACAGACTCTGCTACTCTGGGAAACCACATCACTGACTGTGCTGTCACATACTGGAAGTTGACCTTCCGACCCTTGTCTGTGTGCAGAGTGCTGTAGATAGAATGTGCGTCAGGGGCTGGCTGAACGTTTGTTGCTGTCGAAGGGACTTGACGAATCAACAGCTGGGCCAACAAATCGCCCGTCAACACGCCGGCATCCCATGAAAGATCATCGTCATTTACCAGTGGTGTGTGCGTCATGAAAAGAAGAAGTCAAACTGCTTTGTATATGTTAATAAAGATTTTTGCCTGTAGCTGTTCTTGGTGTTCTGAGCGATGCGTTGGCTGCATGCTTGTATGTGATAGGTGACTTGTGTTCATACATCATGACCTGTATTTTTCACTGGGGAAAACAAAATGAATTAATTCAAAGATCTAAAGAGGGACCACCAGGGCAGCATCGTGATCGTTTCGGTTTCTCCAGCTCAGCAGTTTGACATTGCTGCCCTTAATTAATAAAGAAGGAAAGTTCCTTTTAGAAAATCTTAAATCTCCCACTTTCATCGTTTCTTTCTTCAGCATCAGAGCTGCATTTCATTTGCGAATATATTTTTCAGTGTGTGAAATTTGTTTTGTTTCTTGCTTTTTCTTTCTTCAGTTGTTATATTGTTGACAGTGGTAGTTTCATCATTTTGTGATTTTTTTTTCTTGTATCATTTTGTTACATCCCTGGGGAAGTGAGGCATATTTGTTCGAGAAAATTGATTTTGCCTTTTGGAATAGCTGTAGTTTCTATTCTGGCAGTCTTCTGATCAGAACTTTGGCTGGGCTATGAACACCATGAATTGAGTTGAATCTGATTGAAAGGATCTCTTTCTCGCAAAGTTTTTGATTAAAATATTTCCCCCCTTTTAACTTGACAAGAATATTTGCTTTTAATTTTTTAACTTGACGTGAATTTTGTGGGAACAATCAAGCAAAATGATTGATTGAACCATTTCTTTTTTTTTCTTTTTTAGCTGAAATCAACATAAATACTTATGGACGCAGAAGTATTGATTTGAATATTTTCTTCTTTTTTTTTCATTTCTTTTTAGGTCAAAGAATTGATGGTACAATTTCTTTTTAGTGAATATACATTAAATGTTTGTTTTTTGGGGGGGTGGAGAGGGAAGAGGGAGGAGAATTTCATTTATTTTGTTTTTCTTTGTTCTGGTTGGATCAACTGAGAGGAACAACCTCTTTTAGCAGAGTTGTACTTTGAAACATTACATCACTAATCCATTGCTTTGTGTCTCTTCTAAAAGACATGGACAGTTCTGAGGAGTGAACACTGTGTCGCAAGTGGCATGTTTTGATGAAGCTGATCAATTTAAGAAAGTTTGTGACCATCATTATGCTCATTCATTATCATTGGAATTGTTTCCTTCGTTTTGTAGAGTTAGGCATGAAAGTTGTACATACGTTTTGGATAAAGAACATCAGAAACATGAAGAAATGATTATAAACTTTTATTGATCATAAATAATCCCAAGTTTTGGATGTGTAATGAGTATGATTTCAAAGACCAATGTGGCAAAGACTGTTTGATCATACAAACTCACATGAAACATATATATGTGCTATAAAGCAGTATGATTGAAAAATAACAGTGCATATTTGCTTTTTTCAACGGTCACTGTTCTTTAGGAAAAGAGAGAAATATTTTCATGGTACTGTTTTCAAATTGTGGAATTGTACCTGAAAAGTTAAAAGGTCACCGTGTTGACAAAATAATGTTAAAACGTTTGTCTTTCTTTCTTTGAAAGAGACTACACATAAATATGTACATGAAAACAAACATTCTCGTTCTATTCAAGTTTGGTTGATGCTCCAGATATCCCTCCCTCTTTCTCTCTCTTTCTCTCTCTTTCTCTCTCTCTCTTTCTCTCTCTCTCTCTCTCTCTCTCTCTCTCTCTCTCTCTCTCTCTCTCTCTCTCTTCCTTCCATCTCCCAGTTTTTCTCTCACAGTCTCACTCTCTCTAGTTCCTTTCTTTCTTTTTGTAGTCTCTGTCTTGGTCCTTCTCTAGTCTCTCTGTCTCCTTCTTGGTTTCCCTCCAGAATCTCTCCATGTGTGTGTGTGTGTGCCCCTCTTGTGAAATTGATCGGATTGATGAAGGGGATTTTGTTACATCCATAACGTGCATTATAGAGCATGGACATTGATTGGACAGTGCCACTGATTTTTATTGGTAAATAAAACTTCAGATGAATGTACTGGGGAGGGAGGGGGGGGGGGGGAGGGGGGGGGGGGAGGGAGGGGGGGGAGGGGGAGGGGGGGGGGGGAAGGATTTTGGAGCATCGTCAACAAAATCAGTTCATGGCCTTTTTTTCCCACCTTGTCTTTTGTTCCCTTGCCTCCAATTCCATCCACTGTAAACCCAGAAAGGCCGGTCCACAGGCAGCGATTAATTCCGGTCCACAGGCAATGATTGATTTCAGGTTGTCAGGAAACCCATTAGAGGAGACCCTGCACTGAAGCCAAGTCCGTCACTTAGATAGTGGTCGGTGTTGCCTGTTTTGATCTGACTTGCACAGGATAATAAGCCCCTAGCCAACGACAACAACTGCTTACGTGCAGGGTCATAATGAGTGAGCATTATTCTCTGGAGGTCACTATCAAAATCAAGGAACAACAGTTCCCATGAACTTGCCAACATGGAAAACTTCAACGTGAATTCAGCGTGAAAGCAAGCTGTGCAGAACGGAGGAACTTGAGGCTTCTTTGTTTCAACTGATAATCAGTGAAGATGATGTGGTGCAGAGCGGAGGAACTTGAGGCTTCTTTGTTTCAACTGATTATCAGTGAAGATGATGTTGTGCAGAGCGGAGGAACTTGAGGCTTCTTTGTTTCAACTGATAATCAATGAAGATGATGCTGTGCAGAGCGGAGGAACTTGAGGCTTCTTTGTTTCAACTGATTATCAATGAAGGTGATGCTGTGCAGAGCGGAGGAACTTGAAGCTTCTTTGTTTCAAATGATTATCAGTGAAGATAATGCTGTGCAGAGCGGAGGAACTTGAGGCTTCTTTGTTTCAACTGATTATCAATGAAGATGATGCTGTGCAGAGCGGAGGAACTTGAGGCTTCTTTGTTTCAACTGATTATCAATGAAGATAATGCTGTGCAGAGCGGAGGAACTTATGGCTTCTTTGTTCCAAAATTAATGATTATCAAGGAAGATAATGCTGTGCAGAGCTAAGGAACTTATGGCTTCTTTGTTTCAAGTGATTATCAATGAAGATGATGCGGTGCAGCCCAAGGGACAGGACTTTACTCCAGCTTCCTGTCAAAATGAATCCCAACATTGCCTGGATCCCAGAGATGCAGAAAGCCCTCAACATGAGACTTGAGCAAGTGTCAGAGGTAGACTTGTTTAAGAAGCTCAACTGCGATGTATGGTTCCACCTCTTTCAAGCCCATGGCATGCTCACTAATTGGGTAGGAGCCATAGGGTCTGAAAAATCCCATCTCTATGCACCGCTGATAAGAGATTGAGCCTGTGACGCACAAACCTTACCCACTTTACTTTTTCTTCTTTCTTTCTTTTTTTTTTAAATTTGTGCTTTATCATCTTCCACGCTTCCTCTGTAGCATGATTCCTATGCCCTCTATTCTGGCTCTCCTGTACACTGCCACACCCAGGGCCACTGAATTTGAGACTGTGTTATGATGATCAGAGAGGACGATGATGGAGTTCTGTTCTGGTCTGAGACTACATGACAGATGCTTCCTTTTAAATAAAGCCTGGCGTCAACCAAGCCCGAGAAATACTGAACACATACAGAGTTGTAAGGAAATTTCAACAAGCTGCAACATTGTTTGTTTGTTTGGGTTTTTTTTGGGGGGGGGGGCGGGGGGGAATCCCATTTCAGTGGATGGAATTCTGACTATGACTGTTGTCTCCCAAAATGAATCCATAGCAGTTGCACACTCAACTCTAGGCAAGAGCTGTCTTGGAAAACAAACTGCAAAACAAAGACACTTCACTTTTAGGCTTACAGTTGTAGGGTAGTTTATTATTTACTGACATTTACGACTGACTTTGTCTCTACAGAGGTTCATGACTGACTAATAAAGATAGTAACCTTATACAAACAAGTTCAAAATCACACACACACACACACACACCCTCATGCACGCAAACGTAAAATGCTTTTATGACTTTCCAGAATCGTGTTTGTTGCAATTTTGTGTTTTGGTTATTTTCTGAACACAAGAATATGACAAGCTATGGAGAAGGATCAGGAAATGAGATGGCCTAAAATCATGTTGCTGTATAAGGGACGCTGACTGTGTTTTCCAAGGTCCTACTTTTTCTTTTGTGTGTGTGTCAGCATCTAGACACGGGACATCCTATTGCTTTAATTTTGTATTACATTCAATTGGCACCAACAATGCAAACTGGCATGACCAGTTTTCATATCCAAAAGCAAGCACAAGGGGCCGTAATACATCAAGTTTTGCTTGTTAACTGCATAACAAATGACACCATCCTCGATTCAATGAATTTTCTCTTAACATATTTCAAAGGAAAAAACTAAGAATGTTCATTACTGACTTCATACAAAAAGCAGCAACAAGCTGGTTTGTCCAATCTGCAAAAACAATTTTGAGTGCCCACAGGAGGGCTTGGGGTGGGGTGGGGGTGGGGGCCCTTTGTGATATAAACATGTAATATTGAATTGCACAGTTTCCAACACATTTTTTGTTAGTAACATAATTGTTACATTTTTCAACTGCAACCATTTGATGAGGCAAATCTGTGATGACTATGAGCCTTCAGTCCATGCATATCCCCTGATTTAATACTGTGTGTGGTGCAACACTGGTTCGATTTGAATTTTGCATTCTGGGTTAGACACCAGATTTTTCAGTTTTCGGCCAGAATTCAGGCTTTTTACAGGTCTCCAAAGCATTCAGTTCTTGCGATTTGCAAAAATTGCAGTGAAAGTATGGAAGGGAGGAGGCAGGAGGAGTGGGGTAGGGGGCAGGTATGTGAGAGTAAGACCATCGGGTTTCAAGTTCTCCATCCAATCCATTTAATTCCAATTTGGCTCGTCAAGGCTTCTGCCGGCATCTCCATTTTCATGTGGTGAAAAACCTGTGGGCTCAGAATGTTTTGAAGGCTTTGGACAGAAGGTCTGGCAAGGACATTGACAAGACTCTAGGCATCAAGAATTCTTGGAATGCATAATGCCCTGAGCATGCCGTCAACCTAACAATAGTGTACAAGTCTGGGGGAGGAGACGGTGGGGGGGGGGGGGGGGGGGGGGGGGGGGGGGGGGGGGAACCTTCAGCTGCAAGGGGCATAACCCCCTTAGTCCTCATGGCCATTGCCCCTGGAGCCCAGCTGAAGTTCAACGCCAGCTCCTTAACCCTCGGATCTTTTTTCTGTTGTTTTTTTTTTTCTTTCTTTTTTTTTAGAGAGGAGGGGATTTGGGGGATCCTTGGCGTCTCATACAAAGACTACATTACCAACTTGGAGGTCCAGACCAGAGGGAGGCAAGCCACTGGACCACACGAAGACCTATTATCCACAGTGAAAAGGAAAATGGGATGGTATGGTCATGTATACAGATCAACGGGACTTGCCAAAACCATTCGACAAGGAACAATGTGAGGAGGCAAAAGCAGAGGAAGACAAGAGAAAGAGATGGGAGGACAACATCAGTGAATGGACTGGCCTCACACTCGGCAACTGCCTAACCGCGTTTGAGAACCGGGAGGAATGGAGGAAGCTGGTTGCGAAGTCTTCTGTGGCACCCCAACGGTCTTCAAGATTCCGGGATAGATGATAGGACTGGGAGGGGGGAGAGAGGAGGGGGGGTGGCCTTTTTCCACTTGCTCATGTCTCGTGTGTGATTCCAGTGGGACCATCTGTTCCCATCCTGTGGCTCGGACATCTAGTTTGCACGTTTTCCTACGTGCTAATCGTCACCCAACACCGTAGGCCTTTACACTTCAATGTAACTGCCAAGTATCAGTACGAAACTTCACACAGTGATGTCAGTTCTTGAAATGTTAAGTCCAGTCTTGTTGACATTTCTTCATCCTCGTATCTCCTTCCTCGTCCAGTTACATGGTCAGGGTGGCATTGACCAGTCTGTCCAGCGAGCCCCGGCAGCACGCATGATGAAGGCGACAATGATGGCACCAGCGAACATGAAGGGCACGGCAAGCCAGCTCAGCCAGGCCAACAGGCTGACGCCGGATATCCCATGGCCGCTGCAAGGTCGGTACTCGTGATCAATGACCAAACAAACATTTGTAGACTCGAGCTGATGAAAAAAAATGAAATGTTGACTCGACAAGCTTCAGAACAAGTGAATGAATATGATACGGCAACTTAAGAAAAAAACAAGATGCAAAGCATATAAACGTACTCCAAGTTTATCCTGAATACGCGTGAGATATTCCATAAAGAGGACATACCGTCTTGGACTGGTGTAACCGTTAGTAATGGCTATTCTGGTAAACATCGGCCATCGTCTGTGACTTATAATGAGCATACTTACAAATTTTCAGAAAGATCGGCCAAGAACTTTCTAAGATTTTTCATAAAGAAGAAAACCATTATGGGCCGTTAGTAATGGCTATAACGGTACACTTAAACATCGGGCATCATCCGTGACCCATAATGAACATACAAATTTTCAGAAAAATCGGCCAAGTACTTTCTGAGATATTCCATAAAGAAGAAAAAAACGTTAGAGGCCGTTACAGCCGTTAGTAACCGCTATAACGGTAAACTAAAACATCGGGCATCATCCGTGACCCATAATGAACATACCTACAAATTTTCAGAAAGATCGGCCAAGTGCTTTCTGAGATATTCTATAAAGAAGAAAAACCGTTAGAGCCGTTACTAACGGTAAACTAAAACACCAGGCATTATTCGTGACGCATAGTGAACATACTACAAATTTTCAGAAAGATCGGCCAAGTACTTTTGAGATATTCTATAAAGAAGAAAAAGCGTTACAGGCCGTTCCAGCCGTTACTAAAACATCGTGCATCATCCGTGACCCATAATGAACATACAAATTTTCAGAAAGATCGGCCAAGTGCTTTCTGAGATATTCTATAAAGAAGAAAAACCGGTACAGCCGTTACTAACGGCTATAACGGTAAACTAAAACATCAGGCATTATTCGTGATGCATAGTGAACATACCTACAAATTTTCAGAAAGATCGGCCAAGTACTTTTGAGATATTCTGTAAAGAAGAAAAAGCGTTACAGGCCGTTACAGCCGTTAGTAACGGCTGTAACGGTAAACTAAAACATCGTGCATCATCCGTGACCCATAATGAACATACCTGCTAATTTTCAGAAAGATCGGCCAAGTACCTTCTGAGATATTTCATAAAGAAGAAAAAGAGTTACTAACGGCTGTAACGGTAACCTAAAACATCAGGCATCATCCGTGACCCATAATGAACATACCTACAAATTTTCAGAAAGATCGGTCAAGTACTTTTTGAGATATTCTATAAAGAAGAAAAACCGTTACAGGTTGTTACAGCCGTTACTAACGTCAGTAATGGGCTAAACTAAACCATCGTGCATCATCCGTGACCCATAATGAACATACCTGCTAATTTTCACAAAGATCAGCCAAGTACTTTCTAAGATATTCCATGGAGAAGAAAAACCGTTACAGCCGTTAGTAACGGATGTAACGGTAAACTAAAACATCGGGCATCATCCTTGACCCATAGTGAACATACCTACAAATTTTCAGAAAGATCGGCCCAGTAGTTTTGTCTGGAGCGAGTGGAACACATTTTGACCACGGACACACACACACACACACACAACACACACACACAGCATTTCTTCGTTCCCATTCTAAAGTACTCCCTGTTCTTTAAGAACTGGGAGTACAAAAAAAAAGGAAAATTAAACCACAGACAATGATTTCTTTCTTAACTGCTTTGGACTTCACTTATGACAACTGCCACCCCCTATAGTACTGTAGATCTCATCACAGCTATCAACATCCATCAGTCACTGATCATTTCCTTTACTCCAGGACTGCTCTAAAGGCAGGTGAAGACAGTGCTTCTCTGGGTCCTCCCCAGCATCTTCGGGTGTTTCTTTTTCTTCACACTTACTAATGCACTCTCCTACTCCTTTTACAAAAATGACCATCATCCTACACCACTGTGACCATACCTACACCTTGACCATCATCATCATCCACCCATCTTTAAATACCTGCCCCATTCCCCCACCGGCACTTTACACCATGCCACAACACCATCCCACTTATACAACAATTATCATCATCCTACAGTACCTCCAATGAAACATGACCATCACCCACCGGCACTTTACACCATGCCACAACATCATCCCACTTATACAACAATTATCATCATCCTACAGTACCTCCAATAAAACATGACCATCACCCACCAGTCATTTACCCCAACCTCCCTCCACCCACTTTCTCAACCTGCAATATTATACCAATGCCACCTTATTATTCCACTTACCTCTGTGACTATCATCCTACAATACTATTGATCTCACCCATGCCAGTGAGCATCACCCACAGGTCACTGATATTTTCCTATGTCCCCCCACCTTGCACCATTGCACCATCACCACTGCATTTTTCCACTTGTATAACAATTGGCACCACCCTGTGGTACTACTTATTTAAAATTATTACCATTTATCAGTCACTGAAGAGACTCCCATCCAGTGAACACCTTCACACTGCACTATATGGAAATGAAGAAGCCAACTAACTGACAAAGGAAGGAGGACAGCAGCCCAACTGTAAAAGGTAGTCTCCTTGGAATAAATCTAAAATATTTCAAGGAGACAAATAGGAAGATGACTTGAGCAGCACCCAGACTTCAACAAGAGGGATGCATACTACCAGATGCCCGATCAGACCAAGTGAACATTGTTGGACTGAAGATAAGGCTCCCCTGACCTCAACATCACAGGTCCACTATACTCCACACCTGTGAGTCTTTCAAATTATCAATGCAGTGCAGCCCAAGAGACAGCGGAGCATTCCCAGCTAGGCCCAAAGTGGAAACCTGGCCTGCCAACTCACCAATGAGTGCAAAACCCTACTGACCACTGGAGGGTCTTCACCATACAGCAACCTGTCAGTACCTCCAGGATTCCTACCGAAATAAACGAAGAAGAAGACCACCATTGTGATACTGAGAACTGGGCACTCCAGACTGTGACATCACATCTCTGCAATACTCCACCCTGGTGGGTCTTTTATTTATCCATGCAGCCCCAATGACGGTGGAATAGTCCCAACAACACCAAAAGAACAATCCTGGCCTGCCAACACACCGATGAGTGCAAAACTTTATTGACCACTGGAGAGCCTTCACCATACAGAAGCCCTTGCCAGTACCTCCACCATTCTTGCCTAAGGGAACGGAGAAGAATCTCTTCCTACACTATCATTGATTTCATATGATCATCACCTATCAGTGACTGATTGATGATAATTTTTTTATTTTTTTTCAAGTGTGTGTGTGTGTGAATGAGTGTATGTGTGAGTAAATATGTGTGTGAAAACTCTCCACAGTTAGTCTCACTATGATCACATGATCTTAACTCACCCAGAACAATGTTTATATGTGGTCCCCCATCCCCCCACCCTTTTTTGTGTATGTGTGTGTGTGTGTGTGTGTGTGTGTGTGTGTGCAACACATGATACCCTGTTTTTCATTGATCACTGCTATCTTCTCTCAACAAACATCAGCATATTGATGCCAACACATTATTTCACCTGTTGCAATGAACATCATCCCACAGCATTGTTCACATTTTTTTAAACAACACCATTTATATGAACCTCCCACCCCCACCCCCCACCCCATAGTGGATGAAGAGATATGAGCTCTCCTTCTCTTGCCCCCCTTCCCACCCCCCACCCCCCACCCCCACAAACACATTACCCTCCTCCCCCCCATTCCCCCCCCCTTTTTTTTCTTCCCACCTCCCCCCCCCCCACCCACCCACCCCCACCCCCACCCACCCCCCCCCACCCCCACCCCCACCCCCCCCCCCCCACCCCCCCCCCCCCGATCGTACCTTATCACCCATTTATCTTCCATCCCCTTCCCTCCCTAACATTACCCACACACCTTCACAACTACCCACGCATAACTACCACTACCTCTTTCATCACCCAACGAAATCATTTATTTTATTCACCTAAACCTTTTTTTTTTTCCTCAGTCCCCCCCCCCCCCCCCTTTCCCCCCTTACCATTATTATCAATCCACCATTACCACAACCGTCACAAAGATATCACACCATCCCAATAAACTAGACACACAACCCTATCATATCACACACACACACACACCTCCCCCTACGCAACCCCCCCCCCCCCCCCCTCCTTTTCCTCTCCCATAATCCCCCATGTCATTTCCGCCTACCGGCTATTCTTCCCACCACATGGACAACAACAGATGAGTCATTTTTCGTTCTTTTTTTCGTTTTTCGTTCTTTGTTTGTACTGTCCCAAATGTTAAATGTGATTTATTTTTTCGCCTGAAGAAGACCCAAGTGGTTGAAATGCATCGTGTCTTGTCATGTGCTTTGTTTGTCAATGTCATTGGCGGTAAGAAACAAACTCTATTTCTAAATTTTGCTTTGGACGAGTTCACTCCCTTTTCAAATATAGACCACCCACGTGCGTGTGCATGCACACGTACACAGACGAAGTCGCTCCCTGTTTCAAATTCGCACACCTGCGTGTACACACACACACACACACACACACACACACACACACACATGCCTGCGCACTTTGCAGCTTGAAACAATTTCCTTTCAGGTAAAACTAGCTGCTCTCTTTGATCTGGATCTGTCTAAATTAATGGATCTGCACCGAACTTTTGTAGGGTCCGTCCTTCAGCTCCGTTTTATCTCTCCACCAAGTTCAGCACACACACACACACACACACACACGGGAAGATAAAAAGTCGAAGCCACACAACACCCCTGAACAAGTTGCAGTATTTCGGTTGATCACAAGACCTTTTTTCAAGCATGAACACTTGCCAACTCGTAAACAAAACAGCACAGAATTCTGTGCGTGTGAAGCTGAAAAGCCTTCACTGGAAAAGGAAGACAAAAGGAAAAAAAAGTCGGTTCAGTAGTACTAGTTAGTGGCTGCGTTACTCTTTCCACACATAGACTGCAAACCAAGCAATCAACAGACAGGGGTGAAAATATGTAGTACTGTCTGGCAGATACGATAATGCCAGTCATAAATGCATGCGGGGGGTCCCGAATAGCTCAGTGGTAGAGCGCGGGCCTCGTAATATTGGTGATCCTGGGGTTGCTGGTTCGAATCTCCGCCGGGGCGTTTCGGTACAGTGGGATTTTTCCCCCGAAGTTAACATTGGTTCTGACTCCATTTCCCTTACAGTCCTTCGAATGCGACAAAAACCGAGGCGCTATGTGTGAACGCACGCATAACATCTTGCACACACGTAAAATCCCATCACCAACTTTCGGAAGAGAAGGCCAGTTTGGCCGTTGGTATGGATGACACGTTACACTTAGCATGCACCTTCCCCGAAGAGGAGTATGGCTGCCTTAATGGCGGGATAAAAAAAAAAAAAACGTCATACACACACTATTGGGTAGATGGGATTAATCCTTGCCTGTCTATACAGGGAGTGTCCGCAGGAGTATTAGCCTGCGTACGCAGGATAGAAAAAAGCGCAGCGCAGAGTTGCACATGATTGAATAGATCATGCGTGGCGCCCTTTGATCCTAATGCACACCCACATTTTAATGGAGTAGTCACATTCCCTCTTCACTCCCACTTTCAAAAACTCGGTTCAGTGGTTATTGCAAAAGTTTGATGGCAGACGCACAGACAAACCGACATAGTCCATACGAGTGTGGTGTGTGTGTGTGTGTGTGTGTGTGCGCGCGCGCAGAAAGTATGCTGGCAAATTAAAGTGATTTCAGACCAGACAAACTTTGAGTTGGGGGTCTTACTTATGAGACTTGCGCACGTCTAAACCTGCTCATGTCGGTAAAAACAACAAACACACACACACACACACACACACACACGCACGCACGCAAGCACGCGCACACACACACACACACACACTCGCACAAACACACACTCACACAAACACACACAAACACACACTTACACACATACAACATACACACACACACACACACACACACACACACACACACACACACACACAGAGGGAGCATCACACAAACACGCGCGCGTGCGCGATCTTTAAAAGACCAGCTGTCTCACAGCAATTTGAACTGGGCTCCCTCTAACTCCCTGGCTGTCCCAAACCACCCCTACCTGGTACATCCAGCGGCGAGTCTGGCTCCCAGCAACATCAGCAGCCCCCGAAGAACGCCTCCAGCACCCCGACACCTTCTGTCTCTCCCAGACTGCCAGAGGTGAGAGCAGACACCAGTCCCCCGACGATAGCTCCACCCACGTACAGCACCTGTCGGAACAATACCCTTCTCTCATCAGCCCACGTACAGCACCTGTCGGAACAATACCCCTTCTCTCATCAGCCCACGTCTTCCGTGGCTCTGGAGGCTGCCACGACACTGTTCTTGGTTAGTTCCAGTGACGTAGGAAGATGCTGAAATTGAGTGTGTGCGGAGGAAGGGAAAGGAGAGAGAAAAACGACCAGGAGTGACGACATGAAAGACCGGAAGAGGGGGTGGCAGCAGGGATGACGACGTGGGTGGTGGGGGGGGGGGGGGGAGATGGAGGGGGCCTTCAAAGGAACGGCAGGAGGTGTGTGGTGAAATTACTGGGGAGTTCTGGGACATACATTTTTTGTTTCAGAAGCAGGTAGATTACTACTATTACCTGTATCTTTATAAATCTAAAACCCAGAAACCATTTTTTTAACTCGGTAAATCAAAGGGGTGGGTGAGGAAGGCCGAAAGATGTGTCTGCCCATCCCCACGTACCTTCTTGTCAGAGTCAAGGTATACCACTAGCTGCGTGCAATAGATATGTGAATGGCGTTTTGTCGTCAGTGACAGCATTTTAGTGGCCAACGGGGATTCTGTTTCCATTCGAGCCACTGAACTGTTCCGTTGTTTTGTTGTTGAGGGAGCTCGTGTATATGTCACCTTGTCTGTAGACACCATGTGTATACCTCACCGTGTCTATATGTCACTGTGTCCAAATGTCTAACCCTAATCCTAAACCCCAAACACATTCTTAACCCCAACCAAGCCCCTAACTCTTACCCTGACCCAGTCCTAACCCTAATCTCAATCCTGATCCAAAACCCAAACAAATTCTTAACCTTAACCCTAACCAAGCCCTAACTCTTACCCTAACCAATCCTAACCCTACTCTCCATCCTGATCCAAAACCCTAAACATATTCTTAACCCTAACCCTAACCAAGCCCTAATTCTTACGCTAACCAAATCCTAACCCTAATCTCAATCCCGATTCAAACATAAGACACAGTGACCTGTGAGACACGGTGACATAATCAAAGATACAGTGACCACATAGACATGGTGACACGTAGAACCCTCTTCACACGGTGACACAGCGACGTGATGACACACAGACACAGCGGAATATCGAGCTGACCCCACTGTTCATTCTGGTCGTTAACACAACGGGGCGGCGGTGGACACAGGGGAAAAAACATCTGTCTCTTTTCTCTATGAAACTGGTCCAGCCCGTAGGTCAAGTACCCTGGCCTGAAACCCGACCGACAAGAGCCCTGGGCCTTTCTTTCATCGATCCAACTGTGGAGAATGGCAGACGTTGACATAAGTAAAAGATAACAGTAAGAAAATCGGGTATCATTTTCTTTTTCTTTTTTTTTTCAAATTTCCTCAAATCCATTTCTTTTAATTTTCTTTCGTGCAATACACTTTTAATCCCAATGATGGCACAGCAGACGACATTCCTGTCAACTGCATATGCATCATGCGACTAAAAACCAACCAACCAACCAAACAAACAAAAAGATTCTTTTAGAAATTGTGTACTTGTGCCCGATGTCACTCTGGGTATCTAGCGAAAGGTTTAATGGCGCATGCCTCGTAAAACCTGTACTGGCCTTGAAAAGCGTGATTGTCTGCTACGTATACTCATATGTCTTCAAACGTCTGCTCTCAAGACTGACAATGAACTGTCAGCTGGAAAGGATTTACCAAGCTCGCTCTTGAATTGTTCCAATTTGGAAGACTTAGTTCCTGAAGACTTGATAAGCGTGACAATCGTGAGCTGAAAAAAAAACGGCTTTGATGAACAGTTCTGGCTGGGATCTGTCATGTCTCTACTTTTTTTTTTTAATTCAATTTTAGCGTTCATAAAAACAAAAAGGCAAAACAATTTTAGTGTTCATTACAAACATAAAGGGCAAACAATTTTAGCGTTCATAAAATAAAAAAGGACAAACAATTTAGCGTTCACAACAACAAGGGCAATACAATTTTAGCGTTCATAAAGATAAAAAAAAAAGGCAAAAAAGAAAAAAGACAAACAAATGTCTTGCAATACGTAAGGGGTAACGAGTCACAGCATGGCGGATAAGGGGTGGTGAGGATGAAAAAAAAACCCAGAGAGATGAGATTGTTCGGATTAATGATTTACGGGTGGTGAAGATGAAAAAAAAAAACCAGACACATAGATAAGATTGTTTGGATTTAATAACTGACAGACACATTTGACACATTTACATTTGACAACATAGTTTGAATTCGCACCAAGTTACTCTCTCTCTCCCTCTCTCTGTGTAAGTGCGCGCGCGTGTGTGTGTGTGTGTGTGTGTGTGTGTGTGTGTGTGTGTGTGTGTGTGTGTGTGTGTGTGTGTGTGCTGTGTGCCCAGTGTGCGTGCATGCGTTGTGTGTGTGTGGTGTGTGTGTGTGTGTGTGTGTGCGTGCGCGCGTGCGCGCGTGGGGCGCGTGTGTGTGTGTGTGTGTGTGTGTGGGGTGCCCCGACTATACCTGCCACCAGTTTCCAACACCCGTTCTCTTCTGGCCAAAATTTAAGGGATTTCTCTTGGAGTTGTGCCCGTCACTACCCACTGGACATCACAGGTGCGTAGCTGGAACTCCCCCCCAGCGTGTCTTCCGGGCAGAAGAACCATGGGGATTTGCAAAACGCGATTTAATAGTCCTGAAAGTGTACAGTCCCTTTCAGTTCAAATACACATTTGAATTATAAGCTTATACTTATCCTGGTGTATATCATCATTGTTGCACAACTGGGGAAAAAAAATAACTACCGACCACCCATACAAGAATCCTACCGATGATGAACCTAACAGTTACAACCGAGGATGAAAGAAGAACAAATACATACCTCCCACGTACGGAGGCCAAGCTATTGTTCGTATAACGTTGGTGCTCAATTCTTCTGGACGCTGAAAACAGATTCAGTGCCACATCAGATGTCCGTTAGTATGCACGGATAGAGAAATGTTGAGAAATAACATTACGTGCAATTGTAGACTGAAGACGGTTATGTGGTCTTGGATGCTTGTCGTTGTTATTGTAATAACCTCTCCCTCTCCCTCTCCCTCTCTCTCTCTCTCTCTCTCTCTCTGAGTGTGTGAGCGAATTCTCTCATTCTGCGACAGCGAAAGAAATGGTGATCATTCACTTGTACGGCCTATAAAACATACCAATAGTCACATTTTGAAGCTTGTGTAAAATACACGTACTTGCGCTCTCACACTCACGCGCACACTCACGTGCTTTAATGTGCATTGTGTATGCATATGCCCTCATGTACATTTAAGCCTATGCCCGTGCACATGTGCTGTGTATGCACATGCGTATGTGCACATGCACGCATGCTTATAGTCGTACATGTATGTAGGCTCTATGGGGATACTCGTTTGTATTTTCATATGACAAAAGATCAACAGGTGGCTGGTTTGATTGTTTTAAGGTACAAATCCTACAAACACATGAATCCTTGTCATCATTATCAAACGTCGCCGTCATAATCATCATCATACATCGCCGTCGTCATGGTCATCATCATCATCGTCTGTAAGCGTGCTCATCATGATTCATCACTTTCGTCATCCTTGCCATACGTCATCGTTATCGTCATCAAACGTCACCGTCATCATCGTCATCGTCATCATCATACATCGCCGTCATCGTTGTGTCATCATCATCATGAGTCAGCATCGTCAACATCATCATCATCTGTCAGCATCGTCAGCATCATTCATTACTTTCACCATCCTCGCCATACGTCATCGCTGTTATCGTCATCAAACGTCACCGTCATCATCGTCATTGTCATCATCATACATCGCCGTCATCGTTGTGATCATCATCATCATCAGTCAGCATCGTCAACATCATCATCATCTGTCAGTATCGTCATCATCATTCATCACTTCACCATCCTCGCCATACGTCATCGTTGTTATCGTCATCACACGTTGCCGTCGTCATCTACCCTCGAAGCATCAAGATCACCTCCAGCTCATCGGTGTAGTCCACGAAGACCTCCATCAGCACCACCACCACGGCCAGGCCCAGGCCCAGGGGAGGGCGAGGAGGGCGAACGGCCTGTGCAGTTGGTGGTGGACCCTGCCAGGGATGAAGACACAACACCATGCAGACCGTTCTGGGTGGTCGACAATCAACTCTTTGTTCCACAAACAACACGCAACATTGCATTGTCCGGCCCATCTGTTAAATGCTGCCCGCCCTTGTGGGGAGGCCGGGGGGCTGTTTCAGTACAGACTGTATCAGTCCTGCCTTCTGAAAGTTCTGTGCTCGCCATTTCATCTTTTCTGTCATTTGTTTTCTCTCTGTGTTAAAAGACAGTCTTTTATCTTTTTTTTCTCTGGTCATGATTAATAACAAGTAAACTATTTTGTCGCAATCTAGGTTGCGAAAACTGTGCAGGGTGGATACCAACTGCCTACAGTATATAAAAGCTATATAGATCTACGTGTTTGTTTTTTTGTTGTTGTTGTTGTTGGTTTTTGTTTGTTGTTGGTTTTTGTTTTGTTTTGTTTTTCTTTTGCTTTTGTTTTTTGTTTTTTTTGTGTGTGTGTTTTTTTTGTTGTTGCTGTTTTTTTTTGGGGGGCGGGAGGGAGGGGAGGGCGCTCATTTCAATCATTTTTTTAATCAACTTTCGACTTATGTCTTTAATCTTGGAGGATCAGTTTAAGCGGAAGGTTGATTTCCTGCCTGTATAGTCTCGTTTCATCAGCCTCTAGGATATACCCCCCCCCCCCCCCCTAATTCATAGCTGCCATGTGACTTCTTGGATGAAACTATGTCAATAGTGTCTTTGTTGCTGATGATGATATCGCTGTTTACAGGATGGAACTTTTCTTCTTAACTCGGTCACAGTCCTGAAAACGCACTGTGTGGTCGGTGGGGCTGTCATGGGAACATCAGAAGGAGCAAATGCAGCTGACGAGCATTTTCATCAATAGACCTGTTCTTGAACGGTGGAAGATAGATAACCCCTGTCTTTCCACTGAAAAACATATTTATCTTTTCTCCGTTAATGGGTCAAACCAATAGAGGAGAGTCGAACATTTTGCTTTGAAAAACCCGCCAGGATCACGAGCGTCTGCATTACAGGAGCGCCGACTCACGCCCATATTTTGGCATTTTCTCTCTCTGATTGAACTGCTCTGCTGAATGATAAGGGGAAAAATTGTTGTGAGCGTTCCTACCAGAGGTATCTGTCCCAGGAAAACGGCGGGTCACTCTCGCTGTACGCGAACTCATGACATAGGTTACCGCCCCTGTAGATTTCCGAACATCGTTTATTAGAAAACTTCAGGCTCCTAGCGATTTGACTGGGCAGAGAGAGAGTGTTACCACATACCACGGTCTGTCTTATCTTATCCTTTTTTGACATAGGGCGGGGTAAGGCGACTCACGTAAAGCAATGACATTTTTGAAAGTCTACACAAAAGTGTAGTCTAGTTGTTTCTTTCAAGGCTACACATACTAGTCTGCAATGAATAACGTCCAGTGACCAAGAGTGCATGATAAAATACTGTCAAAATTGAAAAAAAAAAAATTTCCACGACATGATTGATAACAAGATCAACAATGAAATAGTTATTTGATAGTTTCAGAAATAATTAGGCCTACATAAGAACTTGGCGCGAAATTTACGTAAAACTAGCATTTAACCAATTGTGAAAAACGTTGACAAATCCATTATATTTACATATTGTCTATAACAGTTTGAAATGCACTGAAGAGTATAGGACAAAAATTAAGTTATAAGACCTTGAAATGTAAATAACTATGCAAAAAAAAGGCGAAAACATAAGCTCTTATAACTTGATTTGTATATATGTGTGTGTGTCAAATTAAGTCACAGCACATAAAGGTTTAAAACAAAAAGAAAATCCACACATACACGCATGATTACCAGTCATCAGGTTGGCATCACTCTCTCTACACTTCCATCCACACATCCTTCCACAAACACAAGCAAAACACACACAGAGACACACAGACACACACACAGACACACACACAGACACGGACACACACACACACACACACACACACACACACACACACACACACACACACACACACCGCGCGCGCGCGCGCGCGCGCGCGCCTCAACCCTGTGAAAGCACACACGCCGAGAAGTGACCGCACACAGCGAACCACCCTTGTGGCTTTAATGGAGTTAGGGCTGCACCGGAATTTTTTTTTTTATTCAAGTCTGAATGAGACTGTGGCATTTTGCCGTGCGAGTTCATAGACTCCTGATGTACTTTCACATGGCTGCGCTAAACTTATGCTTGTTTATGAAAGATTTTGTCACTGTCATTCTCTGAAATTGTGTTATGTGTCAGATATTGTCGTTTATTCTTCTTTTTCTTCTTCTCATTATCATTGTCATCATTATTTTAACCATTACTTCTACTACTGCTATTCTCATTTCTATCAGCAGCAGCAGCAGCAGCAGTAGCAGCAGCAGCATCACCGGTTGTAGTAGCAGTAGCAGTAGCAATAATACTAGTAGCAGCAGTAGCAGGAAAAGTAGCTGTGGTAGTAGCAGTGTAGTAGCAGAACTATCATCATCATCATCATCATCATCATCA
>CM031595.1:12403468-12411234 GCA_018398815.1 Conus ventricosus
CTAATGAACAAATTATCAGATGTGCCTTCTCTCTTAACAATTTCAAATGACTGTTTTCATGTCTTCGGTTTTCCTGAATCACGGATTAACTAGACAAATAATTTTCTGACAATATATCGATCCCCAGGATACAACCTTCCTTAGACGAATGCCACACAGCAAAACGAGAAACGGTATGGTGCGTTATAGTCACCAATCTGTATTATAGACGGCTAAATTTGTTGATTATACGAAATTGAATGCTTATGTTAGAGATTCACTTGAAAGAACAAAGCCAATCTGCAGGTTTTTTATAACAAAAACCCAGATGAACTAGTCGATTGTTCGATCGTATTGATCAATGCTTTGAAGACGTATAAAATTATTCCAATGGAAATATTCTGCTTGGATATTTTAACATCGATTTATTCAATCACATCATAACAAATGGAACAAACACTATGAAATGTGCAATTAACACAGATAAAAAATTCACCTACACGGACAAACAATACAGGTCCAAAAACGTTAATTGATCACATTTATTCAACTAATTCTAACAACGTAGTAGAAATCTGCTGTACCTGTCTATGTCTAGTTATCATTTCTAGTGTGTTTAACAGTCAAAGAAATGATTTAAAATCCCAGATGCACTCATAAGTGTATATCGTTTCGCACATAAAAATGCCCACACTGAACAATTTTCTGGCTGATTTAAGTATGGCAGATTTTTCTGTGTCTATCATAAAACAACAAACCTGATGATGCACTTACGGCCTTGGTACACAAGATATTTGTTCCTATTTCAATAAACATTCTTTGCTTCGTACTAATCGTGTTAAATTAACCGAGGAAAAAACCGCTCGAGGATAACAAAAGAAAATAGATGCTGAAATTAGAATTCGGAAAATTTATACAAACAACAGGGAAAGACAACATTTTAGAACAACAACCGGAATAAAGTCACTGCAATGAAAAGATCCGCACGGAAGAGTCTTTTAGTTAATAAATTCATCAAAACCAGATTCAAAATCTATTTGAAGGCGTATAAATCGGTAATTTGTCCGGGAAAGCAACCACCGACATCTGCTTCTACTCCCAATTATCTGATATTATCTGACAGTACATTTAACTAAACGTAGCAAGAGAACAATAAAGATAAACCACACCGGGCTAATGATTTAAATCGACTGAATGTTTCTGCATTCAAAAATATTGTGACAAACTCCATTTTCCGTATATAGGCGTCCAAGAAGTGCATCAGAGTTAAATGTATTAAAACCGCGAGTTCCCCGTGTTTGGATGGTTAATTGTAAAATTTTGAAGATAAACAGCGCCCATTATCTCGAATTGTTACATATAATTTTATAACTTATGATGGAAAAAAGTTATATCCACAAGCCTTCAAGAACCAAAAGTTTTGCCTGTTCTTAAGTTCTTGACCCCATCTGACCCCTCCAATTATAACCCATACTATACTATCTGCCTGTCTTAGCCTTCGAAAAACATATTAAACACAATCTACAGTCCATTTACGAAGTATAATATGTTCAACCCAAATCAAATGATTTAGAAAGAAACATTCTGCCATAACCATGCAGGACTAACCTCATTGAGAAATGGCATATAAACATAAACAATATCATTAACAGGTGCAATTTTTGTTGATGTTGCGAAAGGCTATCGACACCCATTGATCACAGTGTCCTCTCTAACAAACTAAATAAGTACGGTTTTTAAACGAGAATACCGTAAAACTCATAGCATCTTCTTCACCAACAGAAAACCACAGTCATTCAAGATCTAAACTTTATCTTCTGTTGCCTACAAACAAATATTGAGAGTTCCCCAAGATCGGTTTCAGGGCCTATATTATTTTCAATTATATAAATGACCTCCACTTCATTTGATATCCTCTTGCGAACTTTTTGCAATTAATCCACCAATACAATGAAAATAAAACTACTGATGCAGTAGCACCTCCATACAAAGTGATATACAAGGCTTTGTTTCCTGACGGAAGAAAATCATAAGGCAAATTCATCCTCATAAAAAAAAAAAAAAAATCCCCCCCCCCTAAAATTCATGATAGTGAAAACTAGGCAGAAAACGACAGAACATTATGAATAAATTGCCGGGTTAAGTAATAATAATGTATTAGAAAGAATAAGTTTCTACAAATAGACTAGGACTCACTATGACAGATATCCGTCCTGGTCTCAACTATTTCTAGCTTGCAAAAGGCTTTCCAAGAAGACATTCCAATTGAATAGACTATACATTTTCTTGATCGACAACCAGAACTATTTTTTTCGTCATATATCCACCAATATTGATTATGCCATCAACACGTGGGATCTGGCCGGCAGTCTCAAAATTGCTTAAAACCTATTGACAGCTTATACAGACCTCTCGTCCAAACTAATTCTTCTTAAATCCTCTCTCTGGTCCCTACTGATAATAGAACAATTAGATATCTCCCCTTCCTGGCTTGAAATGCCGTTACAACAAAGCTGTTGTCCATTTTTAAAAATTGGAACAATTTAACGTCAGCTTATCTCAACAACAAATTTTCCTTCAATAATGTTCTAACAAACGAAACATCCTCATTCCTCCTCCCCAAAACTAATCTTTTTATGTCCTTCTCTCATTTTATACTTGAAGCAAATTATGAATGATATACATGACCATATTAAAAGCAAACCAAGCGTGTTTTCTCATTTAGGAAGGCAACCAAGCATATTTAATAGAACAGTTGTTAATCTAAACAAGTGAGTAACATAATTACTGCAACCTCAACTTGAAGGTTCCTCTTATGCATGTTCATGTGACTTGAATTGATGCTGTACTTGTATGTAAGTTTTTGGTGAATACGATGATGTTTGTGTGTAGAGTCAAGCATTTGAAGTGATTTATAATGCGGAAATGCATGCGCGCCTTGTGCGTGCGCGTACGCACGACGGCGTTTGTGTGTATGTGATGCGTGAATGCGTGCGTGTGATGGGGGGGGGGGGGGGGGGGGGAGGGGGGGGGGGGGGGGGGGGGGGGTGGGGGGGAGGGGAGAGGGGGGGGCGCACACACGCTCGTCGGAAGTGTAGCATGTGTGTGCGTGCTCTATGTGCGGCGCGCACGTTAAGTATATATGTAATGTGTGTGGTGTTGTGTTGTTATATTTTTTAGTTTTGAATTGCGCGCGTTTCGCGTGCGAGTTTATGTGTGTAGAGTCTCACGTGTGTGTGTGTGTGTTGAGTGTGAGTGTGTGTGTGTGTGTGTGTGTGTGTGTGTGTGTGTTGTGTGTGTGTGTAATGAGCCCTTGCGCGTGTGCACACATGCTTCTTTCTTTTTTCTTTTTTTTTTCCCCTTCTCACGAATGGACATTATTCCCTAAATTTGACCGACTTGTTGGTCGGTAATATTTTTATGTTAATCATGTTTTTCGTCGTATAACCTTGTCATTGTTTAATTTTCGTGCATCATATATATTTTCATTTTGATATGTTTGTTTACGTTTTTGTTCTTGAAGGCATGGAGAAAAAAAGCTATAAGCTTATCCATTTTAACCCTCAATAAAAATATTCGATATTCGTATTCGTATTCTCTCTCCTCTCTCATCTCTCTCTCTCTCTCTCTCTCTTCCTCTCCCTCCCCCTCTCATCTCTCTCTCTCTCTCGTCTCCCACCCCTTTCTGTCTCCGCGCATACACACATACATACAAAAACACAAACAATACATACATGCAAACATACATTTACAAAGACAACAGAGAGAAGGACAGAGACAGAGAGAGAGGTCTTTCTTACCCTGCTCTTCTCCAAAGCCACCCGCACACGAACCCAGGACCTACACACGTCACTGCAGACGCCTCGGATCGGATCGGTGATGAAGGACCGAGAGGCAAACCTCCGTGACTGCTTTCTGGTGTGCATTGGGTTCCCTTCTTCTTCCTTCTCCTTCTCACCTCCTTCTCCGCCTTTCTCCCTTTCTGTTTCTCTTCATGGGTCCTGTCCCCACATTCCTTTGCTGTGGCCATCGTGACGTGGAGTAGGCAGACCTCGCGGACTCTGGCCACGTCGCGTCGGTTAAGGAGTGGTGGTGTTGTGTGGTCACCGGTCTGCCACAGGTATGCGACAGCGCGGTTATCTCTTTCTGAGCATGCTAAACACTTGACTGTTCTTTTTAAGGGACAACCATTTAATTTGAGGTAAAGTAGCAAAAAACTGAAACAAAAGGGGGATCAAAGGGGAAACAAAAACAATAACACGTTTCGGGACTCAGGAGTGTTATTCAGTGACAATCAACTAGTTGGTTTTCAAAACATTCTGAAGTGACAAAACAAACACAACACATCACACACACACACACCACACACACACACACACCACCACACACACACACACACACACACACACACACACCCACACACACACACACACACACACACACACCCAACACACACACACCACACCCATGAAAAAGTGGGCAAGTGGGTTAAGACGTTCGCCTGCCAATCCAACGTGTGAAATGCTGGTTCGAGCCCTTCTGCCTTTCTCCGCCCTTTCTTCCCATTAGAGAACAGGAAAGGCATCAGGGCCACTTCCTCCCTCACACTAGTTTCGGGCGAAAGTAACCCAGAAAGCCCTTTCCCTGTTCTCTGACAAGTAAAACTTCAATAACCAAAAAAATAACGATTATCTACAAACAAACATACTGTGCCAGGTTATCCTTTTCAATACAATTACTAAACTTTTCAGATTTCAGTTTTTGTTTTTATCCTTGTTGTATTCTGTCATTATCAATAACATCATGTCGCTTCGCGCCAAACATTCTTCAAAAGATCCTCTGTCTTTCATGTGACAGAAAAACTACAGTCTTTAATGTTCTCTACAGTCTTTTAAAACCGATTATATTTCGGCATAAAATCCACACACTTATCCCACAATGCCTTCCGCTGAAAGCTAGTTTCGACAAAGTGTTATCACTTTTTTAACTAAGTCTCCCTTTCTGCTGACAGTCATCTAACGTAAATAATGTCTGCGTTCCTTCAAACAGTCTATAAAACTGTTCAAAACACTCACACCGTTTTATTGCTAGGATTAACTAAATATATGACCATCATCGGTCCATATAACCTCTATTATGATATGCTTTGTTCCATATAGGTGTTGGACAGAAAACCACAATATGATTTAAAATTAAAACGATAAACGTTTGTAACAGTCTAGTATAAATATTGGTTTTTCCACAACCAGTCCTGCCCACAAATTAATGAGCAATGAGGAGTTTTTGTCATAAGATTAACTGCTCCATATTTTATAACAGAGTTTTAATCATAATTCGTTATTATTTTTTATCATACACCTCCCGTCAAAACTTGTCAGTATAATAAAACCCTATACCTAAATGTGTAAGATTAATCCAATTTAGTCCCTGTAAGATTTGTTTCTATTTAAGTCAACAGGATTTTGTGTCTTTGTTGTTAGATCTAAACTTAATAATCCTCGCCATTGTGAAGAACAGACGATGGAACGTTTAAGGTGTTTAACGTCCTAAGTATTTGCCAGCCAATTTTAATTTCCTTTTTGATAAGTGCATCACTAACGCCCACAACCCCCCATCCCTCTCCACACTTAAAGACAGACATTTCAAATATTATTGTAACTGTCTCCTAAATTTTCTGCTTGGAAGAACTGTAATTTTGTAGAAGCTTTTTTTTACAACTGTTTCTTTTCTGTGGAGGAGTCTGGTTTTTTCCCATACGGCGTATTTCAATTTCTTTCCCGACTATTAACGACCGGTATAAGACATAGCATGTAAAGGGCCAGAGTTAATGCTTTTTCTGAAACTTTTTTGACGGCCAAAAAATGTAAATGGGCTAGACTTCAAATTTTATATCCCTTCTAAATATGTTTTAAGTGCCATTTGAGTTCAGTTTCCGAACTACTTTCATATTCATACTGGCCAACAATTTGTCATCAGATTGCTAGTTAGTTCTAGTTTTAGAAACCTTTTTGTTGTCGTCAACCCCTCTTATGCGTTTAAATCACCATCTAGTGTACTCAAAACCATACAAAGTGCCTATTCTCACCATTCTGTTCAAAAGTCCGCAACTCGCAAGGTTCTTTTAATTCCTAAAGTTATACTCCTCACAGCGCTAATGTAACTCCTGTTTTTCTGGCCCACGCGACATTATTTTTTAGTAGCGTAATTATTTTATTTCCAAAACAATGTGCAGGTTATCACATTCCACGACTTTCCCTGTTTTTGTCCTATGATTTTTATATTAAATGATCCACCCTCCCCCAAACTAATCTTTTAAACTGTAAATTAGGGGAATGATTAATTTCATAGTCGCAATATGCTGCTTTCCCTGAACGGAGAGCCTTTAAACAGTTGAGGCCTCACATATAAGTTTTCATCAAGCCAGCTCATCCAAATGATCATAGAGTAATAATTGTAATGCAAGAACGAGCGGATTTTCCCCCCTTAAGTAGTTTTGTCTGGCTCAGCAATAAAACTATGGAGTGGTAAATTGCTAGTTTTAAAAGCCCTAACCTTTTAGCTAGCTCGTCTAGCAAAAAGTAAGATTTCCTTCGTCTTCAGCTTAAATGTTAACATTGTTTTTAGATTTGCATTGTGACGTTTGAATGTAATGTTTAAAGTTACTCATTCTTCATTATAGTGACAAAACCCTAATAACCTCAGGTTATGTTAACTGGCTCATTTTGGTCCTGCTCTGTAACTTTTTAGAACCTTATTATTCTCGTGGCTTTGCTTATATTAAACCAATAACGACTTTGTAAAATATTATCATGAGCGCGAGCCGTTCTGGTTCCGCATTTTGTTATTAATAGCATGTTCTAAACGAAGGGCGGTCTTGAGTTGTTATTGTTACAAACATTTTGATAAACATATGATAAAAATGCATTCAAATATACTGATGCAAAATATTCTGTTGGCCGCACTACATTCTAAATAAAACAACTGACTACTCCTCGACAATTCTGTGAACCAGACTGTCGCTTTTCATAAACAGTATACTCCATTGAAAGCTATCTTAACCCCTATTAAAAAAGACTACATCGCGAAATCGTGGTTTAGGTCATATCCGAGTGCAGTTTTATCAGAACCAGTTAAACGTTGCGTTTTTATTGTGCATCAACTGGGTGTGGAGTGTCGATGCTAATCACTTAATTCATCCTGATCCTTTGGTTAGTTCATGTACAGATTTCAATTTCTATTACAACCTTCAGACGTATTTTTAACTGAACTGCAAGCGCCATTACCCGAATACAAACCCGTTTTAATCCATTCAGCAACAGAATAGACAAAGGCTTTGAAGATTTGTAACGAAATCAATATAACTCCAAACGACTTTAGAACAAAAGTTGGATCTTAATCATGGCTAGGCACCCCTTATTTTTTTGGGCATGGCACAAAAGTTTTAAATTTGACTGAATCCACCTTACACATCTTCTCTTCAAGCGAAACAGCTTTCAACCTTGGTCCATAGATCAAGAGCATAAAACACATGTCAACATTTTTATCTTAGACACTTCTAAGGGCCTAACTAGGCGGAAATAGAACGAAATAAACGACCACTACTTCGTACTTACGTTGTGTTTTTGCTAGGGCCAAGCACAAGGCAAGATCGACATAACTGATCCTTTCTACTGGCTTGACGCGCAAAAACAATACTTAGCAAATAGAGAGACCGCCATAATACAACAGTTTGATTTAACCTTCATATTAAAAGATAACCAAAATGTTTATACAATACGCAAGATCTA
>CM031595.1:12411334-12418834 GCA_018398815.1 Conus ventricosus
AAAATGAAACATAAATAAACCATTCAAAATAACATATTAAAAAAACAGTTTTGTTGTAAAAGTACTGACATGGATCCTTTTTTTTTTTCAATTACATAAATTTACCTTTGAATGAAACTTTGTGCCATAGACAATAAGATCATACTTTTTAGGGATCACTTCAAAGTATGTTTCTGCCGAGATGTCAGGTAACCCTGACAGGACCGTAACCTGCGATGAGGAAAGCGAGTCCCCGCCTATCTGAGCGCGAAGCGGGGCGGACTGACTGTTGGCTCGAACGTTAGTCTGCACATTGATGAACGTTCCTTTCACCCTTCAGTGAGACTGGAGAAGGGTGGCAGTCTGAAGGCTGTTCCGGACTTTGGACTCGGCTGTACCTAACAATTACTAAACTGGTCTTGCCTACATCTTATATTCAATTCCACTTACTCACACACTATCAAACCATCCAGTTTTCTCAGGCTTTTCCAAGCCTTGTGCTCATAGGATTTATTCCAATTTAATACTCCATATTCATTTCATACACAGTTTAAAAACGCTTCACCACATGGACCATGTAACTATTACCACAAATTCAATATCCTCATGTACATTCCTTGCAATAACATTATACTTTCTTGCACTACGGTCTGGAACATTTTACATGTAGCTGTAATATAACTCATTAAGAGACAAAAATACAATCTCTTTTCACATCAAAAGCTTTTCCAAGAGAGAAAAAAAAGCATGCACATTTATTCCAATCAGACCATGTGCCACAAATACACACAAGACAGAAAATGAAGGGCATAAACTGACATTATTATAACATAAATATTACAATTCTTCAGGGTACTTTATATACCACCTAACCTTGCTTACCAAACCCTACCTCAAAACAAATCGACAACCACACACCACGTTTTACACAACAGCTGCCCACCTGGGTACAGACCAACTTAACCGCTGCCGTGCGGGGAACCACAGGCAGGCTTTCCTGTCTCAGTCAACGTCAGCCTTTTCTTCTTTTTTTATTCTTTTCATTTTTCCTGCAGGGTAGTGTGTAACAAGTAATCCATCCTGATCCTTAGTACAGCAATGAGTGACCAGCTTTGCTGAAGCAAAAACATGTTTTTGTCAGTTCAGATGTCCAGCATTATGGCCACTGACAGACAGAAATACATGCCCTCCATCTCCTTGCAGATTACATCGAAAAGGGGTGTGTGTGAGGTGTGGTGTGTGTTCACATAAGAGGTAAGTTTGTTTCCTGCGTTAGACATTATTATATATGAAAGGAGCATTTGCTTATCACAGTAATGAGCTCGCATACCTTGCTCATCTCCACACACCATCACACACACATCAGCACACAAACCACAACTCATGCACCACACAGAACGCACGACACAGACGCACACACACACACACACACACACACACACACACACACAGGCGTCACGGACAGCACACACAAAAAAACGACATGCACTCGCACATGCACACAAACATCATGCATGCACACAGCCGCAAATCACAAACACTTTCACATCTGAACACACGCACATGCCATAATACACACACAGCACAATGCCATTCAGCTTATTAGATCATCCATCACTTCTTTCTGCAGCTGTCACTAACAAGCCACACACACACACACCACACACACACACACACACACACACACACACACACACCACACACAATCACACACCGACATGCACACACACACTCTCTTCGCACACACACACACACACACCAGCACACACACACCACACACACACACACACACACACTCTCTTCCGCACACACACACACACACAACACGACACCCACATACACACACACACAAACCACGCACTCACACACAACACATACAGCACACAGACAAGTGTGGGCATGCATCATTCTGAACACACACACACACACGCACGCACACCTGGCACAGACACACACACACACAGACATACACATAACACACACACAACCCTCATCACACACACACACACCAACCACACACACACAGCACACATACACAAACACACCACACACACACACAACACACACACAACCACACACACAACCACACACACACACTCACTCCACCTCACCTACACGCCATCACACGCGCAAAGAGCCGAACAGGTGGATTAGATGATCAATACTTGCTTCCACGCTCTCGCAAACACACCCGCACACGCACACTCATGCATGCACGCACGCACACACACACACACCCAGCGCGCGGGCACACACAACACACAAACACACACACACACACACACACACAACACACACACACACACACACAGCATACACACACACACACACACACAACACAACACACACACACACACACACACACACACAAATTACTCCTGTCCATGATGATGGCAGATATCTCGCTGTTGTACTGTTTTATTTACATTGTCACACGGATTAAACCCACTGCCCATAGGTTAAAATCCAAGGGAGATCATTTATAACTGGGAACTGTTTCTTGATCACATTTTATAAAGAACTTTAATAAGTAATTATGCCAGTAGTAATTAAATTGCATTTTCTCTCTATTTGCTAGTTCATAAATATTAATTTTTACTATAACACATTGAGAGAACAATAGATCAAACAGATCAAAATGAAAACTTAAATAAACCATTGAAATAAGCATATTAAAAAACAGATTTGTAAAAGTACAGACAATGGGAACCTTTTTTTCAATTACAATAAATTTACCTTAGAATGAAACTTTTTTGCCATAGCCTATAAGATCAACTTTTAGGGATCACTTCAAAAGTAATGTTCTGCCGAGATTCAAGTAACACTGACAGAACCGTCACCTGCGGTGAGGAGAAGCAGTCACCCCTTCTGAGCGCGAAGCGGGTGGCGACTGCCTGTTGGCTCGAACGGTTAGTCCCCTGCACCATTGATTAACGTTCCTTTCTCCCATCAGTGGAGACTGGAGGAAGGGTGGCTGGAGCAGTTACGGGATTAATATAGAATGTAGACATTCTATCTACGATTTGTAGTACACACCTAATGATAACTTACGGGTGATTAGGTATGTAGTATTTTTCAAAAATGGAGTGACTGGTGGCGGGCGAACGCAGCAAAATTTAGTTTTTGTTATTACCACCTTATGACATTGCAAAGACAGCACAAGACAGTCTTGTCCACGTGCTTTGTTTGTCATTGTGAATAACTGACAAACTCTTCCTAAATTTAGATATGTAGAAATAAAACTTCCAACATCAAGAAAGACTTATAAGCATAGTTTTAACACCAGGCATAGAGTTAAAGGCCCATTCAATAAAAACAACTGGTTTGCAAAAATAAACTAGGCACACCAGGCTTAAAGAGTTAAAAGGCCCATGCATTAAAAAACAACTGTTGCAACAGATATATTTTATTTTTGTGGAGACAAAGGCTGATACTCTACCTGCAGACACTCCCTGTACAGACAGGCAGGAAGATAACCCATTCTACCCAACAAAGGGAGCGGAGTTTATAGAGTGTACTGACTGATTTTTTTATTATTTTTGTTTTTTTATCCCGCCATTAAGACAGCCCATAACCTTCCATCATTGGGGAAAAATACTAAAGAATGCTATCTTAGCTTACATAGGGTTTGTTTCTTTTTGCTTTGTGTGTGTGTTTTTATTAATGAAGAGATCTGTCCTCTCTCGACAGAAGCTGACTGATGTCTCATGCTGAATTTGCACTAGGGTCCATCAAGTTAAACGTCCTGAGCAACCAGCGCAGGCCTCACAACACCATCCAAACCCAAGTTTGGGGCATTTACAATTCTTATCAATTAGTGACTACTTTGGCTGACAGTAATATCGTTCTTTGCTCTTATTAATATTCCATTTCCCTCCTCATCTGTATTCTTTTAAATTATAAATACTACCATACAATGGTTGTTAATTATTATCAATTATTATGATCATATTACTATTACTCAATCAATATATAATCATACTTCAACCTCAGTTCCATTCAAGTACTTTTTGTCATCATAGATAACTGCATCTTATCCCCCATTCTGAAGTTTTAGTTGTTCACCCCCAAGACCAAAAATAAGCATTCAGATTAAAGGTACAAAGTGGCGCTGTTCATCCGTCATTTTCATCAGCTTGATGTTCTTATGTCCTGCCTGAGGAACAGCCAACAGGTGAAACGCCTTGTGTTTGTCGTGTCATTTTTCATTCATATGTGACCCAAATAATCCGCTGTTTGCTACTTGCTTTAAATTTCGCACCAGTCAGTCACCCAACTTTGAAACCAGCCAGTTTTTTCTGAAAGGGTTTTTCACACTTGTGCTAATTATTGAAAGAATAAACTCCCAAAATTTTTTTAAAAATCATGATGATCATTTCCATAGAGAGTGAAAAAAACCCTTGTACACATGGGTGATGTAATATACATTCAACATGTCAATATGTTAGTGAACATTAATTGCAATTACATTACTAAAATTAGGAATATTTGATGAAGGAGTAAAACAGCTTATCTTAAGACAAAGATACAATGCTGTTCAGATCAAAAGAATATTCAATAGGAGAAAACACACATCAAAGTTTAATTAATCACAGTCCATACGTAATGTCCAATGAACTGAAATCAAGGGTTGTAAATTCGACATTGATATTATTATAAATTATTATTATTAATAACATCATTATTAATTATCAGTATCATCATTTTAATTTTTCAAATATTAGAATCACTATATGTTATAATCAATAAAATTCCATCATTCAGATACTTATACATAACAGCAAACTTGGAGAGAAAACCAAAGCTCAAAGAACTTAACCACCCACACACACTTTACACCACCATGCGCCCACCTGGGTACCACCAAAACTTACAGCTGCCTGCTGAACCCCAGGCAGCCTTACTGTCCTCAGACACTCTGCCTTTTTTTTTATATAACCTCTTTCATTCTTCATGCCCGGGGATGTGTGTACCAAGTAATCCCATCCTGATCTTAGTACAGGCATGAGTGATCAGCATAGGTGTAGCATGCAGGAACCGTAATATATTTATAAGAACTTATAATTTGACAGTAGTAATTGCATTTTCTTCTCTATTTGTTAGTTTTAAATATTAATTTTACTATAACAAATTGAGAACAATAGATCAAAACAGATCAAAATGAAAACTTAAATAAACCATTGAAAATAGCATATTAAAAAACAGTTTTGTAAAAGTACTGACATGGATCCTTTTTTCAATTACAATAAATTTACCTTTGAATGAAACTTTTTGCCATAGCCTATAAGATCATACTTTTAGGGATCACTTCAAAAGTATGTTCTGCCGAGATGTCAAGTAACACTGACAGGACCGTAACCTGCGGTGAGGAGAAGCAGTCACCCCTTCTGAGCGCGAAGCGGGTGCGACTGACTGTTGGCTCGAACGGTTAGTCTGCACCATTGATGAACGTTCCTTTCTCCCTTCAGTGGAGACTGGAGGAAGGGTGGCTGAGCAGTTACGGATTAATATAGAATGTTGACATTCTACGATTTTGTAGTACACACCTAATGAAAAATTACGGGTGGATTAGGTATGTAGAATTTTTCAAAATGGAGTGACTGGTGGCGGCGAACGAAGCAAAATTTAGTTTGTTAGTTACCACCTATGACATTGGCAAAGAAAGCACAAGACAAGTCTTGTCACGTGCTTTGTTTGTCATTGGTGATAACTGACAAACTCTTCCTAAATTTAGATATGTAGAAATAAAACTTCAACATCAAGAAAGACTATAAGCATAGTTTTACACCAGGCTTAGAGTTAAGGCCCATGCATTAAAAACAACTGTTTGCAAAATAAACTAGGCACACCAGGCTTAATAGAGTTAAAGGCCCATGCATTAAAAACAACTGTTGCAACAGATTTTTTTTTTTTTGTGGAGGACAAAGGCTGATACTCTCCTGCAGACACTCCCTGTACAGACAGGCAGGAAGTAAACCCATCTACCCAACAAAGGGAGCGGAGTTTAGTGTGTATGACTGTTTTTTTTGTTTTGTTTGTTTTTTATCCCGCCATTAAGACAGCCCATACTCCATCTTTGGGGAAAATACAAAAGAATGCTAACTTAGATTACATAGGGTTTGTTTCTTTTTTGCTTTGTGTGTGTGTTTTTTTAAGAAGAGATCTGTCCTCTCTCGACAGAAGCTGACTGATGTCTATGCTGAATTTGCACTAGGGTCCAATCAAGTTAAACGTCACTGAGCATCCAGCGCAGGCTCACACCATTCCAAAACCAAGTTTGGGCATTTACAATTTCTTTTTATCATTTAGTGACTACTTTGGCTGGACAGTAATTTGTTCTTTGCTCTTATTAATATTCCTTTTCCTCCTCATCTGTTTCTTTTATTATAATTACTACCATTACAATTGTTGTTAATTATTACAATTATTATGATCATATTACTATTACTCATTCAATTATTATCATACCTTCAACTTCAGTTCCATTCTGTAACTTTTGTCATCATGATTACCTGCATCTTATCCCATTCTGAAGTTTAGTTGTTCACCCCCAAGACCAAAATGTGCATTCAGATTAAAGGTACAAGTGACTGTTCATCCATCATTTTCATCAGCTTGAATGTTCTTTGTCCTGCCTGAGGAACAGCCAACAGGTTGAAACGCATTGTGTTTGTCGTGTCATTTGTTCATTCATATGGTGACACAATAATTCTGCTGTTGCTCTTGCTTTAATTTCCACCTGTCGTCACCCACTTTGAAACCAGCCAGTTTCTGAAGGGTTTTCACAGCTGTGTGCTAATTATTGAAAGAATACCTCCAATATCATGTGGATTCATTCCATAGAGAGTGTAAGAACCCTTGTACACATGGGTGATGTAATTACTTCAACATTCAATATGTTTGTGAACATTAATTGCAATTACTTTACTGTAAAATTAGGAATATTTGATGAAGGTGTAAAACAGCTTCATTAAGACAAAGATACAATGCTGTTCAGATCAAAAGATTTTCAATAGGAGATAACAAACATGCAAAGTTTATTAAATCACAGTCCATACGTTATGTCATATGACTGAAATAAAGGGTTGTAAATCGACATTGTTATTATTATTATTATTATTATTACTATCATCATTATTATTATCATTATCATCATTATTAATTTTTCATATTATTATTATCAATATTGTTATTATCATTATTATTATCATCATTCAGAGTACTTACATAACATGCAATCTTGGTGAGAAACCTAGCTCAAAGAACTTTACAACCACACACACGTTTACACAACAGGCTGCCCACCTGGGTACAACCAACTTAACAGCTGCCTGCTGGAACCACAGGCAGCCTTTCCTGTCTCAGTCACTCTGCCTTTTTTTTTTTTAAACTCTTTTCATTCTTCATGCCGGGTGTGTGTAACATGTAATCCATCCTGATCTTAGTACAGGCATGAGTGACAGCTTTGGTGAGCATGCAGGAACATGTGATTGTTGTCAGGTTCAGTGTCCAGCATTATGT
>CM031595.1:12421334-12431334 GCA_018398815.1 Conus ventricosus
AAAGTTTGGGGGGAAAAAAGCTTGATATTTCTAGAGCACATTCTGTATCTATCTACATCATGCTTTTACAACAACTAGGCAGTGAACAAAAGAATTTGGACAGAGGCTAGGCTTAAACAGATCAAATCAAATGTTTATGGAATATGATTTGTACCAGTGCGTACACCTCAGTGTTGAGCTACTTTTTACCTTTTTACATATCACCTTAACACAAGACCCCTTCCACCCTTCATCTGACCTTGATTCAACAAAGCAGCAGTCGAAGCAACATGTATCTGTCTGTATGTCCGTCTCTCTAACTTCAATGTTTTGACACAGACCTTTTTAAATGTTCCCTTTGAATGACAGTAAAAGAAAGTCATGCTCAACATGCTACAGTACACTGGTAAACAATAAACCTTTCACATTTATGCTGACATAATCTATCATTAGCACAATATTAACTTGAACCCTCAGGACTATTCTTATTGCATCAAACATGTCAATTTCCTAGTGTGTTTATCATGTTAGTTTCCTGTTGCGTCCATCATGTTGATAGCTTATTCTGTCCATCATGTTCATTTCTGATTGCACATGTCATGTTATGCACTGTGTCCATCAATTGAATTTTCTCACTGCGCCAGCCATGTTAATTTCTTACTGCGCAAGGCAGTCTGATTTCCTATCATGTCAACTGTCTTAATTTCTTACTGAGTTAGTTCAATTTCTTGCCATGTCAGCCAGTTTCTTACTATGTCTGTCATGCGAGTACTGTCATCCATATTTTGCTGCTTACCATGTCAGTCATGTTAATTCATTACTGCATAGTTACATCAATTTCTTACTGTTCTAATTACGTTGATTTCTTACCATGTCAGTCGTGTTAACTCATTACTGAGTAGTTACATCAATTTCATACTGTGACAATTACGTTGATTTCTTACCATGTCAGTCGTGTTAACTCATTACTGCGTGGTTACATCAATTTCTTACTGTGACAATTACATTGATTTCTTACCATGTCAGTCGTGTTAACTCATTACTGCGTGGTTACATCAATTTCTTACTATGCCAATTACATTGATTTCTTACCATGTCAGCCAAGTAAATTTTTTACTGGCTCAAACATGCTAATTTCGTATTACATCATGCTAGTCTAATATTGTCATTCATGTTATGTGAGACAGTCACACTAATTTATTACCTCATCAACCATGTTAATTTCATGTTATGTCAGTCATGCTAATTTATTACTGTCAGCCATGTTAAAGGTAGACAACAATACATCCACCTATATGTATACATTTTTTAGACAATACAACATGTTCTATTTTGAAGAAACTGCGCAACATTTTTTTTTCTAAAACAAAACGAAACAGCAAATTCTAGTTTGAAAGAATTGTTCATGTTTAACATGTGTATAATCAACATGTATATGTCTTTTTTTTTAAGTCCCCCAAACACACACACACACACACACACACACACACACACACACACACACACACTCACACACAAATACATATGCATGTATGTACATCACCAACATGCATATACAAATTACCGATAACAGCAGGTCATTTATTAACAAATACAGAAGTGCTACACTTGTTATATGCTGCAGTTAAAGGGATAGGTGACAGCATATAATGACAGAATGCTTTCAAAGTGAAGACTGTCTCTCCAGCAGTGTAAGACTTCACTGTCTCAAATAAAACAGCAGGAAATATATCAACCATTCACAGAAACACAGATAAAAAGGAGCATGCTTCACAATCACGTTTTGAGATTATCATCGTATTGTCCATAGCCCAACCAAAATCGGAGGCCATATTTTAAAGTACACGATGTTCTAAAAGTGCAGTGTTAAATATGAACTTGTGAAAAACAGTAAGCTTGATTCCACTGGCAAGAAAAAAAATAATAAAAAAAATAAAAGACATGCAATCACTTTTGCTGGGTAAAAAGTAAACCAAGTCCATATATAAATATCATGTTGAGTACATTACAGCGAGTCTGTCATACAAAGAATGCAGTGATTACTGCAGTCTCATCACGTTGAGTACATTACAGCGAGTCTGTCATACAAAGAATCCAGTGATTACTGCAGTCTCATTCTCATTAAAAGACATGGTCACAGTCCATCCAAACGGTGGGAATGGCCATCTTCACAGCTTCTAGCGTTACACGTCTCATTGTCAAACAACTGATTGCCTTCAAAGCAGTGCAAAAGCAGACTCACTTCAATAAACACAACAAAGTGTTTTGTTCAACAGTCCATGAAATTTAGAAAAGTTGCGTGATTCTGTTACAGCAGCGAAAATGAACATGGGGTGGTAACAAAATGAGGGTGAGAGGCCAGTTTTCCTGTCTGTCACAATCATCCATCAACATGCAAGGGAGATAATAAATTTTGTCAACATATAATAGGTTACCTCTCTTGAAGGATCTTTAGGTGGGTCTCGGGTATTTCCGTTAATTAAATTGTAATGTTTTACACACACACGCACACACACACACACACACACACACATGCACACACCCACACACATACACAGACACACACACTTTTCACCCTCAAGACATTTTCTTTCCTTTCATGAACTGGGCAAAATGTAATAAACATGACGCCTTTAAAAATTTGAAGCTTAAATGTGGAGCAACAAAAACAGCTTTAAAAAGTGAAGAAAAAGATCACAGATACCTGAACCATACCTCATTTAATGAAGAATGGAAAGCTTTTTTTTGGGTTCAAAACACCTTGCAAAATCTTTGTGTTCATTAAAAAAATGTAAAATACAAACTGTTTTCAAAAGTTTTGTTTGCCGACGACAGGGCATAACACGGATCTCTTCTCAACAAAAAACAGGTATCACAAGAAACAGTGGAATGCTATCCAACAACTTAACAGTTGCCAGCTGTAGTAACAACGTCAAACCTGATCCAGAATTAGACCACCATCACAAACCACACAAACGTCATGAGGAACAAAGTACAGTCCCTTGGCTGGGGACAACTCCTCAAGACTTTTCTACTGACGCTGCTCCATACAACAACTTGTTCACTAAGCGAAAGGACGTACATGTACATCTGACCATTCATTGAATACATGTTCCTGGAGACAACATGCTGCAGTTAGATTCTCATCATTTAGCATGAGGAACATATGACAAATAACTATGCCTGGCAATTGGTCAACACAAACAACAAATGACTATGCCTGACTAGGCCAGGCAGTCAGTCAACACATAGGACAAAGGGCTATGTCTGGCAATTTATCCACTCATGACAAATGACCATGCCCGGCAATTAGTCAACACATGACAAATGACTATACCAGGTAGTCCTTCGAATGAGACTATAAACCGAGGTTCCGTGTGTGAACGCACGCATGACATCTTGCACACACGTAAAATCCCATCACCAACTTTCGGAAGAGAAGGCCAGTTTGGCCGTTGGTATGGATGACACGTGACACATAGCATGCACCTTCCCCGAAGATGGAGTATGGCTGCCTTAATGGCGGGATAAAAAAGGGTCATACACACAAAACTCCACTGCCTGGCTATACAGGGAGCGTCCGCAGGAGTATCAGCCTGCGTACGCAGAAGAAGAAGAAGACTATACCAGGCAATCAGTCAACACATGACAAATGACTATGCCCGACAATTAGTCAACACATGACAAATGACCATGCCAGACAATCAGTCAACACATGACAAATGACCATGCCAGACAATTAGTCAACACATGACAAATGACTATGCCCAGCAATTAGTCAACACATGACAAATGACTATGCCAGACAATTAGTCAACACATGACAAATGACTATGCCCAGCAATTAGTCAACACATGACAAATGACTATACCAAGAATTCAGTCACCGCATAAGCTAGCACCTCCCTTTGAAGTGCTGTAAGTTTACTTTGTATAGGCTTGTATTTTACCATGACTCCGTGTCCAAGACCAACCCACAGGGTGCAGTGAGAGTTGTCTTCCCAGAGACAGAAAAAGAAATCTTCAATAAACAATTCAAAGACCAGACTGCTAGGACTACTTCCACCCCTGCTGCGCATAAAAGGACTGAGGGTGCAGGAGATCCTCAACTGCCAACGACTCCATCACCTCGTCCTCACATCCCCTCTCCTGCGACAATGGTGATAATAAACAGACGGACAGGATACACCATGTCAGTGAGGCCTAGCTCTTCATTTTCAGCCAGCGACAATGATGATGATAAACAGACGGACAGGATACACCATGTCAGTGAGGCCTAGCTCTTCATTTTCAGCCAGCGACAATGATGATGATAAACAGACGGACAGGATACACCATGTCAGTGAGGCCTAGCTCTTCATTTTCAGCCAGCGACAATGATGATGATAAACAGACGGACAGGATACACCATGTCAGTGAGGCCTAGCTCTTCATTTTCAGCCAGCGACAATGATGATGATAAACAGACGGACAGGATACACCATGTCAGTGAGGCCTAGCTCTTCATTTTCAGCCAGCGACAATGATGATGATAAAACACTGACAGGATACACCATGTCAGTGAGGCCTAGCTCTTCATTTTCAGCAGCATGCACACAAAAAGAGGTCCACAGAAATCAACCCAGCAGCAACACTTTTTCCTTTTTTTTTTCTTCTTTTTTTTTAACACATTTTTGAATGAGTGTTTCAAACAGACAACAGTTCACTGACCTACATGCAAGCTGACATGAAGCACTATGCATCAGCGGCATGTTGTGTTCTCATCTTACCTGGGGATACGTTTTCTCAAATATATTCTTTGTAACATGAATCAACACAATTTCAGACTGTACATGACTCAATTAACTTGTTCAAATGATGCTTTAACGATGAAATCAAAAACAACAACAAAAAGGGAAGAAAAACAAAAGACTCTGGCCCAAAGAAAAGAAACAGGAGTGAAAATAAAGTGGTCAAGAGTATTCTTCAAGAACATAGCAAGATTGCAGCTATGTTCACCTGTCAGATATGTGCACTTAGTCCCAGCCACTCACATAATTGGTGAGGGAGGGGGGGGGGAGGAGGAGGAGGGGGATAAGAGTGGATGAAAAAAGGGGCTTCATGGAGGGGGTGGGTGAGGGGATAAAATCTATGAATTGGATTGATAGAGATTAATGATTTGTACTTTGATCTAGATTTCTGTTTGTGTTCATTGGTTTTTTGTTTGTTTGTTTGTTGGGGTTTTTTTGGGTCCTATTTGTTAAATGCTAAGAGCTTTTCTGGTAAGCAAACCAACAACAACCTCTCAGGTGGTTGTAATTTTGTTGCTACCTTCTTTTTTTTTCAACCTGAATCAGTGCTTTGGCTGCCAATTAAAGAATATTAGTTGAACCTACATAACCTTTCTATTTTTTGTTGGAGAATAGAAACTAAAGCGAAAGTTGTGATTCCATCATTCATTGTAATATCTGCAAAGCCTTTATCTCAGTGGCTGTTTTTAAGAGACACAAAATACACAATGCATCACACTTGAAGAGTTGTAAGTCTCAACAGTGAGATTAATGTATGCCTTCAACAAAAGCAAAAAAGAAAAAAAAAAAGAAAAAAAAGGAATTTTGTTAGCAAGCACACAGGGCATAATATAACACCAGAAATTTCCTTTCTTTTTCAACAGATTAAAGGCAAAGATTCATTTATTTCTTCTTTCATGCCTAAGAATATATTTCAATTCATGAAGGGATGGAATGTGCACATTCAAAGCAAAAAACAACAACAAATGTTTACTACTTCTCTTCATCTGTTGAAATGGGCTAATGTCCAGGTTGGACATTGGCTAAATCATAGCTATGAGACCCTCATCTTAAATTGTCTCATCTCAGTCATTAATGTATTTATCCATCAGTTTCAAATCATGCGCAACATGGTCTGGAAACTTTGCAGATGTGGTGTAGTGTATATGGATTAGTCTGCACGCAGTGTCACCTCCTTGGTGAAACTGAAACTGTTGAAATGGTATGACATCAAGAGACATTAAAGAAAGCAGTGGCGACTGGGAGATGGATTCACATTCACATTCAAATATTCACCAACCATTGTGGTGCAGTGGCTAGCATCATGGACTTGTGGTCTGGAAGGTCATGGGTTTGAATCCTATCACATCATTTTTTTGTTAAATGTTTTGGCCTCGGCCAGCTCCTGTCCATAACTCTGTGTATCACCTGTTCAGATGAGAAGGCTGGAACCACACAATCAAGTTGGTCCGCCAGAGGGAGGTTTCCTTGAGAGTTTTGCTGAAATTTCCTGCAGGTGTCTTTATTGCTCAGAACTGACTGATGCTCAGACATATCATGAAAGGAAGCAGAGAGGACAGCCCTGTCGACAGCCTCAGAGCAGAATAGAACTCCACAGAATTTTTCTTTTTCTTTTTTGGGGGTGGGGGTGGGGGGGGGGGAGGTCTCATCCCACATGCCTTCCAGTGGCCTTACTCTCATGCAGATCATGCCAGCCAACCCAACAACATTCGCACACAGGTCCGTCCCATTAGAGTTCAAACTCTTGCTCTCAACGAAAGCTCACACAGGTGTGTCCCATTAGAGTTCAAACTCTTGCTCTCAAGGACAGCTCACACAGGTCTGTCCCATTAGAGTTCAAACTCTTGCTCTCAAGGAGAGCTCAACTTAGATTTCCAGCCCACATCTGTGCCTGTGGTGAGTTCATGACAGGCTCATCGGTACTGTGCGTTTGGTGAGTTCATGACAGGGTCATCGGTACTGTGTGTGTGGTGAGTTCATGACAGGGTCATCGGTACTGTGCGTGTGGAGAGTTCATGACAGGCTCATCGGTACTGTGCGTGTGGAGAGTTCATGACAGGGTCATCGGTACTGTCGAGTCCATGGGGACGGTCATTTGATGGACATGGTGGCGCCCTCAGGAGGGGGTGCTCCTCCTTGCTGGCTCCATGACAAAGCAATTGTCGTCACTGGAATGGGCCTCCTGCCTGTCGTGAGTCAGAAAAAGGCGTTCCTGAACACTTCCAGAGTGATTTTGCAGCAGTGGCAGGATCCCCTCTGTTGGGCTGCCTCAGGAGGACTGGATATGACTGCTCCCTGTGGACTGCAGCACAGGGGCTGTGACGGGACAAACCTGTGTGTGGCTATGTAGGAAGGCGCAGGAATAAGTGGCATGGGAATGATGTAACTCTTGGGACAAGGAAGATGAAACAGGGGGGGGGGGGGGTAGGGAGGGGGAGACACACACACACACACACACACACACACACACACACACACACACACACACAGATATATACATAAACAATGCAAAATACATCAGAGTATTGTTTAAGCATAACAACACATGTAGAATATCTTAAGCCTTTCTTCATTATGTCATTCTCTGTTTCATTTGCAATCACTCCTTCATCCCTCCTGTTTGTCTATTTGTCATGTCCCCACACGTAACAGACTGCACAATGGCCAAAGGCTTTACTCCTCACTTTCCAGACCGCACTCTAGCCTGCCAATACTGGACCAAAAAGACCAAACGCAACAGCCGATTTGCCTTGACGCAAACAACTTGTGTTCCACATGACTGGTCCATGGCTATGGTCTTGACCTTTTGACAGGTGCACGTCACCCATTCTCACATGCTTCACAAATCTTACCACCTTTGGGAAAGATCGTTGCAGAAGAATTCCTCACAGTGCTACCACCCTTTCTTACGTCATGCCAATGGCCGACACAGACATCGAAACTGGCGGCTTCTCAGCTGCCACAGTCTGCGAAATGTAGCACCAGTACACCCTCACCCCAACCCTGAGGCCCTCGCACACTGAACCCATCTCTTTGGTCATTGTTTGCACAGCGGAATGTAGCACCAGTACACCCTCACCCCAACCCAGAGGCCCTCGCACACTGAACCCATCTCTTTGGTCATTGTTTGCACAGCGGAAGAAGGAAGAACATCCCGGTCGGGCAGACAATATGCTGTATGTCTATTTGATGAAGCTGACGAAGGTTTCTTTCGGTTCTCCACTCGACTTTCTAGCAGGCAGTATGGGTGTTTCGCTGAGGTCTTCGTTTTTTGCACGCAATACGCGCACCGAAACTCGCCTTTGCTGAAAAACAAAACACAGTAATGACAATGATATAGGATCATTGTTTATTTGTTCAGGGCACATTTTAGAGATCGACTCACTGCAATTTACAAGACTGCGTTTGGGTTAATTCACATGCAACCTTTCATTTGAGCATACTTAACATGTGCTGTGGCGATAAACGTAACATATACTAACATTCTCACTCCTGCCCATACCCATTCAGTCATGTAGGCATTATACACCTGCTTATCAAGGAAGAGATATGCTTTTAGGCCATTCCTGGATACAGTGACAGAGTTTCAGAGATAGACACAGCTTGTTCCATGTACCTGATGCTTGGGAAGGGACAGACATCTTCATTACTGCTCTTTGTTTACAATGTGGGCTATTGCAGGAGACGAGAGTCAGTACATCTGTGAAGTCGTAGTGACATTCAGAATTACCATTCTCACAGAATAATAGCTAACTTCATCTGGTTCCTACCATGGATTGTAACTGCACCTGAGCACGCTTGTGTGTGTGTGTGTGTGGTGTGTGTGTGTGTGTGTGTGCATCCGTGCGCGTGTATGTGTGTGTGTGTGTGTGTGTGTGTGTGTGTGTGTGTGTGTTCATGTGCATGTGTGGTGTGTGTGTGTGTTCATGTGCATGTATGTGTGTGTGGTGTGTGTGTGTGTGTGTGTGTGTGTGTGTGTGTGTGTGTGTGTGTGTGTGTGTGTGTGTGTGTGTGTGTGTGTGTGTGTGTGTGTGTGCATGCAACTCTTAATACAGACAAAGTGAACATAAATGTGAGTGTACAAGGGCAGTAAACAAAGCAAACACAGAATCAAGGTGGACTAAAATTAATACAATAAACTATGTGCTGAACACACATAATCTGCATTTCATTTCAAATCTTTTCTTCTTAAACTCATCCTTCAGAGTTTAATTCAACTGCTCACTTTGCATTACAATATGTGGCATAATAGGAAATTGAACAAACTTTATCAGAAATTTTCTTAACAAACATGTATGCGTCTGTTTTGCTTCTTCTTTCTTTTCTCCTATAAAGATCTGTCAGTCTGTTTCCTAGAAAATGCACAAACTTCCTCACCCACACCAGGAAACTGACAGGAACTTTTAGGAGCCCTTGATCTCAACAAACCCAGCAGTATAGAGAAAACTCCCAATACAGACCCCACCTTTAAACACATTTTTCTTGAATGTTTTCATCATAATGTACTCCAGATACGCTTCCCAGTATACACCTCCTTTCTTTTCAGTCTACACTTTTGTCACGTAATAACTGATAGAAAAAGCCCCTTACGAACGACAGTTTGTCACATAACAGTTGATGGAAAGTGCCCCTTTACAAACCACAGTTTGTCACATAATGGTTGATAGAAACTGCCATTTTAACAGCTGATAGAAAGTAGTACCCCTTTACAAACTATGGTTTGTCTCATAATAGCTCATAGAAAGTGCCCTTTTACAGATTACACTTTGTCACATAATAACTGATGAAATATGCCCTTTTCACGATTATGGTTTGTCTTATAATAGCTGATAGCAAGTGCCCTTTTACAGACTACAGTTTGTCATATAATAGTTGACAGAAAGCGCCATTTTACATACTACAGTTTGTCTTATAATATTTGATAGAAAGTGCCATTTTACAGACTACAGTTTGTCTTATAATAGTCAATAGAAAGTGCCCTTTTACAGACTACAGTTTGTCTTATAATAGTCAATAGAAAGTGCCCTTTTACAGACTACAGTTTGTCATATAACAGCTGACAGAAAGTGCCCTTTTACAGACTACAGTTTGTCATATAATAGTCAATAGAAAGTGCACTTTTATAGACTACAGTTTGTCTTATAACAGTCAATAGAAAGTGCCCTTTTACAGACTACAGTTTGTCTTACAATAGTCAATAGAAAGTGCACATTTACAGACTACAGTTTGTC
>CM031595.1:12436334-12438834 GCA_018398815.1 Conus ventricosus
GTGTGTGTGTGGTATAATGAGCAATAAGACAGCTGCCAGAATTTTTGATACCGATGTGTGTGATAAATCAATTGCAAGAGTATGATAAATCAACTGTGACAGTTCATCACAGTGATAATATATGATACATCAACTGCAAGAATTCATCACACTTGTAATGTGTGATAAATCAACTGCAAGAGTTCATCTCATTGGTATCCTTCAACTGAGACTATAAACCAAGGTTCCGTGTGTGAACGCATGCATAACATCTTGCACACACGTAAAATCCCATCACCAACTTTCGGAAGAGAAGGCCAGTTTGGCCGTTGGTATGGATGATATGTTACATATAGCATGCACTCTGCATAAAAAATGGAAAGAATGAGGGAAGTAAGGAAATTGAGTGAACGATATTGAACGATATGGGCTGGATGAGACGGGAAACGACTGAATGAAGCGCCAGCTGGCAGCTCTTCAGTCAGCACTACCCAGGTAGGCAGCCCGTTGTGTAAATGAGTGTAGATTGTAAAACGCTTAGAGCTTGGCTCTCACCGAGGATAGGCGCTATATAAGTATCCGTAATGATAAATTCATAATAATAATTATGTGTGGTAAAACAACTGCAAGAATTCATCACACTGATAATGAATAATAAATCAACTGTGAGTTCATCACACTGATAATGAATAATAAAAAATCAACTGTGAGTTCATCACACTGATAATGAATAATAAATCAACTGTGAGTTCATCACACTGATAATGAATAATAAATCAACTGTGAGTTCATCACAGTGATAATTGATGATAAATCAACTGTGAGCTCATCACACTGATAATGAATAATAAATCAACTGTGAGTTCATCACACTGATAATGAATAATAAATCAATTTGAAGAGTTCATCAGACTGGTAGTGTGTGGTAAAACCACTGCAAGACATCGTCACATTGGAAACATATGATAAAACCACCACCAAGATGGAAACATGATAAAACCACCACCAAGATGGAAACATGATAAAACCACCACCAAGATGGAAACATGATAAAACCACCACCAAGATGGAAACATGATAAAACCACCACCAAGATTTATAACACTGCTACTTCAGCCCACAGACTGTGGGTGCTGACTTACTCAGGGTGGAGGAGGAGTACCCTGAGGGGTCACTGCTCGTTGATGACGTGGACTGTCGGGAGTACACCACCGACTTCTGAAACATGGAAAACCACAACCTTCACAAATTCCTCTTTCATTTCAGCACAGTACTACAACATAGAGATCATGCAGAATTGGCTTGGATTTCTTTGATGCTTCCTGACTCTTACCAATTTATGAACAGCATCTCACAGTTAAAATGTCCAGTTTCCATGCGCAGTCAGTCCATACTTTCAGTATGTGCGATTGTTGCACGTGTATCCACTGTACAGAAACCCACAAACAAGGTGACTGCAGTCAGTCCATACTTTCAGTATGTGCGATTGTTGCACGTGTATCCACTGTACAGAAACCCACAAACAAGGTGACTGCAGTCAGTCTATACTTTCAGTATGTGCGATTGTTGCACGTGTATCCACTGTACAGAAACCCACAAACAAGGAGACTGCCACCACCGTAGATAGAGAAAATGAAAACATGCAATATTCCAAAGGCCTAAAAATTGAAACTGAATTTCTCTCCAACTGTTACCATTATTTATTCAAACACTGCTGAACGTCATGCACACACACACTGACTTGTTGCTTTTTAAGACAAAAAGAAAAAAGAGTATGGTTTGATCAGTGGATGCATTTTTCTAGTTCAGCTCAGTGTGGACAAGGCCACAAACTTTGTTTGAATCCAATGAAATTTCAAAACGTGTGTGTTTTTTTTCCATTTCTACAAAACACAATTTTCAGTGTTAGCTGACGCTGCAGACCTTGGTGCCCTTGGCCGGCAGATCGCTTTCACTGGAGGAGTGGGGCTTGCGCGAGTGGGTGATTTTCTTGAAGAAGAGGGAGATCTTGTCCTGCACAGTCTTGCTACGCTTGCTGTTCTTGCCTCGCAGCACCGGAAGGTCCTGAAGCACAGGGTTTAGTCACAGCATCAGCGACAAGGCTTTTCATCCTCTACCTGACACATGGCACAAACATGTAAGCTTATGTGAAGTACTCAACCACAAACACTCACATGAATTTTACAACAGTACATATTTACTACTTTTCTTTTCTCATTTGTAAAATTATTGATGCTAAACTGCACGATTCTGGAGAGTGGAGAACAGAAGATTCCTGGAGGAAACAGACACAGAAGAACATTCATACACAAAACCTACCAGGCATACTATCAATTTAGCCAATTTTGCCTTCTAAAAATTCATTTTTTATAAGAAAAAGAATGAGTAGACCAATTCAATGTAAACAATAACTTGTATTTTCCTCATAAGTATTTGTCAGCAGGAAAATGATGGAGCAGAACTTGCCGCCTCAATGCATTATTACCCAAGAGCAGAAACCTCAAGAAGCCCAGACCAACGA
>CM031595.1:12443834-12451334 GCA_018398815.1 Conus ventricosus
AGTGGGAGGAGGCAGTAAATACAGATGCATCGATGCTTAAGTACATGTGCATGTGTGTGTTTGTGTAAGAGTATGCATGTACTGCAAGTCTCACTGTGTATATATGAGTGTCTGCAAAATCAATTCACTTTACAGCCTTTCAACAGAAACAGCTCGTGATTATTTTCTCCTTTAAAGTCCACTTACTCATGTCTTCCACATATCGCACCAGTCGTTTCTGCAACGCCGTGAAGCCGTTCCTCTCTGCCAGTTGGCATGGAAACAGACCATTGCAGTTTTCCGTGCAGGCGGCATGGATGATGCCCGGATAGCGCAGGAGCTCCTCGCACACCTTGGTCAGGTTGAACTCGGCGGCAAAGTGAAGGAGCGAAGGCCACTGGCTGGTGCACTGCTCTGGACGACAAAATAGTCACACAGTCTGTGTAAATTGTCTGTCAGTATGTGTCTCACAGTGTGTGTGTGTGTGCACGTGCATATGTGCGTGCAAGCACGTGTGTGCATGTGTGCATGTGCGTGGGGAAAGATTTTTTTTTTAAGCATACCAGACACTCAATAAAACTTCAAACGGAGAAACCAGGAGTCAGTCAGTAAGTGAGATGTGGACAGAGACAAAGAAAAAGAGAAAGAGAGAGAGGGCGACTTAGAGAGAGAGTTTTTGTGTGTATATATGTGTGTGAGATAGCGAGGGAAAGACAATGGATGGTACTTTTACGTGAACATATATGAAACTTGATCACTGGGAGGGCCTAATTCTAAGAAAGGAAAAGAGAGTATGTATGCGAGAGAAGCATGTGCACCTGTGGGGGACAGGCACGGGTGAACGGTGTTATTTGAGTGAGTGTGTTTGTGTATATATATATATATATATGTGTGTGTGTGTGAGTCATGTGTGGGTGCAGGCCAACATGCAAGCACGAGTGTGCGTACATGTCTGTGCTCACCCACACAATAGACTCACCTCCCATGAGTTGATCATTCGGGTACAAAACGTTACTCAGCCCTGCTGGAAACTGGGAGAAAGCCAGCCGCTTGGCCAGCATGGAATCGAACTTCTCCCTCTCCAATGCTCCAGGGCTCGACAGCCCCTGGGCCCGACAGAGCACCGTCAAGGGGCTGGTCTCTTTCTCCAGCAGATAGTGAAGCTGGTCCATCGTGGACAGCACGCGGAACGACCCGCTCCCCATGTTGTGCTCGTCCTCAGACAGCAGCATGAAGTCCACCTTTCCAACGAGATCCTCTGAAAAAATTTTTTTGAAAAGTTGAACCTGGTACATGGCCAGCCTGGGTCTAAATCAGCTGCAAATTTTATGAGTTCCTTGGTAACAGGTTAGCACACAAATATTTCCTCTGCAAGTGACCAGATTATGATTAAAGAATCTGCTGTGTTATCCACCAGTCTGCAAATGTATAAAACACACATTATATGGCTAAGCGCATTGTCCATTTCTCTACATTTCATTTGGCCATTATTCAGTAGTTGCTACAAACTGAACTGATATTTACAGGTTAAAGTTCTGCACAAGATCTGATTTCAAATCAGACCAAAAAAAAAACCTGGGTGAAAAAATCTTTATTAGATTTGAAAACAAAATAAGAAAGGAAAAGGATAAACATTCCTGTTACATCATAAGAATAGAATTGCAGACACTTGAAGAATACTGACAAAAATGTTATAAATGTAATCAAACACTATTGGAAAAAGAAGCCAAGCTTTAAAAGACAAAAAGTACATAGTGAAATTAATGCTGACTGAAGAAAAAGTAAACCATTTTTTAAATCTCTCAAAACAAAAATGAAATTTTGCAAGCACTTTAAATAAGAGAATGATTAAAAACCGTTAATGATTTGTATGTTTAACAAACAAGCAAATGATAATAATAATGATAACAATAATAGTAATGATTATAAACACATTACTGCTTAACATAACAAGGTCTTGATTTTTTCAAACAAGTGAATAATTAAAACCTATAAAAGATTTGGATGATTAACAAACAACCCAAAAAATGAATAAATAAACAAACACAACAAACACAGTAATAACATAACAAGGTTTTCACATCTAAAAGCATTGGGATCAAAACTGACTAGGAATTCTTGCTGAGTAGGCAGAAGACACCACACGCTTCATGGTGATGTGTCGTGATGGTCCACAAGGACTCTCGGTCACCATGGTCAGCACTCCATCTGCCTCTCTCTCCATCAGAACCAGCACCTCGTGGCTGTCATTCTGCACAAAGATGGTTCGTCTATCACCTGATGGGCTGAGTACAAGGTGCTACTTAATTCTGCTCTCGATATTTTTCAAGCCTTTGACAACCATGCAGATGTGGAAAGTTGATTCATCAGTTTAAAGTCATTCTATTATTCTTCTATTTTTCAGCCTCTATCAAAGCTTATATTCTAGGTACCATTCTGAATTTTGCATTTATGTTACTACAGATTTTTGTTAATGTAAAAAAGAGGACTGGAGGAATGTTATACTGAGGTGAGCATTTATATGCAAAGAAAAAAAAGCATAGAAGCAAAGTATCACGGAAGACATGATGGGAAGAAAGAAGAAAAAATAGAACATCAAGAAAAGAAGGAATGAACTTTACAAAGAAAAAAAAAGCATATCTTTACCCCTCACCCTCCCTCTTCTCCCTTTCCATCAACACCCAGAGCTCACCCATCCCCCACCAACATACTCTCAGACCACTACCCCCCTTCCTTCATTCCTTCCTTCCTCTTCCCACACACATAACATTGTCCCTCCAGCCATTACCCCCTCCTCCCTCTTCCCCTCTAATCTGGAAGATAGCGTTATCTGAAAGAAGTCGACAAAAATATCAACATGTTGCTACATGTAAGAAAAAAGCAAAAGGGAAATGGTAATGAAGGAAAGAAAGCAAAAATGACAAAAACAATAAAAGAAAGCTACTGCATCCAAAAAATATATGAATACAACTTTATCAGCAGAACACACCAGCTTAATACTTTTTATAGCACCAGCTTTATACCTTTATAACAGCACAAGTACTTATAATGTACACCATCAAATTAAAGAGATCTATGCTATATCTTAAAACACAATATGTACTGTAATATAGCGAGAACAAAGACAGTACTTTATTAACTCCTTTTTTTTTCAATAATCATGATCTGTGATAATTTATCTCATGGTCCAATAAATATAATAAAAATGTCTAAAATCTTTGAGTCTAAAGCATACACTGACCTGATTTTTAAAAGACTAGTATCAAATTCTTATTACAAAAACAACAACTTTCTTTTGTTTAATTACACACATGACAAACCCTTCCCTTTCATATAAAAACAAACCCTGTAACTTACATGAAAAGATGCATCTCATCCAAGCATACTGACCAAAAGTACAAACGCAACTCATTGTTAAAAAGCATGTTCAGTGTAGAAATGATGAGTCTATTATAGATTAACTACAATGATATTTTGAACAAACAGACTGGGATATGTTTTTAGAATGTTGTAGTAATACTGATGAAGCCACTGACGCTATTTCCAGCTACATTGTTTTCTATGAAAACATAACTATTCCACCCAAAAAACTGTTAAATATTCCAAATAAGGAACCATGGATAATGAAGTGTCATAACACTATATTCTTAATCGGTTAATGAGCAAAGAGCTGCACTTCAGTCAGGTGACAAAGCAGGGGGTAATACTGTGCAAAAGAAACTCATCAGTGAGATAGAAACAGCGAAACAGCATTATGGGGGGGGGGGGGGGGGGGGGGGGGGGGGGGGGGGGGGGGGGGGGGGGGGGGGGGGGGGGGGGGGGGGGGGGGGAGGAGGGGGGGGGGGGGAGGGGGGGGGCCTAATTTCAAACTGACAATATGAGAGGGGCATGGAAGGGAATAATGATTTTATCTGGAGACTGCAAAAAAATTAACAAAGGTGTTAGTAAATAGGAAATACCTGCAGACCAGAAACATTTTTTTCCAAAAATCAAATGAATTTCATCGCAGACTTGGAAAAAAAAGAGAAGATTTTTGTGAAGTGAGAAGGGCAGTGAGGACAGATATTCAAAACAAGATCAAGAAGATGACTAGGAAGATGCACAAGTTGAAGAAAATGTTGTATGCTGAATTTCCAAACATTTCAAAAGCAAGAAAGACAATGGGGTCAGATGGTATTTGTGGCAGATACTAAAGTCAGGTGCTTCTGAACTCCCTTACATCTTCAGCAATCTGTTCACATGATCTATCAGAGAGCCTAATGTTCTAACCCTCTGGAAAACTGTTCTTGTTTGCCCTGTCCCCAAAAGCACAATCTTAACAGTTTCAGTGATTTTCCATCCAATTGCTCTTATTCCTGTTGGTATAAATCATTTCGAAAGGACGGTTCTCCTCTTCCATTCAGGTCACACCAGACCATTCCTTGACCCATTCCAATTAGCATACAAGCACGACAGATCTACAGATGACACCACACTTACACTCCTGGAAAAAAAAAAAAATTTAAATGACTTTCGGGTACTGATTCTTTTCACCAATTTTTCTTCAGCATTTATTACAATACAACCACACTTAATGACGGCAAATGTAGTTACATTCTCATTTTTCGAATTATTGACTTACTAACTCAGCAGAATCAACGTGTCCATACTAAGCTATTGTCTCACCCCACATTACACTTTCGATTGATACAGCCCAAGGCACTGTCCTCTTTCCTGTTGTATTTATCCAGCATGCAACAACCATAAAGAAAGCCAGTCAACGATTTAAATCAAATTCTGATGAGTCAGCAATACAAGATCTCTCCAACTCTGATTCAAAATGTGTTAAAGAAGTCCTAAAATTTGCTCTACTTCAACATCTTCAAGTCAGCTGCGATCACAGCAGTATAAAATCTCTCCAATTCTGGTTTAAATTCTGTTAATGAAGCCTTACTATTTGCTGATTGGTGTTATTACAATTACCATAACTTGAACATGTATGGAAAAGATGAAAGAGATGCTGACTGATTTAAGACAACCCCAAATGTTATCCTACCTTTTATCTTTATTATGGAAGATGTTGAAGTAGAGCATATTGATGTATGAATACTTTGACACAATTATATACAGTAAATTAACTTTTAAGTCACACATTGATTATATAAATAAAAAATGATGTTAACATGAGTTGTACTGTTTGAGGAAGCTTTGGTTGTTTTTCTATGTCAATAGTAATATTCTCAAAGCCATTTATTTCTGCTTCCCCAAATCTGTTGTGACCTTTCTCTTTATGTGCTAGTATGGTGGTTTGACTGTGAAAAATATGAGTGTTGTGGACAAACTAGTAAATGTAGAAGACAAGATTGTTGATGAAAGACAGAAGTGTCTGACTGAGCTGTACAAATGTCGTGTCACACACAAAGCTAGGAATATCGCATGTGATGAAAGTTATGTTTTAGCAATGTATCTGTTTGAACATTTACTTTCTGGAAGACACTACTGAACAGTGAAATTGGAAACTGTCTGATCTGAAAAAAAAGTTTCAACACCAATTCTTTGAAGTTTCTGAACTACAGCTCTTGTCACAATTTGTCACAGATGATTGTTGATAAGAAGGACAGAGAGAGGAGCCTGAGGGGTTGGATGTGGGTGGAGGTGGAAGAAGACAGAGTAGAAGGTGTGAGAATGCGTTTATGTCTGCTTATAAATGCATGTATGTATATATGTAATACGTCCATGCATCTGTGAGCACATTCTATGTGTTTGGCCTGTCTGAATGCTTGGGATGTGTGTAAGACGACAGAAGTGGAAAAGAGAGGGGTGGGAACTCTTGCTTGTGGGTGGTTGTACAGATCTCTAAATTATGTTTGTTTGCTTTTAAATGAATGATGTGTATTTAGCATACAAGGTGTTGCTTTTAAATGAATGATGTGTATTTAGCATACAAGGTGTCTGCTTTTATCAATTAGGGTATCTGTTTGTGATGGAGATATGTGATATCACAGTATAATTTCTCTTCTGAGGTAACAATATTGATCCGATTTAATTTGATTTGCATGTCAATTATGAGCAGATACAAACCTCATACAGCACTTCTGGCACAACACGCACGATAGCATTCTGCTGACGGGGGTGGGGGGGATAGTCATAGATGTCATCACATTCACCCTGCGGGCAGTCGTAGATGTCCCTCAGATTCTCCCTGTGGTTCCCCGCCCTCACGCAGGATGTGAAGATAAGAACTGTCCGACTCAAACACCTCTATCAGCTTGACCAGAGCGCTGCTGACTGCTCTCTGCGAACCGTCCACCGCCAGCCACTGATGAGACAGAACGCACTCACTGACTGACGTGCCAGGCTTTGCTTGATTTCTTCTTGGTTTACACCAAGGAAGAGAAGCACTGTCCGGTGGTTGAAGCGCTTAGCACACCTGGACCAAAACACAGAGTACTGAGGTTCTAGCAGCATGGGCGACACCAGCACAGCACATGTCCGCATGGTAGACACCAGTTCGGGAATGTAGTTTTCGTTGGGCTCATGGTGGAGGTAGGACTGGATCTTGTAACTGTCACTTCGCAGCTTGTTCTGCAGGAATATCGCCCAGCTTGAGGCATCAGCGGCATGGATGAAGGCGATGATGTCACCCTCCCCTTCACTTCGTCTCCCATTCTGCTACGTCTTTGGTAATACTGCCAAACCAAAAAAAAAACAAACTAAATAAAATATGATAATCAGTCAGAACTGACCAACAACAGTGCTTCTTATGCATACAGCTTACACGAAGGCATCATGACTGTCATTATTCTAAAGTGACTACAAATTCATGTATTTTCTGCAAAATTAAGTTGTTGGTGTTACTCGCAGCTCAGTCGCATTTCATATATATACACACATACACATATGACAAGGCACATACATGGCCTATGACACACTATACCTGTCTTATGACTCCATATGTAAATCCTGTATTACTTCACTATTTTTTGTCATTCTGTATGCCAGAGTACATCCATGGATCCTTATGTAATTTTGCAAACTCAAGTATTCATCATCCATACATTTTATATGGTCATTTCTTTCTGCTTGCATGCACACACACACACAAAAAAAAACAACATTAAAAGACTGCACACATGCAGTAACACACACTTTAAAAATAAAAAAAGACTACATCCACACAGTAACACACACACACACACACACACACACACACACACACACTTTTATCAAACTTAACATCTTCTTCAAAGGCAGAGCTAAAGTAATTGATATTCCAATGGAACAACTAGTATTGAATAAAAGTAGCACCAGGAGTGGCGGTCAATGTTATACCATACCTGCATCAAATATTGACAGCCACTTACATTCTTTTTATCCCAGTTCTGTACGGCTGTGGAACTCACTGCCGGGTGCCATCAAGATTGCCACAAATGCAATCTCATTTAAAAAACAAATTGATACGACAGTTTTGAGATCTGCATATTGACGATTTTCTATTTTTACTTCCCCAGATATTTTACTGTTACCTGGGCCTGAATTTGG
>CM031595.1:12453834-12456334 GCA_018398815.1 Conus ventricosus
TGTGTGTGTGTGTGTGTGTGTTGTGTGTGTGCCCGCAAACACGCGTGCGTGCGTATATATTCACATATAAAGTATGGTAAAGAATACTTGCTCACAAATAGAGACTTTTTCCGTTGCCCTTTTTTTTTTAATTTGTTTTTCTCTGTGTGTGTGTGTGTGTGTGTGTGTGTGTGTGTGTGTGTGTGTGTGTGTGTGTGTGTGTGTGTGTGTGTGTGCTTATTTGAATTGTAGGAGATATTTTGAAGATAATCAAGACCTTCTAAGCGATCTAATCTGGAGAGTGAAAAATCATTCTTAGAAAAGAAAACAAAAGAAGAAAGAAAAAAAAGGAAAGGAAAAAATTAATAGGTTGAAAAGTCGTCGGAAGTAGTCCAATCGGTTTCCCTTTAACGAAGGGTCGTAGTGTTAAGGTGAATTGAATAAAGGTTGGTTTCAGTCGTAAATGATGACCTTGTTGAGGGGGAGGGGGGGGAGGGTGTCTCTCCTGAGTTTCAGTTATACAGAGTGATGTGTTATGTAGACCGTGTGTGTGTGTGTGTGTGTGTGTGTGTGTGTGTGTGTGTTCGTTCTTTAATTTAACGTCTATCCACCTAACAGTGATCTTAGACAGTATGTAAGTGTTATGTGTGTGTGCATGTGGTGTTTTTGGGTGTATGGATGCGAACGGTTGGGTGTTGATTTTGGGCGTACATAGGTATGTATAATGCATTTAGGCCTAGATAAAATTTTAAAAAAAAATTTAAACAACAAAAAACAAACAAAGCACCCCCACCCACCCACCCAAAAAAAAAGAACTCCACATAACTGAATCCAAAACTTTGAAAGAAACACTAAATAAGCAACTAACACCAGGATGGGGAAAATAACATAGACGTTAAAATAAATGTCCAGCTGGGCTCTTAATCAGTCCATGAACAACTTCAAAAATGTTTGATTCGTTGGAGATGACGTCTTCAAAGGCTGACATCGACGGTTCAGTGTTCAACAACCAAGCAGGTAAGTAGGGCTTCATTCTATTGCACAAAAAAAGTAGATGGAACGGAGTGATTTGCTGGCCACAAATGCAAGTCACATATTTACAGAATTTGGGTTTAAAGGCATCAAGCCTCAATCTAAAAATCAAACTTTTTAAAATCCACTCTTGGTAGAGATTTTTGATACCTGTTTCTGACTGATTTGCTGGCCACAAATGCAAGTCACATGTTTACAGAATTTGGTTTTAAAGGCATCAAGCCTCAATCTAAAATCAAACTTTTTAACATATCGCTTTAGTTAAATCATCAATCGATGTCCAAACGGTGCAACATTCATTCGTTACTTTTGTGGGCGTTAACTGACGACGATACAGAAATGTGAGTGGCTTTTGCCCCCCCCCCCCCCCCCCCCACCCCATCCCACCCCCCACCCTAACCCCCGCTCTATGTGTGAGAGAGAGAGAGAGAGAGAGAGAGAGAGAGAGAGAGAGAGAGATCACCGACATCCTTCCGATTTCCAGTATGTATTAGTCTGTGTTAACACAAAGATGTCACGTCTTGGGGTGGGGGTGGTGGCGCGGTGAGGGGGGGGGGGGAGGGAGTAGGTCAGGGGAGGGCTAGAACTAGTTCCAAACTCAAGACAGCTCGCAAGTCACACTAAACACAAACGCATGACTGTGTGTCTCTCAGAGTAGTAGAGGCTATCCGTTTTGATCGATAACCACAGAATCCATTCATCGCTTTGTCTTTAAATCCACGATGGAAACTGAATTCAGTGGCATCAAGCAGATCTTCTGTTGAGAGGAAAACATATGAAGGATAGCATCAATTCACTTTCCCCCTTTTTTTTTTTTTTCTTTTTTTTTTTTTTTTTCCTTTTATTTCTCTTTCTACAGAATGGGTACGTCAGTTTCTCCACACTTCTCCAAACTTTTAATGGCCATACAAACCGCGTGTTTCTTTCTTTCTTTCTTTCTTTCTTTCTTTCTTTCTTTCTCTAGTCGTTTGTTTGCTTGTTTGTCTTTTCGGCCACAGCCGAAAGTGTTGAAATATACTTGTTACCAATCTAAAACATAATTCTAGGTAGCAATAAATTTAAAACATGAAAAAGGTTATGCCATCAAAAGGTTTGGAGAAAAGAAAAAAAAATGACACGAATAATGCTTATTCATTTTACAGATATTTCAAACGTCAAATTATCGCTGCAGAGAGAGAGAGAGAGAGAGAGAGAGAGAGAGAGAGAGAGAGAGAGAGAGAGAGAGAGAGAGAGAATGTCACAGACAGCAGTGTTAGTTACAACAGGGCAAAATACGAATGAACTCACAGAACCATTGAGGTGTATAGTAAGGCAGACTCATCGTACAACGCAAAAGAGACATGTCATCTTTCGACACATAGGTCTTCCTCAAACGGTGAACCAGGAAAGCACTCTGCAAACAATGCTCGCCTTCAAAACAGTCAGCATGATAATTGCATATATCATTTCCCTAATTGCCGGACACAGCGAGGTGCTCTAACCAGAAACA
>CM031595.1:12461334-12466334 GCA_018398815.1 Conus ventricosus
TGTCATCACCCTTTCCCCCTTTGTTTGTTTTTTTTGTTTACTGTAAACATCTGAGGTGTTCGTGAGTCGTGCAGATTGTCTGATTTCATCACATTCCACGCATGGTGCGAATGTTTCAGTCGCCTTTTCAAAGTACACACAACAAGCATAATCAGAGCGCTGCGCATAGTGGTATTGGGGTGACTGAGATGAGATTTTGACACTCGAAAGAGACACTCTTGCATTGTTCTGTACATTTTCAATATATATATATCACCCTTTTCTTGGCTTGAATAACGATCAGCGATGGCTCCAGAATACAGTCAACCAGTAGTAAAAGTCGCTTTATTTATCTCCACTATTCAGCTTGTGTGAGAACACGTTCGTTTTCTTTGTTCCAAACAAGTTCACAAGCAAACTGTCAGAAGACGATTTTGCAACAATCACAACTAGGTTTTAAGACTCGGTTTTATGACGATCACAGCTTGGTTTTGAGACAGTCACAACTCGCTTTTGCGACAATCACAACTCGCTTTTGCGACAGTCACTATGGCGGGACACAGCTGATGGTAGAGCAAGAGAAGATAGAATCAACAAAGCTGTAAACAACGATTGACAAGTCACGACGTTCCATAAACGGATGGTGAGAAAGTCGTCAACGATGCTACATCCTTTACTAGAAGTTAAAGTGCCGTTACCACGATGTACAAATGACTCTATGTTTTTAATGCACAGTTCTAAAGTCTGATTTCCAGAATAGTTTGAAAATCATCTTGAGGTGCCCTGCTGACTGGAGATGGTTTTCTGTCGGCCTTGATCATTGTAAATATTATGGCTAATACTACAGCTGAATCTCTCTCTCTCTCTCTCTCTCTCTCTCTCTCTCTCTCTCTCTCTCTCTCTCTCTCTCTCACACACACACACACACACACACACACACACACACACACAAACACACACACACACGCACGCACGCACGCACGCACGCATGTATACACACACACACACACACACACACACACACACTCTAGAAAGACAGATAAACAGACAAGTGAACAGACAGGGAGTCTGACAGACAGAGAGACACATGGACAAACAGACAGCCAGCCAGAGAGATGTGAGTGAATGGATGGGGTGGTATAAACGGAATAGGGGAACAGGGGTAGGGGGTGGGCTGGGGGGTTGGGTGTGAACAACCAAACCAAAAAAAAACGAAAAATATGAATTAGTAACAGACTTGGTGCCTTCGTCTATTTGATATCTTACACACACACACACACACACACTTATTTTTTTTTTTTTTAGTTTAACTTTTTACTGGGTTCCTTCCCATTGCAGAATATATGCCAATGAACTGGTGGATAGAGCAGCTAAAAATGCAGGACGTAATACTGAAGGGGCAATTCTAATTAACATAGATTTAGATCTGCACGAGTATTATAATCACATTGAAAAACTAGCGAAAGATAAGTTTGATAACATGCTGAAGACATCAGATAGCCAAAATTCACACAATTGTATAAAAAGCGTCAGCACAATAAATTCCAAATCCGTTTTAAATCATACATCTGATACAAGTTCAAGACATATTAGTTCTCTGATGTTCAAAATTCGTTTAAATGCTTTTGAAACAAATTTTTCTAAAGATATTAAATGTGTGTGTGGAAACCACATTTCCATTAACCACCTGATTGTACACTGCCCTGGTATCAAAGAATTAATCAGGAAAACTACAGGGGATTTACTGACTCGTCAAATACCATTTACTGGCCAGGAAGTTTTAAATGACTTCCATCTTCTTAAATGTTTTTCAGAAGTTTTACACCTTAGTCCTATTGGTCTTTTCCTTTGAATAGTTAATTTATTGTTGGATTCAGTTGTTGTTATACTAATCCTATGTTAACTGTTAAGTCACGTTTGATATAACAGACAGTAAACCTCACTTCCTTTCTACTAATTCTGTCAATTACAACAATTCATATCCCCAAAAAAGCTTGATCATTATATAGAATTGTAAGTTTAGGCATGCAGGAAAACCACATAATTTTTACTATCACACACTCTCAAAACAATATCAACGCATGCATAAACAATCTCTGCTTACATACCTTTATTTCTCCTATTTCCTCCCCTCCCCCTTTCCCGTCTAATATCACTTAAGGGTGAACAGATGTAAAAGTAAAGAACACACACACACACACACACACACACACACACACACAGACTGACTGACTAATTGAAACCAGTTTATTGTCACACACACACACACACACACACACACACACACACACACACACACACACACACGTTAATTCTGAATACAACGTAAAAAATAACAGCAATAATAATAATAATAATAATAATAACAATTTTAAATAATAAAGCCAGACAACTCAGACGTAACATGAATGATAATTTTCTTCAGAGTCAGGGGCCTGTACTCACGTGCTTTCTGGCAACAGACGGCAGCGCGTACATAGATGTAGAGCGCGACAGACGCACTGGGCTGGTTTTCATGATGCTTGAAACAGCGGTGACGGCAGGAGTACAGTCCCCTTAATCTGATGCTTTGCGCAAACACTGCTCTCTTTGTCGTCTCTGTCATCCAGGCATCATTGGAAGCGTCTTTGTACTCTCTCTCTCTCTCTCTCTCTCTCTCTCTCTCTCTCTCTCTCTCTCTCTCTCTCTCTCTCTCTCTCTCTCTCTCTCTGTGCAGTCATGAATGAATGACAAATCAAGTACACAGTCCAATGATCAGAGACTAAGAGGTGGGTGACTCAGTACATAATTCATACACTTCGTCTTTTGTCAGTCACAGCAGACACACAGAGAGAGGTCTAGGGATAATGGGGTCATTGGGTGCGTCGTCTTCTTCTCCTCGTCCTCTTCCTTCTTCTACTTCTTCTCCATCTTCTTATTCTTATTCTTATTCTCCTCCTCCTCCTCCTCCTTCTTCTTCTTCTTCTTCTTCTTCTTCTTCTTCTTCTTCTTCTTTTTCTTCTTCTTCTTCTTCTTCTTCCTCCTTCTTTTTCTCCTCCTCCTCCTCTTCCTTCTTCTTCTTCTTCTCTTCCTTCTTCTTCTCCTTCTCCTCCTTTTCCTCTCTCTCTCTCTCTCTCTCTCTCTCTCTCTCTCTCTCTCTCTCTCTCTCTCTCTCTCTCTCTCTCTCTCTCACCTCGTCGTCTAGGCTCCTTCCTCTCTCACCTCTTCTCTCTCTCTCTCTCTCTCTCTCTCTCTCTCCTCATCTTCTAGGCCCTCCCCCTCTTGTAACATTGATATGAATCGATTCCACATTGGTGTGAAAAGAACACTGGGGGAATGAACAGTGGCTTCCCTTTGTGGGATCTAGAGTGACGTCCCTGGGCAGGAGAACCAACGGCTGCCGAGATGAAAAGTGAAAAACTTTCACGGACCCGAGCTCTACAATGTATTACAGTTACTCTCACACATATAAGATGGTGTCAGAAACATTCAATTAGTTTTAATTAAAACACCAGAACGTAAATATATCGAGCACAAACACCGTTTGTACCGATCAACTGAGCTTAGTCAAGATCGTCATGGAACAATACTGCACTCAAAACTACGTACGGAACAGCCCATGCCGACGACGTCTGCAGATCTAATTCTTTAAAGAAAATTGCTAAGGCACCACCTAGACTTCAGAGAATGCTGTTGCAACTACAAGAATATGACCTTGAAGTAATCCATGTACCAGGCAAAAACGTCCCTGTGGCAGATACTCTCTCCTGAAAATTACTGCCCGCAGAACCAAACGACATCAACGACGATGAAGAATTCAATTTGGCTGAAACATCTTCCAGTCAGTGATCAGAAAACTGAAGAACTGAGAAATGCTACTCTCAAAGACAAGCAAATGCAACAACTAAAAGACTACATCCAAAACGGGTGGCCAGAATCCAGAAACCAATGTCGCCCCACTGTCATTGACATGTGGAACTACCGAGATGAACTGACAGTCATGGAAGGTCTCATCTTTAATTAAAAGGGGACAGAATCGTCATTCCCAAAGAGTCAAGACCAGAAATGCTCCAGAAAATACATGTTGGACACTTCAGCATTGAAAAAAGTATTCAGCGAGCAAGAGACATTCTCTTCTGGCCAGGAATGAGAACAGAGACACGAAACGTGGTTTGTGCATGTCCCACTTGCTCCTCTGTCAAACCATCAAATCCAAGAGAACCCATGATATCCCACACAATTCCATCCAGACCATGTGCACGTCCCACTTGCTCCTCTGTCAAATTATCAAATCCAAAAGAACCCATGATCTCCCACACAATTCCATCCAGACCATGGCAGAAAATTGCTACTGATCTTTTCTCCTGGAACAAAAGGAATTTCATGGTCACGGTTGACTATTATAGTCGTTTCTTTGAAATCGATGAATTGAATGAGACAACATCCACTGCTGTCATCAGAAAGCTGGCAACACATTTTTATCGCCATGGAATTCCAGAATTCCTCATCAGCGATAACGGACCCCAGTTTGTATCATCAGAGTTTGCCAAATTCGCCTCAACATGGGATTTCAGCCACATAACTCCCAGCCCTGAATATCCCCAGTCAAACGGCCTGGCTCAGAAAACAGTACAAACTGCCAAAAGGATCCTGAACAAATCGAAGACTGAAGGAACTCAACCACTTCTTGCTCTGCTGGAATACAGCACAACACCAGTTAATAATCTGGCATCGCCTGCTCAACTTCCGATGGGCCGTCAGCTCCGTTCAATTCTTTCTGCGACAGAGCAACAGTTGAAACCAACAACAGTCGAACCGGAAAAAGTCACTACCAGGAAGAAACAACATCAACAGAAACAGAAGAAGTAGGCCTACTATGATCGTTCCGCACACCCCTTACCAGCAATAAAACCTGGTGATCAAGTCTTTGTCCAGCTGTCAAAAGGAGATATATGGAAACCGGCTACTGTGACCAAACTTGACAATACACCCCAGGAGCCGGAATAGCTCAGTTGGTAGAGCGCCGGACTCGTGATCCTGGG
>CM031595.1:12481334-12483834 GCA_018398815.1 Conus ventricosus
AAGAAGAAGAAGGAAAGTTTTGTTCCAGCTGTCGAGTGAGGAAAGAGACAAGAGACCACGACTAGATAGAGCAAAAACTCCTCGCTATTCAGTGCAATCGTGTCCATCTGATGTCGGGCAATTGACCGGGGGACCAGCAGAAGAGAGAGAGAAAAGGAGAGGGAGAGAGAGAAGAGAGAGAGAGAAGAGAAGAGAGAGAGAGAAAAACGAACGAACGAACGAACGAACGAAATGCTGTTTAATAGGAAAGGGATAAGCACAAGTCAGTGGCTTTTTTTTTTTCATCCAGCCCTCAAACAAGGGAAAAGTATCAAAATTATGGAAGAAAACATTTCATAGAACTGCATATCAACTCATTAACAACAAGAATCATGCAATTTAGAATAATAAATGATTAGAATAAGGGAAAAAGTGGGGAAGAAGGGGAGGGGGACCGAGAGCCAGAGAGAGAAGGGGCGGGGGGGAAGTAAAACAAAAAAAGAGACAAACTTGACACAAAGAGAGAGAGAGAGAGAGAGAGAGAGAGAGAGGGAAGAGAGAGAGAGAGAACTTGAACTGAAATTTTAAGATTGTAAGGCCACCCACCTGTAACTATGGGTACACCTTGCTGAGAAAAAAAAAAAGGGGGGACGGGACGGGCCATCAGCTAAGAAGTAATTTTTTCCAGAAACACACAAAAAACAATTACAAGGGGGAAAAAATTCAAGGAAACAAAAGCAAAATAAACAAAAATATTTTTACTTTCGTTTTAAACCAATAACAACACAACACCACACCACACACAAAAACACACACACACCACCACAACCATATTAAAATTAATATAAAAAGAGAGAAAAGAGGGAAAAAGAGAGGAAAAGAGAGAAGAGAGACAGACAGACAGACAGACAGACATACAGACAGACGACAGACAGACAGAAGAGAGCGAGCGAGACGAGAGAGAGAGCATAGACTTTTTTCATAAAGGCCCTAGCCCCTTAGAAGGGGGGGTACAAGGGAAAAAATATCAGACTCGGAATAGCGAAATTATTAAATTAAAATACAAACTTCTGTTTAAAAGCTTTGTTCAAATATAAACGAGCTGCTTAACAATATTCTATTTCTTGACACATCAAGAAACAAGTTTTAATAAGCAGAAATTTGAAACACTTATGGGAAAAAAATTGTTTTCTGAGATACAAAGTTGTGGGCAAATCGTCAAAATAAATTCGTCTTTTTTGACGCGCCACATAAAGGGGCAAAGGAGATGACGATCATTTATTTTCTGCAGCGAGAAATGAAAAAAGATGTCAAAAACCAAAAAGAAATGTGGGCATCTACCTTTTCCCTCCTCTATTTAAAATGGCATTGAATGTAGCTTGACCACTATGCAAGCCATTGATCACTATAAAAATCAAATAATTTCATTTTTTAAAAATTTTCTTGTAAGACAAGAAAAGACAGAGAGGGGGAGAGAGGGAGAAAAGGGAGAGAGAGAGAGAGAGAGAGAAAAGGAGAGAGAACACACACACAACACACAACACACACACACACACACACACGCACACACACACACGCACACACACACACACACACACACACCACACCACACATGAACGCACGCACGCACGCACGCACACACACATACGCACGCACGCACGCACGCACGCACGCACGCACGCACGCACACACACAACACACACACACACACACACACACACACCACACACACACACACACCACACACACACACACACACACACGCACCACGCACGCACACACACACAACACACACACAACACACACACACACACACACACAGAGAAAGAGAGACAGACAGACAGACAGACAGACAGACAGAGACAGACAGACAGACAGAGACAGACAGACAGACAGACAGAGACAGAGGAGGCGTGGCCCACACCCACCCGTCTCCAGGAACAGCTGGTAGGCCTGGCCTCCAGGTCCTGAGAGGCAGTGAGTGAGGAGGAGGGCCTGTCATCTGATCTTGGAGGGCCAGTGGCCTTCACGACTGACGGCGTGGAGAGATGAGGAAAAGGAGACGAGAGACCAAGGCACTCCCTGTTTCTCAACAGTCATGGGTATTGCTGGCAGTGTCGGGTTCCGCTGTCTAATTTCCTCGTGTCCCCCCCAAAAAAAAAACCAGAGAGAGACAGACAGACAGACACAGACAGAGAGACAGAGAAAAACAGAGAGAGAGGAGGAGAGAGAGACAGACAGACAGACAGACAAACAGACAGACACAGACATAGACAGAGAGACAGAGAGACAGAGAGAGAGGGAGGACAGACAGACAGACAGACACAGACATAGACAGAGATACAGAGAGAGAGGCGAGGAGAGAGAGAGAGAGAGAGAGAGAGAGAGAGAGAGAGAGGAGAATGTTGCTCATCGCCCAGCCGACCGCCACAGGGCCATATCAGGGCTGTCACCTTGTTGACGTCAACTCTACAAATACATTAAAAACAAACAAAGAAACACGAACACAATTCAATAAACA
>CM031595.1:12493834-12498834 GCA_018398815.1 Conus ventricosus
GATTCCTTTCTTCAACTGCAATACAGTGTTTGATGGATACAGCTACAGTAAACGTCATGTGATTTTTTTTTGTTCCTTCAAGTCATGACGGTCCGGTGCTGTGAGTACTTTAGTGTGTGGCGTAGAATGTGTTCTGTGTGTGTTAACATGGCCAGTTCCGTGTCTGAACAAGACGAACAGGATGGGAAATAAATTAAAGCCCCACCATGGACAATTTTCAAAAACGATTTCACTGTAGCTCTAATGAACTTACCATATGGAGAAACTGCCTTCTGTTCCGCTATTTCCGCGATCGACAATGACAGCGAAGTTTCTTTCCACTTCTCCGAATATGACCACCATGACTCGCCTTACGTTTCGTCGTCAGCTATTATCCCCTTCCCCCCCCGCCCCAAGCCCTTGCAAAATCCGTCTTCCGTATCTGCTGTGCATCAGCCAGTCCATCACGCTGACTCTTTATCCACGTGCAGTCACATGGAACGCTACTCTGCCAAGGATCGACTGCCCGGAATGGAATGTGAAATTTTAAAACAATTTATTTCCAACTTTTTGGTCAATATATAATATTCAAAAGCTGTCTCAGTCTTACTTGAAACACCACTAACCTTTATCGGTTCAGTTTCTTATCCTGTGCCTCTAATTCAACCTGACATTGATCTGTCTCAAATGGAAATCTTAACTCAGTGCAGCAGCAATGACTCATCCTCCTGTGCATTCTCATTATTTTACTATTGAACTCCAGCCCTGATGAGTCAACACATAATGGTGTCGTGATCTTCCCTCCTAACTCCATCAGTGATTCAATCCGAGACACAGGAACTTAAACCAAAAGCAAAAAAAGGAAGTCTCCGGTCAGCAGACGAACTCGTCTCCAGTGTCAACGTTCTCTGTACAAGACCAGCCAAGGACAATCCAGTTCCACGCCATCTACCCATTTAAAACGGAGAATGACTCAGCTGGAACAGACGTGAACTCCATGTCCGCTGTAGACCTCTCCCCTGAAGCTATCAATTCAGTGACTGAAGATATAAAAACTGCAGCTAAAAATGAACTACGTGCTAACATATGTGACAAGTTTAATTCTATCTGTGACAAATTAATGATCTGAAGAATAAAATAATAAATTTTAGAAACAACCAACAAACAACTCCTGAAAGAAAATAATGTATCAAAACCCACCTAGGGTCACTGCAGTCTCAAATGAAAAAGTGAAATCATACCAGAGAGAGCTTGTTACGACCGAAACACAAACAATTCATCAAACGTTGATACCTCTTTCCACAATGTTAGGAACACAAACAAATCAAAATCTTTTCTCTCAACCCCAATACAGGTCTGTCCACACTGTTGGAATGCAAACTGAAGCGTTACCACTCTTACAACCTAATTACAATCCTGTTGCTGAGGTCAACGTCCAGAGAACACCGTAACTGAAACCAGCGCAGTGCCCATTACATCTTCCGTTATGACATCAGATGTTGAGTTACAGGCTTCTGATAGCCTTTCTAATCGACATGGCGAGGCAAACATTTCCACTTGTCTCCCTCCTCATCCACCCAATAACAACAAGACAGAATCCATGCAATACGCTGTCCAGACTAGCAATCCCTTCACTCTTTTATCAGACACAGATAACACAGATTCTGTAAATCCCAAATCCCCATCGTCAAAAAAAGAAGAACACGTTCATAGAACCAGCCAGATGTCTCCAAGTCGTCTCCTATCGACACGCTTGTCGTATGTCCATTTTCTAACGAAACGACTGTACTGCTCGTTGGTGACTCTATAATACGTTTCATTAATCCCAAACGTTTATTTCCTAGTTATGAAAGACCATTCAAGATTTGTGTTCCGAGTGTCCATTGAAGATATTAAATCATGCTGTCTTCTCTGTCTGTTTGTCAAATGTGAAAAATGTTATATTACATGTTGGCATTAATTCATGTCCATCAGGTCCAGTGTCCTGTCATGCATGGTCTAACATCATTATCTTATGTAAACACAAGTTTCCTTCTGCACGTGTGAGTCTTAGCTCCATCCTACCAGCCAGAGCAAACATCCTTCAACAACTCCATTTTACCGTCAAATCGTAATCTAAAAGAAGCGTGTGACCAGCATGAAGTTACTCTTATTGAAATTTCCCCACTTTTGCAGCTGATAAAACTTTGTATAGTGATACAATTCACCCCAACATTCGAGGTACTGGAAGGCTTGCAAACAACTTGAAAAGCCTGTGACGAAATGGACATCATGCTGAACATTTTCCTCCTGTATCAGGTCAGTCATCCAAAAGCCTCTGCAAGAACTTCACAACGAAGGCAATTAAATTATACCCCCTGTCAGTCTCCAACTCATCGTCATTCGATCACTCAATTTTTCAAATGTCCCAAGCAGTCAGGAACATACCAAGTATCGCTTAGCCTCTGAAGATTTTCCGCCAGCCTCTTCCCTTCAACATTCCCCCCTTTAACCTCGAAATCAGTTTCCATGGGATTTCAGAGTGACCCCTTACCATCCAATCATACCCACTGTCAACCCTTCCCAACACTTCTACCCATGACCCCCGACCACCCATGGTGTCAGCAACCCCTCTCCAATGCACGTTGTCCATAGTAACCCCCCTCCCTGCAAAAATGTTCACAACATTCCTTCACATTCTTCTGTCATCAAAACCCCGCACGTAACCATCCACTCTCCCAACCAAACCGATCGCCTGAATGACCAATTTCAGCACTTCAACCCTGTTCACCCTTATGCTGACAATTATTGAAAAATGGCATCACATCTTTTGTCTCAGCAGCACTCTTTCTCTTCTTATCCTAATCTGAAAAGTATATTATTTCAATGTCATCATGTTTTCTCATAACTTTTGCTGTAATGATGATTTAAAAATGTGTCATGAACTGTATATTTGTCGTTGAATGCTTCCTTTTTATTTCCCTGATGATTGTGATGTACGAATTGTGGCATATTCTTGTCCCAAGTATAATCGGTAAGCGTGCTTTAAGAAGTGGCCACGCGCGAGTGTGTATATTTGTTATGGTTGGGGTTGTGAGGGATTAGGTCTGTGATCGATGTTAGAATGAGCAATGATTGAATGGAGCACCCACAGACCTTGCCGGACCAAGATGACTGTTCTTGGCTTTGTCATAGTAATATCGTACGGTTGCTCCTGCTGATACGACAGTTGTCAGTTTTTTGTTTTTTGTTTTTGTTTGTTTTGTTGTTTTTGACTGCTTTCGGTATTTTTTCTGTGTGTGTGTTTCTGTTGCTTACTTAACTGTAGACAGCTATTAGCCTTCATTGATCTTTAAACTTAAATAACTTCGCATATAATATACGTTCCATTTTCTATTGTATTTTTGATTACGTGTCTGTTAATTTTTTGCCTCATTGTTGACTTGTTTACTAAATTATTTGGTATTACAATATCCCTTGTTGGTATTTGGCATTACTTTTTTCTTGCAATTTATATTCCTGCTTTGCTATTGTGTCAAGATGTTGCGAACGAAAGAAGTCTGGCCGTCTGCAGATGGCCTAAGGTTGGATTTCTGAACATTGACAGTTTTGATTAATAAGTTATGCGACGTGTCTCGTGTTTTATATAATCATGGTAATTGTTTCCATTTATTTGGTATTTGCGGAAACAGGATTAACACACCATATTTCTGACGCAGAATTAATTTTGCCTGGTTATAACTTTGTTCGAAATGACCCTTCCAGACCAAGAGAAACAGGTTTACTTGTTAATGTTCACGAATCTATTAAATTTAATCGAGCCGCTTCGCTCGAAAAATATCATATAGAATCACTATGGATAGAGTTAAAGTTTAAAACTTCCAAACCGACTCTCTTAGCTTTATTTACAGAAACCCAGCAGAACATGCTGACTGGATAGATAACTTTACTCTAATGATGGAGGAGGCGTCCTTACTCTCAAACGAAATTATTTACTGGGTGATTTTAACATTGATCCTTTGAAAGCGAACAAATCCTGGATTCAAACCTACACTTCTTTAATCTGACACAGTTAATCGATAAGCCAACACGAATCACTGCTACTCCCAAACTCTCATTGACCATGTTTACACATCTTCTGTACGTACCATAATAGAAATATGTTCACCAGTTTTGGATGCAGCGATCACCCCCTGTCTGTTTTACTTGGTCTAAATGAGGCGTTAAAATCCCCCTAAATCATCACAAGTATATCACGTACAGAAACTTTTCAGGCTTTAATAAAGACTTGTTCCTTACAGATCTGATGAATTCCTCACTTCCTCTGTGTATCAGTTTACTAATCCCGATGAAGCCTTAGAAGTTTGGTATCACACTTTTCTCAATGCTTACAATAAGCACGCTCCATTAAAAACAATTCGTGTCAAAAGTACCCCTAAAAAGCCTTGGATTACAAGTGATATAGAAAAATCCATGGATTTAAGAACTCACTTCTAGCATCAGGTAATCGTATTGAATTTATGAAACAAAGAAATCTTGTTAACTATTTAAAACGCTCAGCGAAAAAGAAATATTTAAAGATCTTATTTACTCTAAACAGACAACCGATCAGTTTGGAAGGCTATCAATCAGCTTAGCAATAAACATTCTAACGCTCGTGCTACAACACCGAAAGATGTATCAGCTGAAATGTTGAACACACACTTCTGCAATATTGCCAATTTCACCATAAAAACAAACAGATCCTCACAAAACGATTTAGATGTTCTGAATTTTTGTCAGTCCAAAAATATCACAACATTCTAGATATTCCGATTGTTATGTGTACACGAAGTATATAATGCTCTTATTCACTTAAAGCAAAGTAGTACTACTGGCCTTGATGGCATGACGGAAAGATTCTCAAACTGTCAGCCCCTGTAATTGCTGAAACACTTACGTATATATATAATCTCTGCATTTCTAAAAATCAGTTCCCCAAGGCTTTTAAAATTGCTAGAGTAATGCCGATCTACAAAACAGGTGATCACACACCGATCCGT
>CM031595.1:12503834-12506334 GCA_018398815.1 Conus ventricosus
AAAAACAAAGAAGCAATAGCTACATTTTTTGTGCATTTTTAGAACGAATTTCCCCCCCCCCCCCCCCCCCCCCCCCCCCCCCCCCCCCCCCCCCCCCCCCCCCCCCTGAAGAGTGTGCGCATCAGCGTTAGTCAGCGTAAATTGCTTCTTTTTTTTTTAAGTCAGTATGTGGGATGAGCACACTGTTTAAAACCAGTGATTATACTGGTCTGTAGCCAAGAGGAAAGTTAAGCGTGGATGATCCTCACAGGGTTAAATCAATCACACGAGGGTTTTCGAAAGGGAATGAGTGGGAGGGAAGGGGGTTGGAGGGGGAGGCGGTCCTCCCTCTGTGGATTCGACGGAAATTTTATGAAGGGAGAGAAGCGGGGAGGGTGTTTGTAATCTCCGTTCTAAAAAAAAAAAAATTTGGAAACGTGGGAAGAGAAGAGATTCTCCCTCTCCAGACTTTTTTTTAATTTTGACTCGCAGGGAAGAGCCGAGGTCTTCCATTTAAAAAAAAAAAAAGGAGAAAAAAAAAACAAGAAGAAGAAACGTGGTGTTCTGTTGATGGACTATTCAGGATCATTTTTATTTTCAGGGAGGGGGGTGGAGGCAGGGAGGGGGGTTCCAGTTACTTGAGAAAGGGTGAGTGGGTCCAAAGAATCTCTAGTGTAGGGAAGGGGCTGGGGGGGGGGGGGGGAGTGACAAAAAATGCAGTTTTGCCATCGGGGGTTGCTAGGTGCGGGAAGGGGGAATCATCCGGTCCTGATCATCTCAAAGGAGTCATCCGGTCCTGATCATCTCAAAGGAGTCATCCGGTCCTGATCATCTCAAAGGAGTCATCCGGTCCTGATCATCTCAAAGGAGTCATCCGGTCCTGATCATCTCAAAGGAGTCATCCGGTCCTGATCATCTCAAAGGAGTCATCCGGTCCTGATCATCTCAAAGGAGTCATCCGGTCCTGATCATCTCAAAGGAGTCATCCGGTCCTGATCATCTCAAAGGAGTCATCCGGTCCTGATCATCTCAAAGGAGTCAAAACTTTCTTTTTGTTTGTTTGTTTGCGTGCTTGCTTTTGATTAAATTTTTTTTAACTTGCAATATCCGACAAGGTTTCTGTTATTCATGTGAACAACAACACGTAAACGAGTAATGTTAAGTGTACGTTTTAGCGCTGCAGAAGAGTTCACAGGGATGGAATTGAATGAATTGTAACGCACCGACAAGTGTCAACATCTCATCAGCTTCAGTAGTTAGCCTATAGAGTACAAAAACCTACAGCTTCAGTAGTTAGCCTATAGAGTTAAAAAAAAAAAACCTACAGCTTCAGTAGTTAGCCTACAGAGTACATAAACCTACAGCTTCAGTAGATAGCCTACAGAGTACACAAACCTACAGATTCAGTAGTTAGCCTACAGAGTACAAAAACCTACAGATTCAGTAGTTAGCCTACAGAGTACAAAAACCTACAGCTTCAGTAGTTAGCCTACAGAGTACAAAAACCTACAGCTTCAGTAGTTAGCCTACAGCGTGCAAAAATATACAGCTTCAGTAGTTAGCCTACAGAGTACAAACCTACAGCTTCAGTAGTTAGCCTACAGAGTACAAAAACATACAGCTTCAGTAGTTAGCCTATAGAGTATAAAAAAACTACAGCTTCAGTAGTTGGCCTATAGAGTACAAAAACCTACAGCTTCAGTAGTTAGCTTACAGAGTACAAAAACCTTCATACAGCTCCAGTCTCGGCGGAATTTTGTCCCGTAAGAATGAAAGAAGAAACTATGTGACCGATATTCGACTGATTGATACGAGACATGAATGATTAGCACCAGCAGGCAGCTTTTCAGACGGCTCCACCCAGGAAGGCAGCCTGTTGTATGAACGGGGACGTGGATTATAAAGCGCTTGGTTTGATCTCTAACCGAGAACATGCAAGCTTTGTAAGCGTTCTCAATGATAAAGAAGCAACAACAACAAATGTGGCTGTTAATATATAATTATACTGCTGGCAAAAAGTTAAGGGCCAGCTCTCATTTTGACGTCCCTTTTTGTTCTTGTAAATTAAAATAGACCTGAAACAAGTTCCCAAACCCAGATACAAACAGTGACCAGACAGACCTCAATGGCTGCACAACACCAGACAACCCACTGCTTTACAAGATGGGCTTCAGCTGCACGTGCCAAAAGCATGAAAAATCTGTAATCTGAGTGGCTGTGGTAGCAAATGTGATTTGAAAAAAAAAACAGGGCGAAGTGTCCATGTTGGTTCATGATGCACGTGCAAGGCACGCCTTAGATGAACACATTTCAGCCGTCTTTGGCAATAAATCAGTAGACTGAATAGCCTTTCAAGCCAGTTCAAAGAGCATGGCACAATCGTAATAATTTTCGTGCATTTTACGCGGTAGATGTGACGACTATTAATTTTTTTTTTCTTTAAGACAGCTGCGTCGTTACAAAGTTCTGCAGATGGCTTCATTGATTCATTCTACTCAAGGTCTGACCAGCGCGTTGGGCT
>CM031595.1:12511334-12513834 GCA_018398815.1 Conus ventricosus
TACTGATGATGGTGTGTGCAGATAGATCAACTACAGTTGTAAGCTAGTGAGCTGTTAATAAACTATCAGATAATGGATGAATCTGATGGTGGTGTGTGCAGATAGATCAACTACAGTTGTAAGCTAGTGAGCTGTTATATAACCATCAGATAATTTATGATATTAATGATGGTGTGTGCAGATAGATCAACTACAGTTGTAAGCCAGTGAGCTGTTAATAAACTATCAGATAATGGATGATATTGATGGCGGTGTGTGCAGATAGATCAACTACAGTCGTAAGCTAGTGAGCTGTTAATAAACTATGAGATAATGGATGATATTGATGATGGTGTGTGCAGATAGATCAACTACAGTTGAAAGCTAGTGAGCTGTTAATAAACTATGAGATAATGGATGATATTGATGGTGGTGTGTGCAGATAGATGGCATGTATAGGCTTAAGACCCTTTTTCGCCTGAGCATATATATGACATAAAAAAAAAATATTCCAGGCTGCATGACAACATCATATAGGCTTGAGAACTTTTGGCTTGACAAACGTCATGACTGGAGGGTACAGAGTGACATGGTTCGGCTAACCTCCTGCCTAATCTCTGAGAGCTCGTATACGACATATTTCATTATTGGAGGATGCGAAAAAAAAAAGAAGACAACCAATGTTAGGTAGGCACTCAAGGTGTGACCAGCGCACTGGGCTAATGCGTAGGTCAGACATCTGCTAAGTCTTAGCCGCAAGAACCTCTTCTTCAATTCTCTCATCTTAGTTCTTAATTCGTTTATCCATCAGCTTCAAATCATGTGTGGTGTGGTCTCACAACTTAGCGGGGATGTGGCGTAGCGTATATGGACTATTCCGCACGCAGTGACGCCTCCTTGATGAAACTGACACTGACACGGAGGATGCATGACAGCATCATCAGGCCGACTTTCAGCATCAAACTCTGGCTGGAAGCAACATTCTTCCCGATTTGTATTGACTTCATTTTTGAAACTGTTGAGTGTCCCTAGAGTTACAATAGTGCAAAGTAAAAAGAGTTTCAAAAATTCACATTCCTGTGAGGGTTTTTCTTTAAGTGTGTTTAGAGGCGAGTTTTAACGAACGGTGTATCTAATTTCCTTCTTTATCTCATTCTCCATTGCAAGGTTATAGTTTGCTTTTGACGATTTGCTTCGCTTCTTTTCGAATCGGTACAATTAAATTGTTACACATAGCGACAAATCAATAGGTAAAAAAGAGCGGTGGGTTATCACTAATCCCGGACAAGTTTACAAAAGTCAGCACCACGCGCCCGCCTTTGGGTAAGGCTGTGTCAGGCCAAATTTACATGGCTAGAACACAAGGTACATAAATGTTTTTATGCCTTTCATAGTTATGCGGCGATTGTCTTTATTGTGAAGCTCCCCAGCAAAACATGATCGTTCCAAAATCCCCGAAATCGAAGTGTGGGCCCTGTGGGGGGTAATAAAACGGCCACAACGTAATGTTTCCCCTCCCCAGCTGATGCATTTGTCCAGTGTTTTTAAGTCTTTGGATGTTTGGATGAACCCCGGGTCTTTTAGCCAGGTACACAACAACAAAAACAAAACAAACGTTTCAGCGCAAAACTGTTTTGATACACGAAATAAAGTAATAAATTTACAGAAATAAAATTTAAGAGAAAAAACAAACACAATTTTAAACAAAACTCTTTGGGTTGCGTTCTTTCCTTTTGGGCGTTATGTCAAAAGTTCATTGTTTTGTTTGTGGGATATGTCAAGAGCAAATCTCCCATTTGCCCCCATCTCGCCCATTCCCCTTCCCCACACCAGCACGCGCGCAGTAACCACACACGCCCCGTAACCCCACACAAACACACCCCACAAAAAACACAACACAAAACACACACACACCAAAACACCCACACACCAACACACACACACACCAAAACATACACACACAACCCCACACACCACACACACACATTTATAGATAGTGATAGATAGATAGATAGACAGCAGAAGACAGACAGACAGACAGACAGATGATAGATAGATAGATAGATAGATGATAGATAGTTAGATAGATAGATAGACAGACAGACAGACAGACGGACAGATTACTAAACCTAAACTTTTCTGGAGGAGCGGAGCGTCCAATGACCGGCAGTGAGGGACAAAGCGTGACGTACTTTCCATACACTCCGGGTACCTCTTCCATAACACTCACGCACCTCTTCCATAACACTCACGTCACCTCTTCATAACACTCACGTCACCACTTCCATAACACTCACGTCACCACTTCATAACCTCACGTCACCTCTTCCAAACACTCACGTCCCCTCTTCCATAAACTCACGTCACTGCTATCATAACACTCCCCGTCACCTCTTCCATAACACTCACGTCCCCTCTTCCATAACACTCCGTCACCTCTTTTCTAACACTCAGTCACCTCTATCTAACACTCACGTCACCTCTATCATAACACTCACGTCAGCTCTTCCATAACACTCAC
>CM031595.1:12524870-12532370 GCA_018398815.1 Conus ventricosus
GATCTGTTTGGTCTATTGTTCTCAAATTTGTTATAGTAAATTAATATTAAATAACAAATAGAGAAGATTATGCAATGTACTACTGTCAAATTATTAAGGTCTTTATAAAATGTGATCAAGAAACTAGTTCCCTGATATAAATGATCTCACAGGATTTTTCCTATGGGCAGTGGAGGTACTCCCTTTGTGACAATGAAAAAAAACAGACAACAAGCGGACATTCCCATTCCTTCATGTGACGGAGTATAGTAATTTGTGTGTGCTCGTGTGCTCGTGTGTGTGTGTGTGTGTGTGTGTGTGTGTGTTAGTGTGGCGTGTGGGAGTGGTGTGTGTGTGTGTGTGTGTGTGTGTGTGGTGTTGTGTGTGGTGTGTGTGTGTGTGTGTGTGTTTGTCTGCACGCGCGTTGTTGTGTGTTGTGTGTGCATGCGTTCATGCATGAGTGTGCTTGTGCGTGTGTGTTAGCGAAGAGTGTGAAGCAAGTATGATCATCTAAATCACCTGATTGGCTTATGCACGTGTCATGAGGCGTGTTGGTGAGTGAAGTGTTGTGGGTGTGTGTGTGTGTGTGTGTGTGTGTGTGTGTGTGTGTGTGTGTGTGTGTGATGAGTGTGTGTGTGTGTGTTTGTGTGGGTTCCCCCCCCCCCCCCCCACCCCCCCCCCCCCCCCACCCCCCCCCACGTGTGTGCGTGTGTGTGTGTGTGTGTGTGTGTGTGTGTGTGTGTGTATGTTGTGTTGGGTGTGTGTCTTGTGCCAGGTGTGCTTGGTGTGTTGTGGTGTGTGTGTACCCCAGAATGAGGCATGCCAACACTTGCCTGTGTGCTGTATGTGTTGTGTGCGTGAGGGTGTCGTTTGTGTGTGTGTGTGTGTGTGTGTTGTGTGTGTGTGTGTGTGTGTGTGGTGTGTGTGGCCCCCCCCCCCCCCGTGTGTGTGTGTGTGTGTGTGTGCGTGCGAACGTGAGTGTGCGTGTTTGCGTGTGTGTGTGGTGGTGTGTGTGTTGTGTGTGTGTGTGTGTGTGTGTGTGTGGGTGTGTGTGTGTGTGTGTGTGTGTTGTGTTGTGTGTGTGTCGTGTGTGTGTGTGTGTGTGTGTGTTAGTGTTTGTGTGTGTTGGTATGTGACAGACTGCAGAAAGAAGTGTCGATGATCTAATTAAATGATTGGCATTGTGCATGTGTGTGTTGTGCATGTGCGTCTTGTTTTCAGATGTGTTGAAAGTGTTTGTGTATTTGCGGGCTGTGTGCAGACATGCATGTTTCGTGTGCATGTGTGGGTGCGTGAGGTGTGTGGTGTGCATGTGTGTGTGTTTGTGTGAGCATGTGTGTGTGTGTGTTGTGTGTGTGTGTGTGTGTGTGTGTGATGTGTGTGTGTGGTGTGTGGTGATGAGCAAGCGTATGGCGAGCACAGTACGGTGATAAGCAAATGTTCCATTTCATTATAATAATGTCTTCCACAGAATAAGAAACTTACCCTCTTATGTGATCACACACTCACACTCACACACACACACACACACACCACACACTCACACACCTTTTCCATGTTGTACTTGCAAGGAGGATGGAGGCAAGTATATCGGCAGCCTGATATGGCCCTTTGCGTGTCGGTGGGCTATAAGCATCATTTTCTTAAGTATATATGTCGGTCGTTATGGACTTAATGATTGGACACTGGATACTGACAACAATCAATGTTCCTGCTCAGCAAAGCTGTCACTCATGTCTGGTACTAATTTCAGGGGTGGATTACAAGTTAACACACGGAAAATGAAAAGAATTAAAAAAAGATTAGGCTGATGATTGAGGACAGGAAAGGCTGCCTGTGGTTCCAGCTGGCAGCTGTTAAGTTGGTTGTACCCATGTGGGCAGCCGTTGTGTAAACGTGTGTGGGAGTGGTCGTTTTGTTTGAGGTAGGGTTTGTACTGCATGCGAGGTGGTATTTAAGTACCTGAATATTTGTTATATTAGGATAACTAATAATGTCAGTTTTCTGCCCGTCATTTCTGTCATTGTGGTGTATTGTGGGACATGGATGATGGAATACAATGTGCATGCTTGTTTTCTCTTGGAAAGCTTTTTGATGGGAAGAAGAGAATTGTATTTTTTGTCTTAATGAAGTTATATTTACAGCTACATGAATGTTCCAGTCCGTAGTACAAGCAAGTAAGGTAATTGCAATGAATGTACATGAAGATATTGATGTTGCAATAGTTACATGGCCATGTGTTGAAGCGTTTTTACACTGTGTATGGAATAAATCCATGAGCACACGCTTTGAAAAGCATTAGAAAACTGGATGGTTGAAAGTGTGTGACTAAGGGGAATTTGAATTAAGATGTAGTAGGCTAGGCTGGTTTAGTAATAGTTAGGACTCAGCCTTGTCAAGCCGTAACTGCTCAGACTGCCCACCCCTTCCTCCAGTATCCACTGAAGGGAGGAATAGGTAAAGTTCATCAATGGTGCAGACTAGGTAACCGTTCGAGCCAACAGTCAGTGCACCCCGCTTCGCGCCTCAGAAGGGGTGACTGATTCTCATCATCGGCAGGTTACGGTCTGTCAGTGTTAGGCCTACCTGACATTTCGGAAGAACATACTTTTGAAAGTGATCCTAAAAGTATGATTATGAGGTTATAGGCTTGGCAAAAAGTTTCATTCAAAGGTTAACATTTATTGTAATTGATAATATGGATCCATGTCAGTTACTTTTGCACAAATTGTTTTTTAATATGCTTATTTAGAATGGTTTATTTAGGTTTCATTTTGATCTGTTTGATCTATTGTTCTCAATTGTTGTTATGTAAATTTAATATTTAAAAACTAACATATAGAGAAGAAATGCAATTACTACTGTCAAATTATTTAAGTTCTTTATAAAAATTGTGATCAAAGAACATTTCCCAGATATTAAATGATCTCCCTTGGATTTTACTATGGGCTGTGGAGTTACACCTTTGTGACAATGAAAATAAACAGACAACAGCGAGACATCTCCACATCATCATGTGACGGAGTAATTGGTCGTTGTGTGTCGTGTGTGCCATGTGTGTGTGTGTGTGTGTATGTGTGTGTGTGTGGTGTGTGTGTGTGTTGTGTGTGTGTGTGTGTGTGTGTGTGTGTGTGTGTGTGTGTGTGTGTGTGTGTGTGTGCACCCCGTGTGTGTGTGTGTGCGTGCGTTCATGCATGAGTGTGCGTCTGTGTCGTGTGTGTTAGCGAGAGCTGTGGAAGCAAGTAATGATCATCTAATCACCTGATCGGTCTATATGCCACGTGTGAATGAGCGTGTAGTGTGAGGGTGGGTGTGTGTGTGAGTGTGTGTGTGTGTGTGTTGGTGTGTGTGTGTTGTGTGTGTGTTTGTGTATGTGTGTGTGTGTGTGGTTTGTGTTTGTGTGGTGTGTGTGTGTGTGTGGTGTGTGAGTGTGTATGTATGTGTGTGTGGTGTGTCTTTGCCAGGTGTGCTGAGCGTGTGTTAGTGTGTGTGATCAACGAATGATTGCATGCCACACTTGCCTGTGTGCATGTATGTGTTGTGTGTGTGTGTGTGGGTTGTGTGTGTGTTGCGGTGTGTGTGTGTGTGTGTGTGTGTGTGTGTGTGTGTGTGTGTGTGTGTGGTGCGGAGAGTGTGTTTGTGTGGTTTGTGTGTGTGTGTGTGTGTGTGTGTGGTGTGTTGTGTGTGTGGTGTGTGTGTTTGTGTATGTGTGTGTGTGTGTGGTTTGTGTTTGTGTGTGGGTGTGTGTGTGTGTGTGTGTGTGTATGTAGTGTGTGTGTGGGTCTTGAGGGCCAGGTGTGCGTGCGTGTGTAGTGTGTGTTCAGAATGATGCATGCCCACACTTGCCTGTGTGCATGCTAGGTGTTGATTGTGTGTGAGTGTGTGGTTTGTGTGTGGTTGTGTGTGTGTGTGTGTGTCTGTGTGTGTGTTGTGTGTGTGTTGTGTGTGTGAGTGTGTGTGTGTGCCGTGCGGAGAGTGTAGGTGAGTGTGTGCGTTGGTGTGTGTTTGTGTGTGTGTGTGTGTGTGTGGTGTGTCGTTTGTGCGTGTGATTTGTGTGTGTGTGTGTGTGTGTGTGTGTGAGTGTGTGTGTGTGTGTGTGTGTGTGAGTGCGCATCTGTGTGTGCATGTGTGTGTGTTTGTGTGTGGCATGTGTGTGTGTGTGTGTGTGTGTGTGTGGAGATGAGCTAGCGGTTAATGCGAGCAATTACTGTGATATGCAAATGTTTCCATTTTCATATATAATAATGTGTAACCGCAGGAAAACAAAACTACCCTACTTATGTGTAACACTCACAACACACACACAACACACACCTTTCCATGTAATTCTTGCATGGGAGAGGATGGCAAGTATTATCTAGTCTCGTCGATGGACTTAATTGGGGGTGGACAGTGACCTGACAACAATCACATGTTCCTGCCTCAGCAAAAGCTGTACTCTTGCCTGTACTAATTTCAGGATGGATTACATGTAACACACCCTGCATGATATAATGATATTATGAATAAAAAATGGATAGGCTGTGTGACTGAGACAGGAAAGCCTGCTGTGGTTTCCAGCAGGCAGTGTTAACGTTGGTTGGAACCCAGGTGGGCTGACTGTTGTGTAACGTGTGTGTGAGTTGTCGATTTGTTTGAGGTAGGTTTGAAAGCAAGGTTAGGTGGTATATAAGTTACCTGAATAATTTTGTATTAATTATGATACTATTAATGTCAGTTTACTGCCCTTATTTCTGTCATTGTGGCACATGGACTGATGGAATACAGTGGGCATGCTTGTTTTCTCCTCTTGGAAAAGCTTTTGATGTGAAGAGCATTTGAATTTTTTGTCTTACTGAAGTTTTATTACAGCTACATGAATTGTTCCAGACCGTAGTTACAAGAAAGTATTGTAATTGCAATGAATGTACTCATGAAGATATTGAATGATGCTCATAGATTCACTGGTCCATGTGTGAAGCGGTTTTTACACTGTGTATGGAATGAATGGAGATAAATTGGGATAATTCCATGTGCAAACAGCTTTGTAAAAGCTGGAGAAAATGGAAGGTTTGAAGATTTGTGTGTGATCTAAGTGGACATTGATATAAGATGTACGTTTGGCCTAGTTTAGTAAAGTTAGGCTACAGTCTAGTCAAGTCCGTAAACTGCTCAGACTGCACCCCTTCCTCCAGTCTCCACTGAAGGGAAGAAAGGAACCGTTCTCAATGGTGAAGACTAATCGTTTCGAGCCAAAAGTCAGTCGCACCGCTTGCGTTAGAAGGGGGTGACTGCTACTCCTCATCGCAGGTTACGGTCCTGTCAGGGTTACCCGACTTCTCGGCAGAACTTACTTTTGAAGTGATCCCTAAAAGTATGATTTATAGGATATGCAAAAAAGTTTCATTCAAAGGTAAATTTATTGGTTATATTTGAAAAAGGATCCATGTCAGTCTTTTTACAAATCTGGTTTTTTAATATGATATTTTGAATGGTTTATTTAAGTTTCATTTTGATTGTTGAGCTATGTTCTCAATTGTGGTATAGTAAAATTAATATTTAAAAACTAACAAATAGAGAAGAAAATGCAATTATACTGTCAAATTATAAGTTCTTTATAAAATGTGATCAAAGAAAAAAACATTTCCCAGATATAAAGGATCCCCCCTTGGATTTTACCTATGGGCAGTGGGTACTCTTGCTGTGACAATGAAAAAAACAGACACAGCGATACATCTCCATCTCCATGTGACGGAGTATTTTGTGTGGTGTGTGTGTCGGGTTGTGTGTGGTGCGTGGGTGGTGTGTGTTGTGTAGTGTGTGTATGAGTTGTGGTGATGTGTGTGTGTGTGTGTGTGTGTGTGTGTGTGTGTGTGTGTTGTCGTGTGTGGTTGGTGTGTGTGTCTGTGTGTCTGTTGTTTGTGTGCACGCGGGTGTGTTGTGTGTGATGTGTGTGTGTGTGTGTGTGATGTGTGTGTGTGTGCGTGCGTTCATGCATGAGGTAGTGTGCGTGTGTGTTAGCTAGAGCTGTGGAAGCAAGTTATGATCATCTAATCACAGATCGGATTATGCGTGTGTCCTTGAGCGTGTAGGTGGGATGTGAGTGTGTGGTCGTGTGTGTGTGTGTGTGTGGAGTGTGTGTGGGTGTGTGTGTGTGTGTGTTGGGTTGTGTGTGTGTGTGGTGTGTGGTTTGTGTTTGGGTGTGTGTGTGTGTGGTGTTGGTTCGTGTGTCGTGTGTGTTGTGTGGGGTGTGCGTTCTGTGCAGGGTTCGTGTGTGTGCATGTTCAGAATGATGATGCCAAATTCTTTTGAAGTGTCCTATAGTTGTGTTTGGTAGCGAAGTTCATTGGTGTTATTGTGTGTGAAAAAAAGGTCATGTGTACTTACAAAACTTGTTTTAACAATTGGGTGTGTTTGTTTGTGTTGTTTTGATTGTTTGTTGTGTGTTATTGTTGTTTGTAAAATTTATATTTGTGAAAGTGATAGAAATGATACTCTGTTATATGTACGTTAAAAATGTGAAAGATTCAGAATAAAATTTCCTGTGTGTTACCATGGGCAGTGGTTCTTTGAGTGAAGTATAGTATGCGTGTGACTGCATGCATTTGTGATGTGTGGGTGTGCGTTGTGTGTGTGTGTGTGGTGTGTGTGTGGTGTTGTGTGTGTTGTGTGGTGTGTGTGTGTGTGTGTGTGGTGTGTGTGTGTTGTGGTGTTGTGTGTGTGTGGTTGGGGGTGTTTGTTGTGTGTGTGTGGTGTGTTGTGTGTTTGAGCTGCGCATGCATCAATTCGTGACAGAAAGTATTCAGTTGAAATAATAATGCATTAAACAATTCCTTATGGGTTAATGAGCTACAAGCTCAGTAGACAGCAGACATTTTCATGTGTATTTGAAGGAGTTGTGTATGTGTTTGTTGTGTGAATGTGTGGCGTGTATTGAAATATGTTCTGTGAATGCTGTTCTGATCCTGTTTGTGGGGGTTGGTTGTTGACCACTGCATGACTGTAGTCTGCAAGGTAGGCTGGGATGGGACAGAATGCGTGCATCCCACAGGCGCTGTAAGTTTGGTTGTTAGCGGTGGGGTTGTTGTGTGTCTGGTGTTGGTTGGTGTTTGTTTGGTAGGTTTATGTGGTTAGTGATAAGACTGATGTGTAATATTATGTTTAGATGTGTTTTGCTTGTGTTTGTTGGGTGTTTGTGTGGTGTTGTTGTTAGTGTGATGTTGTTTTGTCTTTGGAAAGCTGAGAAAGAAGAATTCTAATTAACTTAATGAGTTGTTTAAGTATGATATGTTCAGGACCGTGTTAAGAAAGTATGTATTTGCAATGCATGCAATATTTGAATGTTTATAGTTACATGGTCATGTGTGAAGGTTGTTTGTATGTGTTGGAGATTTGTGTAAAAGGGTGTAGTGTCTGGGTGGTGTTGTAAAGCTTGTGTAATGGTTGTTTGAGTTGTGCTAGTGACATGTGTTGATGTGGCAGTTGGTTTGTGTAGTTGGCACATGAGATGCAATCCAACGCACATACTGCCACCCTTCCCAT
>CM031595.1:12537370-12577370 GCA_018398815.1 Conus ventricosus
GTGTACTGCTCGACTGCCACCCTTCCTCCAGTCTCACTGAAGGAGAAAGGAACGTTCTCATGTCAATGCACTAACGTTCGAGCAAAGTCAGTCGCACGTTCGCGACCAAAGGGTGAGACTGTCTCACTCATCCGCCAGGGGTACGGTCTCCTGTTCAGGTGTAGCTACCGACATCTCGGCAGAACAACTTGGTTTAAAGTAGATTAGCTGAAAAGTTGATTCTAGTAAGTATGCTAAAAAGTTTCGATTCAGGTAAATTTATTTGTAATTGATATAAAGGTCCATGTCAGTACTTTTACAAACTGTTTTTGTTAATATGCTTTATTTTGAATTGTTTTAATTTAACATTGAAAATGCATTATACTGTAAATCTTATTGTTTTTCAAATTTTGTTAATAGTCAAAATTAATATTTAAAATAACATATGATGGAAGAAAATGCGAATTACTAACGTCAAATGATTAAGTCTTTATAAAATGTGATCAAGAAACATTTCCCAGATTAAATGTCTCCCTTGGTTTTCCTATGGGCGTGGGTACGTCCTTTGTGACAATGAAAAAAAGGACAACATGCTGAACATTCCCATCATCATGTGACGAGTAGTTGTGTGTGTGTGTGTGTGTGTGTTGTGTGTGCTGTGTGTGTGTGTGTGTGTGTGTGTGTGTGTGTGTGTGTTGTGTGTGGGTGTGTGTGTGTGTGTGCGTGGTTGTGAGTGTGTGTGTGTGTGTGTTGTGGTGTGAGTGATGTTTGTGCACGCGTGTGTGTGTGGTGTCGTGCGTTTAGTGCATGAGTGTGCGTGTGCATGTGTGTTAGTAGAGCTGTGGAAGCAAGTAATGATCATTATGACCTGATCGGCTATATTGCGGTGTGTTATGAGGGTGTAGGTGAGTGTAGGTGGTGTGTGTGTGTGTGTGTGTGTGTGTGTGTGGTGTGTGTGTGTGTGTGTGTGTGTGTGGTGTGTGTGTGTGTTGTGTGTGTGGTGTGTTGTTTGTGGTGTTGATGTGATGTGTGTGTGTGTGTGTGTGTGTGTGTGGTTGTGTGGGTTGTGTGTGTGTGTGTGTGTGTGTGGTGGTGGTGTGTGTGTGGTGTTAAGAATGATTGTGTTCCATGTGCTGTGTGTGTTGTGTGTGTGTGTGTGTGTGTTGTGTGGTTGTGTGTGTGGTGTGTGTGTGTGTGTGTGGTGTGTGTTGCTATGTGCGGTGTGTGTGATTGATTAGTGTGGTTGTGTGTGTGTGTTGTGATTGGTGTTGTGTAGGTGTGTGTTGTGGTGTGTGTGTGTGGTGTTGTGTGTGTGTGGTGATGGTTGTGTGTGTGTGTGTGTGTGGGTTGTGTTGGTGTGTGTGTGGTGTGTGTGTGTGTGTGTGTGTGTGTGTGTGTGTGGGTTGTTGCAGTGGTGTGTGGTGATGTTGTTGTTGTGTTGATGAGTGTGCATGATTGCTGTAGCATGTTCCATGTGATGTATGTTCGTATGGAATGTCTGTTTGTGATAGACACAGACAGTAATGATGATCTAATTTCATGTTGCATGTGGATGATGTGTTTTGTTGTGAGTGCTATGTGATCGTGACTGACACATCTGTTCTGCTCAGAGTGTCTCTGCCTGTCTTTGGTGGATGTTGTTCAACTTGAATGTAGTAAGATGGTGGTGTGGGGAGTGCTGTGGTCAGGCAGTGTTGTTGGTGTGTAGGTGGGAGTGTGTGTAACGTGGAGTCACAGTTTGCGATTTGAGTTAGGTTTGAAAGAATAGGTGGAATAAAGTACCTGATTAATTGTAATAATTATGATACAAGAATGCAGTTTTACTGCCTTCATCTTCTGTCATTGTGGTTTGTATTGTGGCACATGGATGATGGAATATGTGCATGCTTTTATCTCTTTGGAAAGCTTTTGATGTGAGAGCATTGTATTTTTCTAATGAAAGTTTATTTACATCAGAATGTTCCAGCGTAGTACCGATGAAAATTGGTAATTGCAATGAATGTACATGAAGATATTGAATGTTGTAATTCTGTTCATGTGGTTAAGTTGGTTGTTACCTAGTGTATGGAATGTGGGATAAATGGGAATAAATCTGAGCCCAGCTTTGAAAAACCTTGAGAAAACTGGTATGGTTTGAAAGTGTTGAATAAGTGGACATTGAAATAAGTGTACGCCAGTTTGTCATTAGTTAGGGCACATCGACTAGCATCAACATGCTCAGACTCCCCCTCCCAAGTCTCCACTGAAGGGAAAGGAATTTCTAATGTAGACAGGACTAACGTTCAGACGTTAGCGCAACATTACGCGCAGAAGGGGTGATGCTTCTCTCAGTTACGTCGTGGTCGTTTGCTAACGACATTCGGCAGAATGAATATTGAATAACCATAAAAATGTTTATAGTATGGCAAAAAGTTTCATTCAAAGGTAAATTTTGTAATTGAAAAAAAAGGATGCCATGGTATTTTAAAATGTTTTTCTAGTAGCTTATTTTGAATGGCTTATTATAGTTTCATTTGTATTAGTTTGATCATTGTCTCAATTTTGTTATTAGTAAATTATATTTAAAACTAACCAATGAGAAGAAAGCAAGTTACTGTTCAAATTATTAGTTCTTTATAAATGTGATTCAAGACATTTCCCAGATATAAATTCTTGGATCTTAACCTATGGGCAGTGGGTACCTTGTAAAATTGAAAAAAATAACATGAAAAAAATTCCTGTCATAGTGACGGAAATTTTTAATTGTTTTGTGGTTTTTAGTGTCGTGTTGTTGTTGTGTGTTGATGTTGTTGTGTGGTTGTGTTGATGTGTGTGTAAGTGGATGTGTTGTATGTAGTTGTGTAGTTGTGTTAATTGTAGGTGTGTTTAGTAGTCCCCTTGATTTGTCTGGTGCGTTCATGCATTGAGTGTGCGTAGTACATGTATGTAGACTGGCACAGGACGGTAATGATCATCTAATGACCTGATCGGCTTTGCGGTGTATGGCGTGTGGTGAGTGTGGTGTGTGTGTTTGTGTGTGTGTTGTGTGTGTGTGTGGTGTGTGTGTTGTGTGTGTGTGGTGTGTGTATGTGTGTGTGTGGTGTGTGTTGTTTGTGTATGTGTGGTGTGTGGGTTTGTGTTTGTTGTGTTGTGGTGTGTAATGTGTATGCCTGTGTGTGTTGGTGTGTGTGTGTAGTGTGGTGTGTGTGTGTGTGTTGGCAGTGTGTGTCGTGGTGTGTTGCGTGTTCAAGAATGATGCATGCCCACATTGCTGTGTGTGTGTGTTTGTGTGAGTTGTGTGTGTGTGTGTGTGTGTGTTGTGTGTGTGTGTGTTTTGTGGTTGTGTGTGAAGAGAGTGGTGGTGTGTGCATGGTGTGTGTTTGTGTGTGTAATGTGGTGTGGTTGTGTGTGTGTGTTGTGTGGTATGTGCATGTGCGTGTTTTCAGATGTGAAAGTGTTGTGTATTTGCGGCTGTGTGCATGCATGCATGTTTTGTGCTGTGGGGGTTGCATGCGTTTGTGTGTGTGTGTGGTGTGTGTGTGTGTGTGTGTGGTGTGTGGTGTGTGTGTGTGGGGTGTGGTTGTGTTGTGTGGTGTGTGTGTGGTGTGTGCGTGTTTGTGTTGTGTGTGGGGTGTTGTGTGTGTGGTGCACGTCGTGTGTGCTGTGTGTGTGTTTGTGTTGCTTTTGTGTGTGTTTGTGTGGGGAGATAGCAAGCGTATGCGAGCACTTTAAATGTATAAAAAAATGCTTCCATTTCATATATAATAATTTCTAAGCAGAAAACAAACTTACCCTCTTATGTGAACACACACACACACACACCACACGCACGCACGCACGCACCACGCACGCACGCACGCTCGCACGCACGCACCACGCACGCACACACACACACACCACACACACACAAAACCTTTTCCATGTAATCTTGCAAGGAGATGGAGGCAAGTATATCTGTCTGTCGATGGACATAATGCTGGAACTGAACCTGAAAAACAACACATGTTCCTGCTCAGCAAAGCTGTCACTCATGCCTGAAACAAAGATCAGGATGGATTACATGTTACAACACCCTGCCTGAAAAATGAAAAGAATTAAAAAAAAAAAAAGGGTGATTTACTGAGACAGGGAAAACCTGCCTGTGGTTCCAGCAGCAGCTGCCTGTTTGTGTAAACGTGTGTGTGAGTTGTCGATTTGTTTGAGGTAGTTTGTAACAAGGTTAGGTTGTGTTTAAGTACCCCGAATAATTGTAATAATTTTTGATACTAATAGTCAGTTTACTGCCCTCATTTCTGTCTTTGTGGTGTATTGTGGCACATGGACTGATGGAATACAATGTGCATCTTGTTTTCTCCTCTTGGAAAAACTTTTGATGTGAAGAGCATGTAAATTTTTTTCTTAATGAAGTTATATTACAGCTACATGAAAGTTCCAGACCGAGTTCAAGAAAGTAATGTAATTGCAAGAATGTTCATGAAGATATTGAATGTTGTAATAGTTACAGGTCCAGTGTGAAGCGTTTTTAACACTGGTAGGGAAAGAATGGAGATAAAATGGAATAAATCCATGAGCACACAGCTTGAAAAGCCTTGAGAAACTGTATGGGTTTTTTAAATGTGTGATTAAGTGGACATGAAATAAGATGTAGGCTAGGCCGAGTTTTAGTAAATTAGGCTACAGCCTAGTCAAGTCCGTAACTGCTCAACTGCCACCCCTTCCTCCAGTCTCCCCCTGAAGGGAGAAAGGAACGTTCATCAATGGTGCAGACTACGTCGAGCCAACAGTCGGTCGCACCCGCATCGCGCTCAGAAGGGGTGACTGCTTCTCCTCATCGCAGGTTACAGTCCTGTCAGTGTTACCTGACATATCGGCAGAACATACTTTTGAAGTGATCCCTAAAAGTATGATCTTATAGGCTATGGCAAAAAGTTTCATTCAAAGGTAAATTTATTGTAATTGAAAAAAGGATCCATGTCAGTACTTTTACAAAACTGTTTTTTAATATGCTTATTTGAATGGTTTATTTAAGTTTTCATTTGATCTGTTTGATCTATTGTTCTCAATTTTGTTATACAGGGTCGAACTTCATTAAGGACCACCCCGAAAAAAGGCCCTTTCTTTTGAAATTGGCCAAAAATACAAGCAATGCATTTCTTCGAAGAATTCGACTTGGAAAGGTTTAAGGGGTTAACAGAGTATTCCGCAAAGCTTGCGAAAGCTGTCTTATTGTCACGTGCGGCATGCAGAGGGTGTGTGTGTGTGTGTGTGGGGGGGGGGGGGGGGGGGGGGTTGAAAGTTGCAGATTGTTGTCAAAATTGCTTGTTTTTTAAGCAAGAGTGAACACTGCTTCAAACGGTTTTGCACTGAAATTCCAAATGCACGTGCAAAAACCAATGCATTGCAGAGCATTTTACTGACTGGAATGCCCCTAAAAGCAGCCCAACGTGCATAATTCTTCATAACACAAAAATGCCTCCCAAGACGCAAGCTGTCTGATTTTGACCGGACCCGGGCGATTGCATGGCTGCAGGATCGAGTTGGCGTTCGAGAAGTGGCCAGAAGACTACAAGTGTCCCACTCCGTCATCATTCGGCTGAGAGGACGTTTTCAAGCCACTGGAACTGTCAAAGAGAGACCCCATCCAGGCCAGCCAAAGAAGACCACTGCAAGAGATGACAGGTTCATCCGCAGACATGCTCTTCGGACCTGGACCACCACCTCCAACACCATCAGGCATCGGCTCCAAGCTGCCACTAACACAGCAGTGTGTGAGATAACCATACGGCGGCGCCTCAATGCTGCCAACCTTCGGGCAAGGCGCCCAGTCCGGAAACCAAAACTGACTGCGGCCCACCGGCACGTCGCCTGGCCTGGTGCACAGCTCATCGATCATGGACTCGGGCTCAGTGGCGGATGGTGCTTTTCACCGATGAGTCCAAGTTCCAGTTGAAGCCACGAGATGGACGCATTCGGGTGTGGCGGCGTCCCAGGGAGCAGCTGGCAGATGACGTCATCCAGGAGGTCGTCGCTTTTGGTGGTGGCTCCGTCATGGTAGGGGGGGGGGGGGGGGGGGGCATCAGCAGTCACCACAAGACTCCCCTGTACCATGTGGATGGCAACCTGAACGGCCAACGCTACCTGCAGGAGATTTTACGGCCTTTGGTTTTCCCAGCACTCCAGCAGATTGGGGCTCAGGCTGTGTTCATGGACGATAATGCCACCACACATCGTTGTCGAGCCGTGAACACTTTTGTGGTGCAAGCTGGCATCACCAGGATGGCATGGCCGGCAAACAGCCCGGACATGAACCCTATTGAGAACATCTGGGGCGAGCTTGGGAGGAGAGTTCAAGAAAATCACCCTGTTCCGGCAAATCGACAGGAGCTGCTGCACTACCTGCAGCAGGAGTGCACAAACCTCCCCCAGGCACTCATTACAAGAACAGTCAACACCATGAGGCAGCGCTGTGTGGATTGTGTGGCAGCAGAGGGGGGCACACTCGGTTTTGATCAGACTGTAAAGAAACACTCTTTTTGTGAATGTCATTTTGGGGGTAGTCTCATTCAGGCTCCCCTGTCTAATCAGAAAGAATGATTTTTTCGATGAAAGTGACAAAATGTTGTTCACTGATAATGAAATTAAACATTTATAAAGTTTCTGTCGTTTGTCGGTTTTTCTTTCTATGTTTTGTGAGACTGTATATAAGTGGTCCTAAATTAAAGTTCGACCCTGTAGTAAAATTAATATTTAAAACTAACAAGTAGAGAAGCAAATGCAATTACTGCTGTCAAATTATTAAGTTCTGTATAAAATGTTATCAAGAAACATTTCCCAGATATAACTGATCTCCCTTGGATTCTACCTATGGGCAGTGAGTACTCCTTTGTGACAATGAAAAAAACAGACAACAGCGAGACATCTCCCATCATCATGGGACGGAGTAATATGTGTGTGTGTGTGTGTGTGTGTGTGTGTGTGTGTGTGTGGTGTGGTTGTGTGTGTGTGTGTGTGTGAGACAGCAGCAGAAAGAAGTAATGATGATCTAATTAACTGACTGGCATTGTGTATGTGTGTGTGTGTGCATGTGTGTATTTGCAGGTGTGCGAGCGTTTGTGTATTTGAAGCTGCATGCATGCATGCATGTTTGTGTGCGTGTGTGCGTGCGTGCGTGCGTGCGTGCGTACGTGTGTGTGTGTGTGTGTGTGTGTGTGTGTGTGTGTGTGTGTGTGTATGTGTGTGTGTGCGTCGGTGTGTGCATGTGTGTGTGTGTGTGTGTGTGTGTGTGTGTGTGTGTGTGTGTGTGTGTGTGTGTGTGTGTGTGTGTTGTGTGTGTGTGTGTGTGTGTGTGTGTTGTTTGTGTGTGAGTGTGTGTGTGCGTGTGCGTGTGTGTGTGTGTGTGTGTGTGGAGATGACCAAGCGCATGCGCATACTTCACTGTGATAAGCATGTGTTTCCATTTCACATATATTAATGTCTACTACAGAAAGCAAACTTACTCTCACATGTGCACGCGCACATGCACGCGCGCGCGCGCGCGCGCGCGCACACACACACACCACACACACACACACACACACACACACACACACACACACACACACACACACACACACACACACACACACACACACACACACACACACACACACACAAACACACGCACGAACGCACGCACGCACGCACGCACACATGCATGCATGTATATTCTTTCTGGGAGGACGGGAAATTTTTTTATAAACTTGAAGTAAAATTTTTAGGTGTCCTACGTACACCAAAACTAAACTGGAAAAAACATATTGACTCAATTGTTACTAAAGTAGTTAAAAGTTTGAATTTTCTAAAAATTGTCAGTCATTCTCCATGGGGACAGGATACTAAAGTTTGTTGCATTTAGCAACCAGTCTTGTACGATCAAGATTGACTTACGGACAGGAAGTATTCTTTTCTGCTTCGCGATCGCATTTAAAAAAAACTTCAAAGAATTGCCCAGTAAAGCTGTAAAGTTGGCCCTGGGTGACCTGTGCACACTAAGTCCTCTGAAGCTTATAGGATAGCAGGCCTTTTGCCACTTGATGAAGAAAGGAAAATAAGTTCTGTAAAATATGTAGTGAGACGGATTGCGGTGGACGACCTTGAAGAGTTAAATACACGATCCGACATTGATTTTTCGAAAAATGCACAGACAAATTCAAATTTAGAGACGCTTCGTTCATATTTTTTCAGACGTTTTTAATTCATCAAAGATTGACCCACACGAGGTAGCGCCTCGCGTACTGGTTCCGCCGGTACCCCCTTGGGAACTAACGGAAGTAACAGTTAACATTTTTTCTTCTGATCTAAATAAAGCGATTTCGCCGCATCTGTTAGCAGCATCTGTCAAAATTGACATGGAAGAAAAGTTTACTAACTATTTGAAAGTATACACTGACGGCTCATTCTTGATGATGGTAGTGCGGGATCTGGCTTTGTAATTCCAGATTTCAAAGCTGAAAAATCATATTATTTAGGTAAGGGTCATTCCATATTTAGAGCTGAACTAGTTGCTCTCCTGATGGCATTAAATTATTTAATTTCCTTGCCAGTCTCAATATTTAATATCCTGTTTTGTGTTGATTCACAGTCAGTATTAAAAAGTTTGTATGTTTTGAAAATACACAAAGAGAGGAATTATTATTTGAGATTAAGTACATGTTGCACTGTCCTTTACATGAAAGGAACTAATGTTGTATTTTCTTGGGTTCCATCGCACACCTCCTTCGTTTTTAATGATCAAGCAGATAGAGCAGCAAAAAGGGGAGCAAAGAATATATTTGGTAGTATTAAGGATGATTGTCCTTTATCATACAAGGAAATTAGTCATATAATCGAGAGGGATTTCTGGAGTCAATACAGTTCCTCATCAAAACCTCGTCAGCAAACTCTGTCAAACTTTGTGTCGATTAGCCGACCGGTTTCTAGCCTGACTTTTAGACTTTTATGTAATTCCCTACGAACCAAGTATTGCCAGACTGTTAAGTGCGTATGTCGTGGGGATCTTTCAGTTCAACATGTGATTTTTGATTGTGAACTAACGAAACCCTTTTTGAATGGTGTTATACCAAGTGCTGACACTGTGCATGTTAATGTGTTTGACTTTTTAGATTCGTTGCCAGTTGTTTCTCTTGTTAAATTAACGAGTAACCTTTTGGAAGTCCATTAAGGAACATTTTATAATCATAATCGTAAGTTGATTATTTTAGTTATTTTATCTAATTTTTCATAGTTACTGTCCTACAATTCATCTGTCCTTTATTTTTGTTCCATGTAACCACATCGTCCTCTTTTCTTTTATGATAATAGTCTAAAATTGTAAACAATATGTTATTTAGACGTCTGCAATCACCTATATGTGTGACGAGACGTAAAAACAGAATTCCTTCCTTCCTATGCATGTATGAACGCACACATTTGCGCAGGCACACACGCATGCACACCTGCACTCACACACATGCACATACACATACACGCACAACGCTATTCAGCTAATTAGGTGATAATCACTTGTTTCTGCAGCTGTCACTAACAAACACACACATGGCAATGTGTGTGTGTTAGTGACAGCTGCAGAAACAAGTGATGATCACCTAATCAACTGAATGGCTCTGTGTGTGTATGTGTATGTGCATGTGTGTTAGTGCGTGCGTGTTAATGGTTGTGTGTGTGTGTGTGTGTGTGTGTGTGTGTGTGTGTGTGTACGTGCGTGCGTGCGTGCGTGCGTGCGTGTGCATGTGCGTGTGCATGTGCGTGTGCGTGTGTGTTTAGCGAGAGTTGCGGAAGCAAGTGATGATAATCTAATCACCTGATTGGCTCTGTGCGCGTGTACGTGCTGTGTGTGGTGTGAGTGTGTGTGTGTGTGTGTATGTGTGTGTGTGTGTGTGTGTGCGTGCGTGCGTGCGTGCGTGCGTGCATACATGCGTGCGTGCGTGCATGCATGCGTGAAATCATGTTTGAAGAGAGAGAGAGAGAGAGAGAGAGAGAGAGAGAGAGAGAGAGAGAGAGAGAGAGAGAGAGAGAGAGAGAGAGAGAGAGAGATTTGCGTCATGCACATATGCATGCGTTCAGTTTGTTTTCTTTAAACCCTTTCCTAGTTACTTGAAGTAATGGTTGTCTAGGTTGATTAAAAAAAAGCTTTTGATTCGGAAGCTCATGAAAGATTGTGATTGAAATTCTCTGTGAATACTGTCAGCAGTAAACTACATAATTCGAAATTTTCTAACAGATGCGTCCCCAAAAATGGAACAGAAATCTCAGGTAGCTCTCAGGTCGCCAGTGGATTTCCTTATAGAAGTACCTTTTGGGATCTGCTCTATTTACAGTTGACGTTTTTAATCAATAGTTTTCCACACTGTTACAAAGTACCTGCAAAATATTGGCAGACTATTCTGAAATTTAGGGACACGTTGACAGTAATGATGTTATGAAAAAAAAACCCTCAACAAAACCTAACTGATGAATTACACATCTGGTCAAGTGAATATATATGTTTCAGTGATCCATTTCATGTTTTGCACATCGGCAAAGATAACGCACAATTTGAATTTGTCAAGCAATCCATGCACATACAGTTCCAGTGAAGGACCGAGGAGTCACATTTGATAAAGTATTGCACTTTGACTCACACGTTTATAATGTTATAAAAAAGGACAATCAAAAGGAAGGATGGTTAAAATCACGTTCTCCTTATTTGAATAAAGATACCTATTTGAGACTTTACAGGGCACTGGTAAGATCATATTTTGAATGTGGTAACATCATCTGATCTCTCCTCTCTCTCTCTCTCTCCTCTCTCTCTCATCTCTCTCCTCTCTCTCCTCTCTCTCTCCTCTCTCTCTCTCTCTCTCAACTCAGTTGGACACCACCGACTGGGGAATATTTCACCAGCTTCCTCCAGGTCTGTCAGTTGGACACCACCGACTGGGAATATTTCACCAGCTTTCTCCAGTTCTGTCAGTTGGACACCACCGACTGGGGAATATTTCACCAGCTTCCTCCAGGTCTGTCAGTTGGACACCACCGACTGGGAATATTTCACCAGCTTTCTCCAGGTCTGTCAGTTGGACACCACCGACTGGGGAATATTTCACCAGCTTTCTCCAGTTCTGTCAGTTGGACACCACCGACTGGGGAATATTTCACCAGCTTCCTCCAGGTCTGTCGGTTGTGTGTGAAGGCTTGGGTCTCTGCAGAAGACTTTCATGTCCATTCTGCGATGTTGTCAGTTTTTGTGTGGTTAATTTGTTTGTTTTTTTTTGTTGCTCTTCTATTCCTCAACAGAATTGGGGGGTGGGGTGGGGGGTGTTTTCAGCAAGGCTGATGGATCTTGTTACGTAGCCACATAAATGTAGTTTTCTTCTCTGAACAGATGTCAGTAGATCTTTGTCTGGTGCAGTGTGTTGTTTGATGGATTGACGCACGTATTCATCGGTGATGTCTGATGTTTAGTGCACAGGTCTTGTAGTAGTAGCGCCTAATGTCTGTGCTTTAAAGTCTTTCCAAATCCCTTGTGAGGGTCCGTGTCGCTCATACATGCAGTGAGGGTCCGTGTCGCTCATACATGCAGTGAGGGTCCGTGTCGCTCATACATGCAGTGAGGGTCCGTGTCGCTCATACATGCAGTGAGGGTCCGTGTCGCTCATACATGCAGTGAGGGTCCGTGTCGCTCATACATGCAGTGAGGGTCCGTGTCGCTCACACATGCAGGAGCTGGACTACACGAGTACAAGCAGGAGCCAGGTTTGTAATAGTTCATGGAGATTTTATCGTTCTTCCTTTCAGGTTTTGATCTAAACAGTGGTGACGTTTTCTTCTCCGCTGCCCTTGAAAGGATTTCTGGTTTGGATCCTACATTGCTGATGATGGAATCCAAAGGAAATGAAGTTTTGAACAGTTGGCATCTGCAGAGCGAAGATTTGTGATGGATGTTCCTCCACCGTTTACTGTGATGACATGATCTTCAAGTGGATAGATCATAATGCGCTGCAGGAATATGGTAACATGTACGACGAAGAAGACAACCCTGGCCAACTCCAATTGTAGTATGGAACAACTCGCTGAAAAGACCCTGTACGCCCCCTGCCAGACTGTGTAGAATGCCTTCTTGAAGTCTATGAAGACGTGTTAGAACTCCCTTTGGTATTGTATTATCACAAAGGGCCGGAATAGCTCAGTGATAGAGCGCCGAACTCGTAATCTTGGTGATCCTGGGGTTGCGGGTTCGAATCTCCGCCGAGCTGTTTCGGTACAGGGGGTCTTTCCCTCAGAGTTAACATTGATTCTGACTCCATTTTCCATACAGTCCTTCGAATGAAACTATAAACCGATGTTCCGTGTGTGAACGCACGCATAACATCTTGCACACACACTTAAAATCCCATCACCAATTTTCGGAAGAGAAGGCCAGTTTGGTCGTTGATATAGATGACACGTTATACATAGTACGCACCCTGCGTGAGAAATGGAAAGAATGAAGGAAGGAAGGAAATTGGTGAACGATATTGAATGATATGGTCTGGATGACACGAGAAACGACTGAATGAAGAAGCGCCAGCTGGCAGCTCTTCAGTAGGCGCTACCCAGGCAGGCAGCCCGTTGTGTAAACGAGTGTGGATTTTAAAGCGCTTAGAGCTTGGTCTCTTGTCGAGGATAGGTGCTATATAAGTATTCATCATCATCATCATCATCATCATCATCATCATCATCATCATAATAATAATAATAATAATAATACAAGTAGTAATAATAGTGATGATGATGATAATAATAATAATAATGATGATGATGATGATGATAATAATAATAATAATAATAATAATAATAATAATAATAATAATAATAATAATAAATATCTATTGAATGGTAATTCTGCCCTGGGGCAATCCAGCTTGTTCTTCGGCAATAATGTTCTCTGTGGGCGACTGTGCTCTCTTCAGAATGATTCTGGGGATGACTTTGCTGGCATGACTGATCAACCTCACAGCTCTGCCAGTTGGAGGACTTCAGTTGGTGGAAGGGTGACGAATAGCAATTGAGTGCAAGGATTGAACCACTCGCCAGTGTGCCAGATTTGTTGCAGATAGCAGTTACCATGACAATGACCGCCACTCTGTCATGTTTCAAGAGTTCTGCAGGGATATGCTACCGACGCTCGCAAGATTCCCAGATTTCATCGATTTCCTGTGTGGCTTTTTCACGAAGCATTGGAAAGTCATCCTTGGTGGATAGATCCTGTGGTGTTAGCACGATTGGGTTTCCTTTGCTCTGTGTATTGTGTATAGAGTCCACAGCACTGATATTCAGTCCACCTTTTTGTGATGTCTTCTCCGTGTATGAGACAATTGCTGTCTTTGTCCGTAAAGGTGCTGAATTACTTCGCTTTTGTTTTGGTCAAGTCTGTTACAAACCTTCAAAACTTTCTTTGTGTTGTCGTTGTCTAGCCGGGCTTCCGTGTCCTTATACTTTTGTTCTGTGCTCCAGCGTTCTTTTGCATTCTTCTTTTCTTGGCTGATCCTTTCTCTCTTTTCCTCCTGTTCTTTTTTGGGGTCTTCCAACTTCCACCCCCCCCCCCTTTTTTTCTGTCTTTTTGTTTTGAATTTTTATTGAGTGGGGCCTTCATCCTCCTATTTTTCCCACTTTTTTTGCCTCCCCCCCCCCCCCCTCCATTTGTTCTTTTAAACACACTCGCTCATCATGCCCAGTCTGAATGTTTCATTATCAACCAACATTCGCCGGCTGATTTAATATTTCAACGTATGGTACACAGCGTCTTGGTTTGTTTCTGTACTAAAAGTGTGGTGTGCTGACACACTCATACTGCTACATATACTCCTTTTATTGACGAATCCTCTTGCTTTCAGCGCTGTCTTGCCCCCCCCCCCCCCCCCCCCCGTCTTCTTGCACGATTGGCTCCTTCTAGTATCACCCATCTCAGACTGACATTGCTTGTGACCCGTGGCTTACACTTCCATCGGCATCTTCCTACGACAGCTGTTGCTGTTTCTGTCATCACTTGGTTGAAACTGATTGTGATACCTTCCACATCTTCCAGTAGAAATTGGGCGAATATTCTTACCATGCCGTAGCTGCATGGAATTATGCAGCACTGTCGTGAACTTTGGAGTTTGTCGAGATTGAGTTTGAGACCGTCCCCCCCCCCCCCCCAAAACCTCCCCCTCACTTTCCTGTTGTTCTAGAACCGTTTTTTTACAGTTCATCATGACAAGGTCATGGGCACTGGAAAGGTCTTTGCTGTAGTCCTCTCGATTCCAGACCTGTTCCTGGTTCTTCACCAGAATATAGTCTACCCGGCCAGCTGTGATTCTAACAATGTGGATGTTCACGTCCACTGACCAGGGTTGCCTAGTCATTTCTTTTTCTAGTTGATGTTGTTGTTGTTAATGTCGTTGTTGTTTGTTGTTGTTCTTGTTCTTCTTGTTCCCCAGCAAGGTGTTGTCGTTACCAGTCTTTTCCCTCCTGAGTGTGAGGCAGTGCAACTGTTGGGTTGAGAGAGAGAGAGAGAGAGAGAGAGAGAGAGAGAGAGAGAGAGAGAGAGAGAGAGAGAGGGAATACGCACTGCGTCTCCTCTCTCTCTCTCTCTCTCTCTCTCTCACACACACACACACACCACACACACACACACACACCACACCACACACACACACACACACACACACACACCACACACACACAAGCGCGCACACTCTTTAGAGGTATCTGTCAGTCTCCTACAATTCAGGGATGATGTGGACGTTAGATATGAATTAACCAACGCTCTACAGAAGCAAGTCGATCCCAATGATGAGAAATCAGTGACTGGAGGGGACTGTTAGTAAATCCTACTGACCCCCCCCCCTCCACACACACACACACACACACACACACATACACACACACACACACACACACACACACACACACACACACACCACACACACACACACACACTCCTCACCCTCCTCCCCATCCGAACATTACAGTGTTATATTTTGTAGATGGTATATTGTCGCTAGTTTGATCAATTTTGGTGGAATAAACTCCTCATTAACTGTGGAGGCTTCCACCATCATCATCCTCCTGCTCCTCCTCCTCCTCCTCCTCCTCCTCGTACCATCTTCATCATTATTTCACTGCCACCACCACCACCACCACCACCACCACCACCTCCATCCTCATCGTCATCGGCATCATCCTCATCCTCATCATCCTCGTCATCATTAGTATGGTCGTGGAGGCCGTCTCATGTCCGAGCTGTCCAGCTGACCCGATCATTCCCGATCCCTTCTCCAGTTACCGCCCCTGATATCATTATCACCCACAGGAAACAGTCCACCTTTCCACGCCGCACAACATGGTAGATGGGAGGAGGATAGACAGAGGAAACAGAAAGAAAGAAAGAAAGAAAGAAAGAAACAAAAAGAAAGAAAAAAAAGGAAAAGGAAAAAAAAAGGAAGGTAGAGAATGGAGGACGAGTGTGGATCGAGAGTGGTGGGAACGGGAGGGTAAAGATGGTTTGGAGTGACAAAATTGGGAGGGCGTGCGAATTAGGTGCCAGTACTGAGAGAGAGAGAGAGAGAGAGAGAGAGAGAGAGAGAGAGAGAGAGAGAGAGAGAGAGAGAGAGAGAAGAGAGAGAGAGAGAGAGAGAGAGAGAGAGAGAGAGAGAGAGAGAGGGTAAAAGTCTGAAGGCGAAGCCTGTGTTACCCAGTGGAGTACAGTGAGGAATGGACAAACGGTCCATGACGACGCTCTGTCCTGTGCTGCAATACGTCAGCACCGTGCTTCTTCACCGTGCGTGGTTTGATTATCGTTCTTGTTTTTAGCATGTGAGACTTTAACTTCTGTCACATCGGTGTTGTTTTCTATCATGTGACGGCAGTTTTGTTTTTGTTTTTTTTGTGTGTGTTTTTTGTGGTGGTTGTGGTGGTAGAAGAGTGTAGGCGGGTCGTTTGGTTTCGGTTGCGTTGAAGTAAAATTCATTTCACTGGTTTGTGCTGCATTTTGTTTGACAGAAAAGAAGAAAAAACAGTGGTTTGCTCGTGACGTGGAACGAAATTGTAGTGCATTGTATACTGTGTCGCATTTGCCTGATAACATCTGGCGTTTTGTATTTCTTGGTAAGGCTTCCTCTATGTCTGACAGCCGAAACAGAAGCAGCGACACTCGCTGATTCACATCTTAGACAAGCAGTAAAAGCAGCGAGTCTTGGTAAACAGAGGGAACAGTAATACTGACAGAATGACCCATGTAGTAAAGAATAAGGAACAGTAATACAGGCTGAACAACCAATGTAATAAACCATAGGGAACAGTAATACTGACGGAACGACCCATGTGATAAACATAGGGAACAGTAATACTGACGGAACGACCCATGCGATAAACATAGGTAACAGTAATACTGGCTGAACAACCCATGTAAGAAAACATAGGGCACAGTAATACTGACGGAACAATCCATGTAGTAAAAAGTAGGGGAAATGAAGGCTGTCTGAACGACCCATGTAATAAAAAGTATGGGAAATGAAGGCTGTCTGAACGACCCATGTAATAAAAAGTAGGGGAAAAGAAGGCTGTCTGAACGACCCATGTAATAAAAAGTAGAGAAAAGAGAGGCTGTCTGAACGATCCATGAAGAAAAAGTAGGGGAAAAGAAGGCTGTCTGAACGATCCATGAAGAAAAAGTAGGGGAAAAGAAGGCTGTCTGAACGATCCATGAAGTAAAAAGTAGGGGAAAAGAAGGCTGTCTGAACGATCCATGAAGAAAAAGTAGGGAAAACAAGGCTGTCTGAACGATCCATGAAGTAAAAGTAGGGGAAAAGAAGGCTGTCTGAACGATCCATGAAGAAAAAGTAGGGGAAAAGAAGGCTGTCTGAACGATCCATGAAGTAAAAGTAGGGGAAAAGAAGGCTGTCTGAACGATCCATGAAGAAAAAGTAGGGAAAAGAAGGCTGTCTGAACGATCCATGAAGTAAAAAGGAAGGAATAGTAATGCCAGCAGAACGACCCATGTAGTAAAAAGTAGGGCCAATAAAGGCTGTCTGAACGACCCAAGTAATAAAAAGTAGGGAAAATGAAGGCTGTCTGGACGACCCATGTAATAAAAAGTAGGGAAAATGAAGGCTGTCTGGACGACCCAAGTAATAAAAAGTAGGGAAAATGAAGGCTGTCTGAACGATCATGTAATAAAAAGTAGGGGAAATGAAGGCTGTCTGAACGACCATGTAATAAAAAGTAGGGAAAATGAAGGCTGTCTGAACGACCGATGTAATAAAAAGTAGGGAAAAGGAAGGCTGTCTGAACGACCCATGTAATAAAAAAGTAGGGAAAAGGAAGGCTGTCTGAACGACCCATGTAATAAAAAGTAGGGAAAAGGAAGGCTGTCTGAACGACCCATGTAATAAAAAGTAGGGAAAAGGAAGGCTGTCTGAACGACCCATGTAATAAAAAGTAGGGAAAATGAAGGCTGTCTGAACGACCCATGTAAAAAAAAGTAGGGAAAAGGAAGGCTGTCTGAACGACCCATGTAATAAAAAGTAGGGAAAAGGAAGGCTGTCTGAACGACCCATGTAATAAAAAGTATGGGAAAGGAAGGCTGCCTGAACCATCCATGAAGTAAAAAGGAAGGAATAGTAATGCCAGCAGAACGACCCATGTAATAAAAAGTAGGAGAAAGCAAGGCTGTCTGAACCATCCATGAAGTAAAACATAGTGAAAAGGAAGGCTGCCTGAACCATCCACATAGATGAAAAAAAAAAGTAGCGAAAAGGAAGGCTGGTTGAACGATCACGTAGTAAGTAGTAAGAAATAGAGGAAACAGTTCTCGCTGAACGCGCCCGAAAAGGAACTAACGGTGGGAAACACAATCTCTCGCTCTCACGACGGAGCAGCGTTAAACTTCGACCATCTGAACACTGCGTTGTGATGATCAGTACACCTGTAAACAATGCTTGGGGAGAGTGGATAAGTGGTCAGTTCAGACGCCAGTGGCGTCACGGCCACACGATCAAAGGCCAAGACGTGGACGCCGGGGACTAGGCGCTAACAGCTAAGTCAACAAACAAGCCCCGGCGCGGTCCCTTTGAAGTCCAGTCTCGACGCGACACACGCCCGGAAGGTTTGGGACCGAGGTGGCGGGACTGTTGCAGCGGAGGGGGCAGTGACTTGCTAGCTCTTTTTGATTGGCTGAGAAAGTGTGCGAGGCGTTGTCCATGGTTACTGTCAGAGGTTTTGTGCATGGCTACTTTCTAATATTCACTCCCCCCCCCTCCACCCCCCCCCCCCCCCCCCCGACAAAAAAACAAGACACACACACGCACCCTAAAAACAAAAAAAAACAAAACAAAAAACGAAAAAAGAAAGAAAGAACAACAACAACCACAAAAACACCCAAGGTTACTAAACCGGAAGCTCCTATTAGAAGTAGTAAATTTCACCAACGTCGTTCATTTTGATGCTTCAGCACTACTTGTTTTGATGAAAAAACGGTTATTTTTATATGTTTTTCAGTATAAAAAAAAAATCCATTTAAGATTTATTCATTATGACAATAATCCATATTCACATGAACGTAATTCATTTTCACGTAAAATCGAAAATCTTGAAATATCCTTGGCCGACTGTTGTGATCAATACATCAAACAATTTCCCGTCAATCCTAAAATGGTGAGCTGGTGGTAAACGTGCTGCCATGCAATTGGCCTCCCAAGGGACGTAACTACCGGTGTTAATTAACAACTCGCCTGAAAGATAGCGACATGATTATAATATTTACCTGGAAAACTTGCAGAATATATTGTCTAAAACTCCGCTGAGTTTGAATCTGGACCGTTATGCGGGCATTTCCAATGAAAAGTGCTACTGTCCACGTTGTCTTCAACACATTTCATTTGAAATCAACGACACATTAAAGCTACTAATAAGATTCAACTAGCGCTTAACTCTCTCTCTCTCTCTCTCTCTCTCTCTCTGTGAGTGTGTGTGTGTGTAAAGGGGCGGAGTGGGGAGTGGGGGAGAGGGAAGGAAGGGAGAAAGAGGCCGGAGGAAAGAAAGAGGAAATAACGGCGGAGAAAGGGCCGTCACAGGCGAATGACTTTTCCCCCCTCGGGCGGTTCACACGCAGGGGGCTATTTTTGGCGGGAAGACTGCAGCTGATAATGAAATGACAGTCACCATACACAGAAAAAAAAAGAAAAAAAAAAAGGACAGACAATCTGCAATCAATTCGATAAGAACAAGCAGTAACAAAGAGAGGCGTATGGTGTTGGTTTTGTTGTGTGAAACACTGATATTGTCTAAATAAAAAGGAAAAAAAAGGGGGAGGGGGGAGGAGAGGGGTGGAGGGGGCACACACTCCATTCATCTATCTATGCAATCCAAAGGAAAGATCGCCAACTTACAGACTTGAAATACAGAGACTGCATTAGAGAGAGAGAGAGAGAGAGAGAGAGAGAGAGAGAGAGAGAGAGGGGGGGGGGGGAAGGGAGAGTTTTTTAGCGTGAACATTGATTGTTTACACCGCAAATTATTGATTTATTATTTTGGTTTGTCTCTTACCAACGCCACAGACCAAGAGTAAAGACCTCTCCTTTCGATTAACGCCACAGTCATGTAGGTTCTCTCATCGAATAAACCCGAGTCAGAGTAATATAGAGCGGTTCACAGCGAATGTCACCTATGTTCTAATGCAAGAGAAGTGTATAAAATATTTGACAGTTGTTTCGAATATCGTCCTCTCTCTCTCTCTCTCTCTCTCCTCTCTCTCTCTGTCTTCTTTTTCTAGGGGAGGGGAAGGAGTAGGTGGGGTGGTGGTGGTGGTGGTAGCGGTGGTGGTGGTGATGTGGGTTTGTAATCTGTTCGCGTATTGTTCACAGATAAACTAATGCGACTAACCCCCAAAAAAACAACAACAAAATAACAAAAAAAAAACCAACAACAACAACACCAAAAAACAACAACAAAAAAACAACAACATAAAAACAAAAACGAAAGGAAACAAAACAAAAACACTGGTCATTTTGAGAAAGAATTCTTATTCCATTTTCGTCCTTGGTTTGCCCGTTCAGAACTGTGTCACCGAATTCAGCGGGTTGTCATGCACCAGGGCTCCCTTTGCCTTTTGTTTTTTCTCTCCTGTATTTTTCCTGTCTTTTTCTCCTGTAGCTTAGCTCCTGTATTTTTCCTGTCTTTTCTCCCGTAGCTTAGCTCCTGTATGTTTCCTGTCTTTTCTCCCGTAGCTTATCTCCTGTATTTTTCCTGTCTTTTCTCCCGTAGCTTATATCCTGTATTTTTTCCTGTCCTTTCTCCCGTAGCTTATCTCCTGTATGTTTCCTGTCTTTTCTCCCGTAGCTTATCTCCTGTATTTTTCCTGACTTTTCTCCCGTAGCTTATCTCCTGTAATTTTTCCTGTCTTTTCTCCCGTAGCTTATATCCTGTATTTTTCCTGTCTTTTCTCCCGTAGCTTATCTCCTGTATTTTTCCTGTCTTTTTCTCCCGTAGCTTATCTCCTGTATTTTTCCTTCTTTTCTCCCGTAGCTTATATCCTGTATTTTTCCTGTCTTTTCTCCCGTAGCTTATCTCCTGTATTTTTCCTGTCTTTTCTCCCGTAGCTTATATCCTGTATTTTTCCTGTCTTTTCTCCCGTAGCTTATCTTCTGCATTTTTCCTGTCTTTTCCCCGTAGCTTATCTTCTGCATTTTTTCCTGTCTTTTTCCCCGTAGCTTAGCTCCTGTATTTTTCCTGTCTTTTCCCCCCGTAGCTTAGCTCCTGTATTTTCCTGTATTTCTCCCGTAACTTTTCTCCTGTATTTTTCCTGGCTTTCTCACTTGGCTTATGTCCCATATTTTTCCTGTCTTTTTTCCTGTAGCTCATCTCCTGCATGTTCCCTGTTTTCCGCCTGTAGCTTATCGTCTGTATTTTTCCTGTTTTTCTCCTGTAGCTTATCGTCTGTATTTTTCCTGTTTTTCTCCTGTAGCTTATCGTCTGTATTTTTCCTGTTTTTCCTCCTGTAGCTTATCGTCTGTATTTTTCCTGTTTTTCCGCCCGTAGCTTATCGTCTGTATTTTCCTGTTTTCCGCCTGTAGCTTATCGTCTGTATTTTTCCTGTTTTTCTCCTGTAGCTTATCGTCTGTATTTTTCCTGTTTTCCGCCTGTAGCTTATCGTCTGTATTTTTCCTGTTTTTCTCCTGTAGCTTATCGTCTGTATTTTTCCTGTTTTTTCTCCTGTAGCTTATCGTCTGTATTTTTCCTGTTTTCCGCCCGTAGCTTATCGTCTGTAATTTTCCTGTTTTTTCCTCCTGTAGCTTATCTCCTGTATTTTTCCCCGTTTTTTCTCCTGTACCTTATCCCTGTTTTTTACCCTGCTTTTCTCCCGTAGCTTATCTTCTGTATTTTTCCTGTTTTTTTTTTCCCCTGTACCTTATCTCCTGCTTTTTTTTCCCCTGCTTTTCCCTCCCGTAGCTTATCTTCTGCATTTTCCTGTCTTTTCTCCCGTAGCTTATCTCCTGTATTTTTTCCTGTCTTTTCTCCCGTAGTTTATCTCCTGTATTTTTTCCTGTCTTTTCTCCCGTAGCTTATCTTCTGTATTTTTCCTGTCTTTTTTTCCCGTAGTTTATCTCCTGTATTTTCCGGTCTTTTCTCCCGTAGCTTATCGTCTGTATTTTTCCTGTCTTTTTCTCCCGTTGTTTATCTCCTGTATTTTTCCTGTCTTTTCTCCCGTTGTTTTTATCTCCTGTATTTTTCCTGTCTTTTCTCCCGTAGCTTATCTCCTGTATTTTTCCTGTCTTTTCTCCCGTAGCTTATATCCTGTATTTTTTTTTTGTCTTTTCTCCCGTTGTTTATCTCCTGTGTTTTTCCTGTCTTTTCTCCCGTTGTTTATCTCCTGTATTTTTCCTGTCTTTTCTCCCGTAGTTTATATCCTGTATTTTTTTTTGTCTTTTCTTCCCGTTGTTTATCTCCTATGTTTTTCCTGTCTTTTCTCCCGTTGTTTATCTCCTGTATTTTTTCCTGTCTTTTTCTCCCGTTGTTTATCTCCTGTATTTTTCCTGTCTTTTCTCTCCCGTAGCTTATATCCCGTATTTTCCTTTTTTTTTTCTCCCATAGCTAATACCCTGTATTTTCCTTGGCTTTTCTCCCGTGGTTTATCTCCTGTGTTTTTTCCTATGTTTTTCTCCCGTAGTTTATCTCCTGTATTTTTCCTATCTTTTCTCCCGTAGCTTATTTTCTGTATTTTTCCTGTCTTTTCTCCCGTAGTTTATCTCCTGTACTTTCCTGTCTTTTCTCCCTTAGTTTATCTTCTGTTTTTATTATTTCCCGTAGCTTATATCCTGTGTTTGTCCTGGGCTTTCTCCCTTGGCTTATGTCCTGTATTGACCATGTCTGTTCTCCTGTTGCTTATCTCCTGTATTTTTCTTATCCCCTGTTGTTTATCTCCTGTATTTTTCCTGTCTTATCTCCCTCAGTTTATCTCCTGTATTTTTCCTGTCTTTTCTCCCTCAGTTTATCTCCTGTATTTTTCTTATCTCCCTCAGTTTTATCTCCTGTATTTTTCTTATCTCCCTCAGTTTATCTCCCTGTATTTTTCTTATCTTCCGTAGTTTTTCTCCTGTATTTTTCTTATCTCCCGTAGTTTATCTCCTGTATTTTTCCTATCTCCCGTAGTTTATCTCCTGTATTTTTCTTATCTTCCGTAGTTTATCTCCTGTATTTTTCCTATCTCCCGTAGTTTATCTCCTGTATTGTTCTTTTCTCCTGTAGTTCATCTCCTGTATTTTTTTCTTTTCCCCGTAGTGTATCTCCTATGTTTGTCCTGTTTTTCTTCCACAGCTTATCTTCTGTATTTTTTCCTGTATTTTCTCCCGTAGTTTATCTCCTGTACTTTTCTTATCTCCCGTAGTTTATCTCCTGTATTTTTCTTTTCTCCCGTAGTTTTTCTCCTGTATTTTTCTTTTCTCCCGTAGTTTATGTCCTTTATTTTTCTTTTCTCCCGTAGTTTTATGTCCTGTATTTTTCTTTTTTTCCCGTGATTTATCTCCTGTATTTTTCTTTTCTCCCACCGTAATTTTATCTCCTGTATTTTTCTCCCCCCCCCCCCCCCCCACGTAATTTATCTCCTGTATTTTTCTTCCCCCCCCCCCCCCCCCCCCCCCCCCCCCGTAATTTATCTCCTGTATTTTCTTTGTTTCCCCGTAATTTATCTCCAGTGTTTTTCCTGTTTCCTTCCGTAGCTTATCTCCTGTATTTTTTTCCCTGTATTTTTCTCCCGTGGCCTCTCACTCAGTCATACTGCTCATCCACGCTGCCGTAGATACACACAACCACACCCAGACAAGACCTTAAGTTTTGCTGTGGTTGTGTATGTCCTCGTGCGTGCACATGCGTGTGTACATGCATGCCTGTAAGAACCTGGTGCATCAGTTTGCAGTTTCAGATCTTTAGTGTTTAGCTGGGCCAGCCGATGGTGCGTTTCCAGACTGTCACAGCACGCGCATGTTTGTGTGATTCTTTTGTTATTGTGAGCCAGTCGATGGTGCCTTTCCAGACCGTCACAGCACGCGCATGTTTGTGTGATTCTTTTGTTATTGTGAGCCAGTCGATGGTGCCTTTCCAGACCGTCACAGCACGCGCATGTTTGAGTGATTCTTTTGTTATGGTGGGCCAGCCGATGATGCAGAGGGGTGGTAGCAATGCCACTGAAGTAGCACAGAAGAAGAAGAGGAGAGAGAGAGAGAGAGAGAGAGAGAGAGAGAGAGAAATGTCAATTCATTAGGACCAGCTCCACCACCATAAAGAGGTCCGCTTTTTTGTTTAACTGTCGGCAAAATCAGGCCAGAGACTGCAGTGCCAATACCCACGAAACTCTGTGCAAAGAGGGAACAAGGATCATCTGGTGCGGACCCCCCATCAATCAGCAAATCCACAGTCATTCAGCGAGAGAATTACGAATATCATCACGCAATAACTCCCGGAGGTCCGCTGTCTGCGGGACTCTATACTCTGGTCAAGTTCTGTACTGATTTTCACGAAGATAGGGGAATAGCGCGGATACACATGAACAAGCAAACCCAGAGTCATTCAGCAATGTTATAAGTGTTATGCCAGAACATTCATGTAGTACCTGAAACTTTTGTATAAACGTTGACATTTGGTATTGTTCACAGTCTCTATAATAATAAGTATACTGGTAGTAACTCCTTCAGGCCGTACCATCTATTACTTCCCCTGGTAGAAATATAGCCTTCCGCTCCGCCCCCCACCCCCCTCCACCCCCCCCCCCTCCCCCCCCCCCCCCCCCCTCCCTTCTTCTTCTTATGAACTGACGACTCAAGGGGACGATCGAACATTCCTTCGAATTCGGAGCAGATCTGGCCTCTCTCGAATGCAATTTCTAGTTTTTAGTATGATATTCTGCCAATCCACATAGCGACAAAATGTAGGAAAGACACACGAGAAATCTGGTATATAGTCTGCATTACCGTGTCGTTTCAGTTTTGTCATGGCGTCGTCATTCATTGTATGCGGACGAACCATCCATGCACGGAACATGAAGCTGTCTACACTGTGAGACCAAAACATTGAGAGGATGTACAGAAACAGACAAAACCTGTACAAATATGAATGTGCATCAACAAATACAGACACAAGAAGGAAATCGGCGGGAAGGAGGAATTGGCAGACGAGCCACGAGAAATGTCTGTTGTCTGTAGACGAGAAATAAGAATTATGACAATTCTGACGACAAACAGGCAGGGTGTTACTATATGGTGCATGGGGAAACATGGCACTCCATCATTGAGATTGGAACATTATATGGTGCATGGGGAAACATTATGGCACTCCATCATTGAGATTGGAACATTATATGGTGCATGGGGAAACATGGCACTCCATCATTGAGATTGGAACATTATATGGTGCATGGGGAAACAGTACGGCACTCCATCATTGAGATTGGAACACATTTCCATTCTGACCTCTGACCCTTGCAGACATTTCTCTTCATTGCATTGAAGATGAAGTGCAGTGGTTTATTTTTAATTTTTTTTTAAAATAACAAAGATGAATCAGAAACTACCCTGCTCAAATCGTCTTTGGAGAAGTTTACCCATTTAAAATTGAGTCTTTCGTTCTCCCATATCTGTCTTACTTTGATTGAGAAACAAACACGACGCCGATTTCTGTGCACTTTCTCGCCGTAAGCAGACCCAAACCAGCGCTGTACACCTGTAGCCGAGCATTACCGGCCGTCAACAGTCACCATGACAGCACGTGAAGCCCAGGCTGTACACGGGAGTTCACCGCTCTTTGGGTCATCGTCCAGCCTTTTGTTGTTGCAAACGCATCCGACGGCTGGAGCTGGACAGACGTTGCACAGACAGCGAGCCCTGTCGGCTTGCCTTTGACCAGTTGACCATGACGGCGGAAGAGGATAATTGGCGCTGGTCAAGTGGGTCAAGAGGTTATGAGTCAAGTGGTGTGAACGGGTTGAAGACGTTTTCTTCGCTTTGATCTGGCCGCTTCGCCTGGGTTCCTGTTGGTGTTTTGGAAGGAACTGACCAACACCGTGAGTTTAGCGAGGGAAAAGAAGGGCAGGGATGAATGGGGGGGGGGGGGGGGGGGGGGGGGGGGGGGTCGGTGTGTGTTTGTGAAGCGGGAGAGGGAAGAGGAGGGACAGACTGTATTAAAGATCATCCACTGTCGCGGAACTGTCATAGTCGTGGGAAGCTCAACAGTGAGAACATCTAACGTGAAAGACACACTTCGGAAGACTGATCGGGACGAAACACCTTTCAAGCAAGTCACTGAAATTGGTGATTGTGATCCACAAAAAGCGAGAACAGCCGTGAACGAAAGAAGAAGAAGAAGAAGAAGAAGAAGACGGGCAGGAAGAAAAAGAAGCACGGGAAAAATCCCAAGAAAAAGGCAAGACAAAGAAAGAAAGAAAGAAAGAAAGAAAGAAACAAAAACTAAAAAAAAAAAGTTTTAAAAAGATTTTAGAAAAGGAGAAAGAAGAACGAAGAACAAGTTCTCCTCATTTAGTCCTCGATCAAGAAAAGTGCGGAAACAATGAATCCTTCTGCTGCCATGACATGGGAGTACCTTGCTGGCGACGTGACCTTCCTGAGGAAGCTGTTCACCTGGATTCGCTACATGGAATGGATAGACAGCCACCACCAGCACCCGCAGCCCAGCACATCGGGTAAGAGAGACACTAGAACTAACAGCTACTCGTCAAAACGTTGATAACTTTTAAAATAAGGCTTTAATAAGTGTCTTTCAGAGATTTAACCTGTTTCTTTTTCTTCTCTCATTGCATCCCTCTTGTATATGCAAGACGCTAGAGATGATCAATGACTCGTCAAAGCATTGATAACGTTTTAAATAATGCGTTATGGGTTGGATCCAGAGATTTAGCATCTTTTCTTGTCTTTGTTCATTGTTTATCCGCTTTATTATCCGAATAGTGCTTTTTTTCTTTTTCGAAACTGAATCGTGCTTTTTTGTCGAAACAGAACATATGATCCTAACGCAAGGAGAAAACAAAACAAAACAGAATATTTGAATAATGTTATGTAGGGCTCCACAGCGTTGAAGAAATCGGTAAAGAAAATTGAAAATACTGCTTATGTTTAAAGCCTGATTCAATGAATTTTTATCGGAAAGGATAACATGAGAAATTGTCATCGTATACTTTTTTTTCTGAATTATCTGTTTCAACCGAATTATCAATTGCAAAGATAGTTACTGGTTTTATCCGAACAGATTCATTCGCGTGTTAATAATACAAGGAATTCTTTCGGCAGTCTGTGGATTTCTTACCTGAAGAAAAATCAGACCTTTCCACCTTTCTGTTTTTCCCCATCTCTCGGATTCTATCGCTTTCCTTTCCTTTATTTTTTTGCCGATTTTCTGCTGTAATGGTCCGCCTCACCTGTCTGTATTCCAGAAAATCTGTGTGGTTTTTCTCTTGTGTTAATTTGAATGAGCCATTAGAAATAACTGTTATGGTAAACTAGACTATGATGTTGTGATGTGGCGATTGTTGTCTCTGTAATGAACGCTAGGTTTCCGAGTCTCTGTCTGTGTGCCTGTCCCCCCCCCCTCTCTCTCTCTCTCTCTCGCTCTCTCTCTTCTCTCTCTCTCTCTCTCTCTCTCTCTCTCTCTCTATATATTATATATTATATATGTATATATACACCATATTTTGTATTTCGGAAGGAGTGGAGCAGGAGTTGCACGAGCACCTCTTTTACATTTTTGAAAAATTCTTTTCCTTCTTTTAAACTGTGTATGATGACTCAAGTCGAATGATGACCCATTCGGCACAGTCCATCTCCCAGCCGTTAAGACATTGGTGCTTAATGTGCTATTAGGAAGATTTTCACGATTTTCTAGATACACGTCTTGTGTCGTTATTATGTCGGCAATTTGTTTTCCCTCTTGTACGTTGTAATAGATCTTATAAGGCTCTCTCCGGTGCTTTTAATTTCGGAATAAATGGAACTTACATGTTCGTGAATATTGGGATATTTTGTATTGAGTCCATCACATAGTGTGGAATCACTTTTGGGTTAACGAAAACAACAACAACAAGGACAAGGATGGATAGGGATGGGTGGGAGAAAAGTATTTGTACTGCCGCTCAAATCTTTTCGCCACGATCGAGAGGAGAAGCGGAGAAGGGGAGGGAAGGGAAGGGGTGGGGGTGGGTGGGGGGGGGGGTGGAGTATTCATCGGGAAAGATTCGGCAAATGGCTTACTTGCGTTTAAAGAAGTTTCAAAACGGAGTGACTGAGGGCGGAAACGAATTGCCCAGAAACTACCCGACTTTTTCAAACCGAACTTCGTCAGAAAGATGATATGTGCTCCATGGACCAACCCAATAAACTTTGCTCTGGATCTGCCGACCGGATCCGGATCAAGCAGCGGATGCAGGATCTGGACGATCGACTGCAGGTTTATCACGCAGAAACAGCGACACAGATTTAAACGAAATTTGGTGGGATGGTGGAATTAAGACCCAGCGACGGATCCCATGACATTGTGGTGCCGATCTGGATCCGGCGGCATACTTAGCGTCTCATCACATTGTTGGGGGGCCGGATAGCTCAGTTGGTAGAGCGCCGGACTCGTGATCCTGGGGTTGCGGGTTCGAATTTCGGTATAGGGGGATTTTTCCCTCAGAGTTACCATTGGTTCTGACTCCATTCCCCACACAGTCCTTCGAATGAGACTATAAACCGAGGTTCCGTGTGTGAACGCACGCACAACATCTTGCACACACGTAAAATCCCATCACCAACTTTCGGAAGAGAAGGCCAGCTTGGCCGTTGGTATGGATGACACGTGACACATAGCATGCACCTTCCCCAAAGATGGAGTATGGCTGGCTTAATGGCGGGATAAAAAAGGGTCATACACACAAAAACTCCACTGCCTGGCTATACAGGGAGTGTCCGCCTGCGTACGCAGAAAGAAAGAAAAGAAAAAAATCACATTGTTGATGAGGTTATGATAAAATTTGTCACTGAAGGTGGACACTCTGAAGTCACTGTCCCAAACTGACTTTGTTTTTTCTAAAGTGTGCCCTGAAAAGAAAAGCACACGTGAAATAATTCTTCATTCCTTTCCGACTGTTACCTCCCTTGGCGAAAAAAGAGAATGTTCTTTTCACCATGAAACGGCTATTGCCTCAAGCGGTGAATTTACGATTCGTTCAACCTGGATGGAACTACACCGAATCCCTTGTAGGGTTTGTCTGAATCGACCACATGCATGACGTCGACGGTCACGTGTGAGGCTTTGGAACCATATGCCATCTTTCGGATTTTTGAAGTAGTGTGTGTGTGTGTGTGTGTGTGTTTGTGTGTGTGTGTGTGTGTGTGTGTGTGTGTGTGTGTGTATGTGCGTGTGTGTGTGCGTGCGTGCCTGCGCGCGCGCGCGCGCGCGCGCGTTTGTGTGTGTGTGCGTGTGTGTGTGTGTGAAATAGAATCGATAAGTGTATATCACCACCCACATGTTTTTTCATACTTAAGATAACACAGATGAGAAAACTTGTGAAAAACACAGGCTAGATGCAAAGTTGTTTATTGACACTAATGTTGCTTCATACTTTTTCTGATTTTTTTTTTTAATCTCATACGGCGTTCAACCGTGATCAGCTTGAAAACAGAAATGAGAACGGAGAAAAACAGATAGTTAGGTGTCAGAAATACAATTGCGTGGTCTGTGGATCTTTAAGAGACTGCCTTGCAAAGGCGTAGAACGCCGGGAGCCAGTCGTAGCCGTCACACTAAGCGTTTTGACTTCTTAAGCGTTTTGACTTCTTAAGGGTTACTGAGGTCATTGTGTTGTTTTCTTTCTTTTGACTCATTACCCCAGGTCTTAACACCTTTAAAGATAGCAGAAATAAGTATTTTTCGGAAAAAAACCTACAATTTTTACACATCGATTGCCGTTTCTTACAATTATTATGGATTTCCGGATAATTGCTGTCTTCATGGTGAAAACAGCTATCGTGCAGTTTGTTGTCAGTAAGGCGACCGGCCCACCGATGTCCAGCGAATCATTATTGTGGCACTAATATTAAAAGATGCCATTGTCCACACACGAAGATGGCCAACCTGAGACACGCTTTGAATGAAATGAACTTTTTACACCTAACCTTTCGTCTCGCTTTATGCGCGCGCGCACTCTGTGTACAAGGCGGGGAGGAAGGGGGGGGGGGGGGGGATAGCAGTATGAATACCAGCGAATCAGATGAAGACATTGTCGTCATTGTGACGTAACGGGACAAAACTTGGGCGGCACTAAGACGCGAACCACAAGACAACGATGATACGATCCGGACACGGGTACCTGTGTTGTTACACGCTGAGATTCGAACCTGCGGACATACGTGTACCGCCATCACTCGTGGGACCGCTGGATAAGTCTCTCTGCTGCCACGCACTCGACAACTGCTCTTTTGCCGCCTTCTTTCGTTTGATGTCGTGCACTTCAGCACGTTTTAGTTTAGCAAATATCTGTAAACATTCGCTGAAGGATTTGTTTTGTAGCTAAGCAAAAAGAAGCATTGGTGTATTTGGATACCAAAAAAAGATGATTAAAGACGGATAGAAAAGTCATTTTGTATAGATTGATTGATTTAATTTAACGTCTGTTCGCAACAAAGGTGATATTAGACTAACATTTTGTATATTTCAGTCATAGAGGATAGTGCTAAATTGAAGCATGATGTATAACACGTACTTAACTGTAAACATCCCCATTGTAAGGTTTCCCCGATTTCTCTTTGTGCGCGCGCGCACGCGCGTGTGAGTGTGTGCGAGTGTGTGCGCGCGCGTGTGTATGTGTGTGTGTGTGTGTGTTGTGTGTTTGTGGTGTTGTATTCTAAGCAAACTTAGAGCAGTATTATCCTGTTCATGACTCTTCATTGGTCTACATGTGTTCGTGTGACAGAATGTATGATTGACTCGGCGCCGGCGAAATCATGCATTGATTTGTCAAAAAGCCAAAGGGAAGCAACCCGTACAAGACATTGTATATCCAGGATCAGGAGAAGATAAACCAAGATGATCACGATCCGAATCTTTCCATACTTGGCTCTCGATTTTCCGCCGAGCTGTGAGATATGTTGGCCCAGGGTTGGAGCCAGGAAACAAAGTATCAATCAAGTTGCTACGTGTGAGGCCACTCTTAAGTCTAAGCTCACGTATCATCGGAGCTTCGGCGTGTCGTTTCCAGGTCTGGACTATTGACACATCATACGAACACTTTCCGTCTTCAACAATTGTTAACCTTAGTTCGTGAATACTTGGAATACGAGACCAGCCGTTGCTGTCCAATGCCCTGACGGCTGGTTTTTTAAACACGATTACACCAAAACGGTATCACACGACATTGCTTCTACCACTTTTTAGAATTAGGACAATACATAAGCACCTTTTCACAAAAGCAGGAAATTGTACCCCCAAATCACATTCATTGTTGTTAACAAGTTCACTATGTTATTGGGATGTTGCAGGTTACTACAACCACCCGACCCATCCTCCGCAATTCTCCAGTCTTCCCGCCATGCCTCCATCTCTCTATTCCAGCCTCCCTGCTGCCACCCCTCCGTTTCCCTTCCCCAGCTATCCCTATTCCATCTATCCATCCCCTTCTCCAACCTTCCCGTCGTCCCCAGTGTCCGTTCTCCAGCCTTCCTGCCATCCTTCCTCCGTCTTCCTACTCCTCCAGCCTTCCTGCCCGTCTTCCTACTCCTCCAGCCTTCCTGCCCCGTCTTCCTACTCCTCCAGCCTTCCTGCCATACCTCCTCCGTCTTCCTACTCCTCCAGCCTTCCTGCCCCGTCTTCCTACTCCTCCAGGCTTCCTGCCATCCCTGCTCCGTCTTCCTACTCCTCCAGCCTTCCTGCCATCCCTCCTCCGTCTTCCTACTCCTCCAGCCTTCCTGCCATCCCTCCTCCGTCTTCCTACTCCTCCAGCCTACATGCCATGTCAGCCTTGCCTCCAGCCGCTTGGGGTGAGTTGTCGATAGATGTGCGTGTGCGCGTGTGTGTTTGAGCGAGCGCGCTTGCTTGCTTGTATGTGTGTACATGTGTGTTTTGTTTTTTGTTTGTTTGTTTTTGTTTGTTTGCATTTTACACCTGTTTCGGTTTGTGATGAACCGAGCAGTTCCTCAGACTGGTCAAGGTTTCCTATGCAGGTGCTACTCTGGAACCAGCTTGGTAACACACCTTTACAAGAGAGTTTCTCCCCTACCCCCTCTCTCCGAATTGTCAGTTGAAGTGTATCAGCTGATGTTCAGTTTCACGCATGTTGCTTATTGGTCAGCCGACCGCAGAGGGCCATGTCAGGGTAGTCACCTCGTTGAAGTCAACTCTCGAAATAGACGTGTAACACACACACACACACACACACACACACACACACACACACACACACACACACACACACTCTCTCTCTCTCTCTCTCTCTCTCTCTCTCTCTCTCTCTCACACACACACACACACACACACCCACCCACACATAACATCTAGCACACACGTAAAATCCCATCACCAACTTTCGGAAGAGAAGGCCAGTTTAGCCGTTGGAATGGATGACACGTTACACATAGCATGCATTCTGCGCGAGAAATGGAAAGAATGAAGGAAGTAAGAAACTGAGTGAACGATATTGAACGAACTTGACCGGTGACACGGGAAATGTCTGAATGAAGCGCCAGCTGGCAGCTCTTCAGTCGGCACTACCCAGGTAGGCAGCCCGTTGTGTAAACGAGTGTGGATTGTAAAGTGCTTAGAGCTTGGTCTCTAGCCGTGGATAGGCGCTATACAAGTATTCATAACAATAGTAATAACACACACACACGCGCGCGCGCGCGCGCGCGCACGCACGCACGCACGCACGCACGCACGCACGCACGCACGCACACACACACACACACACACACACACACACACACACACACACACTGTACATTAAAAGTTTCTAAAAACACCCTGGAATTGAAATCTTTCTTCCATAAAATTTGACACCATAAATGTCATCTACTTCAGAACGCAGCAGCTGCGCATGAAACTACCAATGTTCTGTGTGCATCTTTTTTCTGCATCCGTGCTACGTGAATGGGTATCGGAAGCAGCATCACTTGATGTGTATGTACTTTTGTTTCATCATATAAATCTTCCTCAGTGGTCCGCGCCTGTGTAGTTACAGTGCTCGTATTGATTTTCATTGTCCTGAATGTTGTTCACTTTGCGTGAAGAAGACCAAAAAGGTCGAAACGCGTCGTGTTTTGTCTGTAATTTGTCTGTCCCTTTTGTTCGGCGGATTAATCATTTTTCTTTTTTTAATTGTTTCAATGTCCGCCTGCAGTCGCCTCCCTTTGAAACTACACAGGTGTGTTGTTGGTTTATTTGATTTTGGCAGTGTTTTTTTTTTCTTAACCTTCTTGATGAGTTACTTGAAAATACCGACGGTTTTGCTATCAACCAGAGGACACGGTTCATTAATGACTTTTGATTCATGGGTAAAGACATACCTGTACACATGTAAAAAGATCTTCGTTTGACTTCCAGCCCTTAAAAACGTTTTTTTCCCCCCTTCTCTTTTAACTTAAATCGGATATCAAACAGATTTCAAACGGAAGGAAACTTCATCAGAAACTACTCTGTTCAAACCTCTATATGTTTTTTTTTTCTCGTCTTTTAGTGATAAATACCTATGTATATGTCGGGTATGCGATTCGCTGAATTTTGTGTAGGGCTTATTTCCTGGCGACTGGCAGGAAACGCCGGAGAATTCATCTGCATGAGACGGTTTCGGTGTTTAACCTGCCAGCTGGTCTTGATTTGAAATCAGTGACTGTCATTCAGATTTTAAAACTTAAACTTGGACTACGTTAGGTAAATCAGCAATCATCATGACAGAAAAGTTGGGACAACCTCCAATCAGCACAGACCACAGACACAGCAGGAAACACGGAGTCCGGCAGACGGACACTGAGCGCAATGGGAGGAGCTTGGAGTCCGGAGTGTGACCAGAGCCGTGACAAACAAGACGGCGGGTACAGGTGGGGAACGAGAGTGGAGGGGAAGAAGCCGACGCGGGGAGGGGCGGGTGAGAGTGGGGGGTGTCGCCACAGCAAATCCCCGCCCAGTGACGAGTCCGTGACGCGCCATCGACCGCAGACTGGCATTAACCATCTCTGTCAGTGTCGGGGTGGGGACAGAAAGATCGACACAGACATACGGCGACCGGACCCGGCGTCGGCGACGAAGCCGACAAACAGGTGAACGCCAACATCGCCTCCTCCCAATCGCAAGAAGTAAACGGAACTGGACTTACAACTTGCCCAACATTAGGTTTTATTTCCAAATTAGTGAAAAGAAAAAACAAAGTTTTAACAATATGAAGTCTAATTCAGTTTTTTCCCCCATTTGAAATCCACTTCTTCAATATAAGATAGAAATGCGTCCAAGCGTTTGGGAGACAAAAAGGAAATTCCTTTTTAATACCATTCAGCAATCTTTTTTGTCCCCATGCATCCAAAATATACTATGCACTAAAAGAAACGCATAAAATTATTTCAGTCATTTCATGCGTCATTTAGCATTCAAAATATTGCAACCACAGAAGAAATAAGACATCAATCTACTGTTATGTCTATTCATTATGTCTGACTGTTCACACTGGACAGAGTTCCCTGTACAGAGTTCCCTGCTATACGGGGCATGTTTCTGTCAAAATTTTCCTGAATATTTTCAGCGAAAAAAATATGCGTTTCTTTTTGCGCACAGTAGTCAGAACTCCACATCGTAACACTCGCTTATTTAGCGATCGACAAGATAATGATGAAAGTTTGTGTGCGCAGACACCCAGAACCCTGCTCGCAGCGCTAACAAAACTATGAAAAATCATGAATAATCAATTGGAAAATGCATAACAACATGAGCAGACAATCGTTCCACCACATCAATACAAACCTGACTGAAGTGTGGTCCAGTTCTTTTTAAACAAGGTTTTCGGTTGAGACTTGAAGGAAAGAGAATGATTCGGAACACCTGGGAATGAAAGGTACAGTTCGTGACTGCTGTACGTAAAAGATCTTTCACCGTGAGTCTTCATTGTGGGCAACGTGACTATATCTGACGTCATCCGAACAATTTTCAACCGTGTGTAATTTAACATTTGTTTGAGAACAGCTGCGGAAAGTCAGCGAAACGAATATAGACATAGAACCCGACTGGTTTTGTTGTTCCGTAGCGTTAATTTTTAAAGACGCGATCAGGTTAACCATCATTCCGGTAGGCCTACCGCCTTGATAAATGAATCGTCTTTGTAGTGTTTGGGGGCTGGAAAGTCGTTGTTCGAGTGCTATCCAATGTATTCACCTTGGGGATTTTTGTCAGCCGCGGTCGTCTCCTACCGGAGATGTTCAACTGAAGCCTGTCGTGGGCTGAAATGAGAAGACTGGAACACAGAGTAGTTTCTTCCACATAATGGATGCCTCTCCGACTGTTTCCCAGGAAGTGTAGAATACTACCCTGTTGTCCCGGAGGGGAGGGGGGGGGGGAGGAACACCGGGAAGGAAGGGGTGGGGTGGGGGTGGGGGGGGGGGGGGAGGAACGCCGTGTCATTTTCATGATCATAAATTCAAAAGCTGTGGTCTTTCATGCACAGAGCTGCGTCTCCTAACCTTCAGACATCTTTCCGCCTGGCAGTGAAGGCGGGACTATTAACAGAGAAAAACAGTAAACAAGTGGGGTATGTTTTGCTCCCATAAGGAAACCTAACACAGAGTAACTTTTATTCAAGACTGGCACAGCCTTTTAAACTTGAATATAAGTCAGACAAATACATAGACGAACAATCTAATAGTGGGGGAAAAAACAAGCGCAGGCCAACAACTGAACTGTCTGGCAAAGATTTGGACTTGATTATATATATATAAAATCGAAGAATATAATGCCTGTTTACTACTAAACCAGGCAAATTTCTCTAACAAATGGATAACATACAAACCATTATTATCTGACGACTAATCAGTCAATAATATACTTTTCAAAATACAGTTCTACGTATAATAAAAAAATTATATCGGATTGTCAATTCATTACATTCGTCTGACGGTCATTATCCTTTGCCCATCTGTTCTCTGTATGATCAGCATACACTTAATCACAGGTGATCATTTTTTTTTTTCCCTTTCTGAACAAAGGCCACTTTTGCTCCCGCATGTAATCAAGTATTTAGTATTTTTGTGTTACACTACATATGGTTGATATAGGTCTTGTTTGCCCATGTACTCTCCACTGTGTTTCACAGCTTGTTTGTCCAACATCCAAAACTTGATTTAAAGCAGGTTACTGAAAGCATTTGAAGTCACGCACAAACCCAACCCAATCTCTCTCTCTCTCTCTCTCTCTCTCTCTCTCTCTCTCTCTCTCTCTCTCTCTCTCTCTCCCCCACTCCCTCCCTCCCTCTCTCTTTCTCTCTCTCTCATACTTTTTTTTCTAGCTTTATATTTAATTCACTTATAATGAATATGATATCTTTTGTGTATTTATTATTGTCATATTGTTTAAAGCAATTAAAAAAAGTTAAAAAAAAAAAAAGAAAAAGATTTGGACTTGAGGGAAGGGGAGGGGAGTTTGAGGATGGAGAAACTGGGAAAATGAAATTAAAAAAAGAAAGAAAAAAGTTACAGATATGAAAACTCTTCACTAGCTGCTAGTGAAGAGTTTTCATATCTGTAACTTTTTTTTTTTTTTAATTTAATTTTCCCAGTTTCTCCATCTTCAAACTCCCCTCCCCTCAAGTCCAAATCTTTGCCAGACAGTTCAGTTGTTGGCCTGCGCTTGTTTTTTCCCCCACTATTAGATTGTTCGTCTATGTATTTGTCTGACTTTATTCAAGTTTAAAAGGCTGTGCCAGTCTTGAATAAAAGTTACTGTGTTAGGTTTCCTTATGGGAGCAAAACATACCCCACTTGTTTACTGTTTATCGTTTACTGTTCCCTACCTCATTTCATTTCCGATATTAACAGAGAAACAAAACCGAGGCATCAGCCGATTCTTCATTTGGCATTTTCCAACAGACCTGATTCTGAATCGGGTTCCGGATTTGATGCCATTTTATGGACGACAGGTGTGGTGATGGTAACGTGAAACAGCCGAACACACCTGGTTCACGTCACGATCTTACGTGGACGAACATTTCATTCAAAATACGGTCGATGCAATGAAGTTACAAAATGGATCCCTTGTACTGCCATCTCCGACGTGCAAGTCCCACTACGCTAATCATGTTCAGCGTACCGTCATCAAAGGTCGAAAAGAAACATCTTTACTTGTCATAATTCTTGCCTCTGGCGTCTACAAAACATGGCCCTGAAAGAGGGAGTGGGGGTCGGGGGAAAATCGGTCCAACACAGACAGACGAGGCAGGTACAAAGCATACACGGCATGCCGAATGTTAAATTGACCATGGGTGGTTTGCAATACCTGAACAGTGATAACGGTTCTGTACAGTTTCTACTGGGCCAGTGTGGGGGATGTGTGATGCACATGTCCAGCGCCGGTAGGATTACAATATAAGATGCCAATGAACATGCACTCATAATTCAATCCGTCTCCAAACAGCGTCTTATATGGAAGCCATTTGGAAACAAAAATTTTCATACACAAAATTATAAGCAGTTTATTCTTCGGTTCTATGCATCTTGCAATGATTTATCAATCCCTACTGAAAAAAGCCCTTCCTAAACCCAACATCTTTTCTAACAGAAAATCAATTTTCACACATCTCTGGATTAAATTTCTACAAAAGGGAAAATCCGGATTAACTGAAAAGCTGGTAGCTATGCCGACTTGAAGCGACTGAAAATTCATTTCTTTTTCAATGAAAACACAAGTAAACGAAGAAACATAAGCGAAAAAAGTCTTTACTTTCATCGACACATGCGGTACAAGGGAAGATAACGTTGCTTATAGCCCAGCTGACCGCAAGGCAACTCGCAAGTCTTTAAAAACAGCAACAACAAAACCTTACTCACACCACTCTTTAAAATAAACCTAAAAACACCCCTGAAATTTTGTTGAAAATCTTTCTTCTGTAAAATCATAGATCAGATGAAAAATAATCTTTTTCAGAAATAAAAAAGATCACATCGGGTGGGGCATCTCTAAACAAGGTTTTCATGGAGTCTGGACTATCAAGACAGTTTTCTAATCAGGATACCCATTTTAAGGAGGAGGAAGAAGACTACTCTTGTATTACCAATCGAATAAAACTAGTATTGACAAAGAAGAATGAACATCAAGCAAGATTCATCCGGCATGAATATATCGGCGACAATGTAATAATATACGATACCGTGTTCTGACCATGATACGTTTTATTTGGATGAATGAGCTACCTGGATTGCCGGTGCACAGATTTGCATCAGGCTTTTGATTCGATCAGTTGCGATCACGTTTTAATAGTGCCATGTAAAGTGGAGCCGTGTACCCGATCACTGTCAAAGTATGTGACGTACCGCTGTTCACCGATAATAATAATAATGAATACTTATATAGCGTCTAATCTCGGCTAGAGACCAAGCTCTAAGCGCTTTACAATCCACACTCGTTTACACAACGGGCTGCCTACCTGGGTAGTGCCGACTGAAGAAGAGCTGCCAGCTGGCGCTTCATTCAGTCGTTTCCCGTGTCATCCAGTCAATATCGTTCAATATCGATCACTCATTTTCCTTACTTCCTTCATTCTTTCCATTTCTCACGCAGGGTGCATGCTATGTGTAACGTGTCATCCATACCAACGGCCAAACTGGCCTACTCTTCCGAAAGTTGCTGATGGGATTTTACGTGTGTGCAAGATGTTATGCGTGCGTTCACACACGGAACCTCGGTTTATAGTCTCATTCGAAGGACTGTATGGGAAATGGAGTCAGAACCAATGTTAACTCCGAGGGAAAAATCCCCCTGTACCGAAACGCCCCGGCGGAGGTTCGAACCCGCAACCCCAGGATCACCAAGATTACGAGTCCGGCGCTCTACCAACTGAGCTATTCCGGCTCCCATCATCCCGATCATTTCACCTCTCAAAATACATGCAGCTATATAGCCGGCTGTTTTGTCTGAAGTGTAGTAAGGGAAGAGTTATATATCAAAGTATTTTTTCCTGTCAAAATATTTAAGAAGGAAGTAGTCAGAAAAGATGATCACGGTATAAAGTCTGCCTCTCCATCAATTTCAGTGTTATAGACAATAACTTGAAACTGTCGGAGCATCTCGCAACAGTGAACTACGGTTCAGCCTCCACACCTCTGTCATGGAGAGCAATGGAAACGACAAAGTGCATCAGGGTCTTGTATGCCAGTACCCTGTTGGATACAATCTGTGAAGATTAGCCGAGGAAAAAAAAAAACACTGACAGACGAATGCTCATCAAATAGACATGATTCGGCTTAGAAAATTCCAGTAGTCTTAAGCATTGCTTCAAAGATATAAATAAAATAAGCGTTGGTTCAGATGTACATCTGTTGTCTTCCAAAAGACGGGAGTCGGCGATTACACTGCAGATTTTTATTTTATTTTATTTAATAACTTGGAATACGACAGTGTCAAATGGGAATGCAAAGAACTTCAGCTTGTCAATTCGTTTCGTTTCGTTATAAGCAGTAAATATGACGGAATTAGAGTATCATCACATCAAACATTAAAACAAAGCATACACCCTGACGACTTCTATCAAACACCTAAACATCACCGTCTGCATACAAATGTCCATCGCTAGAGAAACACTTTGCACTGTGCGTGAGAATCGGAAGAAATGAGAAAAGTATATAGCATTTTTATCTAACTGAAATGTTATATTATTGATAACGGCAGGTGTTAACATAACTAGTATGATGATGTTAAAGACCACTGTAAATAGAAAACTGAACAACACCGAAAACAAAGGAACGCATTTGCAAACACACACACTAGAGTTAAATTTCATCAATATTGTAACAAGACGCTGATTTCATCGTTTGTCAAAATGCAATAATTATAACAGAATGAAAGTGTCGGCACAACAAACATTAGCACATAAACCTATTGTGCATCGAACGCTTGAAACATTAAAATCAGCATGCAAACGTCCATCAGTTATTAACGCACATTTTGCATGGATGAGCGAGAGTCAATGAAGAAAAAGACGAGAAAATGTGAGGATGATGGATAAAAAAAAAAGCAAGTAGGTTTAACGTGTGGCTCAATTGAGAACACCTCCCTAAAGTAGTGACAAGATAAGAACATGTAGGCTTTGCCTAGCCGTCACTGTACTGTATGCGACATCCAGAGGAGGTTGCTTCACAACTTATGCTGTGGCAGCCAACTGGGGGGAGAGCGAACAGGGGAAGGAAGACAACAGACTTCATTGATCTTCTTAAAAGGGACACGGCTCGAAAGCATCGATGGGATCAAGGCAGCTATGTTGGGCAGGAGCAAGTGGAAGGAGTACGTCA
>CM031595.1:12582370-12602370 GCA_018398815.1 Conus ventricosus
AAGACAGCTCACAAAAGGGTAAAAAAAAAATGGAGGTATTGGTTTTCCCGACATGAAAACATCTGTGACATCCCAAAGGTTATCTTGGATTCACAAGACTGATCAATCGACTCAAACGGTAACGCCTGTTACACGCAGGCTTCCCTAAATGACCACTTCTGAATAAACGTGGACCAGAGCTAGTTTCAACATTTTCTTCACAACCAATTTTGTCAACCGTCTTAGATGCTTACAGAACCTTTTACAAGTGCATGCACAAAAGTATGAATTTTTAACTGAACCACTGCCATACAAAAACAAACAAAAATTATATGAATGGGGAAAAATACCTTGTTTCTAAAATACTTGATAAGATATTTTAATCTTAGAAAAAAAGGACATTTGGTGTCTCATAGCTGTTTTAAAGAAAGTATAGCATAAACATTAATTTGGTTAATGGTTTGCAAGATATGTCAGCTATAACATTTAAACAAATGAAAAATTATCGCCAAAACATACATATTTGCTCCACGCTTTTCTTTAAAAATTGTGCTATTCACAAAGGTTCCAAGTATACTATATGTTGATCGAAAATAATTTGAGAACGAATCGCTATGTGGGATATATACATATTTATATATACAAATTTATATACAACATACATTTATGTACACATACATACATGTAAACATACACACACATTATATATATATATATATATATATATATATATATATATATATATATATATATAGATCAAAGTGATTAAAATACCCAAAATGATTTTTTGAGTGCTCGACCCCTTGGGGAGCAACATTTGTTAAAATAAGGTACTAAAAAGAGAAATCGACAAATTTGTTTCTAGCGGCGTTGCGCTGTCATCAGCCTGATGACAGCGCAACGCCGCTAGAAACAAATTTGTCGATTTCTCTTTTTAGTACCTTATTTTAACATATATATATATATATATATATTATATATATATATATATATATATATATATATATACAATATGTACATATACATATACATATACATAAACTATATACACGCATATATATATATATATACACACACACAAACACCTGCACCTACACTTATGCTTAGAAAGGAGGGAAGGGGAATTCATGTGGAGGTGGTAGTGTGAAAGAAAATCAGGTGTAGGGAAAAAAAGGGGGAGTGGGGAGGGGGGCAGTATAGGGAGGGGGGAAAAGGTGCATAGTTGTAAGTTACTGCGAGATAAATGGTTGGGTGTATGGTGACGTGGGTGTGTGATTTGGTGGAGAATATAGTGCGTTGGTGTTGCGGTGGTGACTAGGTGTATGTTGTGTTAGAATGTTGATGATATTGGGGTGGAGGGAAATAGCGGGGTGTTTAGGGGGGGGGGGGGGGGGGGTCAAATACCTGACTTACCCTTATGCTCAGAAAGATAGGAGGGGAAAGGAGATTCATGTGGAGGTGGCAGTGTAAAAGAAAACCAGACGTAGGACAGAAGGGAGGGGGAGGGTGGCTGTAACGTCTATAAGAAGTGGGTAGTAAGGGTATGGTGGTGGTGGTGTTGTTGGTGATGGTGGTGGTGGTGGTGGTGGTGGTGTGTGTGTGTGTGTGTGTGTGTGTGTGTGTGTTGGAAGATAGTGCTGACTGGTATTAAAGTGGTGGATATGTATACTTGTGCGAGTTTGCATGTTGATGCCTGGGGCTGTAGCGTTCCAAGTTTGGCAACGAGATGGGACTCTTGTGTGGTACGCTCAAAGCTATCACGCTGTGATTGACAAACTGCCAAGACTTTCACCTGGTAGATGATGTGTTGGGGGTGATTGAAATGTAGGGCAACGGGTTTGGGTCGGTGGTGGCGGATGTCCGCCAGGTGTTCAGAGATTGGTGTCTCCAGTGTGTGGGATGTTTCAGCTATATAGATCTTGCCACACAGCTGGCAGTGGATAGCGTTTACAATGTTGCGGCTCCGACAAGAAAATGTACGTTTAATTGTGAAGGAGTCTTGGGGGCCCGTAAAATGGTGTCTGGTTTGGTGATGGGGCAGATTTTGCAACTGGGTTTTGAGAACGGGTGAGTACCTGGTGGTGTAGGCGTGAGATTCGGTTAAGTTGGACCGCACTAGATCTTTCAGGTTTTTATCACGTTTGAACATGATCATGGGTCTGGTTTGGAAGGCAGGTTTGTGGTTTTGTACAATGTGCCAATTGGATTTGGAGAATCATGCAGATGGAGTGGGTGGGTGGGTGGAAGAGGCGGTAGGCGGTGGGTCTGTCCTCTATTGGATGCTGGGTTTCCTGAGTAGATGTTCTGGATATGGCTGCGGTGAGGCTTCGTTGATGATGGAACTGGGGTATCCACGGTATGTGAACAATTGACATTTTGGCTGCTTGTATGGGAAAGTCTTCTTCGCAGGAGCAAAGTCTGTGAAGACGGAGAAATTGTAAGGATGTAATACTGTTTTAAGTGTATGGGTGGTGGGAGGATGTGTAGTCTAGGTATGCATATGCATCAGTGGGTTTGTAGAAAACGGAACTTTTTGAGTAGGCCTTCTTCGAGGGAGATGGTAATGTCTAGGAAGTTAACTGTGAAGTGGTGTAGGTTAGTTGGATGGATGGATGGACGGTCTGGGCAAAGTTGAGATCTTGTTTGGGCATGGATGTGGCTCCCAGTCCATCGTCAATGTACATTTTGTATAGTTCCGGTGTTGGCCTGTGTATGTGGTTAGTAGGCAGTGTTCGTGTCCCATGAAGAGACAGGCATAGGATAGTCCCATTTTGGTGCCCATAGTAACACCACTAATTTGTGAGAATGTGTGATTGTTGAATTCGAAGGTGTTTAGGGCGAGGAGTAATTCTGCAAGTCTGACCCGTGTAGTGGGGGGAGAATGTTTTTTGTGTGTTCTTTTGGGGGGTGGGGGTGGGGGTGGGGGTGGGGGGTCGTTTGTTGAGGAAGAATGTAAGGGCCTTCAGTCCATCGGCGTGGGCGACAGAGGTGTAGAGTGAGACTACGTCAAGTGTGAACAGGGGGCTGGGTTGAAAAGTGGGGTCTGTGTTGTATGAACTGATCATGTTGAGTGTATGGGTCGTCTTTGAGGTATGTGGGGAGGCTCTGTACTATGGGTTCAAGCAGAAACTCCAGGTACTGTGAAATGTGTTCTGTGGGGCAGCTGCGAGCAGAAACAATGGGTCTGCCAGGTGTGTTGGTTTCGTGTATTTCCGGACAAAGGTGAACTGTTTTGTGTCCGTCATGATCAGGAGTTTGGCGGTGGTCGGTAGGTTGTTGAGTTTGATTCCGTCTTTGAGTTTGCGATGAGTTTCTGGTGTTGTGGGAATACAATACAGAAGTCTAGTTCTGAAGATGCACAGATTTCGGAATTCCACGGACCTTTCCACAGTGCGGTGACCAACCACAGTTCATGTCAACACGACACTTCAGTCGTTGACCTCTGTCCGTGACACGGACGCTTGAAACCCGTGTCCAGTCCTGCAGATATGTTCTGAAGTCCTCTAGCTGCTTCTCTGCAGGTCTCCTCCCTCGAATCGGAGAGTGACCATGGCCGTCCCGTCCCCTGACCGCCAACAACGGGTCAGGCACACGTCATTCTGCAAATCCATTCACTTCATGGCATTCGCTGCACGCGCACACACACACACACACACACACACACACACACACACACACACACACACGCACGCAGAGAGAGAGAGAGAGAGAGAGAGAGAGAGAGAGAGAGAGAGAGAGAGAGATTTCATCTTTTGTCAGTGTGCGTACGCACACACAACAGTACTTGAATTGGAAGCATACTGGACAGATATACTTCGAACCTTAACATACTGCCATGTCAAACCTGCAGAGAAGCAGAACTCCAGCGACACTTAGCCAGTCCTTGCGCAGTCTCGAATACCCGCAGATAATTTTCTCTGTGTCTGTGCACTCGCGCGCGCTAATGTGGATGGAGTATCACCCAGCAGTTCAGTAAAATGCTGAATCATGAGCCAAAATTTTGTCTTTTTCTTTTTTTAAAGTGTGAAATGGCGACTATACTTCCTATATATTCGACTCGCGTTTCAAAGGCTGTTAATTTATGGGGACATTTGACCGTGACATTCAATCGACCTGTTCTTGCAGCAACGTTACAATTTGCTGGTAAAGAACATCGGTGCTCACTCGAGGGGAAATCTGGTAAAACCCGTGTGCTCCAAATGCATGATGCCCCCCACCCCTCCCCCCAGCATTTAATTTACGAACGGTAAATGGGTTAATGTTAACGTTGTCAGAAAAAAACACCGCAGTTTATAATCGGAACGGACACCCTCACCCCATCCTCCGGCCATTAGACTTAACCTGCCGTCAGAAATTACATGTTAAATCACTTCCGAACTTACACCAGCGGTTTTCAATCTTTGCATGCGCTCGCGTCCTGTGCAAGGTCATTCTACTATCGCCTGCATAGCATACTTAGCTTGCTACTTCTTATAATTGTGATAGACCGTAGACAGTTTCATAATTGAATTTAAGTGTACTGCCTAAAATTGAGGATTTAAATACGTCGCTGTGCTGTCGACAATGCAGCCTAGTGCCTGGTTGGTACCGCTGTGAACCGAGCCTAGCTCTGGAACCCGTTAATTGTGCCTTAGGTTGGAAAAAAATTGTTCTCAAGTACCATCTACCAGGCTCCAGTTTCAAAACCGTGAGCAAAAGAGGGGGAGCGGGAAGGAAGTGAAACGGACGCAGAGCGTTGTCACTGAAGAGCATTGTCCCGTCATTCTAATGGGGGTAGCACTACGCAGCGAAAAAACGAAGCTACCTAGAATTTCTATTTGCGAACATACTGACACCCCCTCCCCCTCCCCTTTTCACCACGTTGCTCGATACTCCCCCCCCTCCCCGCCCAACATTGCCCCTGCTCACTAACCCCCCCCCCCCCCCCCCCCCCCCCTCTTTCCATAGAAAGCGCTTGTTCTGGGGATACGAAAGCAAATCTTTCCTATACCACAAGACAAAAGACACGTACGCGCGCGCACACACTCCATGGTCATAGACAAGTGGGAACAGTTATCAGGCTGGGGATCTATCAATACGGGGGGAGTGTCGATGTGAACCCTTGCTGGTGGGTGGAAGGGGTGGCGAGTGGTGGTGGGTGTACGTTTCGATCTCAGGCTAGTGAAAAGCTTGGACGGGCATGTAAAATTTTTAATCACATTCGCCCGGCTGTTTGGTGGAAAAATTCAAACTTCTACAGCCCCAAGTTGGCTGGTGTTATTTTTGGCCAATTTGCGAAATTAAGATAATGGATTCGTATGTTTGAAAGAAGCCGTTGGTCTCTTTGCACCGTCCATTCCGGGTTTCCCCGTTTCTTATAACGTACAGGAATCAGTCAAGTGAGAAAATAAATCTGACACTTTTGTACATTCGTTTTGTGTAAAATTCATTGCTTTAAAGGAGCTATGCTCCGGAGTATTCATCTATTTTCTCCATGAACGAATCCGACAATTTCTTTCAAAGGATTCTATATATTGTACTATTTCATCCATTAAAAAAAAAGGATTCTATCATACCTTTTCACTCAAAGTGCTTTATAAGGGTTCTATTACACTATTTCATTCAAACTGATCTTGAAGGGTTCAGCAATTTATCCCTTTCTTATGTTTGCAATAATTTCTTTTTGGTGAACACAATCATTGTAGGGTACTACATCCCGACGGCAAGTTTCGGACAAGGGTTTACCTTATGTCGATATTAGCCTACTAATCTGCCAATGGCGATTTCATTCCGTTAAGCAATTTTTTCCATTGATCCAGTATATAAAATAAGATAAATTTATAACATTTGGCAAACTGGTATATTACTTTCGATTTCTCATGAGAAAAGTTTTGGGCACGGTAACATGGCCAAAGATGGGCTCGAACGGTTACTACGAAAATACTTTTTGTAATGGCCGAGAGAACGTATAAACACCGATTCAGACTCACTTGCTACTCCACCACGTTTTTGGGCGAAAGTGGCCTAAAAGCCGCCTATTCCTGTTCTCTGACAAGTAACCAAAAAATAACGACCCTACAAACAAATATACTGTGTAGGGTTATCCGTTTTCAATACTAATTTACTAAAGTTTTCAGATTTCAGTTTTTGTTTAATCCTGTGTTTTTCCTGGTCATTTTCAATAACATCATTTTCGCGCAAACATTCTTCAAATGAGTCTCTGTCTTTCATGTGAAATAAAACTACAGTCTTTAACTGTTCTCTAAAGTCTTTTAAAACCGAGTTATATTTCTGGCATAAAATCCACACACTTATCCCAGCATGTCTTCCGCTGAAAGCTAGTTTCGACAAAGTGTTTCTCTTTTTAACTATGTCTCTTTCTGCCGAACAGTCATCTATAATAAATAGTGTCTGCGTCCTTCAAACAGTCTATAAAAATGCTCTAAAACACTCACTCAGTTTATTGCTAGGATACAAAAATATATGTCATCATCTGCCCATATAAACCTTCTATCATGATATGCTTTGTTCCATTTAAGTGTTGGACAGAAAACCACAATATGATTAAAATTATAACGATAAACGTTTGTAACAGGTCGAGGATAAATATTGTTTTTCCACAACCAGTCTGCCACAAATCAATGAGCAATGAGGAGTTTTTGTCATAAAGTTTAACTGCTCCATGGTTTTATAGCAGAATTTAATCTAATCCAGTATTATATTTATCATGTCCTCTGTTAAAACTTGTTCAGTATAATAAAACCTACAAGACCTAAATGTGTAAGATTAATCCAATTAAGTTCTGTAAGATTGTTTCTATTTAAGTCAACAGTGATTTTGTTGCTTGTTGTTATGATCTTAATATCTCACCATTGTGAAGAACGACGACAACAACGTTAAGGCGTTTAACGTCTAAGTTTTGCCAGCTAATATTAATTCCTTTATAAGGGCATCACTAACGCCACAACCCATCCCTCTCACATCTTTAAAGACAGAAATTTCAAATATCATTGTGAACGTGTCTCCTAATTTTCTGCTTGGAAAGAACTGTAATTTTGTAGAAGCTTTTTTTTACAACTGTTTCTTTTTGTGGAGGATGTACTGTTTTTTCCCATACGGCGTTATTTCAATTTCTTTCGACTATTGTCGTCCGGCATAAGACTTACATGTAAAGGGCCAGAGTTGAATGCTTTTCTGAAACTTTTTTGACGGCTAAATATGTAAATGGGCTTATGAATTCAAATTTTATTTCCCATTCTAATATGGTTCTAAGTGCCATTTGAGGTCAGGTTTTCGAACTATTTTATATTCATACTGGCAACATTATTTGCCTCTAGATTGCGTAGTTGCTCTAGTTTAGGAAACTTTTGTTGTCGTCAACTCTTTGCGTTTATAATCACCATCTTTAGTGTACTCAAAACCATACAAAGTGCCTATCTCACCATTCTGTTCAAAGTCCGCAACATCTGCAAGGTCTTTTAATTCTAAGGTTATACACCTTACAGGCGCTAATGTAACTCTGATTCTTCTGGCCCACGCGACATTATTTTTTAGTAAACGTATTATTTTATTTCCAAAACAATGTGCAGGTTATCACATTTCACGGCTTTCCCTGTTTTGTCTTTGATTTTATATTAAATGATCCGACCCTTCCACAAACTAATCTTTTAAACTGTAAATTAGGGAATTGTATAATTTCATAATCGCAATATGCGCTTTCCCTGATGGAAGAGCTTTTTAAACAGTTGAAGGCCTTCCATCATATAAGTTTTCATCAGTGCTTAGCTCATCCAAATGAATATAGAGTAATGAATGTAATGCAAGATCGAGCGGATTTTCTCCCTCATAAGTAGTTTTGTCTGGCACAACTCTAAATCTATGATTGTCATCTGCAAAGCCTAACATTTTAGCTAGCTCTTTATCAAAAAAGTAATTTGCTTCTTCAGGTTTGAATGTTAATATTGTTTTTAGATTTGCATTGTTAAGTTTGAGAGTAATGTCAAAGTTACTCATTGCTTCTTTTAGTGAGCAAAACCGTAATAACCATCAGGTATTGTTAACTGGCTAACTTTGACCTGGTTGGGTCAAATTTTTGAATCTTATTATTCTCCCTGGCTTTACTTATATTAAACCATACGACTTTGTAGAATATTTCATGGAGTGCGACCATTTTGGTTCTGCAATCGTTCTCAACAGCATGTTCTAAAAACGAAGGGCGGTCTTGGGTTGTTATTGTTACAACATTTTTTAAAACAAATTAAAATGAGTGCATTCAAATATACTGATGCAAAATATTCTGTTGGGCCGCACTACAATCCTAAAAATATAACAACTGACACCCTCGACATTTCTGTGACCAGGCTGCCGCTTTTCATAAAAAGGTGAGTACTCCATTAAACAGATATCTTAACCCCCCTATTAAAAAAGACTACATCGCGAAAGCGTGGTTTAGTCATCCGATGCAGTTTTACCAGAACCAGTTAAACTTTGCCGTGTTTTGTGCATCAACTGGGTGTGGAGTGTCGTATGCTGATCACTTAAATCATCCTGATCCTTTGGTGAGGTCAGTGTACAGATTTCATTTCTATTACACCTTTAGACGTATTTTGACTGAACTGCGAGCGCCATTGCCAAATGACAAACCGTTTAATCCATTCAGCAACCGAATAGACATGAAGGCTTTTGAAAGGATCTGTAACGAATTCAATATTAACACCAAGACGGACTTTAGACAAAAGTTGGATCTTAATCATGGTCTAGGCACCCCTTATTTTGGGGCATGCACAGAAAGTTTAAATTTGACTGGAATCCTCTTACACATCTTTCTCTTCAAGCGCAACAGCTTTTCACCTCGGGTCTATAGAGCAAGAGCATAAAACAGCATGGACAACATTTTCTTAGACACTTCTAAGGGCCTAACTAGGGCGGGAATAGAACGAATAAACGACTCTATTCGTACTTACGTTTGGTGTTTGCTAGGGGCGCAAGCACAGGCAAGATCAAGCATAACTGATCCTTCTACTGGCTTTGACGCACAAAAACAATACTTAGCAAATTTAGAGGACGCCATTAATTCTACAGTGATTTACCTTCAAGTATTAAAAGATACCAAAATGTTTTACAATACGCAAGATCGAAAGTAGACTTTGCTGTTGGCACTGGTTTATACATGCTGCCTTTGACCTCAGACTCCAGGTAGGAATAATAATAAAACTATAATAATGAAATTCTTATAGCAGGCAATGAACAGAAGGTTGGGAAAAACGACATAAATTCTGAGCCAGTAATATTACAAGCAGTAAACAAACACCCAGATTAAGTCATCTAATTCCCGAAGTCCAAACCCCCAAAGTCATTGAAGACTCAGCAAAGCTCGCGGACCTGTTCGCGATGACCTGAATATGAAAAGACAGCGCTTGTTCTTGGATTAATGGCCTAGGATTACTTGGTCTTTATCTTACTAAATATTAACCGACTATTAAGAGAACTAATGTCCATAAGTGCTCGGCCTAAAGCAACTACTTTGCTTGCAGTAGACAAAAGCCAGCTGACAATATCCCCAATATTCCTGGTAAAGAGTCTATAGCTTTACCGGCTATTTTTTTTTAATAATTCGCAAGATGATCAAGCTGTTTTTTTTACCCATGATTTTATCAGGTGGAGGTGATGGCGACGGAGGCACTAAACTTTGACCTCCACCACCGCCGTAATAGCCATCACCAGTGTACTTATTGCAAATCCTAAGGCTGTTATAACGCTTACTAATGTGACTCCTTGCTCTCTAACAGTGTTCGTATTCGTTCTGCTAGTGTCGTGTCTTCATATAAAATTCTTTGGATAGTTTCTCTTATTCTGCTCACTTGAGTTCGTAATTGTTTTCGGTTAGTAGACAGCACTTCTAGTCTTGCTGATCTCTCTTGTTCAAGATCTTTTAGTCTTTGGGCTATTCTTTCTTTAATATCATGTCCTAAGTTGGCGTCATCAGCCTCAACGAGTTTTTCTTTTTCTCTTTTTATATGCTCATCTAGTTCACCTAGTTTTGCTAAATTGTTTGTTAATTCGCCTCTAATGGTTCTTAAAGCATGATCAAGGGCCGTTAGTTCTCGCATAGGCAATGGGGAATCATTAATTGTTTTTAACGCTGTTTCTTCTGAAAAACTGGTTTCTGCTTCTATTGCATTTATTATTCCATCTGCTGATTGATTTAATTCTTCAAGTTCCATGTTTTGTATTTGGTTAGCTGTTGGGAGTTCCTGCAGTGTGTTTTGAAGTTTAGAAACTGCCTCCGCCTTAATTTGGTCTAACAAGACCAAGGCGATTTTGATCTTTCACACTGAGTCTTTGTATAATTGTTACTCTTGGCTAAAAACTTTGATGGGTCTGGTTTAGTTGTAAGCGAACAAGTTGCCCTTGATCGCCCTTACAAACAAATGACCATCTTCTAATTCAAAATCATTTGGGTCTATAAATTCGGGAGGTTCTTGACCTAAACTTTTGTAAAATGCTCCGACCGTACTTTCTGTTAATTCACGCTGCATTGAGAGAATTGAGCGATGCCGTGTCAAAGAGTCATTTCACTCATGTCGTCTCCACGATCAAAAACATCATAATCTTCTTCACCTTCAAATCCTGCCATGTTTTTAAATAATTAACTTTTTTTTTTGTTTTATAAAAAATGCCACAATCATATGGCTCGATTCTTGACCCGCATAGAAAGCTGAAAGAACCCCATGGCGTGAAGGGAAATAAACGGAATATTACTGTCCCAAATAATCCATCTTACTATTGATGCAGATCAAATTCTTACTGTCAGATTTCCAGACTTAGGAGCGGATGATTTGATTGTGCCGGGCTCTGCACGGCTTACTTTCAAAATAGAACTCGATTCAACAACAGACCCAACAGAACAGTTGTTCAGAATCTGGGGCGGGCAATTGTTAGAAAATTTCTGTAAAACTTGAGGGGAAAGAAGTATTTTCTTTAAAACAATGCAGACATATTTTTAACCTATTCTGATCTATGGCTAACCGCGAATGAAAGGGAAGATCTTGCGTTTCAAGGAATTGGTAATGAAGAAGCACTAAAACTTAGAATAGGCGCTGAACTCGCTCAGGTGCTAAAGGCAGCAAAAGGCTGTAGCTGTAAGTTATGCGTTTGGAAATCGCTTTTCCATTCCCTAGATTTTGAGTTGTTAAAAGCGCATGCCCCATACCTTCAAGGGGTATTAAAAGACAGATTGTCATACGAACTAACTTTTAATGACTACAAACGTGTTATCAGATCATCAGACACCGAAGGCAAAGTACAGCATTTCTGACATCTCGTTAGAGTTTGATGTTGTTAGCAACTCTAATTTAGCAATGCTGATTGGGCACCAATATGAGTCATTAGTAATATATTACGAAGCAGTGCGCCATCATTCAACATATCCTAAAAGCAGGGCAGACGTATATGGAATTTTAATCTTAGTGTCGCAGTAAAATCGCTTAAAGGTATTTTATTGCTGTGCGAAGATGAAGAAACCATTCGCAAGAGCAAGTGAAAAGTTTTTTAATCCAAAAATAACGAAAGTACAATGTTCGATTGATGGTAGTCCTAACCAAATCTATGCTAGCGGACTTAGGCCTTATCATCATTTTGGTGAAATAAGAAAATTGTTTGGGGGTGGGAGGGTAGAAGTCCAACAGCAGACCTTGCGTCTAAAGATCTACACCTTCACAGTGTTAGGCTTGATGATTATTTAACATCAAAATACGGTTTATGGATTGACCTAAGGTCAACAGAGGATAATCAGTTGCATGGAAGCGGGAGAGAACTGTTAGAGACGTAATAAACATTCAAATTGTAAGAAGAAGAAGCCGTTAAACCGCTTAATGTACATTTGTTTTTATTATATGATGCACAGCTAAATATTGAAGCTAACAGATTTAAAGATGTACTATACTAAATTATTTTTCATTTTATAAAAAGCATGTTGTTCAGGTTTATCCAAATGTGCCTACAGCCCCGCCAAAAGAAGAGATAGCTGGCAATTCTGCTGTTATAGAAACCCTAACATAAAAACCTTCAGATTAACAAACATTACACAAATGCATACAAAAAACTAGAGCAGGACCTTTCAAAATACAGCAAAACCAAACGAAGGTATTCTGCTGCCTTTATGCTGTTACCTATGTTAATACTGGGGCATCGACTATAAGTGCTCTATCAGCAGGAACGAGTGTTGGTTCTCTTAGCAACGGGCATAGGCGCACCGCAGCTTTACTCTAGGAGGTTTGTCTTTAGCTCTCGGCTTGTGTCATTAGCTGTAGGTGCTGCTAGCAAAAAAATAAAAACTAAACTCCAAAGCACACAGCTATGGTTCAACTAATAACGGCTAAACTTAGTTCGTTTAAACTGACAATAAATAAAGCGCTAGCTGACTCAAACATCACGGATGAAGAATTTAGTCGTTTACAGGCCGATTTTGATGACTACAAAAGACAAAAGTTTGATCTTCAAAGAAAGGCGGGGACAAGTTTTTCTCAACAGCCAGACCCCGAGCAGATTAAAAAAGGAATGCTTAAAAAAAGTAAACGAGACATTAAACTCTGTTCTAAACAGCTCACATTAACAACACCAAAAGGTGTTTAACTTTAGTTTATGAGTCCAAGCGCAAAAAGACCGTCGATATTGATTCTGATTAAGTATTTTTTTTTAATTTAAATAAATATTTTGAGTTAGAAAAGAGACTCAACATGGCTAAGTATATATGAAGGACAAGCGAATTTTTTGAAGCAATGCAAGAAAATTTGACAAGAGCGCTGAATGATATTGATTTAGAAGTCATTGACCCAACAAACGTACAGGCAAGTGTTGTTCATGCTATTTCTCAAGTTCCAAGTAAACTAACAATAGACCCGCCAGTTAAAGTAATGTTAGCTGTTTTAATCGACTATGTAACAATAATGAAGAAAATCTAGAAGTCTGGGTCTGACTAAACAACAGACTATTCTTTCTCATAACGACTTAACTCCCGGTTGGGCAGACGAATGCTTACACAGTTTGACGCTGCGCTGAAGAAGCCAAAATGAGAGGCTCTGGTTGGTCAGAGGGCGAAGTCTTAGAGATCAGATTAAAACAGTCTAAGTATGCGCCGATTGTTGGCAAGTCTCACATTCCACTACTCCAGCATTAGTCGCAAAAAAAGCAGTTCTAAACATAAAGAATACAGACAATAAATGTTTTATGTGGTGTGTTCTCGCAAGGCTGCATTACGCCCGCAAAAACGCAGAGAGAGTGTTAACTATCGCCCTTACATCAATGATCTTAACTTTAGTGGAATATCCTTTCCTGTAGTGTAGATCAAATTGATCAGTTTGAAGAACAAAACAAACCCATAACTGTTAATGTCTAACACATGGGATGAGGAAACAGATTTGGTGCCGATTAAAGTGTCCCAAGAAAGCCCAACGATTGGCGAGCCAGACAAAAATCATGTTGACTTACGCTGATGCTTTCACCAGAGGGGCTGCCGCATTACACATTGATACGCACAATGAGTAGATTATTGGCCCATACTTCAAAAAATTGGGCATAAACAAGAATTCTGCAGAAAATGTTTAACAAGAATGCCATCTGTTCAAGCCGCAAGCGAACATAAGAAACATTGTATCGGCCCAGTTGACTGTAATACAGAACTAACTAGCCCCCGCCCGGATCTAAAGTTAGTTTTAAGAACTGGAAACGGCTGCAACATTCTCATATGTTGTTTTACGCAGACTTTGAATCACTCATTGTTCCTTATGAAGGGCCAGCGCCACAAAAACTTCGAAAACAGTCTTAATGAGTAATCATCAGATTTGTTCATTTGCTTTCATCGTTGTCAGGTCGGATGGCGTCCGTTCAGAGCCAGTATTATATAGAGGGCCTAATGCTGCAGAATACTTCTTAGAACGCATGCAGCAAGTGCGTAATGACTGTTCTAATAATCTGAATTTATCTGAAATCATAATGACTCCTGAAGATCAACAGCAGTATGACTCAGCCACTACTGTTGGATTTGCGGTTTAGAACTCAGTGAAGAAGCAACCAGTAAGAGACCATGATCACATTAGTGGAAAGTTCAGAGGAGCGCGCATAACAAATGCAATCTTCAACTAAAGTTTGAACCAAAGACATGGAAGCTGCCTATCTTCTTTCATAACTTGCGAGGTTACGACTCTCATCTTATATTGCAAGCAGTAACCAGCGCCTTCAGGGTAGCATGCATTGCACAGTCATCAGAAAGTACATGTGCTTTAATCTAATAACATGTCTTTTATGACTCTATGCAACACATGATGGGATCATTAGAGTCACTAGCTATGTCCTTAAAGTCCTGCCCAATAACAGAAGAATATTTTGACCCAACTCTTGTTAGAAAGGGCGTTTACCCTTATGAGTACATGAACAGTTGGGAAAGGTTTGATGAAGACTCACTTCCGCCTAAAGGCGCGTTCTTTTCTAGTCTTAGAGAAAGGACATCAGCGACTCGATTACAGCATGCTCAAGATGCTTGGCAAAAGTTAGATTGTAAACGATGGGAGACTATCATGACTCCTATTTAATGGCAGATGTATGTTTGTTGGCGGACGTCTTTGAAAATTATAGAAAGACCTGCATGAAACATTATAGCCTGGATCCGCGCATTACATTTCTGCGCCTGGGATGAGTTGGGACGCTTTCTTAAAGTTTACTGGAGTACAAATGATTTATTGTCAGATTTACCAATGATACAGATGATTGAAACGGATTGCGCGGAGGAATTTAGTTGGCGTCGCATCATTACTGTAAAGCAAACAAACAAATACTTGGACAACTATGATCCGAGTAAAAGGTCTAACTATCTCATGTATTTAGACGCAAACATTCTGTATGGATGGGCAATGGCGCAATCACTTCCGTTACGCAACTTTAAAATGTACACAGGTACGAATAATATTCAAAGGCATTAAAGTGGTTGGGCAGTTTAACGCCTGATCAACAGCGTGGTTTCATTCTAGAAGTTGACTTAGAATATCTCTAATGAACTCCATGACTGCATAATGACTATCCATTAGCAGCAGAAAGTCTAAAGATGGCAAAAACAGAGCCACCTAAACTTGTGCCTAATCTTCGAGGCAAAAAAAATTTATGTCTGTCATTACAGACTTCTACAATTTTATTTAAGACATGGTTTGAAGTTGACAGCTGTTCATGTATAATTGCTTTTGATCAAGAACAGTTCATGAAACCATACATCATGAAGAACACTGACCTCAGAACTAAATCCACAGATGCTTCAGAAAAAGACTTTTTCAAGTGATGAACAACGTTGTTTCGGAAAGACTATGGAGAATCCGCACAAGCGTAAAGATGTCAGATTAGTCACCAGAGAGAATGAAGCAATTAAGCTGACTTCAAAACCAAATTATCAGGACTTCAGAAGATTCATGATCAGCTTTTTGGCATAATGATGAAAAAAAAGAAAGTCAAATTAGACAAACCTGTATTATTGGGTTTACTGTTTTAGAATTATCAAAGCTTTTGTGTTAGAGTTTCTTTATGACTACTTTAAGCCCTCGTATCCAGAGTCCAGAGTACTTTACACAGATACAGATAGTTTTGTTATAGATATTCCTACTGAAGACATCTATAAAGACATGGAAATGGAAGTAGCTAAAGGACACGCGGGATGGTATGACACGTCCGATTACCCTAAAGAGTCGCTTTACATTCATTACTAACAAGAAGGTTTTAGGAAAGATGAAGGATGAATTATCTGGAAAGGTGATCAAGGAGTATGTGGGGTTAAGGTCAAAAATGTACAGTATTTCGAGCCAGGAGAAAATCATTAAGAAAGCAAAGGGAATATCTCGCAGTGTTGTGCGTCAAACATATCACATGACAACTACAAAGAAGCATTGTTTGGCAATAAGACTTTTCATCATGACAACGTAAAACTGCGATCTAATCTACATGAGATCAACACAACGGTTGTAACAAAGAAGTCATTAGATAGAACAAACACAAAACGGGTGTTTGTTAATCGGAGTTTTCATATGCAATTGGGCACTGGAGAACCGTAAATTAATTAAGCGGAACTGTGTCTGGCGGAATTATCTGCAGTTCTTCCTTCACAAAAGATCTTTGAGGGGCTGGTTGTTTTGTTGTGTCAGTTTCTCGTAAATAATACACGGGCGGATTCATCTTTACAATTCTTTTTATTTCATATGGGTCAACACTCCAAACTGGATCGGTTGCCCTGATGCGAGTGTCCCCTTCTGCTTCCCCCGGTAAATAAAGGTACCTTACTTTTAAACCAAACGGTAATAGTTTGCCGGATGAAGACTCTCTTCAGCAACATTTATTGTTTTTCTTTTGATTGCTTGTACTGGTTTTAGCCCTTTAAATTCTTCATTATTCATTGCGCGCAAAACTGAGGCAGTCTTCTAACCCATTCTGTGTTGCGAGAGTTGTCAATAAGCTCTCTGTGATACTGGTAGGAAAAAAGTCTTTCGGCTAACTGTTTGTTAAAGTTTTCAACTAAAGCCTGTGATCTGTGAACTCCCGGAATGCCTCTTCTAATAGTAACTCTGTGTTTTAACAATAATTGATTCACTTGGCCTTTAATTCTTTTCCATCATCGACTTGAATCATGCGAGGATAAGTTAAGGGACCTCGTTGGTATATCAGTTGTTATAGCAACAGCAACAGCAGAAGCACTCTTTTGTGTTAACGGTTCCGCATCTTTGTATCTTGAAGCCATGTCAATGACTGTGAGTGCGTACTTAAATCTTTTTCGTCTAATCCTATCAGAGGGTAAATATAGAAGATCCATTTGATGTGTGTCGTTTGGAGTTGTATTGACAAAGTGTGGTCTCTGTATTCGTTCTAGGGGCAGGTAAATAAATTTGCCAAATTGCTTGTTTAGATAACCATTCCTTCGCTGTTTGTTCACTGACTCCCGCCGCTTGGCTTAGCTTTTTGTATTTGCTGTGATTCCCTTCCAATATCCTTTTGGTGAATAATAGATTTTGTTCATTTTTTATTCAGCTGATATTATGCGCAACAAATACACAACAGTCATACCAACGACAATAAACGCGATTTCTTGCATCTTTTGTTTTTCTGATGGTTGATAAAAGTCACTGAATTTTGGTGGGGGCAATGTCTGGACCGGTTTGCCTGTTACTAGATAATATTGTTTTATTGCTTGATCAACATCTTTAAATATGTAAGCTGCATGCCCCTGTCTTTTCAGTGTGTCATTAATAAAATCTAACTGCTCAAGTCTCTGCCTTTCATAGGCGTCTTGTGCAGCTGCTAGTTCCTCATAGCTTTGTTATGTCTTTTTCTCTCGCCGTCATTCCCCAGTTTACTAAATGCAAAATTACTGCCGCTAAAAGCAAGCGCATTCACCACAGCGCCGCCTATCATTATTGCGAGTGAAGCCATTTTTTATAAATGTATTTTTTTCTTACATATTTATATTGTCTGGAAATTATTCTTGCTTAACTAGAAAATCTTTCGTGGCAACCGAAGCTGCAATGATAGCAATCAGCTTTGCTGAATCCTCAAGTCTAGTTTGCCAAGATCTGCTGGTTTAATTCTTAACAGGCTTTTACCAAGCATTGAGTATCCTACACTTAGTCCTCCAATAACAGCAGAATGGTATACAAGGTTAGCAACAGTTTTTTCGGTGCTCATTTTTATAAAATAAATAATTATAATTATTAAAAAACATGAACAGTGATGATCTCCTACAGCTACAAGGCAGGCCTAAACCTTCTGAATTATGAATGACCAAGTTGATGATCAAGCTATTATGCCCAAAAAGGAAAGGCTGTATTCTTTGGCAGCATGTGGGAAACAAAAACAGTTCCTCAGAACTGAATTCAGCATTGAACAGATTCAACAGATGTCGCCACAAGACATTTTAAAGTATCATAACAGGTATGAAGCGCAGCTGGGGTCTAGAATGGTGAAAAACGTTGGGGCAAACGGTTCTTAGTTTGTACACTAACTAGTCAGTAGATTTGCTCCATGATTCTGAACAGATCTTACGTATGATTTAACGCAAGATCCAGTTTTAACAAAGTCATTAGAGTCTCTAGGGTGTGATCTATACTACAAATTTGGAACATTGTTATCGCCAGTAATCATGGGATTAATTACTTTTAATCATATAGATTTTGTTTCCCTTCAAAATGAACGAGCTGGAAAATCATCAGAACCAGAATCAGGTGGTGAGAAAGTAACCAAGCCAGAAATCAGCAGAATCAGAAAACATTGAATCAGGTGGAGAAAGTAACCAGTAAAAATCCTGGGCGTGTTGAAGCAGGAAAAAAATTAGCAGAGTGGAACAGACAAAAAAAAATTAATGTTACAGAATATACTCATCATGAAAACATAACACCGCCAACGCCAGAACAAGTTGATTCAATGCCAGCTATAAAAACTCCATGTGATGCAAGGGCCCCAAAGTCTTCATGGAATATTGAACTTAAAACTGTTGCCATTTTTGGCGCCATTGCTGCTGTTGGGGGCAGTTATTGCGGCTATAAAATATTATATGGCAACAGAAACAAAAGCAATCAAAAAAATCTGAACCACTAAATGCAGAAAAAGACAACTGCACGCCAAAACCGCCAATAACAAAGCATCATTTTGATCCATTTATAATGGAATAATATTTTAAGAACTTAATTTTAAATTTTTTTATAAAAATAGATCATGGCGTATTATAAAGATGGTGTCAATAAATAAAGACCTGGAGTCTATAAAAGACATTTCCATTGACCCGAATTGTAATCAATGCGGTTGCTTCGGATGTAAGACCTTCCTTAAGATCTATGCAGAAAACGCTGAGCAAGACATCCTCAACGATGACGCGTTTTTTGAGGCGTGTGTGTACTATATTAGGCATCTGCTATTTAAGATAAAAACATAGATTGTATTTTTTTAATAATTATAAGATAACTTGAATACGAACTTGGTTGTACTTAAAGGATAACTTAATCAAGAACTTATTAAGAACTTGATCAAGAACTTAATTAAAAACTTAATCAAGAACTTTTAAGAACTTGAGTAACTTAATTAAAAACTTAATTAAGAACCTGGGGTGACTTAATTAAAAACTTAATTAAGGACTTGGGGTGACTTGGGGGTGGGAGTGTGTGTGGTGTACACAGAGCTTTATTATTTGTCATGTGTAACACCACTTGGTGCAAGACAGTGCTTGCGTTTTTGTGATGCATTGGCTCTTTTGTTGCAAGTTCAAAGCAGCGCCAAGTGCATTTAACAAAAGCCTGATTAAATAAAACAAGACAATTGTATAAGTACACCCGCTAAAAAGGCAGCCTAAGCAAGTAGGCCACCGTTCACGCGCGTGAACGGCAAAGCATGACGTCAAAGCAGGTGAGGTAAGAACTATTTTTAGAAAACTGTCCAGGGCTTTGTGGGGCAGGAGTCCAGCAAGTAGGCACCGTTCACGCGCGTGAACGACAAAGCATGACGTCAAAGCAGGTGAGGTAAGAACTATTTTTAGAAAACTGTCCGGGGCTTTGTGGGGCAGGAGTCCAGCAAGTAGGTCACGTTCACGCGCGTGAACGACGAAGCATGACGTCAAAGCAGTGTGAGGTAAGAACTATTTTTAGAAAACTGTCCGGGGCTTTGTGGGGTAGGAGTCCAGCAAGTAGGCACCGTTCACGCGCGTGAACGACGAAGCAGGACGCCCAACCACATATGATCACTTAGCCTAGTTTGCTGTGCTCTCTTTTCTCAACCAGGCTTGCAACTGGCGTTGGCAGAGTTAAGGCAATTACTGCTGTGGCCAAGCTTTTATGGCAGCTCTAATCGCCAGTAGTAGTACATCCGTCATTGTATATTTGGAGCATTTATATGAAGATAGTGCCGGCCACCCACTACTCCTCTCCATACTAGTAGATGTACTAAGGTCTTGCCTTCCGCCGTTAACGATTACGGGGATTTGCTAGCGCTGGCTTGTCATTGTTATGTGCGGATCTTGTTTCCAGTACTGT
>CM031595.1:12614870-12622370 GCA_018398815.1 Conus ventricosus
CAGTGGTTATCTCCCCTGTTGATGGAGGTCAACTGCCGGATGTCGGGCAGACCTTGTCACATCATTCACGCGGGGAGAGCCGACCTCAAGTGTTGAAGAGGCAAACCATATGGACACTGTTGTCTGTCAACTGTTTGCAGCATTTACAGTACCTTTACAGTACACGCGATACCATGATTTTGGAAGTGGATCAAGTCTCTGAGACTTAAACAGCTTGCAGCGTTGCCGATAAAAGCGAAGACACAACTAAACGCAATAATAAGCGCAAAGTAGCACATCTACTATTCACTGACAGATACGTGAAAGTTCGACAACTCTGCCTTTAGCAGACGTCATAAATGACACGCATTAAAATGCAGTAAAGGAAATCCGCAGCTGATTTACAATTGCAGAATGGAAATTTGTCGAAAATGTACGAAATAAACGTTTGTTTGCACGCAGTTAGGAGTTTTGATGCATTTTTTTTCTCTTTACAGCACGGCTATTTTTTATTTTTATTTTTTGTTAATGCTTTTCTCAAAATGGAGGCGAATCCGTCTAAATGCAACCCCCCCCCCCCCCCCAAAAAAAAAAAAAAAAAAAAAAGCCAACAAAAAACAACAACACACAACCCCCCCCCCCCCCCCCCCCCCCCCCCCCACTGTGAACCGTACTTACGACTTTTCCATTACCACCAAAAGGAGAGGTATGTATTTGGACTACCTATGGGTGTAACGCTGACACCTAACAGAAACGAAGGCTGTATAGACATTTACCAGAATCGCAGCAAAAATTTCTGTCGCACACTGTTTATTTACTTCAAGCGAAAAACAACAACAACAAAACAAACAACTGAAGAGCTTGAAACCCGATGCATTGAAACATTTTGGAAGACAGCTCAGCTGATCGCACCACCATCGTTCAGTTTGATTACCGAGGTCTTGACTGATTCAACACAAAATAGAAAAAAAAGGAAGAGAAATATAGAGGTTGTATACATCTTTTAACAACCCAATCTTCTTTATACTATTCATTGTATTCCCAACGTTTTCTCTAAATAACGATTCTATTATAGCCTTGATCTTTCGCGTAGTAGAATACATACCTCCTCATAGTAGGACTTACGACAGTATCCATTGATATAAGGGAGAGAGAGAGTGATAATATTACTTATGGCCCAGCCGACCACAAAGGGCCATATCAAGGTTGTCACCGCATCGAAGTCAACTCATAAGTCATTGAAGACAAAACAAAACCTCACCAAAACGTTTTGAAATACATCTTCTAGAAAATAACAACAGAAATTTCGTTTCAAATCTTTCTTCCGTAAATCTACGATCAGATGAAAAATGTTGATCTCGTTCAGAAATTCAAAGATCACATCAACTGGAACATCTCTGAACAAGGTTTTCATGGCGTCTGCAGTAAAGGGTTCATGTCTCATCTCATGCAGCTCCAAACACTCTAAAAGACCATACTGTATTTCACTGCCAGTGCTACAAGGCGTGTAATACATCACGGAGCTTCTTCTCTCTTTAAAGAAAAGGAATTTGTGTAAAAGGAGTGGCCTGTGTGCAAACGGCACAAGACTGTGTTACCATTACGGTCGCTCTAGGAACATGCTAAAACAACTTTCTTTCAGGTTTGGTCGGGTCTGTTTGTTATCCGTCTGCGAATTCCATTTCTGTTGCCAGATATCTTTGACAAAAGCCTGGGTTTTGGGGTTTCAGATCAGTGTGAGGAATAAACAATGTGCTCGACTCTTTTTTTGTGGCACTCTTGGCTAGCTAATAATCCCAAATTGTTACCACGAATGCCCACAAGGCTGGGATCCCAAGTTAATTTTCAGAAGAGTAATTACACATATGTCATTTAAAAAAAATCAAAGACCAAGACAGATTTAATCTGTTTGGGTGGACTTTTGACTGGAATAGGAACTTAAACATCCATCCTGGGCTCTTGGGCGAAGTTGTTATCTGGGTTTTGTTCGTCTACAAAGTCTTGTATTTGGTCGGAAATCCAAGTTAATACTTTGCTATGTCCCTTCGATTACAGTTCGTATACGTTCAGCAGCTGAAGGCACATGGGAATAATGGTTGCAATAATATTATTACCTGACACTCGATTGTATAACATAAGCCAATTTGAGTGCCCGGTTTTTAGAAGACCTGTCGAAAGCTAGGATCATACCTGTTATCTTAAAGAGAACTGCCATTGATGACGCATTTTAAACTTAATTAAGAACAAGACTTTAACTATCGAATTTGGAACCTTCGGTGATTAAAAAAAAAAAACTGAAATAAAGACTTGGACGGGTTAATGAATTGTTGACTATAAAGAACACAAGTGAAAAAAAAAATCAGCAATTGTTCAGCAATTGTTCAGCATAAGTAAAAAAAAAAAAGTGAGAAAGTATCAACAGTACACAGTCAAAAAAACTTCTACTAACATTGATCTTAATAATTTTTCTTTCTTAATTCCTATGGTTTTAACATATGAAGAAAAGAAACGCAAAATACCAAGGGGGGGGGGGGGGGGGGGGGGGGGGGGGGGGGGGGGGGGGGGGGGGGGGGGGGGGGGGGGGGGGGGGGGGGGGGGGGGGGGGACAAAGTTACCCAGCCGGACTGCCTCTCTCGGTCAGCGGCATGGACAGATGGCCGTTGACAAGTGGCAACAGCCCAACCCCGACTGACCGTCACTGGCATACAGTGCAGAGGTGGGTGACCATTGTGTGGCGAAATAGAACCCCACGACCGCACTTTACTGACCGTGTCCAGGAAACAAAGAGAGAGAGAAGAGAAAGTGAGAGAGAGAGAGAGAGAAGGAGAGAGCGAGAGAGAGAGAGAGAGAGAGAGAGAGAGAGAGAGAGAGGTATGTGTGTGTGTGTGTGTGTGTGTGTGTGTGTGTGTGTGTGTGTGTGTGTGTGTATGTGTGTTTGTGTGTGTGTGTGTGTGTGTGTGTGTGTGTGTGTGTGTGGTGTGTGTGAGAGAGAGAGAGGAGAGGAGAGAGAGAAGAGAGAGAGAGAGAGAAGAGAGAGGTATGGTGTGTGTGTGTGTGTGTGTGTGTACGCGCGCGCGCGCAGGTCAATGGCGGTCTTACTTGATCTCCAATCGCACCTTCGTTCTCAGAGTTCAGCGAATCCCTCAGCCTTACACACACCCATATAAAGTGCTTCTGTCTGTCTGTCTAGGTGTGTGTCGGCGTTCACTGCAGCGCTTCTGTCTGTCTGTCTAGGTGTGTGTCAGCGTTCACTGCAGTCTGTCTGTCTGTCTAGGTGTGTGTCAGCGTTCACTGCAGTCTGTCTGTCTGTCTAGGTGTGTGTCGGCGTTCGCTGCAGTATTTCTGTCTGTCTAGGTGTGTGTCGGCGTTCACTGCAGTCTGTCTGTCTGTCTGTCTAGGTGTGTGTCGGCGTTCACTGCAGTCTGTCTGTCTGTCTGTCTAGGTGTGTGTCGGCGTTCACTGCAGTCTGTCTGTCTGTCTGTCTAGGTGTGTGTCGGCGTTCACTGCAGTCTGTCTGTCTGTCTAGGTGTGTGTCGGCGTTCACTGCAGTCTGTCTGTCTGTCTAGGTGTGTGTCGGCGTTCACTGCAGTATGTCTGTCTGTCTAGGTGTGTGTCGGCGGTCACTGCAGTCTGTCTGTCTAGGTGTGTGTCGGCGTTCACTGCAGTCTGTCTGTCTGGCTAGGTGTGTGTCGGCGTTCACTGCAGTCTGTCTGTCTGTCTAGGTGTGTGTCGGCGTCACTGCAGTCTGTCTGTCTGTCTAGGTGTGTGTCGGCGTTCACTGCAGTCTGTCTGTCTGTCTAGGTGTGTGTCAGCGTTCACTGCAGTCTGTCTGTCTGTCTAGGTGTGTGTCGGCGTTCACTGCAGTCTGTCTGTCTGTCTAGGTGTGTGTCGGCGTTCACTGCAGTATGTCTGTCTGTCTAGGTGTGTGTCGGCGTTCACTGCGGTATGTCTGTCTGTCTGTCTAGGTATGTGTCGGCGTTCGCTGCAGTCTGTCTGTCTGTCTAGGTGTGTGTCGGCGTTCACTGCAGCGCTTCTGTCTGTCTGTCTGGGTGTGTGTCGGCGTTCACTGCAGTCTGTCTGTCTGTCTAGGTGTGGGGTCGGAGTTCGCTGCAGTCTGTCTGTCTGTCTAGATGTGTGTCAGCGTTCACTGCAGTCTGTCTGTCTGTCTGTCTGTCTAGGTGTGTGTCGGCGTTCGCTGCATCTGTCTGTCTGTCTGTCTGTCTAGGTGTGTCGGCGTTCGCTGCAGTCTGTCTGTCTGTCTGTCTAGGTGTGTGTCGGCGTTCGCTGCAGTCTGTCTGTCTGTCTAGGTGTGTGTCGGCGTTCACTGCAGTATGTCTGTCTGTCTGTCTAGGTGTGTGTCAGCGTTCACTGCAGTCTGTCTGTCTGTCTGTCTAGGTGTGTGTCGGCGTTCACTGCAGTCTGTCTGTCTGTCTAGGTGTGTGTCGGCGTTCGCTGCAGTCTGTCTGTCTGTCTAGGCGTGTGTCAGCGTTCACTGCAGTCTGTCTGTCTAGGTGTGTGTCGGCGTTCACTGCAGTCTGTCTGTCTGTCTAGGTGTGTGTCAGCGTTCACTGCAGTCTGTCTGTCTGTCTAGGTGTGTGTCGGCGTTCACTGCAGTATTTCTGTCTGTCTGTCTAGGTGTGTGTCAGCGTTCACTGCAGTATGTCTGTCTGTCTGTCTGTCTAGGTGTGTGTCAGCGTTCACTGCAGTATGTCTGTCTGTCTGTCTAGGTGTGTGTCGGCGTTTGCTGCAGTATTTCTGTCTGTCTGTCAAGGTGTGTGTCGGCGTTCGCTGCAGTCTGTCTTTGTTGTTTGTTACGTAAATCCACAGTGCTTGTCCTAATCATCTCCTCATTGAGCATGAAGACTCATTAGCACAAAAGACACACCAAGCAGGAATCACCTCTGTGCTGGAAAGTGCATCATTTCCATGCAGCCACATGGTGAAGCAAAGGGAGGTCAGCATTGGAAGCGAGTCGAACATACGTTGTCGCTGGCGGGCATACAGATTAGAAACACCTGCACTTATTGTCAGCCGGAATAGCCTCATTCGGGTTCCGACACTCTCCTTTTGTCACAGGCAAAGGTGGTGGGGTATGGGGAACACGGGAGGAGAAGGACGGGAAAAGGGGATGCAGGAAGGGGACGGGGGAAGGGAATGTCAGGGGCGAGGGGTTGGGGAAGGGGGGAAGGGGACAAGTGAACCGGGGGGGGGGGGGGGGGGGGGGGGATAGGTGGGAGGGTGGAAGGATTGGGAAGTTGAGGACAGTAGGGACGGGCCGCGGGGGTGGAGGAGGGGGACGAGACGGAAGGAGATATAGGGGAAGGATGAACAAAAGGTGTGTGTGTGTGTGTGTGTGTGTGTGTGTGTGTGTGTGTACGTCTATATCCATATCTATCTATCTATCTATCTATCTATCTATCTATCTATCTATCTATATGAAACATGTAGAGCTAACAAACGAAGTCGACGTTTAAACAGCCTAGTCTTCGAATCAGCTTCGTTCCTTCCGAAATCAACTTCATCCTTGATACAATCAAAATGTGTTTCAGATTTAGTAGCCAAGAAGGATATCTAATTCTAATGAAATGACATACCACCATTAATCCCCCCCCCCCCCCCCCTATGCACCCTAAATGGTCACATACTATGATCAGTACAAGGAATGACATTCACAGTCACATGTAGCGTACGACTAAACGGAGGAAGGAGTGGGTGGGTGGATGACGGAGAGGGGGGAGGGTGCGACAGAGGGACGGGGGAGGTGAGGGAACGAAACCCGTCAAAACCTTCTGCCAAAGTCATTGAAGGTAGCAACTGTCTTTGTGCGACTTGGTTTCGCTTTCATCTTCACAGCTTGGTGGTGACGTCACTGATCTCTTGTAATGCGTCCTGCCTGCTACATATCAGACATGTTAGCAGAAAGAGTTCTTCTGTTGCTGGAAACAAACAGACCCCTTACCATTCAGAACAACAGCCACATGAGGAAGGAGGGCTCCAATTCTCGGAATTCCTTCCTCTGCATTGTTTGCGTATCAGCGGTCAGCCCCCATACACAGAGCTGCGGTCAGGGCTACATGCACTGGACTGGACATACAACGGACATAAGGTCATCGACATCTAGTGTCATTAGCCAGAGGGCAGGGACTGGTCCCTTGCAATGACACTCAGTGCTTCCTCTCCGCCGCTCTAAGCCTGAATGGTCAGCTCCGACCACCGTGGGTCATTCTCACACCCCTGACTGTCCAGTCGTTGTCCAGTGGACAAATTGGCGACCCTCTGTTGTCTCCGGGACAAAGTACCGGCACTGGCTGATGTACGGGACGTGTCAAGGAAGAGAGAGACGAATGCACCATTCCAGGGTGCATAATAAAAAAAAAGAAACAGAACTATTGATTCTGCAGATGCAGGGGTCTAAACATCACTGCCGGACCGTCCGTCTGTCACCGACAGCAGCGTCCTCATCGCTGTACAGGTGCTGCTGCCAGAAAGAGTGTGGAGACGTTGCGGTGGAAGATTAAACCTGGAGCTAGATTGGTGCTGTGAAGGTGACCTTTTGGAACAGCTGTGCATTTTACCACCATGCAAAACTGGATTCAGTAATCATTTAAAAAATGTGGGAGTCTTTTAGCTGCTGTGATTTTTGCCACCATAGTTGCACAAAGCTGGATTCCTTCTCATGGAAGGAAATGGACTGTTTTACTACCGTGTATTTTACAACCGTGATGGCACAAAACTGGATTCTCTCTCACTGAAAAATATGGGACTGTTTCACTGTTGAGATTTTTGCCGTCCCTGACGCACAAGTGGGGATTCCTATTCATGGAAGGAAGCAGACTGTTTGAGGACCTTGTATTGTACAGCCATGGTCGCACAAGTGGGGATTCCTATTCATGGAAGGAAGCAGAATGTTTCAGGACCATGTGTTGTACAGCCATGGTCGCACAAAACTGGATTCTCTCTCATTGAAAATATGGGACTGTTTCACTACCGTGCATTTTATTCACATGGCGGCACAGGACTGGATGAAAAATCCTTCAGAATGTGGAAGTGTTTCACTGCTGTTAACGTCGCATGGCTGAGCAGAACACACTGCATCTTTCCGTAAAAAAAGGATACATTTCAACACTGAAAAAATACATTGCAGGAGCGAGAAACTGAAGAACATCCCATTGATCCTGAATGTCCTAGCTCACGTCAGAACAAAGACATTCCTATTAGCCAACAATCACCGTGACGCAACTCATCAAAGTGACGTCCTTCTCCAGTGACGTCACGCCCCTGTACAATCCACCACGCCACCGTCAGAGACAGGGAGACCGCTGGACTGGACGTCACTGCGCTTAACCTGTATGTTTGTGGTGAGTTGGTCAAGTGACACACCCTGCCATACAGTCTGAATTTTCATTGGATGACCCAACTTTACGTCACGTGACTACCATGGGTTGCTGTTCAGTGTGTGTGAGTCATTGCGAAGTCCACGTGAAGATATGTGTGTGTGTGTGTGTGTGTGTGTGTGTTGGG
>CM031595.1:12627370-12629870 GCA_018398815.1 Conus ventricosus
CTGAAGACGTGAGAGATGTGTTGTGCTGAAGACGTCAGAGATGTGTTGTGCTGAAGACGTGAGAGATGTGTTGTGCTGAAGACGTCAGAGATGTGTTGTGTTGAAGACGTCAGAGATGTGTTGTGCTGAAGACGTGAGAGGTGTGTTGTGCTGAAGACGTGAGAGATGTGTTGTGCTGAAGACGTGAGAGACTTGTTGTTGCAGATCAGTCAGACTGGAACTGACCGCTCCGTTGTTCTAAGAAGGCCAGAACAGGGATGTGAAAGGTGTTTCCTTATTCAACAATCAAGAAGCACGTGACTGCTAACCAAGAAGCACGTGACTGCTAACCAAGAACCATGTGACTGCAAACCAAGAACCACGTGCTGCTAACCAAGAACCACGTGACTGCTAACCAAGAACCACGTGACTGCTAACCAAGAACCACGTGACTGCGGTGTTGTTGTCAAAGGATTTGAATTTGAACATAAAAGATGTGTTTTATTTAGAACAATTAAATATGAACTGACTGCTCTTTGGTTCTGAGATTATCAGAACTTGGGCGTGAAAGATGTGTTACTGCAGGTCAAATAAACATGAACTGGCCGCTCTTTTGTTCTAAGATGGCCAGAATTTGGGCATGAAAAAATATGTTGTTGTGTAGAACAATCAAACACGTACTGACTGCTCTTTTGTTCTAAGTGGTCAGAACTTGGACGTGAAATATGCATTGTACACAACAATCAAGAACCACCGTGACTGCAGCATTGCTGGAAGAAGTTTTGAGATCTGGACATGAAAGGTGTGTTGTTGGAGACCACCCAGACACGAACAGGTTGCTCAGAGGATCAGGCTTTTGGACGTGAAAGATGAGTTGTTGAACAACCACCAACAAACACTTCTTCTACCGCCGTATCGTTCTGAGGCTAGAATTTGGACATGAAAGATGAGTATTTGAACAACCACCAACAAACACTTCTTCTACCGCCGTATCGTTCTGAGGCTAGAATTTGGACATGAAAGATGTGTTGTTGCTTCAGAACAAACGCCAAATGATTGATCTGTGGCTCTAAAGTTAGGAACAAACACCCAAACATTTCTCTGTTGCTCTGAAGATAAAACGTGAAGAAGGTGTTGCTGAACAATCCAGAACCACTGTGACTGGTCCGCTGTTCTGAAGAAGACGAGGTCTGGATGTGAGAGACACATGTTGGAGAACAATCAAGCAACACATACTTAGTCCGGTGTTTTAAGGAAGACGGGGTTTGGAGGCGAAAGACAGCGCGTTACCAAAGATCCTTACACACGGATCTTTGCAAATCAATCGGAACAATCAAGAGCCATGGTACTGCTCCGCTGTGATGAGAAGGTCTGGCTGTGGATGTGAACGATGTGTTGTTGCTGTGACACCATGAAGAATGGGATAACCTCCTGTTGGAATGGCATCAGGCGATTCCTTTCCTGGAGCCTGCGCTGGCAGGAGGTAAGTGACTGTTTCGTGTCGCACAGTGCGATGCCATCCATGTCTTACGATGTAGTGGGATGAGAGGGAATGGAATGGGATTGAGTGCACGGTGATGATGTAGTGTTGTGCAAAGCGATGTCCATGGTCAATATGAAACTTCCTCACGTGCTAAGAGTCGTGCAGACGTAACGTCGCCATGTTCTGTCTGTGTCTGTTCTTTGTCTTTCGTCTTCTTCTTCTTCTTCTTCTTCTTCTTCTTCTTCTTCTTCTTCTTCTTCTATTTCTGTCATTTTCCTCCATCTTCTTCTCTTTTTTACTCTCCTCCTCTTCTTCCTTTTCTTCTTCTTCAACTAGTTTTTGTTGTTGTTGCCATTGCCATTCTTCTTCTTCTTCTTCTTCTTCTTCTTCTTCTTCTTCTTCTTCTTCTTCTCCTTCTTCTTCTTCTTCTTGTTCTTGTTCTTGTTTTTCTTCTTCTTCTTCTTCTTCTTCTTCTTCTTCTTCTTCTTCTTCTTCTTCTTTTCTTCTTCTTCTTCTCTGCCGTCCTCTCTCTCTCTCTCCCCCTCTCTCTCACTCCCTCCCTCACTGTGTGTGTGTATGTGTGTGTGTGTGTGTGTGTGTGTGTGTGTGTGTGTGTGTGTGTGTGTGTGTGTGTGTGTGTGCGCGTGTGTGTGTGTGTGTGTGTGCGTGCGTGTGCGTGAGCGCGCGCGCGCGTGTGTTCTGACTGTCCCGTCTCTCTATTTGTGTTTCTCTCTCTGTCTCCATCTTTATTTCTGTCTCTTTGTCTTCTTCTTCTTCTTCTTCTTCTTCTTCTTCTTCTTCTTTTGTCTCTCTGACTCTCTCTGTCCTTCTGTTCCTTTCGCTGTCTCTGTCTGTCTGTCTGTCGTCCTCCCCTCATCCCTTTCTTTATGTCTGTCTGTATGTCTCTGCCTCTCTGTCTCTTTATTTTTGTTTTTGTTTTGTTTCTTTCTCTGTCTCTTATTCTCTCTCTCTCTCTCTCTCCTCTCTCTCTCTCTCTCTCTCTCTCTCTCTCTCTCTCTCTCTGTCCGTTTGACTGCC
>CM031595.1:12639870-12647370 GCA_018398815.1 Conus ventricosus
CCTCCCCCACACCCACCTCCTCCTTCCTGCCCCAGCCCCAACCCCATGACACCTCACAGGTCCATCCCCTCCCCCACACCCACCTCCTCCTTCCTGCCCCAACCCCATGACACCTCACAGGTCCATCCCCTCCCCCACACCCACCTCCTCCTTCCTGCCCTAACCCCAACCCCAACCCCATGACACCTCACAGGTCCATCCCCTCCCCCGCACCCACCTCCTTCCTGCCCCAACCCCAACTCCATGACACCTCACAGGTCCATCCCCTCCCCCACACCCACCTCCTTCTTCCTGCCCCACCCCATGACACCTCACAGGTCCACCCCCTCCCCCACACCCACCTCCTCCTTCCTGCCCCAACCCCATGACACCTCACAGGTCCATCCCCTCCCCCACACCCACCTCATCCTTCCTGCCCCAACCCCATGACACCTCACAGGTCCATCCCCTCCCCAACACCCACCTCCTCCTTCCTGCCCCAACCCCATGACACCTTACAGGTCCATCCTCTCCCCCACACCCACCTCCTCCTTCCTGCCCCAACCCCAACCCCAACCCCCTGACACCTCACAGGTCCATCCCCTCCTCTACAACCCACCTCCTTCCTGCACCAACCCGAACCCCATGACACCTCACAGGTCCGTCCTCTCCCCCACACCCACCTCCTCCTTCCTGCCCCAACCCCAACCCCCTGACACCTCACAGGTCCATCCCCTCCCCCACACCCACCTCCTCCTTCCTGCCGGCCCCAACCCCAACCCCATGACACCTCACAGGTCCATCCCCTCCCCCACACCCACCTTCTCCTTCCTGCCCCAACCCCATGACACCTCACAGGTCCATCCCCTCCCCAACACCCACCTCCTCCTTTCTGCCCCAACCCCAACCCCATGACACCTCACAGGTCCATCCCCTCCCCCACACCCACCTCCTCCTTCCTGCCCCAACCCCAACCCCAACCCCATGACACCTCACAGGTCCATCCCCTCCCTCACACCCACCTCCTCCTTCCTACCCCAACCCCAACCCCATGACACCTCACAGGTCCATCCCCTCCCCCACACCCACCTCCTCCTTCCTGCCCCAACCCCAACCCCATGACACCTCACAGGTCCATCCCCTCCCCTACACCCACCTCCTCCTTCCTGCCCCAACCCCAACCCCATGACACCTCACAGGTCCATCCCCTCCCCCACACCCACCTTCTCCTTCCTGCCCCAACCCCATGACACCTCACAGGTCCATCCCCTCCCCTACACCCACCTCCTCCTTCCTGCCCCAACCCCAACCCCATGACACCTCACAGGTCCATCCCCTCCCCCACACCCACCTCCTCCTTCCTGCCCCAACCCCATGACACCTCACAGGTCCATCCCCTCCCCCACACCCACCTTCTCCTTCCTGCCCCAACCCCCTGACACCTCACAGGTCCATCCCCTCCCCCACACCCACCTCCTCCTTCCTGCCCCAACCCCAACCCCATGACACCTCACAGGGCCATCCCCTCCCCCACACCCACCTCCTCCTTCCTGCCCCAACCCAACCCCAACCCCATGACACCTCACAGGTCGATTCCCTCCTCCACACACACCTCCTCCTTCGTGCCCCAACCCCAACCCCAACCCCATGACACCTCACAGGTCGATCCCCTCCCCCACACCCACCTCCTTCCTTCCCCAACCCCAACCCCATGACACCTCACAGGTCCATCCCCTTCCTCACACCCACCTCCTCCTTCCTGCCCCAACCCCAACCCCCTGACACCTCACAGGTCCATCCCCTCCCCCACACCCACCTCCTCCTTCCTGCCCCAACCCCAACCCCATGACACCTCACAGGTCCATCCCCTCCCCTACACCCACCTCCTCCTTCCTGCCCCAACCCCAACCTCATGACACCTCACAGGTCCATCCCCCCCCCCCCCACACGCACCTCCTCCTTCCTGCCCCAACCCCAACCCCCTGACACCTCACAGGTCCATCCCTTCCCCCACACCCACCTCCTCCTTCCTGCCCCAACCCCAACCCCATGACACCTCACAGGTCCATCCCCTCCCCTACACCCACCTCCTCCTTCCTGCCCCAACCCCAACCCCATGACACCTCACAGGTCCATCCCCTCCCCCACACCCACCTCCTCCTTCCTGCCCCAACCCCATCCCCAACCCCCTGACACCTCACAGGTCCACCCCCCACACCACCTCCTCCTTCCTGCCCCAACCCCAACCCCAACCCCATGACACCTCATAGGTCCATCCCCTCCCCCACACCCACCTCCTCCTTCCTGCCCCAACCCCAACCCCATGACACCTCACAGGTCCATCCCCCCCCACACCCACCTCCTCCTTCCTGCCCCAACCCCAACCCCATGACACCTCACAGGTCCATCCCCTCCCCCACACCCACCTCCTCCTTCCTGCCCCAACCCCAACCCCATGACACCTCACAGGTCCATCCCCTCCCCTACACCCACCTCCTTCCTTCCCAACCCCAACCCCATGACACCTCACAGGTCCATCCCCTCCCCCACACCCACCTCCTCCTTCCTGCCCCAACCCCAACCCCAACCCCATGACACCTCACAGGTCCACCCCCCTCCCCCACACCCACCTTCCCCCATGCACACAAAGCTGACAACATAGCTCAGGGAGTGCTGGTCAACACAGATTTGTCTCAAGGCTGTTTTCACACTGGGGCACAGAGGAGACGTCACGCAGACTGCATGGCAGCAGGTTCTAGACACATGAGGCTGAAAAAACAACAACAACAACACACACACACACACAAAACAAAAACAAAAACTAGTAAAGACAGGGGTGGTGAAGGATATATAGAAGAAAAAAAAGGTTTTGATATGTTCCACTAGAGGAACAGAGTTGCAGGAATCTGCCTAAGATGTTATCACGGCATTGATGACGCTCAACGTCATGGGACAAACACGGTCTGGTGGATGCAGTGCGTCCGAGTGGAAGAATAGACGCGCGACAGACATTACTAATGCGTTGTTGCGTTGAAAGAATTTGATCTAGTTCAATCCTGAGAGATACAATTGTTTTAAACATTATCAATAATAATTGTTTGTAGAGTCACTCGTAAGCAGGCTTATACAAGGTAGACTACAAAAAGGACTTTAGTTCCATGTTACAAAAAGGACTTTAGTTCCATGTTACAAAAAGGACTTTAGTTCCATGTTATTAGAGTTCGACATCATTTCATTACTGTTCTTCCAGAGGAAAATTGACACGACTGCATATTCATGTGTAGAGATTTTCAGATTAGAGTCGTGTGTCATTTCTTATAGAAATCACATTTGTGTATAAAGATTACGTCTGAGAGTGGCTGCGCATTCATTGTAAACAGGACAGGCTAAAGCACCGATCCCTGGGGTACACATCATACACATAAAGGTTTGGAGCAGATGAATCTAATCAACAATGACAAATCGGGTTCGACCACTAAGGTCTGACACAAATCATTTTAAGACTCTGCCCTGTAAACCAACTGGTGTCTTCCAGTTGGTGAGCAGAATGGAACGACCAAGCGAGTCGAATGCTGTGCTGAGCTTTCGCAGGGCAATAAGGGAGACAAGCTCCTCATATGCCTTTCGTAAAAAAGAAAATGTCAACACAGCTGTCTCTGTACTTGAATCTCTTTGTGAATGATGACTGAGTTCTCTCAATAAGGGAAAATTTGGGACAAATGTGCATGAAGTTTTTTTTTTTTAAAGACAACCTTTTCAAGGATTTCAGAAATAAAAGGAAGGTTTGAATATGGTTTGTAGTCCTTGAATTAATTTGGATCCATTCCAGTCTTTTCAACAGAGGCGTCATAAATGAATGTTTGAACTGTGAAGGAATTGTGCCAGAACCCTACTAACACCCTGTAATGACAGAGCACACTTTGCTAGCACACTGTAATGATTGAACACACTATTGATACACTGTAATGATTGAACACACTTTGCTAGCACACTGTAATGATTGAACACACTCTATTGATACATTGTAATGATTGAACACACTCTATTGATACACTGTAATGATTGAACACACTATTGATACACTGTAATGATTGAACACACTATTGATACACTGTAATGATTGAACACACTATTGATACACTGTAATGATTGAACACACTATTGATACACTGTAATGATTGAACACACTCTATTGATACATTGTAATGATTGAACACACTCTATTGATGCACTGTAATGATTGAACACACTCTATTGATACATTGTAATGATTGAACACACTCTATTGATGCACTGTAATGATTGAACACACTCTGTTAATACACTGTAATGATTGAACACACTATTGATACACTGTAATGATTGAACACACTCTATTGATACATTGTAATGATTGAACACACTCTATTGATACACTGTAATGATTGAACACACTCTATTGATACACTGTAATGATTGAACACACTCTATTGATACACTGTAATGATTGAACACACTCTATTGATACACTGTAATGATTGAACACACTCTATTGATACACTGTAATGATTGAACACACTATTGATACACTGTAATGATTGAACACACTATTGATACACTGTAATGATTGAACACACTCTATTGATACATTGTAATGATTGAACACACTCTATTGATGCACTGTAATGATTGAACACACTCTATTGATACATTGTAATGATTGAACACACTCTATTGATGCACTGTAATGATTGAACACACTCTGTTAATACACTGTAATGATTGAACACACTATTGATACACTGTAATGATTGAACACACTCTATTAATACATTGTAATGATTGAACACACTCTATTGATACACTGTAATGATTGAACACACTCTATTGATACACTGTAATGATTGAACACACTCTATTGATACACTGAACACACTCTATTGATACACTGTAATGATTGAACACACTCTATTGATACACTGTAATGATTGAACACACTCTATTGATACACTGTAATGATTGAACACACTCTATTGATACACTGTAATGATTGAACACACTCTGTTAATACACTGTAATGATTGAAGACACTCTGTTAATACACTGTAATGATTGAACACACTCTGTTAATACACTGTAATGATTGAACACACTCTGTTAATACACTGTAATGATTGAACACACTCTGTTAATACACAGTAATGATTGAACACACTCTGTTAATACACTGAAATGATTGAACACACTCTGTTAATACACAGTAATGATTGAACACACTCTGTTAATACACTGTAATGATTGAACACACTCTGTTAATACACTGTAATGATTGAACACACTCTGTTAATACACTGTAATGATTGAACACACTCTATTGATACACTGTAATGATTAAACACACTCTGTTAATACACTGTAATGATTGAACACACTCTGTTAATACACTGTAATGATTGAACACACTCTGTTAATACACTGTAATGATTGAACACACTCTATTGATACACTGTAATGATTGAACACACTCTGTTAATACACTGTAATGATTGAACACACTCTGTTAATACACTGTAATGATTGAACACACTATATTCATACACATTAATGATTGAACACACTCAACTCATACACTGTAATGCCAGAGCACACTTTGCTAGCACACTGTAATGATTGAACACACTGGAGCACACTTTGCTAGCACATTGTAATGATTGAACACACTCTACTCACACACTGTAATGATTGAACACACTCTACTCACACACTGTAATGATTGAACACTCTACCCACACACTGTAATGATCGAACATACTCTACGCATACACTGTAATGATTGAACACACTTTATACATACGCTGTAATGATTGAACACACTCTATACACACACTGTAATGATTGAACATTCTCCACTCATGCACTGTAATGACAGAGCACACAGTGATGATTGAACACACTCTATTGTTACACTGTAATGATTGAACACTCTCTACTCATACATTGTAATGATTGAACACTCTCTACTCACACAATGTAATGATTGAACACTCTCTACTCACACGCTGTAATGACAGAGCACACTTTGCTAGCACACTGTAATGATTGAACACACTCTATTGATACACTGTAATGATTGAAGACTCTCTATTCATACACTCTAATGATTGAACACTCTCTACTCACACACTGTAATAATTGAACACACTCTGTTGATACATTGTAATGATTGAACACTTTCTACTCATACACTGTAATGAATGAACACTCCGTTCTTGAAGTGTCCTAACTTAATAGCAGAGAGAGCGAGAGAGCGTGCGTGCGTGCGTGTGTGTGTGTGTGTGTGTGTGTGTGTGTGTGTGTGTGTGTGTGTGTGTGTGTGTGTGTGTGTATCTCTCTCTCTCTCTCTCTCCCTCCCTCCCTCCCTCTCTCTCTCTCTCTGTCTCTCTCTCTCTCTCTCTCTCTCTCTCTCTCTCTCTCTCTCTCTCTGTGCCCGTGTGCGCACGAGCGCGGGTGTTTGTGTGGCGTGCACGCGCGCACATTCGTGCTGTGTGCAGAAACCAATTCCTTCGGTACTTGGACGAAAATAGGATTGGGACATGTCTGGAGCAGTGGGGGAGATTCTGCTTCATCTTGTCTTGTGTGTCTGGGGGAAACGGAGATCTGGAAGCAGATCCAGTGCTTCCTCACCGCCACCAGTCTGTAGTGGACAAGGGTCACCCCACTGTCCAATATCCCGGCTTTGATGGGAGCAGACGAGTGGAGTCGAGGAGTGAGAGAAGGAGGGGGAGGGGGGTGGGGGTGGTGCAAGGAGTGATAGGGATGGAGGTGGATTAGAAAGGGGTGGCAGGAGGGGTGGAAGGGGGTGGAGAGGGTAGACAGAAAGAAGAATATTTGTACATGTTTTACGTGATGCTTCCCTTGATATCCTGACTAAGAATTTCACAAAAGTCTGTGAACATGCTATGTTGACTGCAAACTTTTTTTTTATCTTTCAATGTACTATATTGACTATATAACTCAAGAGATTGTGGAAGTACTGTATTAACGATAAACTAAACATTCTGTGAAAAATGCTATGTCGACTACATACTACACAGTATATGATAGTGCCATGTTGAGCACAGAGTTCCAAATCGATATTTTGTCTACAAACTAAACAGTCTATGAAAATGCTATTATGACATTGAATTTGACAGACAGTCTGGGAAAAGCCTCTATTAACTACAAACCGAACAGGCAGTCTATGAAAGCACTACGTTCCGTACAAACTTGTAAGCATTTGAAAGTGCTGCCTTGACTGGGAACTTCACAATCTGTGAAGACAAAACATAACAATTATGAAAATGCTAAGTTGACAACAATCCTTACAGATCCCCTGTGAAAAGTTTAATTGTGACAAAAAAAAACCGCCACAGATAGTGTATAAAAATGCTATAATGGCTGCAAACCTCACAGTCTTTGAAAGCGCTATGTTGACTTCAAAACGTCGTAAGAGTGTGTGATATTGGCTACACGTTTAACTTACAGTCGGTCAAAGTACCGTAT
>CM031595.1:12669870-12679870 GCA_018398815.1 Conus ventricosus
TGATACATGGCCTTACCAGGGTATCTGTGCAGCGTCACTATAATGTCTGTGTGGACCAGTGCCCCTCTCTTTATTGGATTCATGACCTCACCAGGATATCTGTATAGCTTCACTGTAATGTCTGTGTGGACCAGCGTCCCTCTCTTTATTAAATGCATGACATCATTATATCTGCATAGCTTTACTATAATGTCTGTGAGGGTCAGTGTCCCTCTCTTTATTAAATGCATGACATCATTATATCTGTGCAGCGTCACTATAATGTCTGTGAGAGCCAGTGTCCTTCTCTTTATTGAATGCATGCCATCATTATATCTGTGCAGCGTCACTATAATGTCTGTGAGGGTCAGTGTCCCTCTCGTTATTGAATGCATGCCATCATTATATCTGTACAGCGTCACTATAATGTCTGTGAGAGCCAGTGTCCCTCTCTTTATTAAATGCATGCCATCATTATATTTGTACAGCGTCACTATAATGTCTGTGATGGTCAGTGTCCCTCTCGTTATTGAATGCATGACATCATTATATCTATACAGCGTCACTATAATGTCTGTGAGGGTCAGTGTCCCTCTCGTTATTGAATGCATGCCATCATTATATCTGTACAGCGCCACTATAATGTCTGTGAGAGTCAGTGTCCCTCTCTTTATTAAATGCATGCCATCATTATATCTGTACAGCGTCACTATAATGTCTGTGAGGGTCAGTGTCCCTCTCGTTATTGAATGCATGCCATCATTATATCTGTACAGCGTCACTATAATGTCTGTGAGGGTCAGTGTCCCTCTCGTTATTGAATGCATGACATCATTATATCTGTACAGCGTCACTATAATGTCTGTGAGAGTCAGTGTCCCTCTCTTTATTAAATGCATGCCATCATTATATCTGTACAGCGTCACTATAATGTCTGTGATGGTCAGTGTCCCTCTCGTTATTGAATGCATGACCTCATCATATCTGTACAGCGTCACTATAATGTCTGTGAGGGCCAGTGTCCCTCTCTTTATTAAATGCATGACATCATTATATCTGTATAGCTTCACTATAATGTCTGTGAGAGCCAGCGTCCCTCTCTTTATTAAATGCATGCCATCATTATATCTGTACAGCGTCACTATAATGTCTGTGAGAGCCAGCGTCCTCTCTTTATTAAATGCATGCCATCATTATATCTGTACAGCGTCACTATAATGTCTGTGAGGGTCAGTGTCCTTCTCTTTATTAAATGCATGACCTCATCATATCTGTACAGCGTCACTATAATGTCTGTGAGAGCCAGCGTCCCTCTCTTTATTAAATGCATGACCTCATCATATCTGTACAGCATCACTATAATGTCTGTGAGGGTCAGTGGCCCTCTCTTTATTAAATGCATGACCTCATCATATCTGTACAGCTTCACTATAATGTCTGTGAGAGCCAGCGTCCCTCTCTTTATTAAATGCATGCCATCATTATATTTGTACAGCGTCACTATAATGTCTGTGAGAGTCAGTGTCCCTCTAGTTATTAAATGCATGACATCATTATATCTGTACAGCGTCACTATAATGTCTGTGAGAGTCAGTGTCCCTCTCTTTATTAAATGGATGACATCATTATATCTGTACAGCGTCACTATAATGTCTGTGAGAGTCAGTGTCCCTCTCTTTATTAAATGCATGACATCATTATATCTGTACAGCGTCACTATAATGTCTGTAAGAGTCAGTGTCCCTCTAGTTATTAAATGCATGACATCATTTTATCTGTACAGCGTCACTATAATGTCTGTGGGGTCAGTGTCCCTCTCTTTATTGGATTGATGACCCCACAAGGACATCCGTGTGAACCCATGACCATCCATTCACTGGGTTCATGCCCTCAACAAGATGTCTACGTGGATCAGTGTTCCTCACATGGATTCCTGGTGTCACCAGGACGTCTGTGAGAAGTAGTACACCTCACCCTGTTGGATTCACAGATTGACCTGGAGGCCTGCGGGAGACAGTGTCTCTCATTCTGCTGGATTCATTGCCTCATAAAGAATGTCCATTAGGATCAACGCCCTTCACTTTCCTGGATTCATGACCTCGCCAAGATGTTTGTGGGGGACGGAGTCCCTCACTCTACTAGATTCATGCCTTGGTCTGGATGTCAGTGGTGACCAGTGTGTCCTTGACTTGATTGGATTCATGGCCTCATCAGATTATTAGTAATGACCACCTTCCCTCACTATGCTAGCTTCAGGGCCTCAGCAGTACGTCCCGTGAGGACCAGTGTCCCTGACTTTACTGGATTTATAGTCTTGTCTTAAACCATGCTCACAACTTTCAGCTTCTATTTCTTTTAAAGGAAATTAAGAATATTGTCTGCCCATCTGTCTCTCTCTTTCTTTCTCTCTCTCTCTCTCTCTCTCTCTCTCTCTCTCTCTCTCTCTCTCTCTCTCTCTCTCTCTCTCTCTCTCTCTCTCTGTTTCAATAATTTGTTTGACAATGGAATTTATCCTGAAGATTGGCAGAAATCATTTATTCTCCCCCTCTTTAAAAAAGGTAATACGAATGACCCTAACAATTACAGAGGAATCTCCTTGTCTGATGTTGCAAGTAAAGTATTTGGTTCTATTATTAACAAGAGATTGTCAGAATGGATTGAAGTAAATAATATAACAGGTGATCACCAGGCAGGGTTTAAGAAAAACTTTTGTACAATTGATCATATGTTTACTCTGTTAGCAGCTGTCCAGAAACAATTTTCTAATAACCGTAAGCTATATGTTTCCTTTGTAGACTTTGAAAAGGCCTTTGACTCCATTCAAGAAAATTTTTGTGGCCGATACTTACAAAAATGGAATCAAAGGTAAATTTTATAATTGTGTAAAATGCATGTACAAAGTTTAAAGCTATGTAAGATTGTTGGGGCAAAATTTAGTGATTATCAGATGTACTCAGGGTGTAAACAGGGGGATGTCTGCAGCCCAGTATTATTTTCATTGTATATTAATGAATTTGCACAAGAATTATTGGAAGGGAAGACAACGGTGTCACTTTTGACTCGATTGAATTATTTATATTGTTATTGCTGATGATGTCTTGCTCTCTGAGACTGTCGTAGGATTACAAAATCAATTGAATAATTTGCATTCTGCAGCACTAGACTGGATTTGAAAGTAAACCCTGGGTAAATCAAACATTATAGTTTTCGAAAGGGTTTTGGGTTTTCCCAGCTCACGTGAAAGGTGGTTGTAGGGAGTTCGCAAAAGTTGGTGGTAAATGCTTACAAGTACTTGGGCATATTTTTTCAACAAAACTTAGCTTTACGTTTGCCTGTCATGATCTTTTTAACAGAGGAAAGCGTGCTGTCATAGCTATTTTAAGTTTGCTTTTAAATTTTTGAAAGTGTTTCGGTAAAAACTATTTTTTAAATGTTTGATGCCCAAGTGCAGCCTATTGTGCAGTATGGCGCCGAGATTTGGGGATTGGATAAAGGACATAAAATCGAAAAATTACATTTAATTTGCTAGAAACGCTTTTTGCATGTGGATAGACGAACCCCTAATTTTTTGGGTTTTATGGTGAGTTTGGGCAGATTCCCATTTATGTAAATTCATATGTGAAATGTTTTAGTTATTGGCTTAAGCTGTACGTATGGGAGAAAAACAGATTACTGCAAAAGCATACAAAGTATTGTTTGATTTAGATTCTAGAGGTTTAAATCAACGGGGCAATTTTGTTCGTAAATGTCTTTGTGGTTATGGGTTTCCGTTGGTTTGGTTAAAAACAGAGGTTGGATGTGTTAAAGCATTTTTGGTTTTTTTTAAGCAGAGAATAATTGATTGTAACTTGGGCAAGACTGGAATAGTCATATTAAAGACAGTGAGAGATTTTCTTTGTTTCGATTTCTAAAAGACAAATCAGGTAATGGAAGCGGAACCTTATCTGTCGATGAATATTAATAGTTTTGTCAGATCTGCACTAACTAAGTTTAGATTCGGTGTATCTGATATTGCTGTACACAGGCAACGTTACAATGTTCATACAGAATTAGATGTTTTATGTCCATTGTGCAAGTCTGCCCCTGAGAACGAACTTCATTTTCTATTTGTTTGTCCTTTGCTTACAGATTTAAGACAAAAATATATTCCTTTGAAATATTGTCGACGTCCATCATTTTTCAGGCTTGTCTTGCTTTTGTCGTCAAGAAATGAGAAAGTTGTTGGTGATCTAGCTTCATATTTGTATAAATCCTTCAAGAGGAGGAGCTATCTGACTTGAATTTTGTTTATATGTGCTTGTATATTATTGTATTGTTACGTCAGTTATATGTCAATACCCCCTTCAAATGGGGCTGTGGCCTTTCTTGAATAAATTATCGTTATCGTTATCGTTATCTCTCTCTCTCTCTCTCTCTCCCCCTCTCTCTCTCCCCCCCCCCCCCCCTCCCCTCTCTCTCTCTCTCTCCTCTCTCTCTCTCTCTCTCTCTCTCTCTCTCTCTCTCTCTCTCAAGTTAGTTTAGATTCGTCCTTCTTTTGGTATGTTCGCAGGAGCAAACTATCAGAAAATTTGTACTTTATATATTTATTGCATTCAAGTTGCAATCATTTTTTCTGTCATAAAATACTTTTCCAAATGAAAGTTATTTATGCTTGTGAGCAGTTGCATGGGTGCCAAGACGATTGTAATTAACTTGCAATCCCTTTATGAGGGGCAATGGGCTGAACGTGAATAAATTATCTTGAGTCTCTTTCTCTCTCTCTCTCTCTCTCTCTCTCTCTCTCTCTCTCTCTCTCTCTCTGTATGTGTGTGTGTGTGTGTGTGTGCGTGTGTGTGTGTGTGTGTGTGTGTGTGTGTGTGTGTGTGTGTGTGTGTGTGTGTGTGTGTGTGTCTGTGTGTGTGTGTTTGTGTTGTGTGTGTGTGTGTGTGTGTGTGTGTGTGTGTGTGTGTGTGTGGTAGCCATTCTCATATTTCATAAAGTCAAAGACGCTCTCTCTCTCTCTCTCTCTCTCTCTCTCTCTCTCTCTCTCTCTCTCTCTCTCTCTCTCTCTCTCTCTCTCTCTCTTTGCGAAATAATTGTTCTGATAGTGGAGGATATACTAGTCTGCGTTTGTTTTTCTCATTAGTTATCTGTTAAATTATCTATCTATCTGTCTGTCTGTCTATCTATCTATCTATCTATCTATCTATCTATCTATCTATCTATCTATCTATCTATCTGTCTGTCTGTCTGTCTGTCTGTCTGTCTGTCTGTCTGTCTGTCCGTCTACCGATCTATGTTTTTCTCATTACGTATCTATTGAATGTATCTATCCGTTTATCTCTCTCTATATATATATATAAACGCACACAAAATGAAGATAAAAACAACAGACTCATAAAATTCTTCCCAATATTTCGACCTCAGGTCTTCCTCAGGGAATTTGTCTCTCTAAATGTATATATCTTTCCATCTATGTGTCTACCTATCTATCTATGTATCTATCTGTCGGTCTATTTATCTGTAGATGGAGGGGCAGATATATCTGGATACATGATTGTATCATATATATATGTATATATATGGACAAGTAGATCTGTTTGTAGGTATGTGTGCCTGAATGCGTGCATATATATATATATATATATATATATATATATATATATATATATATATATATATATATATAATATATATATATATATATATATAATATATATATATATATATATGCACACATTCAGGCACACATACCTACAAACAAATCCACTAGCACATATGCCATCTATGTGTACATCTCAAAGAAAGAGACAGACACAGAGAGAGAGAGAGAGAGAGAGAGAGACAGAGAAAGAAAGAGGGAGATTGAAAGAGAGAGAGGAAGCACCACTTCTGAGAGCTGGAACCTTTCCTCCCAACACACAACCACCCCCACCCCCACCCCTCCTCTGCATCACCCTCAGCCCCTCCCCATCCCATCCCCCAGAAGTCACACATATCCCAACACAAACTGCCGCCACAGGCGTCCCACAGAACCGACAACCTGCAACAGACGTTATTGATTCCGTCCTGTCAGCCCTGACAACCTGCAGCAGACGTTATTGATTCCGCCATGTCAGTGACAACCTGCAGCAGACGTTATTGATTCCGCCATGTCAGCCCTGACAACCTGCATCAGACGTTATTGATTCCGCCATGTCAGTGACAACCTGCAGCAGACGTTATTGATTCCGCCATGTCAGTGACAACCTGCATCAGACGTTATTGATTCCGCCATGTCAGCCCTGACAACCTGCATCAGACGCTATTGATTCCGCCATGTCAGCCCTGACAACCTGCAGCAGACGTTATTGATTCCGCCATGTCAGTGACAACCTGCATCAGACGTTATTGATTCCGCCATGTCAGTGACAACCTGCAGCAGACGTTATTGATTCCGCCATGTCAGCCCTGACAACCTGCATCAGACGTTATTGATTCCGCCATGTCAGTGACAACCTGCATCAGACGTTATTTATTCCGCCATGTCAGTGACAACCTGCAGCAGACGTTATTGATTCCGCCATGTCAGCCCTGACAACCTGCATCAGACGTTATTGATTCCGCCATGTCAGTGACAACCTGCATCAGACGTTATTGATTCCGCCATGTCAGTGACAACCTGCAGCAGACGTTATTGATTCCGCCATGTCAGCACTAACAACATGCAGCAGACGTCATTGATTCCGCCATGTCAGCCCTGACAACCTGCAGCAGACGTTATTGATTCCGCCATGTCAGCCCTGACAACCTGCAGCAGACGTGATTGATTCCGCAATGTCAGCCCTGACAACCTGCAGCAGACGTGATTGATTCCGCCATGTCAGCCCTGACAACCTGCAGCAGACGTTATTGATTCCGCCATGTCAGCATTGACAACCTGCAGCAGACGTGATTGATTCCGCCATGTCAGCCCTGACAACCTGCAGCAGACGTGATTGATTCCGCCATGTCAGCATTGACAACCTGCAGCAGACGTCATTGATTCCACCATGTCAGCAGACGTTATTGATTCCGCCATGTCAGCACTGACTCGCTGAGCTCAGCAATACTCCTCCCTCGCCAGCGACGGACGGATCAAAGGGAGAGAAGCCAGGTCGATTGGACAGAAGAGGTCAACGACGGCTAGCTACATGACACCTTGTGGACAGACCTCCCACAAAAGAGAGGGCTTCTTCCTGTGCCATGGCTTTCTCTTTACCATCGTCATCATTACTGTCATTGTCGTCTTCTTCCTGGCTCTGTGAATGAGAAACACAGCTCTGATCCCCCCCCCCCCCCCCCCCACACACACACACACACCTCACCTCCCCTTATAATTGGCTGGACTGTAGGGGGACTGATACTGACTGTGATCTGTCTGTCAGTCTGTCTGCTTGTCTCCCTCTGTCTCTGTCTCTTTGTCTCTGTCTCTTTGTCTCTGTTTCTTTGTTTGTCTGTCTCCACTGGATGATAGTGTGGTCTTTCTGTTTGCCTGTCTGTCTGTGTCTCTGTCTTTCTGTCTCTCTTTGTGTCTGTCTGTCTCTGTCTGTCTGTCTCTCTGTCTGTCGCACTCTCTCTCTCTCCACTGCCTGATAGTATAATGGATGTTCGACTCTGTCTATTGTTCTGATTATGATGATAACGATGATGACGATTATCATTATTAGGTGTGTGGTGTGTGTGTGGGTGGGGGGGGGGGGGGGGGGGGGGGCGTGCGTGCGTGCGTGCGCGCGCGCGCGCGCGTGTATGTGTGTGTGTGTGAATGGTGTTGTTGCTGTTTTTCTTCTTTTTTTGTGTGTGCATGTGAGACTGACAATTTGTTTTCCCTCTGTTTCAATACATTGCCTCTTTTATTTATTTATTTATTTTTTTTAAAAAAAACTCTCTTAAGTAAACGGAACTTTTTATTTATGATTTCTGTTGTGTCAAAGAGTTAGTGTCGCTACATGTTAGAATGCGTTACCCCCCCCCCCCCCCCCCCTGTCAAAAGATCGGTATGGAAATGACAATGTAATGTCAAAGTGTCAAACTCTCTGTCTGTCTGTCTGTCTGTCTGTCTGTCTGTCTGTCTGTTTGTCTGTCTGTCTGTCTGTCTGTCTGTCTGTCTCTCTCTCTCTTTCTGTATTTTTTCCGTCTGTCTGTCTGTCTGTCTATCTGAGTGAGTTTTGGTCGTGGAATTCATTTTCTTGTTTGCTTCTCTACCTTCACTTGTAACTTGTCCACATTAGCCATGCTTGCCAGTAACATTATTATGCGTGTGAGATCTGCAATTTCATTTTTACTATACTTCGCTTGTGCATTCTTCTCCATATCTTTACTGTCATTACGGTCATAAATATTATTGCGATTAGGATCATTATTATGATTCTGATGATTGTTATTATTCTATCATCGCTCTTATTCACTATTACCGGTATCCTCTTTGTTGCTTTTACCGTCTTGATGTCTACCTTGGTGTTTTGTAGAGGACAGTAGAGTAGCAAGGGCTGACCAGAAGACTAGGCACAGTTTAGAAGCTTTATCCTTGAGAAATCAAGTTTGGAGGTCTGGAATCTTCGAGTCCCCATCCTATATCCTGCTGCTGCACCTTGTCCTTCTTCTTCCCCATCTGTCTGCCCTCCCAGCCACTCCTCCAGCCCATCTTGTCAGACGAGGTCTGCTGTCTGGCACAGTGACACACTGCAGCTTGTTCTGGACGTGCACGTCACTGGGCCAGGTGAAGTAGGACCACAGGATGTGCTGTGATATCTGTGGGCCAAGCCTGGTGCCTCAAGAATCCGAAGATGAGGATGCGACTTGGGTGTGTGGGCTGGTATATGTGGGTAGAATCTGGTGCGCCAGGACGTTCAAGAGGTCAACAGGTCTGCATGCGGGTGTCTGTGGGCAGCCTCTACAGGGACATTCATCAATCAGGTGGTAGGGATGGAAGAGAAGAAGCTGGCGGTGACCTGTTTTGAGATTAGTATCTGTTGGCTGAGTCTGATGCTTCGGGGTTGTGAAGATGGGGCTGGACTGGAGGGTTTAGGAGTGTCTACTGCTGCGGGGTCTGCAGGACTTTAAGGATCTGGACTTGTGTCAGTGGATCAACTCTGGTACCTGAGGGTATTACAAGTATCACAAACTTCAGGATGTGGACGTGTGTCTGTGGATCAACTCTGGTGCCTCGGGGTACTGAACTAATGAAAAACCTTCAGAATTCAGAATGATGTTCATGGGTCATGTCAGGGTATTCAGGGTACTGAAAGGATGACAATCTTCAGGATATGGACTTGTGTCAGTAAGTCAACTCGGGTATCTAGCTGGTGTCTGTGGCTTGTTTATGATACTTCAGGGTACGAGAATGGGACAAAACTACAATATGTGAACTGATGTCTGAGAGCCAGTTGTGGTGCCCTAGACTACTAAAGATGTGGAATGACTGTGAGAGATGGACTGTTGTCTGTGACCTGGCTCCTCAGGGACGTTCACCCGAGTGCCGTATCTTTATGTGATAAGGATGGTGGAAAGGCTGACGATGATGACTTGGAGCGGAAGAGAGGGCCTGGAGTGCATCTGGTCTTCCGGAGAACCTGAAATCAGTGGAACTGATCAGTTTGTGTGTGTGTGTGTGTGTGTGTGTGTGTGTGTGTGTGTGTGTGTGTGGTGGTGTGTGTTGTGTGTGTGTGTGTGTGTGTGTGTGTGTGTGTGTGTGGTGTGTGCATGCGTGTGTGTGTGTGTGTGTGTGTGTGTGTGTGTGTGTGTGTGTGTGTGTGTGGTGTGTGTGTGTGTGTGAGAGAGAGAGAGAGAGAGAGAGAGAGAGAGAGAGAGAAGAGAGAGAGAGAGAGAGAGAGAGAGAGAGAGAGAGAGAGAGAGAGAGAGAGAGAGAGAGAGAGAGAGAGTGTGTGTGTGTGTGTGTGCGTAACAGCTTCCCAAGAGACCCCGGAATTGGAGCTGAAGGACGTCTATGGAGATCAATGGAGTAAAAAGAACAGAAAGGGATGAAAAAGGGACAGTAAAAGAAGAAGACTGGGGAATGGTAGAC
>CM031595.1:12684870-12692370 GCA_018398815.1 Conus ventricosus
TCTTGTTGTTGTTGTGTTCTCCTCCTCCTCCCTCCTCCTCCTCCTCCTCCTCCTCCTCCTCCTCTTCTTCTTCTTCTTTTTCTCCTAGCCAGCGTCATTCTTGTATGGTTGGCTGTACTGTAATAAAAGTGAAGGAGAAACAAAAACTGCGTAATTCAGATTGTTATTAGCAAACAAAAAGAGAGAAAAAGCAAAGTATCTTTTAATGAAGATGGACATCACAGTCTTGGTAATAATATATAAAGAAAGAGGCAGATGTTTTCATCGTAAATCTACATGTTTGTATTTGTCTTGCAGTATTTTGCATTGGATATCGGGTACACACCCTGTAACAACATTCCATCATGTTCCCTTCTATGCACATCACCAGAGAATTCCTTCTGTTGTTCACTACCCACGTCTCTTCCTCTCACAGAAGGAGGTGTCTACATCCTCCAGTTCTGAAGATGGCTTTTTCAGGCAGATCAATATTATCTTGTGTTCCCTTCGTGATTTGTGAATCCTTCCAGAAGCCAGGGCAGGGGGTGAGAGGGCAGGAAGGGGTGGTGGGGGTGTGTGAAATACCGCATCATACGATACATACATCACAGCACTCAGTTTCCATGAATGATTGGACGTTGTGTGAAATGGCTGTTTCCTTGTCCTCACCCTCCCCTTTCTTTCCCCTCTCCACGTCTCCTTTCTCAATCATTAACAAATTTTCTTCTCTCTTTCACCCTCCCTCCTCTTCCAGGATGGCTGAGATGTAGGTTTGTTGGAATAAACTCAATGATTTCTTCTCGTGAAAGGAGGGCTATGAATTAAACAGAGTCCTGACTATGAACGTTTTCTTTGCAGATGTCTTTTACTGCATTTTTTCCCTGGAAGACTGAGATACGGCTTGAATATATCAAATGACCGACATGTATTTGAGAATGTAGATCGATTCCTGGTTCTGACACTGTAGGAAATTGATGATAACACTGTGTCTTATATAATGCACACTGATAAGTGTTTTACCCTTGTAAACACCAATCAAAACAGTCGATGAGTGCAGAATGCCTCAGTTGTTAGTAACAAATGTCTCAAGATAAACACGTAGCTGGTAAAACCAGAAACTGAAGTAAACTGTTTCCTGTTCTTTGTGAAATTCATCTTACTGGGCAACTGCAACTGGAGGCGAATCTAACCTTGACAGTGAAAATCGCAACATTTTAGTGTCCTCTCTTTTCAGAATTGCGCACTTGTTTAATCAAATTAAGGCAGTAAAGAGCAAGACAATGAAACAGCATACGAGAGTTTAAAGGAATGGGTAGACAACATTCCACACAGACAAACACTGTACACACACTACCACTTGGCCCTTTACATTTGTAAGCGCCAAACTCGCCCACATTCCGCTTTTCATGAAATTTACACGTAAGGGGTTAATCCTCCTGCGTCATGTACTTGGTTTTATTTCCTCTCGTCCAAAGCCGCTCTGTGTCAGTCGAGCTTCGGGCAAAGTAGTCGAGGAAAACAAATAGCTGTTATTGCCCCTATTGTAAAAATGTCTGAAGTCATGTGAATGTTGATGAGAGAGGAACAGCATCGCAGAAATGTTGATTCAGCATACTGTACGCATCGCAGAAATGTTGATTCAGCAAACTGTACGCGTCGCAGAAATGTTGATTCAGCATACTGTATGCATCGCAGAAATGTTGATTCAGCATACTGTATGCATCGCAGAAATGTTGATTCAGCATACTGTACGCGTCGCAGAAATGTTGATTCAGCATACTGTATGCATCGCAGAAATGTTGATTCAGCATACTGTATGCATCGCAGAAATGTTGATTCAGCATACTGTATGCATCGCAGAAATGTTGATTCAGCATACTGTACGCGTCGCAGAAATGTTGATTCAGCATACTGTACGCGTCGCAGAAATGTTGATTCAGCATACTGTATGCATCGCAGAAATGTTCATTCAGCATACTGTACGCGTCGCAGAAATGTTGATTCAGCATACTACTTACTTTTTAAACAAAGCACACAAGCATCAAGTGCCCCACTACCCAGATTGTAGTGGACTTGTGCGTGGCAGGAAGAGATGGCAGCTGGTCAAGATTCATTGTCCATAACACAGGGCGAAAGCATTATGACGTGCAAGATACTGTAGGATGGACAGTATTCACCGGGATGTGTGGTGACACTTGTTGGACGAAGGCCAGACAACGTCACCTCTGTAAGGGGATTAGTGGGACTCGAGGGAATACCGATCACATTTGTCAGTGGCATGTCTTGGCATCGTAACTCATGGAAGGAAGGGAAAATGACTGACTGGACAGATTCATAAAATGTGTGAAAGGTGCATGAATTGTTTTAACCTAAACATGAGCTGTTGGTGTTTAAAAAAATGCATAATGCATAATATTTTTTAAAAAGTGGTTGTGCCATTTGGTTTATGTTGAAGCAAACATTCATTTGTACAACCATCAAGTGGGAAGACAATTAAGTCATTTTTAAATATGAAGTGTAGGTACTCTTATCAAAACACCACAATAGACAAAATCATCGACTTCATTACACAAAGAACTATTTGCCACTGGCATCTTTAAACCCTGGGCCAATCGTTATCTGTGTGAATAGGACAGGCGGCACATTTAGGACGCCCTCCACTAGGGATGGAAGCCTGTCTCTAAGAGTTGGCACGTGACCTGCCGTGACCTGCCGTGACCTGCTGTGACCTGCCGTGACCTGCATGACCTGCCGTGACCTGCTATGACCTGCTGTGACCTGCGTGACCTGCCGTGACCTGCATGACCTGCCGTGACCTGTGTGACGTGTGTGACGCCTGCACTGGAGTGGTCCCACAGTGGACAACACACTGCTGGTCAGCGGCAGGACCTGGCCTGTGTAGCCCATCTCCATGGAGATGGAGGCCATCCTTCATCTGGACAGGGATTCGGCTTTCACAGTTCCAGAACTCCCTGGCCGGAAAGGCAGGATACCAGTGTCTCTCAAGAAGAAAGCTTTGAATACAGAATGAAAATTTTGCTGAAAGAAAAAATGACAAAAGAAGGACAATGTTAATTTTCCCCAGATCGCATCCCCCCCCCCCCCCCCCAATCCCCTTCATGCCCTTCTCCATTCATATGGAATGTCATGGACAGTCAAAGCTCCCTGGACTACAGTCGATGTTGACGGAATCTTTTACTTTTAGCAGAGCGAATTTTGCCATCAGACAAAAATGAGTTGTTCCCTAAGCACTCGATTCACTTACTTGGTCTCGACTGAGAGAGTATGCCAGATACACCTTTCTTTTGAGGAGAACAGAAATTCGGAAGTGGGGATGTAGGAAAGGGAGGGTCATACAAAGAAACAAACAAACAAAAACAGAGCAGATAACATGCATGCACATGTGTGTGTGTGTGTGTGTGTGTGTGTGTGTGTGTGTGTGTGTGTGTGTGTGTGTGTGTGTGTTGTATGTGTGTTGTGTGTGTGTGTGTGTGTGTGTGTGTGTGTGTGTGTGTGTATGTGTGCGTGTTGGAGAGAGACAGACAGAAAGAGAGAGAGAGAGAGAGAGAGAGAGAGAGAGAGAGAGAGAGAGAGAGAGAGAGAGAGAGAGAGAGAGAGAGAGAGAGAGAGAGTTCTCTGCGACAAATCGCAGGTTGCAAAGCCATACATATTCACAAAATGTCATGTAATAACTTGTACAGCACGTTCACCCACTGTCGGTGACATCACCCCAGAACCCCAGACACAGACAGGCAGAGACGTTGGAAGCGATCCAGGAAGCCAGAGAGACAGAATGGATATGCAGACCGACACACACACACACACACACACACACACACACACACACACACACACACACACACACACACACACACACACACACACACACACACACACACACACATACACACACATACACACACACACCCACACATACACACACACATACATACACACACACACACATACACACACATACACACACACACACACACACACACATACACACACACACATACACCCACACACACACACCCATACACACACACACACCCACACACGTCTGTTGGTGCTTTCAAATGCTCTTGTTTTCCTAATTTCTTCACTCAATTGCAAATTAGATTTTTCCAGTGTTCTGTTTTGATTGATTTACTTACTTTGAATTTTGACAGATTTAGTTTGGACTCTGTTCCTTTCTTCCCTCCTCCTCACCCTAAAGGGTGTCTTAAAAGATATGGTTGTTTTCAATGTTTGGATTTTTCAGCTTGTGCTTTTTTTTTTCTTGTTATTTTCTCCTCTTTTAATAAAAGTTCAGGTTTTATTTTCTTTGATATACATCACAAAACAATAAGAGAATTGTGTAATCCTCGAGAGAGATGAAGCAGGATAGATTGATGAAGACAGAACAAGTGAAATGATAAGAAAGTCAGCAAATGTTTCCAACGTAGCTCTTAATGCTTTTTTTTGGCTTGCTGTATTTTGCATTTGTTTTGCATTGGATAAAGGTATAAACCCTATCACAACAATTCCATCGTGTTCTCTACCACGCACATCACCAGTGTTCCTTCGTTTCATTGCTGCCAACGTCCCTGTCTTTCAAAGAAGGAACTGTCAACATCCTCCAGCTATGGAAGCGGCTTTTTCAAGCAGATCAATATTATCACGTGTTCCCTTCGTGATTTGTGAATCCTTCCAGAAGCCAGGGCAGGGGGTGAGATGCCAGGAAGGGGGGTGGGGGTGAAATGCCGCATCATACGATACATACATCACAGCACTCCGTGTGCATCATACGATACATACATCACAGCACTCCGTGTGCATCATACGATACATACATCACAGCACGCCGTGTGCATCATACGATACATACATCACAGCACTCCGTGTGCATCATACGATACATACATCACAGCACTCCGTGTGCATCATACGATACATACATCACAGCACTCCGTGTGCATCATACGATACATACATCACAGCACGCCGTGTGCATCATACGATGCATACATCACAGCACTCCGTGTGCATCATACGATACATACATCACAGCACTCCGTGTGCATCATACGATACATACATCACAGCACTCCGTGTGCATCATACGATACATACATCACAGCACTCCGTGTGCATCATGCGATACATACATCACAGCACTCCGTGTGCATGGACGATCGCAGGCTCCGTGTAATCGTCGTTTCCTTGTTCTCCCCCCCCCCCCCCAGTCCCTCCCTCCTCTCTAACCCCACCCCCAATCATAGACAAACTGTTTCTTCTCTCCCGCCCCGTCTGTTTAGGATAGAACAGGCACAGGTTTGTTGGAACTGGATCTTTATCTGTGCAAGACACGAGAAAGTCTGTGAATTGAACAGAATCCTGTCTTTCAACATTTTCTTTGCAGATATAGTTTATTGTATTGTTCCTGGAAGACTTGAGTTAGGGGCTGAATATACCAAATAACCTACATGTATCTGAGAATGTAGACTGATTCCTGGTTCTCATATTATAGGAAACTGGCGATAACATGTCCTCTAACAAAGTGCACACTGACAATTTTTTTCATCTATGTGAACACCCATCAAAAGAATTGATGAGCCTGGAAAAAGATTAAGTGACGAGAGACAAAAGTCTTAAACTGAATCCAAACAGGTGAGACAAAATGTGATGCATTCTGAAGGTGACACGTTTCGTCCACTTTGTGAAATATATTGTATTTTTGACTGCGGCTGGAATCGAAACTAAAATAATGAAGACAACAGAATTTCACTGTATACGACATTGTAAAATTGCGCACATGTTAAATCAATGAGTACAACAGAGAACACAACAATGACGTGTTATACTTTTGAAATAGTGAGTTAGAGGAATGGACAGCGAATATTCACACACACACCACGCACGCACGCACGCACGCACGCACGCACGCACGCACGCACGCACGCACGCACGCACGCACGCACGCACGCACGCACGCACGCACGCACGCACGCACACACACACACACACACACACACACACACACACACACACATTTTACCAATACTACCAGCTGACCCTCTTCTGCTTTACCAGTGGTCTATGTGAGCACCACGGTGACCCACATTCCACGTCGACCAGTGGTCTATGTGAGCACCACAGTGACCCACATTCCACGTCGACCAGTGGTCTATGTGAGCACCACAGTGACCCACATTCCACGTCGACCAGTGGTCTATGTGAGCACCACAGTGACCCACATTCCACGTTGACCAGCGGTCTATGTGAGCACCACAGTGACCCACATTCCACGTTGACCAGTGGTCTATGTGAGCACCACAGTGACCCACATTCCACGTTGACCAGTGGTCTATGTGAGCACCACAGTGACTCACATTCCACGTTGACCAGTGGTCTATGTGAGCACCACAGTGACCCACATTCCACGTTGACCAGTGGTCTATGTGAGCACCACAGTGACTCACATTCCACGTTGACCAGTGGTCTATGTGAGCACCACAGTGACCCACATTCCACGTTGACCAGTGGTCTATGTGAGCACCACAGTGACTCACTTTCCACTTTTCGCAAACTGCACATGCAGGGAACAAATCCATGATTTCATTTCCCGTCCTCCACAGAAACTCTGTCAGTTTACGTTCAGAAAAAAAGGTCGAAGAAAAAGTAGTCAAACGATAACAAATCGCTGTTTTCAGATGAGAGATCATTGCCCCAGTGGTGAAATGGCCAAAGTCTTATCAATGCTGGTGAGAGAGGATAACAGCATTATAGGAATGTCGGTTCAGCATACTGTTACTTTGCAAACGAAGTGCAGATGAACAAATCCGAAGTGTGGAAGACAATGTGAGTGACCACAAGCATTAAATGCAGCACTACCCAGATTGTAGTGGACTTGTGCGTGGCAGGAAGAGATGGCAGCTGGTCAAGATTCATTGTCCATAACACAGGGCGAAAGCATTATCACGTGCAAGATACTGTAGAATGGACAGTATTCACCGGGATGTGAGGCGACGCTTGTTGGACGAAGGCCAGACAACGTCACCTCTGTAAGGGGATTAGTGGGACTCGAGGGAATACCGATCACATCAATCAATGACATGTCTAGGTGACGTAATTCAGGAATGGAAGAAAACAGTGACTGACTCTGAATGGATTCATAAAACGTGTGAAAGATGCATGACTTGTTACAGCCAAAACAAGAGCTTTGTTGTGTAAAGTGTTGATATTCAAAGAAATGCATAATGTATAACATTCTTTCATTCGTTACATAGGGAACCATTCGCCACCTGCATGTTTAAACCTTGGGCCAATCTCTGTCTGTCAGAATAGGACAGGCTGCACATTTAGGACGCCCGCCATAGGAGCCCAAAGCTGACACGTGACATGCCGTGACCTACCGTGACCTGTGTGACGTCTGCACTGTAGTAGCCCCAAGGAGGAGGTCAAATTGCTGGTCAACTGGAGGAAACGTGGTGTTCGTAGCCCGTCTCCAAGGAGCTGAAAACCATCGTTTTCCTTGAC
>CM031595.1:12699870-12717370 GCA_018398815.1 Conus ventricosus
AATGATGATGACGTTGATGATGATGATGGTAACGGTGATGATAGTAATAATAATAATAATGATACGTTTACTACTACTACTACTACTACTACTACTACTACTACTACTACTATTACTACTACTACTACTACAACTACTACTACTACTACTACTACTACTACTACTACTACTACTACTACTACTACTACTACTAAGAAGCATAATAGTAAGTATATGATTATGATGATGATACTTCTATTACTACTACTACTAATGATGATGATGATGATGATGATGATGATGATGATGATGATGATGATGATGACTGCAACTGTGTTCTCCTTGGCTGTCCCTCAACTGTCATCCAACCCCTCCAACGTGTACAGAACTCTGCAGCCCGTCTCATTTGCAAATCTCCTAGGACCCAACCCTGCAGCCCTCTCCTGAAAAAGTTGCACTGGCTCCCCGTTGAAGAAAGAATTAAATACAAATGTTGTTGTCTCTGCTTCAAGATTTTCACTGGCGATGCCCCTGCCTATCTTTCCGATCTCCTTCAAGTATATGTCCCATCACGAACGCTCCGCTCCTCCACCGACACCAGGACCTTCCGCTTTCCCAGTTACCGTCCCCATCGTAAACAGCATGGCGAACGAGCTTTCTCATACGCAGCTCCCAAACTCTGGAATAAACTCCCCTATGACTTAAGACATTCTCAAACCTTTTCTTCCTTCAAAACCTCAATGAAAACCCACCTTTTCAAACAATACTAAGAAGACAGTCATTACCAGATAGTTGATTGACTCTTGTTGTTTTTGTGGATCGCTTAGTAGTTTGTGTTTGTTGCGGCTGTTGTTTATTGTGTGTCTGTGCGTGAGAGTGTGTGTGCGCGTGGGAGAGAATGGGAGAGAGCCTTTGTTTTTCATTTCTGAGCCGTTTTTCAATGCATTTTCTTTACATTTAGCAATTGTATTTTTTCTGCCTTTGTAAAGCGCCTTGTGCCGTGGAAGGCGCTATATAAATCCCCATTATTATTATTATTATTATTATGATGATACTACTACTACTTATAAAATAATAATACGCTACTTCTAATACGAACAATAATGAAATTACTACTATTGGTATGCTTATGAAGGCCATGGCATTTGGTTTAGGTGATTTGTTCGGTTCGGAGATAATGTTGATATATCATCTATTTATACAAAATACGTCCATGTGAGTGAATAGCACAACGATAACAACAACAAGAATGAAAATAACAAGAACAACAGTAATAACAAGATTTTAAGCTTTACGTTTCTTTGAAACATAGAGAAGAAATGGTAACTGTGTATTCCTGAACTGAAAAAAAAACCCCAGACCTCAGGAGAAATGAAGCATTGGATCCTTGAGAGAGAAATGAGAAGAAAGCAGGAAATATTTTCAGAGTGCCTCTTACTCTGATTATTTATATCCTCTGTAGTTTACATTGGACACGAGACATAAACCTTGTAAAACAATTCCCACATCTTCTCAGCCGTGCACATCACGAGATTCCGTCTTTCTTTCTCAGACTCGTCTCTCTGTCTATCGCAAAAAGGAATTGTCTACATCCTCCAGCTCTGGAGGTGGTTGGTTCTGGCACATCAATGTTATCGTGTCTTCCCTTCGTGGTTTGTGAATCCTTCCAGAAGCCAGGGCAGGGGGCGAGAGGGCAGGAAGGGGGAGGTGAAATGCCGCATCATACGATACATACATCACAGCACTCCGTGTGCATCATACGATACATACATCACAGCACTCCGTGTGCATCATACGATACATACATCACAGCACTCCGTGTGCATCATACGATACATACATCACAGCACTCCGTGTGCATCATACGATACATACATCACAGCACTCCGTGTGCATCATACGATACATACATCACAGCACTCCGTGTGCATCATACGATACATACATCACAGCACTCCGTGTGCATCATACGATGCATACATCACAGCACTCCGTGTGCATCATACGATGCATACATCACAGCACTCCGTGTGCATCACACGATACATACATCACAGCACTCCGTGTGCATGAATGATTGGAGGCTGTTGTCACCGATCGGCGGGACTAAATCAGCCGTTCATGTGTTTGGAGTAATGGTAATTCAGAAATAGAGAGCGTGTGCGCGTGTGCATATGTGTATATGTGTGTGTGCGAGCGTGCGTGTGTAAGATTTGGGGTTATGGTTAAGGTGGAAGATTAGGCTAGGTAGGTGTTGGGGAAATAAGATACACAATATTCTTGAGTTCCAATCTTGACTCGTTGAAGGGATGGAAGCGGGAGGTTGGTTTCATTCCCGATTGTTACCCTTTTGTTACTTGGGTCCTACACTAGAGAAGGCGGGGCAGGATATCGGCTGTTGTTGGTGTTGTCAAGTCTGTGAGTTGTTGTGGTAAATTGTCGTGTTATTGCACGAGCAACAACTAGTCCGTTGGTCCGGCGTGTCAGCTCTGCGGAGGGATACGCTGCTCTGACCAATCGCTGTTTTGTGTTGTGAGTAGAGTTCGCTTGGTTCCGACCAGGTCGGAATGCGTTGGGGTAGCTTCACTTCGGTCCCTGGTGTTCGTCGGAGTGGACGCGCCTTGTAGTTGCGGCGGCAGCGCCGTTAGTTGAGCTGAGTGACTTCGAGTCATAGTTAGTGCCAGGTCCTCGTCGGGTCTGGTGTGCCCTTGGCCTGTGCCGGGTTCTGTGTCGTCTCTGTTGGCAGCCACTTCAGCCAGTTGCAGAACTGGTGTGGTTGATCGTCTGTCTGTCCAGGTTGGTGATCCGTTATGTTCGTGGTGTTGTGGTTCGTCGTGTCTTGTATTGTGCCGGGTTCTGTGTCGTCTCTGTTGGCAGCCACTTCAGCCAGTTGCAGAACTGGTGTGGTTGATCGTCTGTCTGTCCAGGTTGGTGATCCGTTATGTTCGTGGTGTTGTGGTTCGTCGTGTCTTGTATTGTGCCGGGTTCTGTGTCGTCTCTGTTGGCAGCCACTTCAGCCAGTTGCAGAACTGGTGTGGTTGATCGTCTGTCTGTCCAGGTTGGTGATCCGTTATGTTCGTGGTGTTGTGGTTCGTCGTGTCTTGTATTGTGCCGGGTTCTGTGTCGTCTCTGTTGGCAGCCACTTCAGCCGTTGCAAACGGTGTGGTTAAACGTCGTCTGTCCGGTTGGTGATTTGTTAGGTTCTGGGGGTTGTTGTCATGTTTCTTGTATTAGGCGAGTTGTACTGTATTTTGTCTCATTTTTTTAGTTGTATTATGTTGTTCGTATAGGTTTCTAGATGAGGTTCTTGTTCTTTGTTTGAAACTTCTTGTCGGCCGTTTTGGTGTTGTTACCTCTTTTTGTATACTGAAAGTAGTTAATGGGTTTCCGATTCTTTGCATGTGTATTTTGGGCTAGACAATGGGGTTCGATTAATAACCTTTTTGAGGACGGGTTAGAATTGGTTGTGATTAGTTCATGTTAATTTAAAGGGGGGGGGGGGGGGGGGGGGGGGGGGCGTAAGGAAGTAAACGAGGTTGCATTTTTTGTTGAGGATCAAGTATGAGTCGGGTCAGAGTGTTGCGTAAATCGTTAAGGGATTGTGCTCAATTTCTTTGTAAATAGTAGTAGTTCGTTAAAATTGGTAACGATTTCGGAGTTGCCCGCCAGCATTGGGAAATTGGTTAACGTGCAGGGGGGCCCAAAGGCAAATTGTTAGCGAGGGTTTATACCGGAGACGGTCGTGGCTATTCAACTTATTTTGGGTGTCTTAAACTTTCGTTACGATCAGGGTTCTTGACGCGGGGTCGTGCGCGGCAGACTGTATTGGTGATGTAATGGTTTGGAAAGGGACGTGAGTTCTATGGTTAGAAGTTTTTTTGGTTTTGGTTTTGTTTTTATTTAAGTAAAAGACAGTCGAAACGCGGGATGGTGTGTTTTTTGGACATAATGGGTTGGAGAAAGATATTTGGGTTGTAGGGAGCGTCCGTTATGAATTTTTTATTGGGAAAAAAGGGAAGGAAAAGTTTAAGGCGGGTAGCTCAGCAATTGACAGGAAAAAAACGGAGGATGTGCAGCAGTAATATTGTATAAAATATGGTTGTGTTGGCATCCCGGGAAAAACCACGGGGTTTATCTGACAAGGAACGGGTGGGGTGGGAAATTTTGGGAACAAATCATGTGTTGAATAATAATTACAGTGCAAAGAGGGGTAAAAATGAGGAAATGGCGCGAGCCGTTCTTCGTATAAAACTGCTAAACGTAACCGCAAGAGTTAATTTTTTTTGTTTGTTTTTTTTTTGAAAGATGTGTATTACTTGTTTACTGTGGGGAAAACATTTCCTTGTGGTTTGCCTTTTCCAGTTTTTTTTTAGTATTTCCAAGGGCCCCCATGGAGTCCGTTTTTGGTTGCTTTGATTGTTTTTTTTCCGAGAATTATGTTGTCAAAAATTTTCAATGTGTGAGCCATAATTTCATTTTAAACTGGGGGGGGCCGGGGAGAAATTGTTTTACTGCTGTTGAAAGGTTGGCGGGAAAAGGATCTGAAAACCCCCAAAGTAAGGGGTTTTGGGGGGGTATTCGAAATGCAGTGGACCCCCTTTCCCGAGTGGGGGTGGGAAAGGGGAGTGGGATTAAAATTTTTAAGGTAGCCAGGCCTTTGAGCCCGGGTAGAGCAACATTAACGTAGGGGCCACAGTTGTGTTAGCAGGTATCCTTTTCCGCCCTGAGGCTGGGGCCAGTCACCGCAGTCTACTCGCGGCCGGCGGGGTGAGGGGCTTTTTCCCCATCCTGCGTTTTTTCCCGGGGAAGGGAGACCACCGGGCCCGTCTGCCGTCTGTGAGGCAGCTCTCCTCCTGTCCCGGGGCTCCGGGATTCTCCACCCCCGTTGCTTTTCCTTTTCGGGCTCCTTTGACCCCGGGACTCGTCGAAGGGCACCGCCCCAGACCTTCTCTCCCCTCAGTGCCGGGGGGGCCTTCAGAGGGGGAGGCGCCTTCAGCCCCGGACTCGCGGGGGGACTGCACCGGGCCCCCCTCAACCTTTGTGCCCGGGCGGGGCCTTCAGATTTTTTGTGCCGCGCGGGGGGGGGATTTAGACTGAGGGGCCTTTCCCAAGGTGTTGGCCACGGGGGGGAGGAGTCAGACTGAGGACCACGGTCGCCCCCGGGTGCAAGTCTTGGGGGGATCGGACTGGGGGAGGCCCACGGTCAGCCCCGGGGTGCAGTCGTCCAGGGGGCGTCGCCTGGGGGGGCCGAGACAGCCCCGAGGACGGGAGTTTCCCCGGGGCGGATGGGTTGTCCTAGGGGTGGGGAAAAAAAAGGGTGAGCGTTAGGGTAGGGTTAAGGGTGTTAGCTATGCCCCTTTTGGGGTGAGGGGCCAGCACGGGTGTAGGGTACTTGTGTTGCCTCCTTTGGGAGCAGCGACCATTCGTGGGGGCCCCGGGGTCAAAAGAAGGGTGGGCCCGGGGGAGAGGTGTGGGTGGTAGTTTTAGAGAATGGGTCCCTTTTTGTTGTCCTTGCCCCTAGTAGTTAGTCACCACGTGTGCGGGTATCTCTGCGCCCAGGTCGCAGTGATATCCCGCAACTGGTGCTTTACTGGTTTTGGGGTCTCGGGGCGTAGCAGGGTAGTGTGGGTCAGGAAGAAGTGAATAATGGTGTAGGGCGGGTGACGTGAGTGGGGGCGCCAAGTGTTGTGTGAATAAGAAGTGGCATGATTGTAAAGCTGTGTTTTGTGCTGTATTGTCTGCTTATGTGTAATAGGTGTGGAAAGGGGGGTAGGGCCGTGGCTTAGGCCGTGACATTTGGTGGAATGGGGGGTACTTAGGGGGTTCTGGGTGGGATGGGTCTGAAGGGAGGAGGGGGGTGTTTGTCCGGTATGTACGTCGTGTAGGGGGGGTTGGTGGGAGCGACCGTCCCCGGGAGGGGGACGTAGGTCCCGTTCACTAAAGGCGCTTTCCAGGGGAAATTGGGCGGGGCACTTGTTTTTGGTTTTGGGAAGGGGTTGGCGCTACCGATGTGTGAAGTATAAAATGGTCAAAAAAACTTGAGGGGTTTGTGGGAAGTGGATAATTATTCGTACAGTGTAAGTGGGGAGGGTCCCGGGTGTCCCTGGGTCCCCAAACTATATCCCCCAGGGTGGTAGGGGGGTACGCACCCCGTGACTGGCACGTGTGTTTCGGATTCCGTGGGGTTTAAAGGGACAGAGAAACCCGGGGACTGTCTGGAAAGCACGAGGGTGCCATGTTGTGGCATAGGGTTTTTGGAGTAACCCAAAATTGAGAGGGCGTGCACTGGATCAAAAGGGAAATGCGGCCTAAACGACAGGGAGGCCTGTGATTGTAACCCCTGCGAACGGTGCCGCACAGTGGCGGTGGCCCAGGTTTCACGTGATTCAGTCTGTGGCCAGAAGTGTATTGGTATTTTTTTGTAGGATTAGAGTCCATGTGGGTATATTATGAGGTACCAAGGTGGTGGATTTAAAGCTTGTTGCGTGACTCACTGAGAGCTTTGTGTATGGCTGATGTTCGGGGCAAGTGCTAGGGGGAAACCTCCGTTTGCGCTCAGTCGCATACTGCCTTTTGCTAGCTCTTGGGGGTGGGGTAACCATGCCCAAAGAAACACCGACCCCATCCGCAGTACCCCCCTGATAGTTCAGGTCCACAGCCCCTATGGGGGATCCAAACCCCCAAAGGGTTAGGCCGGGGATGCGGGGAATCAAGAAAAAGGGGAGGGGGGGCTTATGCGAAATTTCCAATTTGGGAAGGCGAGGGGTTTTTAGCGGGGGGAGAGCTCGCCAAGTTCGTCAGGCCCGGGTGCGAAATGGGGAAGAAGATTGCAGAGAAGCAGAGTTGGGCCCCGGAGGGAGGAAAGTGGACAAAAGATAAAGGATAAAGAAGAGAAAGCTGCTGGGCCCGAAAAGAGTAGAGGTAAAGCAAAGAGCTAGAGATAAAAGCAGAGGGGATTGAAGACAGAAAGCTGCTGGGAGGGAGTTAGAGGGCGGGAAATGAAGGATAAAGAAGAAAAGCTGTACGAGGATTTAGAGATGAAGGGGAAAGTTTAAAGAGGAGAAAGCTGATAGGCAAGGATTTTTAAGGGGAAAAAGCTGTGGGCGGGGAAAAATTGAAGGGGGAGAAAGCTGCTAGCAAAAGAGCTGGAGTTAAAGCGGGCCCGAGTTAGATCCAAGAGCGGAAAGATGAAGCTGAGTTAGGGAAGAGAGCGGAGCTAAACATACAAAGACAGGCCTCAGATAAGCAGCGCATAAAAACGCTTGATTGAGGTAAAGGGGAAACGAAGCGGCCCCCTTGGCCGTTAGAGAGAACACGACGTGGACGTTTTCACCCCCAATTTGAGCGTGTAGCCCAGATGTGCAAGTGGACGAGACCTAGGCCCCCCTTGATGTTTTTGCTGAGAGGAAAGGCAGAGAAGCGTGATGCGGTTAAGGGGGGGGGGGGTTTAGGCGACTATGACAGATAAAAACGCCCTTTTAGCCACCAGGCAGGCGGGGGCATCCCGGGGAAAAAGTTTTAAAGCAAAAGAAGGGACGCTGCTAAACTTCCCCCAAGGGCTGGGAAGGATAAGGGTGTTTTCCCTCTGGTGTGCGGCACGGGCAAGACGAAGTGGCAGGGGGTTTAAGGATCGTTTTTCCAAAGAACAGTTTTCCCGCTGCTGTCCCCAATTCACGTTTGAGGTCCGGAAGAAAACCCGAAAAATGTTGACAAATGGCACGGAAGCTTGTTTTAGCAGGGGCCCAAAAATTTGGGGGGGAAAGGCGAATCAAACGACAGAGGCCACCCACGGGGGTCCCAACAAGTTGGTGCACAAAAAGCAGCGCGGGATCAAAGGGCCCTAGACGCCCCATTCGTTTCAACTGCAAAACCCGGCCACACGCTAGGAAAACCCCCGAGCCCCCATTCCGTTGGAGCGTTCATTGTTGCGACCACCCCAAGCCGATAGTCCCTACGTTGTGTCGACCAGCGCTGAGCAGCATACGACCTGCTTGCGTTTAGATTAAGGGAGCCCGGCAATGGATTACGAGAAGGGTGCCGGATACACCGTAGGGGCCCAAAAGGGGTTTGGTCCCACAACCGTACACGGGAGAGACATTTCCGTAGTCGGGCAAATCCGATTAGGTCTGTGTTCCCTGGGCGGTAATAGATTTGAAGTCGCCATTATCGAAAGGGAAGTTGGGGTTTTTTTTATAATAGCCCTGTGAGGAAGTCCACGGAAATTCGAAAAGAGAAAAGGGAAAATTCCGGTTGGATCGGGGCCGTATAGCAGACCCGCTTTGGTAGGGGCGTGCAGACACGGGCGCAGGGGCCCCAGGGCAGCAAAAAACCAGTACCACTCCCCGTCGAGGAGTGTATTCGAAACACCTCTACCCACATTAATTCAATCGGGCCCCGGGACGAAACCTGAGGAAGGCCGAAGTGCGTGTGAAGCAGGACGCATTTCCCAAACCCAATTTTGGGATGAGTCGAGTACCTCGGAAATTGGTGTCTGGTCAGGCGTTTGGGGGTCCAAGGACTAGCGGTAAAATCTGCCCCCAGCTGAACTGGGGGCCAGGTGATGAAGCTACCCACGACGTACCCTGTCTGGACTTTTAGGTACCCCCCCGAACCAAGGAGGATTTGGGTCCCCTTTTTAAAATTGGGCCGGGGGGGGGATGCTGCTGAATTCGTCGGTACTGCCTATGTTTCGTGCAGCGTACGGTTAAAAAGGAAAAAGTCTCAAGAGTACCCCTGAAAAAAGGCCACTGAGCGCGAGCCGTTTGAGCGGGTTGGGAAGAATTTATTGGTCCATCGTTTCCCCGCATCCCCGAATGGGCAATACGTGTTGGTGATGGCCCCTTTACGACAAGGTATCCTAGGGGTTTTTCGCCCGTCAGGCGAGTCGGGGCAGAGGCAGCTTTCAAATGGGACACGAACAGGAGTCCCGGGGCGGTTTGATGATAGAGGAACCTTTAAGGCCAGTCATGCAGGAGTCTACCGTATTTGCCATTTGAGGCGACTACCACGCCCTACCCGCGCAGTGAATGGATTGGTAGAACGTTTTTTAACGGATCTGAAGCGGATGCTGCGCGACTGTGTCAGGAGAAACCAAGGGGTTGGGACGGTGGATACCCCCACTGCTGTTTTCTTTCCGTGAGGTCCCCAAAAGAGTACCGGTTTTTCGCCTTTTTAGCTGTATTGGACCCAGGTGCGCGGGGCCATGAGTATTTAAAATCTGTGGTACAAACCCCAAAAAACAAGAGCCCGACGCGGGAGAAATTTCGTCGTCAAATTTAGGAACAAAATAGCTGATCGGGAGATCAAAAGGGGGAATTTGGAAGGGGAGCGGGTAGGTACAACGACATTTCGACTTGAGGGGGAAAAGGGATGCTGGGGGTAGGTGCTATCTTTTGAGACCAAGCAGAAAAATTGGAATGGAGGGGGGTTTAACAGTCTGAAATTTTAAGCTTTCCCAAAAATAAAAACAAATTTTCCCCCAACCTTAAGTTTTACTTAATCCAACACCCTAGCTTATTTTTCCAACCTAAAAAAATCTCCCCTTTTAAAAAAACTTCCTCCTTCCCTTTCCACAACCCTAAAATTTAATACTCACTAAACCCACTTTATCAATTTACATTAACCGAATCAAAATACAAAATTCCCTCATGCACAACCAAAAAGGGACTCAATTTATTTTAATATACAACCTACCCATTTTTAACAAAAACTTAAGGGGGAATCAAACCCAAATTTAATTATTAACCTCCAATCCCATAATTAACCTCTTTCAAAATTTTAAAAATAAATAGGGTTTTTCTTGACTTAATTTAAACTCTCATTTTATCAACCCGCCAAAAATTAATACCCCTTTTCCAGCGGAGAGAAAATTTCACAAATCGATCTGAAAAAAGGGGTTTGGCAAATCCCCGAGAGTAAAAGGGAAAACCCCAAGACTCTTTTCTACCCAGAAAGGACAATTCCCCCTGGGAAAGTACCCCTTTGGGCGTGTTTCAGGGGGTATCCCCCGCCTGTGAGAAAAACTGTTGCAGCCCTTAAAGAGGTTGGGGAAAAATTATTATGACACCGGTGGCCAAATTGCGGCAGATAAGAAGTTTAGCGTGTGTTCCAAAACTCGGGAAAGTTTCCTTTTGGGACCTAAAGTGCGGGAAAGGAAATTTATGCCGGGTGGTGGGGTTTGGCCGGGGGGATTTACCCCCCCCCCCCCCCCATTAGGAGGAGGTAAAAAACGCAGGCGGGAGGGACAGTGGGTCTCAGGAAATTTTTCCCCGGTTTGCTGCTTCCAAACCCCACTGACTCATAAGGGAAACGCCAGGCAGTTGGGGAAGAATGCGCGTCTTCCAGCCTTAAGCCCTTTCGTCACCCCGTTTGAATTTCCGGCCTGGGTTTTCAGTCTCCAGTGAGATCGAATAGTGGGGCAGCTTTCACAGTACCCCCGAAAGATGGCCCCGAGTGGAGCAAAATAAAGCCCTGCAGACAGAAATACCCCTGTTGGAAAGGATTCGGCATTGGGGTACAGAAAAAAAGGGAGAAAGGGAATTTTTAGAAGAAAAAGACAAAAAGGAGAAGCGAGGGGGGTCAAAGGGGGGAGGGGAAATGAAAGGGGAGGAGGGGGAAGGAAAGGGGGAGACAGGGGAGAGGGGGGAGAAGGAGAGAGAGGAGAGAGAGGAGGGGAGAGGGAGAGAAGAGGAGAAAAAGGGGAGAGAGAGAGAGATAGGGGAGGGGAGAGAGAGAGAGTGAGTGGTGAGTGAGTAAGTTCCATTTACCTTGTAGTGAAGTTTACATTGACGAAATAGCAAAGTGTCAGTGTCATTGGAAGAGAATGAAGAAACAAAGTGTTATGGGGTGTGGGAGGTGTTTCACGGTTGCTGCGGTCGGCTGTTTGGCCCCTCAGTTAGAATTTTTTTTATAGACCGAAAAATAACGGGGCCAAAAAGCCCGTTTAAAGGGCGTGTGAGGGAGAATGGGCCAGGGTTTAAAAATGTATTCAACGGTTAATGATGTATTTTTAAAAAGTTGTGGAATGATGATGGGGCATCAAAAGTAACAGCAGGGGAGGTGAGGGGTTGGGAGTTGGGTGTTTAGTAGGGGTGATAAAAGCCGATCGAGTGGAATTTTTTGTTGGTTTTTAACCTGTAGTTAAAACTTAGGGAGGGGGGGTGTCACCGATCGGCGGGGGCAAAACGCCTTTATGTGTTTGGGGTAATGGTAATTTTAAAAAGGAGCGTGTGCGCGTGGTATGTTATATGTGTGTGGCGAGCGTGCGGTGAAGATTTGGGGGTTTTGTTAAGGTGGAAGATTAGGGTAGGGAGGGTGTTGGGGAAATAAAATCAAATATTCCTTTAGTTTCCCAAACTTTACTCGTTTTAAGGGGTGGAAGCGGGAGGGGTTGGGTTTTATTCCCATGTTACCCTTTTTTTACTTGGGTCCTACACTAAAGAAGGGGGGAGGTATCGGCTGTTTTTGGTGTTTCAATCGGAGTTGTTGTGGTAAATTGCGTGTTTTTGCACGAGCAACAACTAGTCCTTGGTCCCGGCGGGCAGCTCTGCGGGGGGATACCTGCTCGACCAACGCTGTTTTGTGTTGTAGTAGAGTTCGCTTGGTTCCGCCAGGGGGAATGGTTGGGGTAGCTTCACTTGGCCCTGGGGTTGTCGGAGGGACGCGCCTTGTAGTTGCGGGGGCAGCCCGTTAGTTGAGCTGATGATTCGAGTCATAGTTTTGCCAGGTCCCCCGGGGTCTGGTGGCCCTTGGCCGTGCCGGGTTCTGTGTCGCTCGTTGGCAGCCACTTCAGCCAGTTGCAGAACGGTGTGGTTGATCGTTGTCGTCCGGTTTTTGATCCGTTAGTTTGGGTTTGTGGTTCGTGGTCTTTTATTGTGCCCGGGGGCTGGTCGTCCTTTTTTGGGAGCCCCTCAGCCAGTTGCAGAACGGGGGTGGTTGATCGTCTGTTGTCCGTTTTGGGGAACCTTATGTTTGGGTTGTGGGTTTGTCGTGTCTTGTATTGTGCCGGGTTTTGTGTTCTCTGTTGGGAGCCCTTCACCATTGCAGAACTGGGGTGGTTGATCGTCTGTCGCCAGGTTGGTGATGTTATGTTTGTGGGGTTTTGGGTTTGGTGTCTTGTTTGTCCGGGTTCGTGTCTCTCGTTGGCGCCCTTCGCCATTGCAGAACTGTGTGGTTAAAGTCGTCTGTCCCGGTTGGTGATTTGTTAGGTTTATGGTGGGTTGTTCGTCTGTGCTTTTATTATCGATTGTACTGTGTTGTCTCATGTTATGTTTTGTTGTATTTTGTTTTTTGCGATACTGGTTTCTAGTTGAGGGCGTCTTTGGGTTTTGTATTTAAAACTTTTTGTCGGCCCTTTTGTGTTGTTCCCCCTTTTTTTGTAACTGTAAGTAGTGTACATATGGGGCCTAGTTTTGAATTTTCATGTGATTTTGTTTGGGGGAGACAATGTGGGTTTTTTTGAAAAAATAAAAGTTTAGGACGGTGATTAGATATTTGGTTTGATTAGTTTTAGTTAATTTTTTGGGGGGGGGGGGGGGGGGGGGGGGGGGGGGGGGGGGGCAGTAAGGAAGTAAAAAGAGGGTTTTTCATTTTTTTTTTGAGGACAAGTAATTTTAAGGTCAAAGTGCGCGTGAACGTTAAAGGGAGTGCTCAATTTCAGTTTTAAATTAGGTCGTTGAAATTGATAACGATTTCGGATTGACCTCCCCCGCATTGGAATTTGGGTTTAAATGGCAGGGGGCCAAGGGAAATTGGGTCGAGTGTTTTAACCCGGGGAAAGGGCGGGGATTCAAAATTATTTGGGGGTTTTTCTAACTTTCTTTGTATGGGTTTTGACCCTGTGTCGTGCGCGTGCAGACTGTATTGGGATGTATCGTTGGGACGGACTGAGTTCATTGGTTAGAAGTGGTTTTGGTTTTTGGGTTTTTTTTTTTATTTAAGTAAAAGACAGTCACACACAGCAGGGGGGGATGGTTTGTGACATAATGGGTTTGGGGAAGATATTTTAGGTTTTTAGGAGACGGCCCCTTAGAATTTTTTGTAGCGGAAAGAAGGGTAAAGGAAAAAATTTTAAAGGGGGGTAGCCACAGTTTACAGGATAAAAAAAAGGGGGATGTCAGCATGTAATAATTTTTATAAAAAAGGTTGTTTGGCATAACGAGGATTTAAACCCTGGGTTATCGACAGAGGACAATGGGGTGCGGATGGAAAATTTTTGGGGAACAAATCATGGCTGTAATGAAATTGACATGCAAAGGGGGTAAAAATGAGGGTTAGGCTGGGGGACCGATTCTCTCGTATGAACATTTAAAATGGAAACCCCTAAGGTTTAAGTTTTTTTTGTTTTTTTGTTTTTGAAAGATGTGTATTCTACTGATTTCTGGTGGAAACATTCCTTGTGAATTGCCCCCTTTTCCCAGTTTATTTATATTTCCAAGGGGAATGGAGTCCGTGTTGGGTTGCTTTGATTTTTTTTTTTTCCCAAATTTTGTTGTCATAATTTTAGAAGTGTGAGCCAAATTTTCATGTGTAATACGTGGATGGGGGTAGGGGGAAAATTGTTTTATGCTGTTTTAAAAGGGGGCAAATGGATCTGATAACCCCCAAATAAAGGGTTATGGGGGGTTTATTTAAAATGCAAGTGGTCATCATTCCGAGTGGGAGGTAGGGAAGGGAATGGAAGTTAAAGTTTTACCCGTGCCATGGGCCTTGATGACTCGGGGGAGAGCACATTCAGTAGTGGCCTCAGTTGTGTTTGCAGGGATCCGCCGTCCTGAGGCGGGGGCCGAACACCGCAGCTACTGGCGTGCCGGGAGGGGAGCGGCGGTTTCCCCTGCCCGCTGCTTTTTCCCGGGAGAGGGAGACCATCCAGGCCGTCTGCCGTCTGTGAGGCAGCTCTCCTCCTGCTACCGGGCTCTCGGGGAGTTCTCCAGCCACCCGTTGCTCTTCCCTGTTCGGGCGTCCTTTGAGCCCCGGACTCGTCGAGAGGGCACCGCACCAGACCTTCTCTCACCCTCAGTGTCCGGCGGGGCCTTCAGAGGAGGAGGCGTCCTTCGAGCCCCGGACTCGTCGAGAGGGCACTGCACCAGGCCTTCCCTCAACCGTTGTGTCCGGCGGGGCCTTCAGAGGTGTTGTGCCAGCGCGGGGGAGGAGTCAGACTGAGGGGCCTTCAGAGGTGTTGTGCCAGCGCGGGGGAGGAGTCAGACTGAGGAGCCACGGTCGCCGCCGGGTGCAGAGTCTTCGGGGAGTCGGACTGTGGGAGGCCACGGTCAGCACCGGAGTGCAGTCGTCCAGGGAGGCGTCAGCCTGTGAGGGGCCGAGTACAGCGCCGAGGACTGGAGCTCTCCGGGTCGGGAGGGGTTTGTCCTATGGGTGTGGTAAAAAGGGTGTAGCGTTAGGGAGTAGGGTTAAGGGTGTTAGCTACTGCCTCCTTTGGGACGTAGTGGCCAGCACAGTGTAGGGTACTTGTCGTTGCCTCCGTTAGGGACGCAGCGACCAGTCGGTAGGGGTCCCCGGGTCAAAAGAGAAGGGTGGGTCCTGGGGAGAGGTGGGGTGGTAGTAGTTTAGAGAATAGAGTCCCTTGTGTTGTCCTTGTCCCTAGTAGTTAGTCACCACGTGTGCGGGCTATCTCTGCGTCCCTAGGTCGCAGTGATATACCGCAACTGGTGCTTTAGCATAGGTTAGGGGTCTCAGGGTCGTAGCAGGGTAGTGTGGGTCAGGGAAGAAGTGAGATAATGGTGTATGGGCGTGGATGGACGTGAGTGGTGGCGCCATAGTGTGTGTGTGAAATAAAGAAGTGCGCATGATTGTAAAGCTGTGTTATTGTGCTGTAAATTGTCTGCTCTAGTGTGTAATAGGTGTGGGAAAGGGTGGTAGGGCCGTCCGGCTTAGCGACCGTGACAGCTGTAATGGCCGTTTTCTTGTCCACCCCACTCTCTCCCTCTCTCCCTTCCCAATTCTAAACAAAGTATTTCTTCTCTCCTCCCCCCCCCTCCCCCCCCCCCCCCCCCCCCCCCCCCCCCGTCCCTCCTCCAGGATAGGGAAGACGTAGGTTTGTTGGAATTAACTCGGTGAATTGTGGTGTGGAAGACACACGATGGCCGATGGGTTAAAGAGAATACTATCTTTGAAGACTTTCTTTGCATGCACTGTTTTGGGGAAGGCTGAGATACGAGATTAGATGAACGGAATAGCTGTCATGTATAGCCGAATGTAGAGTGATTTCTTTTTTTTTTTTTATTTGATATTGCAAGAAATTGACGATAATGTACTATACGTTATATATTGTGTATGTTGAGCACTATAAATATTTGTCATCCACGCGAATCAGTTAAAACAAGCCTCACCAGGAAGTGATGAATGACTTAGAATGAACCCACAGTTGGTGAAACAAAACCTCCCAGATCTGAAGATGCAATGTTTCGCTTTCAGTTTGCACACAGCTTCACTGTAAGCACACTTTGTTGGTTTGTTTCTGTAAAACTCACGTGTGGACTGCACTGCCTACATTGATGAAGTGACCACGAACTCTTTGTATATAAACACAAGTCAAAATCAAGCAAGGGTAAGTTAAGATAAGGCAGACCTACTCTACACATGCATCCGAAACCACACTGTGTTTACAGGCCGTTTAACCATTACTTTTTGTAAAAAAAAAAAATATTTCAAGCGGAGAAGTATTTTCGCCTTTTTGTGAATAAATGAACAAGAGAAGCTTTGACAAATGCGTAGATTAAGATACATTGTTTATGCAAAGCAGAACAGTTGGTTATTAGCAAAGAAAAAAAATTCATATTTCAAAATACTGAAGACAAAACACATTTTTTCCCAGAGTGTTAGTGAAGCTTTCATTAAGTAAAGTACACCTGAATTAACAATCACATTTCTTTGCCTTTCCAATCAGACCAATTGTAACAGAGCAATTCACATTCAGTTTCTGAAACCTGGCCTAAATTAGTAAAAATAAATGAGCATACCCCACTGCTCACCAGGCATCCCATAATTATGTACAATGTGAAATGAAAAAGGACGAAGAACAAGAGATGAGTCAAAGAGAATGTAACAGAATGGCGAAGATAGGAGAATACAGATGACGTGTCGCAAGGCTCCCTGTCGTATCCCCATCACTCACAGGACACCCAGGGAGATGTAGAGAGACCCCTGTGCTTCTTTCTATTTGAAAAAGGGAAGATATTGTGAGACATTGTATAACAAGACGGGTAAAAAGGGAAGGTATTGCGAGACATTGTATAACAAGAGGGTAAAAACGGGAAGGTATTGCGAGATATTGTATAACAAGAGGGTAAAACGGGAAGGTATGCGAGACATTGTATAACAAGAGGGTAACAAGGGAAGGTATTACGAGACATTGTATGACAAGAGGGTAAAACGGGAAGGTATTACGAGACATTGTATAACAAGAGGGTAAAAAGGGAAGGTATTACGAGACATTGTATAACAAGAGGGTAAAAGGGAAGGTACTACGAGACATTGTATAACAAGAGGGTAAAAAGGGAAGGTATTGCGAGACATTGTATAACGAGGGTAACAAGGGAAGGTATTGCGAGACATTGTATAACAAGAAGGTAAAACGAGAAGGCTTTGAGAGACATTATGTAACAAGAGGGTAAAAAGGGAAGGTATTACGAGACATTGTTTAACAAGAGGGTAAAAAGGGAAGGTATTACGAGACATTGTATAACAAGAGGGTAAAACGGAAGGTATTGCGAGACATTGTATAACAAGAGGGTAACAAGGGAATGTATTGCGAGAGATTGTATAACAAGAGGGTAAGGCATGTACGTGGTCCATTCTGCCGTGAATTTGGAGAGTTCGTTTTTATTCATTTATTCATTTATTGCATACGATACATACTTCCCCACTTTATGTATCTCTGTTTTAAAACGTTAACAATCCTTTCACAAAGTGTATGTTAGCAAAGCAGCAGCAGCAGCAGCAGCAGCAGCAGCAGGAACAGCAGCAGCAGCAGCAGCAGCAGCACCACCACCACCACCACCACCACCACCACCACCACAACCACCACCACCAAGAACAACAACAACAACAACAACAAAAACAAAAATAAGCTGTATCAATTGAATGGTTTTAATGGCCACTCCCGTCAGTGGAGGGTCAACTACAGTAGCCATGAAGAACAAACAGCTATTGTTAGAGGACAGAGCTGTCCCTACAGTAGCCAAGAAGAACAAACAGCTATTGTTAGAGGACAGAGCTGTCCCCTTTGGTCAGCTGGCCGAAGTCACGTGAATGCTGATGGCGGAAGCCACGCAAAGGCTCTCGACAGAGAGAAACATCATAGCAGCAATGTCACGCTGCATTCTCTTGTCGTTTAAGATGGAAGGCAGATGGACAAACCTGAAGTGTTGACGATTGTAGAGTGGGCCACAAGCATTAGATACCATGTTAGGCAGACTATGGTGGACTTTGCATTGACAGAGAACGTTTGTTCAAATGGCAAGAATAAATGGCAGCCATTGAAGATGTCTATCCATCCATCCATCCA
>CM031595.1:12729870-12743916 GCA_018398815.1 Conus ventricosus
AAGTACTACTGGCTTCGACTGTCTGAAGGCAGGTCACATGAATGTAGAAAGGCATGAAGAGATGGAGATGGGGTGAGGTTTAGAAACAAAGTCTGTCACTTCCCTGCCTTCCTTTTTCCATTACTCATCAAACTTTTTTTTCAACATCCTGAGGTTGTTGTTTTTTTGTTCTTGAGAGACACTGGCACCTTGACTTTCCGCCTGGGGGATTATGGAACTGTGAAACCTGAATCCCTGTCACGATGAACGCTGGCCTCCATCTCCATGGAGACGGAGGCTACAAAGGCCAGGCCTGGAGCTGACCAGCAGTGTGTTGTCCACTGTGGGGCCACTCCAGGTGTCCACAGGTCACGGCAGGTCACGGCAGGTCACGACACTTCACGTGACAACTCCCAGAGACTGGCTTCGATCCCCAGTGGCGGGCGTCCTAAATGTGCCGTCCTGTCCTATTCTGAGAAATATCGGCTGTCCCAGGGTTAAAGACGGCTGGTAACCAGTGGTATTTTGTATAACAATGCCGATGGTTTTGTCTACGGTGGTGTTTGACAAAAATATCTAAAAGTAACGATTCAAGAGAAAAACCAGCTGAATTCTCAAAATGTTTTATTACTTTCTTCCTTCGAGGTTGTACAACTAAACCAATTTTTTAAACGCATTCAAACCAAACTAAACGAAGTATGTTGAGCATTAAATACGTGTTTTTAGAACCAGCTTGTTGTGAATTAAAGCTTCTATGCTGATTTAAACAAATCGTAGGCCCACATTTTTCCTCAAGTTCTACATGTTATTAAAGTCAGCATGCCACGGTGTTTTGAGAAGAGTATTTATTGTTAAGATAAAAGATTATAATATGATTGATATCTGAAAGACGTGTGATTATTCTCTCTTTCAGACTGCTTCATTGAACCACTGACACAATTAAAACCAAATCAAACAATACAGTGACCTGAAGAACGTCACAACATAAACTTAAAAAAAAAAGTTTTCAGATAAAAGCCTATGTTTTGATTTGAGCAATTATAGCCTACACCTTTCTCCAGTCCTTTGAAGTTATTCAGTCGGTATTTTCTTCCTTCCATGAAGTAAACGGCCAGGGCATGTCACTGATGAATGGGATCGATATCCTGGAGGCCCAGTCATCCCCTCACAGTGGTATGGCTATCTGGCCGGGGCGGGCCCGCTATGCGCGGCCCGCTATTGCGGGGACCCGCTATTGCGCGGCTAACCCTAACCCTAACCCTAACCCTATCCCTATCCCTAACCCTAACCCTAACCATATCCCTAACCCTAACCCTAACCCTATCCCTAACCCTAACCCTAACCCTAACTGTCGCGCAATAGCGGGCCCGCGAAATAGCGGGCCCACGCAATCGCGCAATAATCGCGCAATAGCGGCCCGCGCAATAGCGGGCCGCGCAATAGCGGGCTGACCCCGTCTGGCCGTCATCCAGATAAGTGTCGTTGTTTGCACCAGTGAATGGCTTCCTTTCCTTTATGGTCTTGCTCTCCCGAAGTGGTTGTCCATCATGTACACGTAACGAAATGTCCCAATGCGAGATAGAACACACAGCGTGTAGACCAGTTCTTCTGCTAGATCTAGAACAGACCACGTGTAGACCAAATTTTTCTGCTAGATCTAGAACAGACCTGGTGTAGACCAGTTCTCTGCTAGATCTAGAACAGACCTCTTGTAGACCAATTCTTCTGCTAGATCTAGAACAGACCTCGTGTAGACCAGTTCTTCTGCTAGATCTAGAACAGACCTCGTGTAGACCAATTCTTCTGCTAGATCTAGAACAGACCTCGTGTAGACCAAAATTTTTCTGCTAGATCTAGAACAGACCTGGTGTAGACCAATTCTTCTGCTAGATCTAGAACAGACCTGGTGTAGACCAATTCTTCTGCTAGATCTAGAACAGACTGTGTGTAGACCAATTCTTCTGCTAGATCTAGAACAGACCTTGTGTAGACCAATTCTTCTGCTAGATCTAGAACAGACCTGGTGTAGACCAGTTCTGCTGCTAGATCTAGAACAGACCTCGTGTAGACCAGTTTCTTCTGCTAGATCTAGAACAGACCTCCTGTAGACCAATATTTCTGCTAAATCTAGAACAGACCTTGTGTAGACCAGTTCTTCTGCTAGATATAGAACAGACCTCGTGTAGACCAGTTCTTCTGCTAGATCTAGAACAGACCTCGTGTAGACCAGTTCTTCTGCTAGATCTAGAACAGACCTGGTGTAGACCAGTTCTTCTGCTAGATCTAGAACAGACTGCAAAGTTGACCAATTCTTCTGCTAGATCTAGAACAGACCTCGTGTAGACCAATTCTTCTGCTAGATCTGGTATATTGTCTGCAGCAGGACCTCTCCCTTCTCTAAGATACAGAATAATGTAAACTGACGTAAGAGGTTCCTGTTTTTTGATAGAGTAAGAACTAGTACTTGCCAATACTCTTTGTAAGCATATAGCATCGTAATGAATGACGTGGCACTCGCCAAACGCTCAGCACCATAGCCAGACGGACTATTCCTGTGAAGAACGGGACAGGTCTGGCATCAGTAGGGCTACAACGAGGTCATTTGCAGGAGCTAATGTTGGTAGTGACCACAACTTTGTCATCATGAAGTTCAAACGACGGCCGAGAACCACAAGAGAATGAAAAAAAGCCCTTTCAAATTCAATCGTGTGAAACTGAAAGATCCTGAACAATTCCAAGCGGCTATAGAAAAAAAGAAATTCTTCCCATTACTACAGTAAGGAGACTTCGAAGAACTTACAAACATTTCAACAAAGCGATGACTGAAATAACAACGTAAGCCCTGGGCAGAAGCCGATGGAAATAGGTGTCACGACCGACCCCTGAAGTCTGCCCTGACAGATCGATCTAGATGGGAGTGAAGGGAGTGACTGACCTCACACGCCTCGCAAGAGACCACACAAGAAAAAATTACGATACAATACACCATTTATTCACACCAGCACACACATAGTCACAACTAAAGCTTTCTAACACACAACAACACACACAATTACAATTAAGCATTTCAACACACACAACATGCACATAGTCACAAACAAGCATTCCAACACACACAACATGCACAATCATAAATAATCATTTCCAACAGTCATTCATCTCCTTGCTTCATGTGCCCCCCCCCCCCCCCCCCCCCCCCCCCCCCCCCCCCCCCCCCACAATTCTGTCTCTCCAAAGTCCTTCGAGAGCACCGGGTCGATTCAGGCACCCCCAAACCGGGTCTGTTCCTGAATAGAGTTTCAAGGCCGACACCCTTGATATACGGGCACCCCCAAAATGGCGCGACACAGAGTTACCCACACCCGGTCACGTACACTGCAGGAGGTCCGTGGACGGTGGAGAATGGCTCCCGTGGGACAGGGCGTTGTCGCGGAAAGTCCCGGACAGGGCCAGGACCATCCAGCCAAGTCCACTTGCTCCTCAACCAGTGCGCGGCCCCAACAGCGCAAGCAGCGGTGGAGCCCCCGGGAGGAGAGAAGGAAGAACTGGAAGGAAAGGAGAAAGAAGGGTACTGGAACCCCGCAGTCAGTACGGTCTGATATTTGCTGCTTAATCCTAACAGCCACTCGCATGATGGGCGAGGGGAGGTGTTTACTGAATAAATTGTTCACATCAGCTTAACACAGACCTGAGCATAACACAGTCAACAAACCAAACGAGGAACGTTTGCTAAAGGTCTCCTCACACGAAGCAGGTAAGAGGTTACATTAACAGGCTAAACAAACAAATATCAATTTATATGTTCATCCTTCCTTCACTCATATTCAACATTTTCCTTTCTTAGGAACTGAACAAATACAGCAACCGCTGCTCTATAACCGCCACCACATTTTCAAATAATACTAACTCAATGGCACAACTATCCATACATTTATAACAACATTTCAAAATGACACAATTCTCCAACCACGCATCCAAACGACGAATCATGCGTACGCACGCTCGCAAACATAAAACTCTCGTTCCCCTTGCACGCACAAACAGACGGTGGCCGAAGAATGCGAGACCGGCAATTGTGACAGGGCGGACGAGCGAGACCAAGCAAGTACCAACCCTGAATCACCAGGTTCTCCCCCACCACCGCCGACTACCGCATCACCAGATGCATAAAAAGGAGAAAGACTTTAAGATATAATTTTGACTGGCCAGGTTAAAGATTGAATTAACCAGAAAAAGTGGTCTCAAACAATATTTCTTTTATAATTTTGAAAAACAAAAGAAATTGCGCAAAGAGAAGACTTAGCCGCAACAACAAAAAAAAAACAACAACAACAATAAACCACGAAACTGATGCTTACCAGCTACCCGTGGGTGACCCAAAGTGACGGGTCAAGCGACTCTCTCTGCCCTCTGTCCAGTTGAGAGGACAGCAGAGCAGATGCGGAAAAAAGATGACGTGATGTGATGTCCCTCCCCTACGGGCCGACCGTAGGGATGAAGGTACCGACCGTACCTTCGACGAAGTGGTGTAGAACCAAAAACAGAGCAGGCGCTCTCAGAGACATCTTCTGCTCGAGTGAAGAGAAAACCTGCCCCAACGATGGCAGCCGACATGCCACGCTACGTCACAGTGAGCATACCTCAAGCCTAAGAGGAATGATGCACGTGCGGCAGGTTACAAGACAGGTGAGAGGCCGATAGAGACAGCCAGTTCAAGCGAAAGGTACCAGCCACCCGTGAACCTGCAGGATGAATTGCACGGGCATGGAATTAGAGAGAGAGAGAGAGAAAGTAAACCTAACCTCAGCTGAACGACATTAAGGTGCAAACGCACTACAAACCACATTAAGGACGGATACACGACAACAGCAACGACAATAAATAAATGAATAATTCCGCCACCCTAGATGGGTCAATCGTCGTAGGCCTCGTGACAAACTCGTGACAAACCCCCCTTCTAAAAGCATCTGTTTCTCTGAGATACAGTGCTCCTTTGAACCTTGACGCATGTGCAAATTCACAACAATGGGACCGAACCCAACCCTCTGTGATCGACAGAGTACGATAAATCGAATACAACCGTTCCACGATAGAATTACACAGGGAAATACATAATACTACATTTGTCAAACAACTAAGCAAACCTTCCAACAATAAAAGTAGCAATCTGAGACAGGTGATGATTCACTACCGACAACTGTCACTACACAGACCAAAAGGGGACATGACCCTGGCTAGGGAATTGTCCCTCTGACTGATTTCCCCAATGGGTGTGCTGACTACGGAGCTCGCTGAGATAGTCAGCATCCGTATTGCTGGAACGCTTGATATGGCAGAAAGTGAACGCATGACTCTGCAGTTCCACTGCCTAACTCATGAGTCGACGACTGACTGGCCGGATCCGATCCAGGCACTGGAGAGGATGATGATCGCTCTCCAGTACAAACTTCCGCCCGTACTTCTTGGGTATGCCCGTGCGCGTCCAAATCTGCCAGAGAGCTTCAGCAACAGTAGGGGCATCGATAGTCCTAAGCGGACAGCCTCTGGTACCGAGTCGCATAGTCCACCACTACCAAGATGTAGCGTGACCGCGATCGATGGTGGCTTAATGGTCCCACCAGGTCGACACCGACCTTGCTGAATGGCTCCCCAACCAGTGGCACTGACCCTAGGGGAACACGCTTCAAGCGACCCTTAGGCGTTGTCCGTTGACAGACATCGCAACTGCGGCAGTACTGCCTAACCTGGGAATTCATCCCCGGCCAGAAGAAGTCTTGTCTCACCCGCTCGAGAGTCCGCTTGAGCCCATATGGCCTGCCATGGGTGAATCATGGGCCTGCCGGAAACAGATTCTCTCAAGCTTTGGGAATGACTAGCTGCTTGGCCACCCTATCTGCCTGAGTGAAAACCCTAAAGAGGATCCCCTTGTGGAGCTTAAAGCTCACCTTGGCGTGTCGGGTTGACTGAGCGGGACGATCTACCAGTTGTCGCAGGCTTTGGACATCCAACTCCCTGGCCTGAAGACGGACCATGGTATCAGGATCGGCCCTTGCCAGAACCTCGCAGAGATCGGCTGAAGAACGGGACGCAATTCCTGTTCCTGCTTCTTAGCTTTGGCGCGTGTGGTAACTCCCACACACGCCTGTACGGGCAGATCCGTAGACACGGACTGACTGCGTCCGTCAGCAAAGGTGATAGTATTCCCCATGAGAAGGGAATACATAGGTCGCTCCACCGCGATGGCCCACACTTCGCCACAGAAGTAGGGGTGGAGACAGAATGAGTACAGAAGGACGGGTTGAGGTAAAACCAGCCTCCAACCCGCACACATCGTAACTGGCACCCCGCTGAGCCTCAGGGAAACCAAATCCTTATCCACAAAGATCGTTGATGCTCCCGAATCCCTGATGGTGTCGACCAAGGAAGACCCAACAACAGAGAGAAACACTGGGCACTCCGTACCACCAGAAGCTGGGATGGAACCCACGTTAGCCGAGGCACGAGGACGATGGAAAGGACTAGCCCCATGACTAACCGCAGCTTTAGGACAATCTTTCCTAATGTGGCCAGGACGACCACAAAGAAAACACAGTCGGGGGTGCTGAGTCCCCGATGAACTGCCTGCCTTGTTCGACCCGCTAGCAGTCGTCGGCGCCTTATTGCCACCAAATCCTGTGGGGTCTTCCTGTCCGTATCTGGGCGGTGCCCATAAGCCCTACGGCTTCAGCAAACACCTCAGCGGTATGAATCGCAGCCGCGAAATCCTGAGGTGCTGTCTCGCCTATACGGATCCTCAACTCTGGGGACACGGTGTTGGTCAGCTGTTCGATGAGAATCAGATCCTCCAGCTCCAGCTTAGCCAACTGACGCCAGTACCCTAGCGTTTTGACTTGACCAAAGAGATGAAAGACTTGACCAAAGAGATGAAAGACTTGACCAAAGAGATGAAAGACTTGACCGAAGAGATGAAAGACTTGACCAAAGAGATGAAAGACTTGACCGAAGAGATGAAAGACTTGACCAAAGAGATGAAAGACCTGACCGAAGAGATGAAAGACTTGACCAAAGAGATGAAAGACTTGACCGAAGAGATGAAAGACTTGACCGAAGAGATGAAAGACTTGACCAAAGAGATGAAAGACTTGACCGAAGAGATGAAAGACTTGACCGAAGAGATGAAAGACATGACCGAAGAGATGAAAGACTTGACCAAAGAGATGAAAGACATGACCAAAGAGATGAAAGACTTGACCGAAGAGATGAAAGACTTGACCGAAGAGATGAAAGACATGACCGAAGAGATGAAAGACTTGACCGAAGAGATGAAAGACTTGACCAAACAGATGCAAAGTAAAGTCAGCACCATTGGGGACAGAGATGGCAACTGTGTGACACAGAAAGAAGATATCATGAAAAGATGGAGAGAATATTGTTGTAAATTCTACAGAGCAAAGGAGATCCAAATGGGCTGACAATTCATGAGCTAAAAAAAAGACTGTGCGATATTTCGTGAAGATATAAGAAGCGGTGAAATTGTCGAAATATAGAAATATGGGAAGGTCGCAGGCATTGACAACATCCGCAAAGAACTGTTGAAACATGGTACCCAGGCAATGACGGACACTCTAACTGCAATCTGGAACTAAATATAATGCACTCATCAACGCCATAGGCGCACGTGCTGATTGTTACTCTTCCCAAAACAGGAATTCCCCAACACTGCTACAAATACCATGCTATCAGTTTGATCAGCCTTTCCAGCAAATGCTCCAGATCATTCTGAACAGGTTACAGTCCAGAAGGAGATGCCATCATTGCTGAAGAACAGGTTAGACCCTGCAAAGGCAGAAGTACCATCAGAAATATCTTAAATCTTTATACCCTATGCAAAAACATCGCTGATATTTGAGGGACTTGTACCACATCTTCATAGACTTCAAGAAGGCGTTCGACAGAGTCGTGCAGGAGGCGGTACAGGCTACGATGAAGAAACTTAACATCGGGCAAAACTGATCAACACCATCCAGGGACTGTACTCCTACGCCACCAGTGCAGTAATCATGCCGGGTGCTGTTGGAGAGTTGTTCCACGCTTCACCTGGAGTTCGTTAGGGCCGCCTTCTATCTCCCATACTTTTCAACATAACCACATAGTCTGCATCGAAAGGAGGATTCTTACAAGAACCCTGTCGACTCTCCGTTTTGTAGACGACATGGATGGCCCGTCATGCAGTGAGCAGGAACTCAACGAGTTTATTAAAAGACCGGATGAAACACCCACATGGTACTGCATGGGAATCAGCACTGACAGAATCAGCCAATTGATGGCCACAGCACCGTCATCTCTGGTCAGCTGATTGATGGCCACGGCACCATTGTCTCTGGTCAGATCGGTGTCTCGCCACTCTGTTTGTTTTGCACACATGGGCCAAGCTGTCTCCTGTGACAAGATGTACTTTCTCGCTACGCATAGATTGAACTCACATTGTTGCAAAGGGGATATGTTATTCATTTTACAGGTGTTTCGATCTGCCCTCTTAGTCTCGGGTTGGCCCACATAACTTCTTTGTATCTGTAGTTCCTCTTTCATAACTGCTGTGTTCCTTGCTGACTCCTTACTTTTATAGCTTTGTCAATGTCTACGATGGCCATGTTAAATGAAAACTATTGTTGGGGGGTGAGCACTGTTAACCGTCCGGGACAGACGTCTTTTTGAAAGCAGCGTATATGATTAACTGTTTTAGTTAATTATCGGGAGACTAGCTGACCAAAATGCAGCAGAATTAACAGTGCGACCGCTGCCTACCTCCACACGAAAGTTTGGAATGCTTGCTTTCGCCGATGTTGTGAAACCAGTGAGAATGAATGGCGAAAATCGAACTGAAAATGTCGGTCACAAACGGTACCGAAAACGTAAACAGCGTGGACGAGGGGGTGTAGAGAAAGGATCCAGCTCAGCGACCAACTCTAGTGTGCAAAGTGGTGATGGTGAGCAATCCAACTTTACGCCCAAGAAACCAAAGGCTATGAGCACTCCATTAGCTACTAAAGAGATTCTGTCCAAGTTTGTTTACAAACCACAGGAGGAAAACATGGACGACAGTGTGTCCAAGGGAAACGACTTGCCCCTGTTGACATCTGAGGCTCCCGATGCAGTTTTCTCCCCTGTGCACGAGGTTGCGCGAAAGCAAGAAATTTCAAACGCGGATCTTATGCAGAAACTATGTGCCAACGGGGCGGACATTGCGAAGCTGACACAGACTGTGGAGGACTTGAGAGCTGCACTGTTCTTGGTCCAGGTGGAGAACGATCGACTGAGAAAGGAGATCGAGGACGGCAAGAAGAGGGAACAGCAGATGTCCACCCAGCTGGCGGAAGTGCGGCATCCTGCCGAACTTGCAGACCGCCGTGCAGAGGATCTGTCTGCTTATTCCCGCAGGAACAATCTCCGCATCTTTGGGGTTCAGGAAGACGAGAACGGGGCTGAGGAAACGGGCCTGCAGTGCGAGGAGAAGGTTGTCTCTCACATCTGTGATAAACTGAAAATCAAGGTAAGGAGAGAGGACATAGAAGCAGTGCATCGGGTGGGCCCGAAACAGGAAAGGCTTAAAGCCGGAAAAAACAGTGTTCCGAAAGCCTCGGGCCGCGGAATTATTGTCAGGTTTGTTTCGCGTCGTGTTCGAGACTCTGTGCTATACGCTCGAGAGAACTAATAAATGTCTGTTCTACCTCACTTGCTCCTCCACCAAGTTTTTGGGCGAAAGTGGCCTAAAAGCGGCATTTATTAGTTCTCTGGCAAGTAAGACTTCAATAACCAAAAAATAACGATTATCTACAAACAACCATACTGTGTAGGGTTATCTGTTTTTAATACTAATTTACTAAACTTTTCAGATTTCAGTTTTTGCTTAATCCTATGTTTTTCCTGATCATTTTCAATAACATCATTTTCACGCAAACATTCTTCAAATGAGTCTCCTGTCTTTCATGTGAAATAAAACTACAGTCTTTAACTGTTCTCTAAAGTCTTTTAAACTGAGTTTAATTTTTGGCATAAAATCCACAACTTATCCCAGCATGCCTTCCACTGAAAGCTAGTTTCGACAAAGTGTTTCTCTTTTTAACTATGTCTCTTTCTGCTGAACAGTCATCTATAATAAATAGTGTCTGCGTTCCTTCAAACAATATAAAAATCGTTCTAGACACTCACTCAGTTTATTGCTAGGATTAACTAAAAATATGTTATCATCAGTCCATATAAACCTTTATCATGATATGCTTTGTTCCATTTATGTGTGGGCAGAAAACCACATATAATCAAAATTATAACGATAAACTGTTTGTAACAGGTCAAGGATAAATATTGTTTTTCCACAACCAGTTTGTCCACAAATTAATGAACAATGAGGGGTTTTTGTCATAAAGTTTAACTGCTCCATAGTTTTATAACAGAACTTAATCTAATCCAGTTATTGTTTTTATCATGCTCTGTCAAAACTTGTTCAGTATAATAAAATCCTATAAGGTCTAAATGTGTAAGATTAATCCAATTTAGTTCTGTAAGATTGTTTCTATTTAGACTAATATTGATTTTGTTGCTTGTTGTTATGACCTTAATATCCTCACCATTGTAAAGAATGACGACGGTAACTTAAGTTTTTCAACGTCTAAGTTTTGCCAGCTAATTAGAATTCCTTTTAGAAGGACGTCACTAACGCCCACAACCCCATCCCTCTTCACATCTTTTAAGACAGAAATTTCAAATATCATTGTGAACGCATCACCTAATTTCATTTGTGGAATGAATTGTAATCTTGTAGAAGCATCTTTTAAAACCGTTTCTCTTCTGTGGAGGATGTACTGTTTATTCCCATACGGCTTTATTTCAATCTCTTTCCGACTATTGTCATCTGGCATAAGACTTACATGTAAAGGGCCAGAGTTGAATGCTTTTCTGAAACTTTTTTGGCGGCTAAAAAATGTTAATGGGCTTATGAATTCAAATTTTATTTCCCATTCTAAATATGGTTCTAAATGCCATTTGAGGTCAGGTTTTCGAACTATTTTATATTCATACTGACCAACATTATTTGCTTCTAGATTGCGCAGCTGTTCTAGTTTAGGAAACTTTTTGCTGTCGCCAACCTTTGCGTTTTAATCACCATCTTTAGTGTACTCAAAACCATACAAAGCGCCTATCTCACTGTTCTGTTCAAAGTCTGCAACGTCTGCAAGGTCTTTTAATTCTAAAGTTATACACCTCACAGGCGCTAATGTAACTCCTGGTTCTTCTGGCCCACGTGACATTTTTAGTACAGTTTATTATTTTATTTCCAAAACAATGTGCAGGTTATCACATTTTACGACTTCCCCCGTTTTGTTTGTGATCTTTATATTAAATGCTCCGACCTTCCCACAAACTAATTTTTTAAACTGTAAATTAGGGAATTGTATAATTTCATAATCGCAATATGCAGCTTTCCCTGTCGGAAAAGCTCTTAAAACAGTTGAGTGACTTCCATCATATAAGTTTTCATCAGTGCTCAGCTCATCCAAATGAACATAGAGTAATGAATGTACTGCAAGATCGAGCGGATTTTCCCCCTCAAACGTAGTTTCATCTGGCAAAACACTAAAACTATGAACAGGCTGATTAGCAGTTGTAAAGCCTAACATTTTAGCTAGCTCTACATCAAAAAGGTAATGTACTACTTCTTCTTCAGGTTTGAATGTCAACGTTGTTTTCAGATTCGCATTGTTAAGTTTGATAGTAATGTCGAAGTTACTCATTGCTTCTTTTAGTGAGCAAAACCCGTAATAACCATCAGGTATGATTACCTGGTCAACTTTAGACCCTGATTTGTCAACTTTTAGAATCGCATTATTATTCTTTGATTCAGTTATATTAAACCATAGGACTTTGTAGAATATTTCATGGAGTGCGACCATTTTGGTTCCGCAATCGTTCTCAACAGCATGTTTTAAATCCGTAGGACTGTCTTGGGTTGTTATTGTTACAAACATTTTTTTAAACGAAATAAAAATGAGTGCGTTTAAATAACTAAAGATGCAAAATATTCTGTTGGGCCGCACTACAATCTTAAAAATATGCAACTGATACCTTGACATTGCTGTGACCCAGACTGTCACTTTTCATAAAAAGGTGAGTACTCCATTAAGCAGATATCTAACCCCCCTATAAAAAAGACTACATCGCAAAAGTGTGGTTAGTCATCCGATGCAGTTTATCAGAACCAGCTAAACTTTGCTGTGTTTTGTGCATCACTGGGTGTGGAGTGTCGTATGCTAATCATTTAAATCACCCTGATTCTTTGGTGGAGGTCAGTGTACAGATTTCATTTTTATTACACCTTCAGACGTATTTTGGCTGAACTGCGGGCGCCATTGCCAAATGACAAAACGTTTAATCCATTTAGCAACAGAATAGACATGAAGGCTTTTGAAAGGATCTGTAACGAATTCAATATTAATGTTAAGACAGACTTTAGACAAAAGTCGGATCTTAATTATGGCTTAGGCACCCCTTATTTGTGGGGCGTGCACAGAAAGTATAACTATGACTGGAATCCTCCTTACACATCTTTCTCTTCAGGCACATGTGTTCACCTCGGGTCCATAGAGCAAGAGCATAAAACAGCATGGACAACATTTATCTTAGACATATTTGAGGGCCTAACTAAAGCGGGAACAGAACGAATAACGACTCTATTCGTACTTACGTTTGGTGTTTGCTAGGTTCGCAAGCACAGACAATGTCGGGCATAAACTAATTCTTCTACTAGCTTTGGTGCACAAAAACAATACTTAGCAAATTTAGAGGACGCCATTAATTCTGCAGTTGATTTACCTTCAAGTATAAAAAGGTACCAACATGTTTTACAATACGCAAGATCGAAAGTAGACTTTGCTGTTGGCACTGGTTTATACATGCTGCCTTCTGACCTCAGACTCCAGGTAGGAACAATAATAAACTACAACAATGAAATCCTTGTAGCAGGTAATGAACAGAAGGTTGGGAAAAACGATATAAATTCTGAGCCAGTAATATTACAAACAATAAAAAAACACCCAAGATTAAGTCATCCAATCCCCGAGGTTCAAATCCCAAAGACTGTTGAAGACGTGGACTTTGTTCGCGATGACCATGAATATGAAAAGACAGCACTTGTTTTTGGATTAACTGGCCTAGGATTACTTGGTCTTTATTTTACTGAATAGTAATCCAGCTATTAAGAGAACTAATGCCCATAAGTGCTCGGCCATAAAGCCAACTACTTTGCTTGCAGTAGACAAAAGCCAGCTAATAACACTCCCTAATATACCTGGTAAAGAGTCTATAGCTTTACGAGCTAATTTTTTTAATAAACTCGCAAGATGATCAAGCTGTTTTTTTACCCATGATTTATTAGGAGATGGCGATGGAGGCACTAAACTTTGCCCTCCACCACCGCCTGTAATAGCCATCACCAACGTACTTATTGCAAATCCTAAGGCCGTTATAACGCTCGCTAATGTGACACCTTGTTCGCTAAACAGTGTTTTTATTCGTTCTGCTAGCGTTGTGTCTTCATATAAATTCTTTGGATAGTTTCTCTTATTCTAATCACTTGAGTTCGTAATTGGTCTCGATTAGCAGACGCCGCTTTTAGTCTTGCTGCTCTTTCTTTTTCAAGATTTTTTAGTCTTTGTTCAATTCTTTCTTTATCATCGCGCCCTAAGTTGGCGTCGTCAGCCTCAGCGAGTTTTTCTTTTTCTCTTTTATATGCTCATCTATTTTCTCAGGCTTGCTAATTGTCTGTTTATTCACCTCTAATTTCTTACATTCGATCAATGGCCTCTAATTCTTGCGGGGGTATTGGGGATCATTATTGTTTTTAATGCTGTTTCTCTGAAAAAACTGGTTTCTTTCTTCTTTTACTACATTTATTACTTTGTCCGCTGCTGGAATTAAATTTTGAAGTTCTATGTTTTTGGGGACTGTTGGGAGTTTTTTTTCCATTTTTGAAGGGTAGCAACTGCTTTCCTCTTTAATTTTGTTTGGTTTAGG
>CM031595.1:12744016-12754016 GCA_018398815.1 Conus ventricosus
TTTAAAATGTGCGATTTAGTCATTTAATTGAGAGAGAGAGAGAGAAAAAGAGAAAGAGAGAGAGAAGGAGAGGGAGAGAGAAGAGAGTGTGTGTGTGTGTTTTGGTGTGTGTGTGTGTGTGTGGGGTGTGTGTGTGTGTGTGAGAGAGTGTGTGTGTGTGTGTGCGTGTGCGTGTGTGTGTGTGCGTGTGCGCGCGAATCAAGACCAAAATAGAATTAGTGGGATTTAAGTCAAAAATATAACTTAGTTTTTAAAAGACAAGCAAGTTTAGTAAATTAGTATTAAAAACAGATAACCCTACACAGTATGGTTGTTTGTAGATAATCGATATTTTTTGGGTTTATTGAAGTCTTACTTGCCAGAGAACTAAAAAATGCCGCTTTTGGGCCCCACTTTCGCCCAAAAACTTGTGGAGGAGCAAGTGAGGTAGAACAGACATACACTCTCCCTCGTAAAACTTGAAAGGCACAAAGATAACATAGTGGAGGATCTGACTCCCCGAGCTTACCACTACTTTGTGCCAGTCAAAAATGAGACTCAGTTTGTCAGCAGGCGTGGACAAAAAACGGAAAGGTGGTAATGAAGTCGGTTAACGGTGGGAAATTATTAATGTTAAACCCTCTCCGATGTTACACAGTTACGTTAGGTCTAGGCCAAGACCGTTACCGATATGTCACAGGATGTCGCTGCTTTAGTGTGCGTCTGCTTTCAGTGATCGTTAAGTCAATGTTTGTATGATCAGAATTATTGCAGTAGACAGTATGATTAGGATGACCTCTGTTGTACATCTCACGACTGATTTGAGTACACTCGAACTGGTTTCATGTTGTTATCTTAAATTTTTTTTAGAGTCCTTTGTCCGTTCAGAAAACATCATGGTGTTCTGGGCTAAGTCTATGGTCGACATTGTTAGTGTAGGGGTCAAGTCAGACTGACAGATAGGGTCAAGGGAGTAATCCTGTGGTTTGTATGTTTCTGTAAATTCTTTTTGTTACCTCATGTTTATGAAATTTTCTTACGCGAATAAATTAACTACAAATCGACGTCAGAGAGACGTCGCCCTGTGTACCTTTTTGCTCGTTTTCTTTCCATTATTTATCATGCGTTTATGATAAAACAAGTTCAAGTTGTGTTGATCACGTGACTTGTGTACCAAAAATAGTCACCAGTGTAGCGTGACAATTCCCATGTTTTACTTTCAGGCTTTGGAGAAAAAACTTCCGTTTTCTTTTTCATTCTAATAACACCAACTTGTTTTTATTCGTTTGGAGTATGGCGGGGGGCCTTTATATAACAGGTTAGTTTTTATAAGTGTTTTCAAGTTAATGTTTTGTAATTTGTCATTCATGTCTGCCGTGTATGTGATATATGGCGTGCTTGTGATAGAGACTGAAACTGGGTCAAAATTTTGTTTTTATTGTGCATGTGCAAAAAGTAAAAAACTGGGACAGGTCTGGGATGCTTGTTATTGCAGACAATTGTTGCAAGTGTTAGCTCATATATAAGAAAATGGAAAATGCACTTCTTTTGCAGGTTATAGTTCTGTTTTTGGGTTTAGGTTTTTTTTACACTTTCTTTCCCAATTTCTAGGAGGATAGTTGATATGTTTATCCCTTTAAAACTAGTATATTTTTGTTGTCTTGTAAAACAGGATGGCTCAGAATCAATCGTTTAAAATTTGCTCATTAAACGTAAAGGGCTCAATAACTCAAAAAAACGAAGAGTTGTTTTTGATTTCTTAGAAGGAAAGAGTCTCACATATATTGTCTTCAGGAACTCATCTAAAAGAGGTTTCCCGAGAGCTTTATAAGAGCCAGCTTGGGTTATAATGTATGGTTGTTGGCACAGAAACAAACAAAAATGGAGTAGCTGTGCTCTTTAAAGCAATTTGAGTACAAGTTGCTTGAGGTTATTCGAGATGGGAATGGATGTTTCATTATAATGAAAATTGAGTTTTTGAAAAAAATATTTACTTTAGTGAACCTATAGGGGGCCCATTTGGTGGTGATAACCCTGAATTCTTTTAAATAGAGTGTGCGAAAAACATTGAACGCATTGGCAACCCAACACGTTATAATTAATGGAGACGGAACTGTGCATTGAACAGGGAATATAGATGCTCGAAATTACACCAGTGTCAGGAATCGTCCCAAGAACTCGTGAAAAAATAAAGGATATAATGACAAAATACAATCTATTTGATGTTTATAGAGATATATATCCAGAAAAAAAGAAAATATACATGGCGGAAATTCAACACTTTTAAGCAAGCAAGACTTGACTATTTCATGATCACCCGAGGAAATATTGTCAGAAGTAATGATGTTCACATAGATCCTGGTTATAAGTCTGATCATTCTTTAGTTACAATAATTTAAAAAAAAGAGCAGTTCAAACGGGACCGTCCTTTCTGGAAATTAATAATAGTTTATTAAAAGACAAACAATACATTTCAGAAATCAAAAAAGTAGTAAGCGAGGTAAAAAAGCAATATGCATTACCCGTTTACAATTTGGATAATTTTGACAATATAAAGAATGAGAACTTGTCATTCCAAATTGATGACCAACTTTTTTATAAAACCCTTTATTGCTTGAAATCAGGGCAAAACAAACTCAACAGTTCACACAAAAAAAGATGGAATTAAAAAGAGAACAGGACCCTTGAAGCAAACTTTTGGGAAATTTTAAAACGAAATCTACATGAACAAGACATTCCTAAACTAGAGAATTAAAAAATGGAACTACAAGAAATCAGGGATCATAGAATCCAAGGTGTGGCAGTGCGTTCAAGGGTCCGCTGGTTGAACCAAGGCGAAAAGATTAACAAGTATTTCTGTAATCTTGAAAATCAAAATTTTATTGATAAATCAACCCCTTTTCTTAGAGAGGGAAGATGGGTCAGTTCATTTCAGCCCAAAAATACCCATTCTTTCTGAAACAAAACCCTTTTTAAACGAAAATCTATATAGCTTTAGAGATGTGGCAGATATTAACACCCCGGGATGAATTTTCCGGGTACACCAGTGTTGTCTGATACAGAAAGTGAATCAATAGGGGGTTTTCGATAACCTTGAAGAGGGCCATTGCCTTAAAAAACATGAAAAATTATAAAAGCCCTGGGCCTGATGGGTTTACTGTAGAATTCCTAAAATTTTTCTTCATTGATATCGGTGTTTACCTTGTGCGCTCAATTAACAGGGTTTCCCCAAAAGGGTTCAACTATCTATTACCCAGCGACAAGGATTAATAACATGTATTCCCAAAGATGCTAAACCAAAAAGATTCATTAAAAACTGGCGACCCATCTCCTTATTGAACACCACTTACAAAGTTGCATCTGCCTGCAAAAGCTAATCGCCTTAAGAGTATGCTTCCATACATCATACACGAAAGTCAAAAAGGATTTCTAAAGGGAAGATATATAGGGAGAATATTAGATTGATATATGATGTGCTTTTGTATACCGAAAAAGAAAATATTCCAGGAATGTTCCTTCTAATGACTTTGAGAAGGCATTTGATAGTTGTTCTTGGTCATTCCTGCATAAATGTTTGAAATTCTTTAAGTTTGGACCAGACATCAAATTTAAAAGGAAATTTAAAAAATTCTACACCCAAACTTCTACTTGTATTTCTGTAAATTTGGGCAGTACTCCACATGGGTTTTCAATGGAGAGAGGGTTCCAACAAGGAGATCCGCTCTCTCCTTATTTATATCTAATTTGTGCAGAGATCTTGTCACTGATGATCCGCTCCAATGAACTTATTAAGGAATTAAGATTAATAACAGAGATATTCTCTTGTCGCACGTTTGCCGACGGCACTAGCTTGTGTTTGGACGGTTCAGAACGGGCATTTAACGAGGCAGTATCTATTCGCATTAAATTTGCACAGGTTTCTGGTTTGAAAATCAATTTTGGCAAATCACAAGTTGTGTGGTTGGGGAGTAGAAAAAACTCTCCAATTAGATACATGAGGACAAAAATTTTGTCTGGGATCCCGGCACTTTCAAAATTCTGGCATTAAATTTCAACTAACATTGATACCATTGTAACAAATCAATTATGATGAAAAAACTTTTTGAGATAAGAAGGGGTTCTCGCCTTTTGGAAAAAAAGAAATATTACCCCTTTTTTGGTAAAAATTATAATAATTAAAGCTTTGGCGTTTAGTAAATTGTTCACTATTAATTAATTTACCAGACCCCCAGAGGATTTCATTAATGCATTGGAAAAGGAAATTGTACACATTTTATGGAAAAGGAAGAGAAGTAAAATAAAAAAAATCTGTTGTTCAAAAACATACTGCGAGGGGGACTCAGAATGTTGAATGTTAGAAATTTTATTTTGCTATGAAAATAAGTTTTGGTTGAGAAGATTAATGTGCGAGTCTGATTGGAGGGAGTTTACCATTTAAAATGTACCCTAACCTGGGCAATAATGTAATCTTGGAGCAGAATTTTCAAATGTTGTTATGAATGTTTATTTAAAAATCCATTCTGGAAAGATGTTATGAAGCATTAAAAAGAAATTAGGTTTCCCGATGCTGTCCCATCTCTGTGTATGACTTTTGGTTGAATGTATTCATTACAATATCAATATTTTGAGGGACAGAAAGGTGATTTTTGTACCAGAATGGATTGATTATGGCATTTTCTTTGTGAAACAACTGTTTTGAAAAAAATGGCAATTGGTGACTTACCAAGAATTCTTTTCAAAAATACAAGGTAATAATACCAACTTTCTCTTATATGAAGGCATTTTAAATGCAATTCGTACCTATTTTCAAAAACTCCCAGATAGCTTTAACTTCCAGATACAAGCCCCGAACCCAAAAGCCTGGTTTTATATAAAAAGAGGTAACAAATTTGGGTTTAAAAAATTCTAAATGGAAATAAAGCCCCCCCAACAGCTATCCATAAATGGAAAAAATCTTTTTGAAAAACTTAATTGGAAAACCATCTTCTCTCACTGCTACAAGGCTTCTACAGATGTGCAGCTTAGATGGTTTCAATGCAGACTTTTGCACAGATTGCTCCCAACACAGAGGTATTTATTTCTATGTAGAATTATTTAATCTCCTATCTGTAACTTCTGTGAAGTCGATGAAACAGACCATTGATCATATGCTTTTTGACTGCATTATTTTACAGAGTTTTGGAGAAATCTGCAAAGTCTATTAAAAAATAAATGTCAACACTGTGACAACTTCATATTGACAAGGAGTTGATTTTATTTGGTCCTAAACAGCATGTGAAAACGATAAAGCTATTGATTTTGTTCTGCTCTTTGCCAAGTTTTACATTTACAAATGCAAATTACAAAATTCCGCTCCTGACCTACATGTCTTTCTCGCAGTATTAAAGGGCACAGATTCAAACATGAAAAAAATTTGGCTTTTCTTAATCATAGTATAGGACAATTTGAGGAAAAATTGGTTGCCCTACTAACCCCATTGTACCTTAGCTTCCTTTGTGATGTTGAGCACCTACATGTATGAGGTGTATAACTTACCTTTTCTCATGTTATTTACAATTGTGAGACTGGGCTGTTTTATATAATATGGTAAAGGAATTTTGAGTGCTTTACAATGTAATGCTATAGCTCTCCTGTCCCAATGACCCATACCACATTAGTTTTGCACTGCTTTCCTTACCCACTTGCCGGTGTTTTTTGTAGTGCTTATATACATATTTTGTGTTCGTGTGTGTATATGTGTGTGTGTGTACTGTGTATTTGTGTGTGTGTGTGTGTGTGTGTGTGTGTGTGTGTGTGTGTGTGTGTGTGTGAGTGTGGTGTGTGTGTGTGCACTCATCATAGAGGCTATTTGGTGTCATTTTAGAAAGAGTGACAAGGTGAATGTTTCATGTATCAATGTCTTTATTTCTTTTTGGGGTAAACTATTGGAATTACTATACATACTCTTTGTATATCAATATAATGCCTATGTAAAACTAGTGTTATAAATCAACTTTGCTCATAGAAATTATGATAGCATTTACTGATTCATTAGATACTAGTTGCTAAATAGCATTATTACCAGTACTGTCGAATCCATGCTTGATTATCAAGGTGCTGTGTCCAATGCTGTTTCTGGAATAGGTACCTTTATTTAATTATCACCTTTACTTTCATTGTTATTCCTTTCTATTGATATGTGCTTATTTGTGCTTTGCATTTGTCTTGTAAAAAACGAAAAATTTGTTCAATAAAAAAAAGAAAACTATTGTTAATCTGATGTGCATTTATCCAATCTTTAACTATTTTGCTGCTGGTGGTAATACTTAAAGTTCTGTGTACATGTCCCTACTTAGCTACTTGAAGTGTGAGCTGTCAGTATTATTCATTCATAGCCTCACTTTGCGATTTCAACTGTGGGCTCTCAGAATTTTATTCATATTCCTCTTTGTTTACAGTATTTGTCTTCCACTGTGACTGATAGTATTTAAGGGCTGTCAGGAACAGTACTATTGCATTACTGGTGGTGAAGACTGAACTCTCAGCCTGTCACAGATAGCGACTGTGTGTGTCAGAGTAACGCATAGTCACCACAGAGTTCGGTGAAAGAACAAGTGTGTTGTCAGATATATGGCAAAAAAAAAAAAAAAAAAAAAAACCAACAACAAAAAAAACAAAACAACAACAACAACAACCTTATGATGTTTTCAATTTACATATCCCATGCAGTAAATATATGCTTCCTGCTCCAGTTTGTCTGGTTAACTATTGCCTGGTTAGCTATAGTACTTACAACATTCCTGTTGTGTCTTTTCAGGCGGTGTCTTCTTGTCTAGTCTTCTCATATGTCAGTAAAAGGAACAACAATGAACACGCTGGGCTCCGCCTGAATGTTCACGACCTGAGCGGGATCCACCATTTTCACCTGGTTTTCCCTCTTCCTCTACCTCCTCCTCCTCCTCCTCCTCCTCCTCCTCCTCCTCCTCCTCCATCTCCCGTGTTCATTAAGCTTTCCCCATTCCATTCACCAAGCCCTCACCTATTCGGTTCATTACATTTAGAAGTAATGCAATATATTACATTTGCGACGAAAAATGTTCATGGCTAGTGAGGCCACTAGCCTTCAGTTCCCCCCCCCCCCCCCCCCCCCCCCCTCCCCATTATTTTGTTTCTCCGTCCATATCTGTTGTCTCAGAGCTTCATGCAACGGGCAATCCTGCAGTAGTTGTAGTGTTGTCATACTGCCGGTCTGGCATGGGCACTGGTCTGACTGACCGATCCTGAACTTGGTAAAGAGGGGATAGTTCAGGCGGTTGTGATCTGTCCGCAGCCTGAAGATGGCCACCTGCTCTGATCTTGTTAGTAAGGTGGTACGGGTCATGTCTATTCAAACGTGGATGCTCCTGCAACCACTGGCTCTGCTGTCTCGCTTTGATGATTGTCTTGGCTTCCTTGAGGGTTGTGGACCTGTCTTCCTGTTTCTTTGTTGCTCCCTCTTTAGCCAGAATGTCTGCAACCTCGTTGCCGAGTACGTTGCAGTGGGAAGGGGTCCACTGTAGAACGACTGTGCCGGCTCTGCAAAGGGAGATAAGGGCAGTGGATAGGTCGTTCAGTTCTTTGTCTCTGGTAGTCTGTGGGGCCTGCAAGATAGACAGAGCGAACATCAGTGGAGAGGAAGCTCTACGGTGCCCTTGGAGACCTACAGCGCACGGCAGCATTCGTCAGGAGAGCTGGCGTGCCCATCTAGAGTGTTCGAGAAGAAGATTGTGTTTCTTTGCTTCTTCTTTTTTAAAGTGGGGGCCTCCAGCCTCCTCTTTTTTCCTTTTTTTTTCCCATGGCACACCATGCGTTGTCTGTGTGTTTCAGTACCGATGGACATTCACTTGCTGTTTTACTGTTTTCGCATTTGACACAAGGCGTCTGGGTTTATTTGTCTTCTAATGGTTAGTACGCTGACACTCGCTCTGTTGCATTCACCAATTACACCAAAAACAAACTATGAAACAAAAGAGCCAAGACAACAGTACTATGAAATTAAGACACTTGTGTGTGTGCGTGCGTGCGTGCGTGCGTGCGTGCGTGCGTGCGTGGTGTGTGTGTGTGTGTGTGTGTGTGTGTGTTGTGTGTGTGTGCGTGCGTGCGTGCGTGCGTGCGTGCGTGCGTGCGCGCGCGCGCGCATGCGTGCTTGTGTGCACACTACGACTAGTAATCTAGTTGCGTGTGCCCCAAGAGCCAGTTCAGTGGGTTATTCGAGGAAACCTACATCTTCCTAATCCTGCAGGAGGGAGGGGTTAGGAGATAGGACACTGTCTATAACTGGGGAGAAGGGGAAGGGCAGGGAGGACAAGGGAACGATGATTACACCAGCCTCCAATCGTCCATAGAAACGGAGTGCTGTGATGTATGTATCGTATGATGCACACGGAGTGCTGTGATGTATGTATCGTATGATGCACACGGAGTGCTGTGATGTATGTATCGTATGATGCACACGGAGTGCTGTGATGTATGTATCGTATGATGCACACGGAGTGCTGTGATGTATGTATCGTATGATGCACACGGAGTGCTGTGATGTATGTATCGTATGATGCACACGGAGTGCTGTGATGTATGTATCGTATGATGCACACGGAGTGCTGTGATGTATGTATCGTATGATGCACACGGAGTGCTGTGATGTATGTATCGTATGATGCACACGGAGTGCTGTGATGTATGTATCGTATGATGCACACGGAGTGCTGTGATGTATGTATCGTATGATGCACACGGAGTGCTGTGGATGTATGTATCGTATGATGCACACGGAGTGCTGTGATGTATGTATCGTATGATGCACACGGAGTGCTGTGATGTATGTATCGTATGATGCACACGGAGTGCTGTGATGTATGTATCGTATGATGCACACGGAGTGCTGTGATGTATGTATCGTATGATGCACACGGAGTGCTGTGATGTATGTATCGTATGATGCACACGGAGTGCTGTGATGTATGTATCGTATGATGCACACGGAGTGCTGTGATGTATGTATCGTATGATGCACACGGAGTGCTGTGATGTATGTATCGTATGATGCACACGGAGTGCTGTGATGTATGTATCGTATGATGCACACGGAGTGCTGTGATGTATGTATCGTATGATGCACACGGAGTGCTGTGATGTATGTATCGTATGATGCACACGGAGTGCTGTGATGTATGCATCGTATGATGCACACGGAGTGCTGTGATGTATGTATCGTATGATGCACACGGAGTGCTGTGATGTATGCATCGTATGATGCACACGGAGTGCTGTGATGTATGTATCGTATGATGCACACGGAGTGCTGTGATGTATGCATCGTATGATGCACACGGAGTGCTGTGATGTATGTATCGTATGATGCACACGGAGTGCTGTGATGTATGTATCGTATGATGCACACGGAGTGCTGTGATGTATGTATCGTATGATGCACACGGAGTGCTGTGATGTATGTATCGTATGATGCACACGGAGTGCTGTGATGTATGCATCGTATGATGCACACGAGAGTGCTGTGATGTATGTATCGTATGATGCACACGGAGTGCTGTGATGTATGTATCGTATGATGCACACGGAGTGCTGTGATGTATGCATCGTATGATGCACACGGAGTGCTGTGATGTATGTATCGTATGATGCACACGGAGTGCTGTGATGTATGTATCGTATGATGCACACGGCGTGCTGTGATGTATGTATCGTATGATGCACACGGCGTGCTGTGATGTATGTATCGTATGATGCACACGGCGTGCTGTGATGTATGTATCGTATGATGCACACGGCGTGCTGTGATGTATGTATCGTATGATGCACACGGAGTGCTGTGATGTATGTATCGTATGATGCACACGGAGTGCTGTGATGTATGTATCGTATGATGCACACGGAGTGCTGTGATGTATGTATCGTATGATGCACACGGAGTGCTGTGATGTATGTATCGTATGATGCACACGGAGTGCTGTGATGTATGTATCGTATGATGCACACGGAGTGC
>CM031595.1:12761516-12764016 GCA_018398815.1 Conus ventricosus
ATTTGTTTCGAGCGTGTTGCGCTGTCATCAGGACAAAACAAATTTGTAGATAGTTTTAAGATTCCTCTTTTAACTTGTTTTAATATATATATATATATATATATATATATATATATATATATATATATATATATATATATATATAAAATCAAAGTTAAAAAGCCACTCAGGACGTAAAAAGTGCTCAACCATATCTTAATCCTATCTCAATCCTATCTTAAACTGGTATATATATATATATATAAAATATATATATATATATATATATATATATATATATATATATATATACAGAGAGAGAGAGAGAGAGAGGAGAGAGAGAGAGAGAGAGAGAGAGATTCAAAGACACAGAAAAAAAAAGAGAAAGAAAACAAATTCACAGGAAGACGGGGACACATAAAACCTCCAGATTCCACAAACCCAAAGACAACAATTCTCTCCCTTCCCCACCCCCCACTACCCCACCCCGACTACAAAGTCAACACCAAGAGCGGAACGTCCAGTCTTGGTCTCTCCGAGCAGTGCCAGCAGTTTATGGCAGCAGCCCCAAGGGATCACCACTGGTGTAGATCAAAGGACAGACCAGCGGTCATCCCTCACACGGGACAGTTCTGGACAGCCCCCGGACAGGTCAGAGAAGCGGTCAGCGACTACCGCTCAACAGCTAGAGGAAAGGAAAAACGATGGAACGCGAGAGGAACGAGGAATTGACGTTTGCGTTGATCGCGGAGAGGGCATGGGCGAGTAAGTGCAGTTTCAGATTTAGTTTGATTTAAACCTCCGCCGGGCCGTTTCGGTACGGGGGGGGGGGGGGGGGGGGGGGGGGGGTTCCCTCGGAGTTAACATTGGTTCTGACTCCGTTTCCCATACAGTCCTTCGAATGAGACTATAAACCGAGGTTCCGTGTGTGAACGCACGCTTAATATCTTGCACACACGTAAAATCCCATCAGCAACTTTCGGAAGAGTAGGCCAGTTTGGCCGTTGGTATGGATGACACGTTACACATAGCATGCACCCTGCGTGAGAAATGGAAAGAATGAAGGAAGTAAGGAAATTGAGCGTACGATCTTGAACGATATGGACTGGATGACACGGGAAACGACTGAATGAAGCGCCAGCTGGCAGCTCTTCAGTCGGCACTACCCAGGTAGGCAGCCCGTTGTGTAAACGAGTGTGGATTGCAACGCTTAGATCTTGGTCTCTGGCCGAGAATAGGCGCTATATAAATCTTCATTATTATGATTATTATTATGATTATGATGATGATGATTATTATTATTAAACCTAGCCGACCGCGTAGGTTTATTTTATTTTTTTTTTCAAAACGAGAAAAAGCAACAAAAAAAGTCTAAGCTGTGTTTATATCTTTGATCGACACTTTGCTGTCTTGATGATAACGATGATGATACTACTATTACTACTTCTACTAATAATAATGACGTCGAGCGCAAAAAAAGAGAGCAAAAAAGCCATAAGGGCAAAGGAGTTAGCGTGCACTGTGAAGGTGAGCACAGTTGTCACCTCCTCGTCGCCAGTTTCATACAAGAAACCATGACTTGTCGTAATAAGCGTCTGTTCAAATAGCTTCATACAGGAAACCATGACTTGTCGTAATAAGCGTCTGTTCAAATAGCTTCATACAGGAAACCATGATATGTCGTAATAAGCGTCTGTTCAAATTATTAAAAAAGCTGATGTCTTGCTTTCAGCATCGCATTTCCGAACATGGCCCCATGAGCCAATTAATGGCGCCGCTCAGTGTCACGTGACTTCCCCCTGGATCATAAGAAAAGCAAATGGCTGACACACACACACGCACACCACACACACACACACACACACACACACACACACCACACGCACGCACGCACGCACGCACGCACGCACGCACGCACGCACGCACGCACGCACGCACGCACGCACGCACGCACGCACACACACACACCACACACACACACACACACACACACACACACACACACAAACTGCCTTCAAAATGTGACCGCAAAAACTACCAGCAATAGAGAAGAGACCTTGTGATCACTTGTGATCGGTCTCTTCTCTGAGTGACTGGAGGTGTGAAGTCTGTATATAAAAAAAACAACAACAAACAAAACAAAACAGAACAAAACGAAGCCAAACCAAACCAAACCCCCAAACAGCAGACTGATTTCGCCGAGGTCCACTTCTGTAGTTCAGTCCAGCTTGAAGAATTCTCTCACAACCAGTTCTGTGGCTCCGTTCTATAATCAGACGTTTTGTCCTGTAACCAGCCCTGGTCCTTAACAGAGTGACAACAGTCGTTGCACTAGATTTCTTTTGCCTCAAACGCCTCAGCGGAAAACGCTGTGGTGTCGATGGCCTTCACCTTGATCAATCCTCACTTCCCTTTTTACTCTCCACCAATAGTATCTTTCCTCACACTTCCACATTTGGTGTACGTTTCAAAAATCAAACACCATTTTGCGCCCAATATGAGATGGGATTGCTCGTTCTTC
>CM031595.1:12769058-12771558 GCA_018398815.1 Conus ventricosus
TATATATAAGATTCGCCATATAATATATATATATATAAATATATATAAGTTCGCCACAAATATACAATATAACAGATTCTGAGATGGAAATCATTTTCCACACTAAAAAACCCTTCTTCATAGCAACAATGAAACTTGGATTAAAAAAAACCAGCAGAAATTCCACATTCGATGTCACGATGGATCTTGTGATGGAGCTGAAACTTGTGAATTAGTTGGACTTTTCATGTTGTCTCATATACAGAAAATACTTGGTAAACAGGTTGGCTTATACAGAGATGACGGTCTTGCCACGTTAAACAATAAACCAAAAATCATTGAAAACAAGAAAAAAGAACTTTGTAAAATTTTCCAAAGCCACAACCTAAAAATCACAGTAGAAGCCAACAAAAAATAGTAAATTATTTAGACATAACATTAGACCTTAAGGATCATACATACAAACCATACAAAAAACCTAATGACACACCTGTCTACGTAGACATCAAAAGAAATCATCCACCCTCCATTTTAAAAACCATACTTAATGGTATAAACAAAAGATTATCTAAACTGTCATGCAATGAGAAAGAATTTAACAGTGCAGCAGCCGAATACCAAGAGGCGCTGAAAGAAAGTGGCTACAACTACAAATTACAATATAATCCAGATAATAACATGAACAGCAGTAAGAAAAACAGGAAAAGAAAAATTATATGGTATAAACCCCCCATATGACGGAGGAACAAAAACTAACGTAGGAAAAGAATTCCTCAGAATCCTTAAAACATCATTCCCAAAAGAACATGTACTATCTAAAATATTTAATAAAAACACCATCAAGCTCTCGTACTCGTGTATGCCCAACCTTAAAAATATAATTGATTCTTCCAATAAAACCAAAAATAATACAACCAAAGAGGGTGACGAAAGGATATCTTGTAATTGCACAAAAAAAGACCAGTGCCCTCTGAATAACAAATGTCTCTACAATAACATTGTGCACCAAGCTACGGTAACAACAGACAGTGATAAAGAAACATACTTAGGGATCACGGCAAACCATTTTAAAACCAGATATGCAAACCATAAACAGTCCTTCAAAAATGAAAAATATAAAAACCAAACAGAACTAAGTAAATATATTTGGAAGCTTAAAGATAAGAAAATAGATTACAACATATCATGGAAAATTATAAAAAGAGCAACACCATACAACAACATTTCTAAAAAATGCAACTTGTGTACTACAGAAAAGTGGCTGATATTATGTAAACCCCATCTAGCATCTCTGAACTCTAAAGTAGAAATGATAAACAATTGCAGGCATAAATGGAAATCCTTGTCAATGCACCATTCCCTAGCACGTCCCCCCTGAACGCGCCCCCCAAAAGATAAAAAATCTGCAGGCCACGTGCCACACGCGCAGAGCTCACGCGCCTACACACCACAACCTATAAATCCCGTGGTGTGCCCAAATTGTACACCCTGACGAGAGCGCCCGGCTCGAAGCAACTTTGTTGGTTTTATTTTCCCATTTTAAATCTTATTTTAAACTGATATATATATATATATAATATATATATATATATATATATATAATATATATATATATTGAATTATAAACAAAGCTTGCTCTTATGTCTTAGATTGAAGAAATAGGGAGAGATACGCATTCATACATGCAGTTGCAGATGATTCTGCCTAACTAACAGTATGTGCTTGAGTGGGTGGATGGGGAAAAATAAAATAAATGCTTCTCAAAATGAGCCTTCAGCAAGCTTATATTCTCCAAGCTTGCTGAAGGCTCATTTTGAGAAGCATTTATTTTATTTTTCCCCATCCACCCACTCAAGCACATACTGTTAGTTAGGCAGAATCATCTGCAACTGCATGTATGAATGCGTATCTCCCCCTATTTCTTCAATCTAAGACATAAGAGCAAGCTTTGTTTATAATTCAATATTTCTTGCAGTCATTGCAACACCAAGCTGCTCTGTAAGTTGCTGGAAAGGTGCTCGGTACTTATCCTTGGAATTTATTAGTTTGTTGTATATATATATATATATATATATATATATATATATATATATATATATATATATATATATATATATATAAAAATTCTCTTTCTTGTACTACTGTACTGGGAGTACGTCTATATGCTTTGCATCTTGTTTTCTTTGTTTACATCTCATTTTCCAAGCCACTTGTCTCCACCCCCCCCCCCCCCCCCACTCCTTAATTGGTTCCTATCTCATCCTCCGCGCCATTTTTAGTGGCTTGGCATCCACCTTCCGACTCCTCGTCCACAGCCACAGCCTGGAAGGTCCCGCCACAGCTCCGGCACCGGCAATCCATATGGAGCCACCGATGTCATTAGCCTACCCACCAGAGGAGACACTGCACTGCCACCGAGTCACTTCAGTGGTGTTCAGTTGTGCTTGTCCTGGGGCCGGAATAGCTCAGTTGGTAGAGGAGCGCCAGACTCGCAATCTTGGTGATCCTGGGGTTGTGGGAT
>CM031595.1:12776558-12789058 GCA_018398815.1 Conus ventricosus
GGACCCAACACCAACACCATTACTGAAAACAACAACAACGCCGCCCACGACAACAAAAGAACGCGCCAGACAGAGACTCATCAGAGCGAATAATGCATCGTCTGTGGCTTGACCTGGTGCCAACAGCGGTGGGACTGGGAGGATTGGAATGGGAGAACTGTGCATGACCTGGTGCCAACAGCGGTGGGACTGGGAGGATTGGAATGGGAGAACTATGCATCGTCTGTGGCCTGACCTGGTGCCAACAGCGGTGGGACTGGGAGGATTGGAATGGGAGAACTGTGCATCGTCTGCGGCCTGACCTGGTGCCAACAGCGATGGGACTGGGAGGATTGGAATGGGAGAACTGTGCATCGTCTACGGCCTGACCTGGTGCCAACAGCGATGGGACTGGGAGGATTGGAATGGGAGAACTGTGGCCTGACCTGGTGCCAACAGCGGTGGGACTGGGAGGATTGGAATGGGAGAACTGTGCATCGTCTGCAGCCTGACCTGGTGCCAACAGCGGTGGGACTGGGGGGATTGGAATGGGAGAACTGTGCATCGTCTGCAGCCTGACCTGGTGCCAACAGCGGTGGGACTGGGAGGATTGGAATGGGAGAACTGTGCATCGTCTGCAGCCTGACCTGGTGCCAACAGCGGTGGGACTGGGAGGATTGGAATGGGAGAACTGTGCCCAGGTCTGCATTGATGACGGCAGTAATGACGGCCCTCATCATGCTAATCAGGAAAAACCTGCACCCCTGTTCCCCCCCCCCCCCCCTCCCCCGCCCCCAACCCTCCCTCAGCATCATGGCGTCTAAGCCATAAGATGGAGAGGCAACAACAGCTCCAACAGCTCTGACCTCGCCCACTGTATGTGCTGAAGGTTAGGTCCGCCGAGTCGCCTACCAATGGGGTAGTGGGGGGGGGGGGGGGGGACCGCTGGTGGGACTCCCGGATAACGGTTTTTTGTTGTTGTTGTTGTCTTGATCGGGGGTCGGGGAGTCTCGGTGCCGTTCCAGTTTGTGATAGTGTGGTGTCAAAATCTTTTTGCAGGTTTCAATATTCTCTAAGTTTCTCTCCTTGAAACTACAAAGCAAGGTTTCATTGTATGAATGCGTGAGTAAAGCAAGCGCACACACACACACACACACACACACACACACACACACACACACACACACACACACACACACACACCACACACACACACACACACACACACACACACACACACATTCGTGCTCGCATGTGCGGATGCACATACATTAGCACGCGTTCACGCCAACTTTCGGAAGAGTAGGCCAAGTTTGGCCGTTGGTATGGATGACACGTTACACATACCATGCACCGTGCGTGAGAAATGGAAAGAATGAAGGAAGTAAGGAAATTGAGTGAACGATATTGAACGATATTGACTGAATGACACGGGAAACGACTGAATGAAGCGCTAGCTGGCGCTCTTCAGTCGCACTACCCAGGTAGGCAGCCCATCGTGTTTACGAGTGTGGATTGTAAAGCGCTTAGAACTTGGTCTCTAGCCGAGAATAGGCGCTATATAAGTAAGTATTCATTATTATTATTATTATGCACACATGCATTTACACAGAGAGAGAGAGAGAGGAGAGAGAGGAGAGAGAGAGAGAGAGAGAGAGAGAGAGAGAGAGAGAGAGAGAGAGAGACAGACAGAGAGACAGACAGGCAGACAGACAGACAGAATTGACAGACAGACAGACGGACAGGAAGGAGACGGAGAGAGCGGCTATTGAAGGCTTTTTATTTTTATTTTCCAAGGCTGTTATTTTTTATCCTCAATAGTCTCAAAAAGGCCTCTCTCAACCCGTTTGTGCCGACATATTTTTGACAAAACATTTTTGAAATCATTTTCTTCTGCGCTTTTAAATTTGGCTTGCCAGAGGAGTCGGATGATCTGTTGGGAAGTCAACCAGCCGAAGATATGATGAGCATGTAAAAAAACACCTTTTAAGTTTCGCAAGTGGTGTGATTTTCAGCTCCACAGAAAGTGTGGACTTAGATGCTCCCGCCTCTTGCGACGCATGAGGCAGTCAAGGCGTTCCACTGTGCACGGTCCTCAGCCAGTTTGCTAGTGTTGCTAGTGTGGACGCCTTTGGTTAATATAAATCTCATGAACCTATGGAGGAGGGTGACTGAGTACATTTCTGTCACAATTCTATACAGCCATGCCATGCAACATATGCTTGCATGAAATCACCCCTTTGATTCCTGAATCTAATGTCTTGTATTCTGAGGGTTAGATCTTGACATGTGGGAGCCTGGACTCTACGTGAACGCAGGCTTCCAAAGGGGATGCAGGGTTTGCTCCCAGCTGCTTTAGTCCGGCGGCCGAGGACAGAACTTCTCCGGTCTGACTGGTGCTTTGGGGTGGATCTTTTGACCGACTCTGTGGAGAGGCCAGGTGACGGTGAGGAAGTTCTGTTGACAGTGGCAATGACTGCAGGCCGGGAGTCTCTCCAGGAGGCATGTGGCGAAAGCATTGGCTGTGTCTGGTGTTGTGCTGCTTTCACCTGTCGGTGAAACGGCAACGAGTGTGGCTGCTGAATGAATACAGCGGTTCGCTTGATGGTGGCGTCTTTCGCTGGTGAGCCCCTGCAGTCATGAAATAGGGGCTGGGTACACACATGGGTGGGCTTCAATGAAATAGGGGCTGGGTACACACATGGTGGGCTTCAATGAAATAGGGCTGGGTACACACATGGGTGGGCTTCAATGAAATAGGGGCTGGGTACACACATGGTGGGCTTCAATGAAATAGGGGCTGGGTACACACATGGGTGGGCTTCAATGAAATAGGGCTGGGTACACACATGGGTGGGCTTCAATGAAATAGGGGCTGGGTACACACATGGGTGGGCTTCAATGAAATAGGGGCTGGGTACACACATGGGTGGGCTTCAATGAAATAGGGGCTGGTACACACATGGGTGGGCTTCAATGGAGGTTCTGTTGTGTCACATATGGTGATCGCACAATGGCATCTGCCAGGGAGCAATTATGTCCTGTGACGTCTTAATGATAGGCCCTTAAGTGCTGTACTCTATGTGAACACATGGGTGTAGGATTGCCATACTACAAGTTTGTTTGGCACTTAAGGACAATATTTCTCTGGTCCCACCAGCACCTTCGGGTGCATTTTTCTTCTTTCAAAGTTAGGAGGGATTCTACATCAATGGTCACAGCAGCAATGAACTGGAGAACTCTGGGAACAGCGCAAAGGGTCATTGGCCTGCAGCTTAGAAAGCATCCTTCTATTTGTTTCAAATGTTGTCATATTCGTCATACCTCCCTCCATAGAATCATTGCCACTTCCATCATTCCGACTCTCCCATATGTAACTACATCCAGTCTGTGCTGTCATCCCAACGTATGCCAGCAGTTCATATCTGAATATGAAAACCCAGCAGGGAGACACTTCACAGATGCTGCGTCATGTCGATGGTTTGCTGTTGTGTGATTCACAGAGGCACTTGTGAGATTTGCGTCCAGTGGAGCCTGGTCTGATCTAACATACGCTGGGCTCTACCCAGTAAGCCCGCTATCAACATTGATAACTGAATCGTCGTGGACACAGACTGTGTTGTTGTTGTTGTTGTTGTTGTTGTTGTTTGTTGTACCCTGGTAAAAGACTCCAGGGATCATCCAAACAGCCGAAGCATTTGAACACTATGGTACAAATGCATCAGCTGGGGATGCGAACATGACGTGTGTGACCGTTTTTGATTACCCCGCCACATGGGCAGCCACACTCCGACTTCGGGGGATTTTGGAGACTGATAATGTTATGCTAGGAGCTTGTCACAACTGAAGACAATCCCCGCATAACTATGCAGAGCATAACAACATTTTGTTGTAGCCTTGGTGTTCCAGCCTGTGTCAACTGCCTGACACAGCATAACACCATGTTGATGTAGCCTGGGTGTTCCAGCCTGTGTCAACTGGCCTGACACAGCATAACACCATGTTGATGTAGCCTGGGTGTTCCAGCCTGTGTCAACTGGCCTGACACAGCATAACACCATGTTGATGTAGCCTGGGTGTTCCAGCCTGTGTCAACTGGCCTGACACAGCATAACACCATGTTGTTGTAGCCTTGGTGTTCCAGCCTGTGTCAACTGGCCTGACACAGCATAACACCATGTTGTTGTAGCCTGGGTGTTCCAGCCTGTGTCAACTGGCCTGACACAGCATAACACCATGTTGATGTAGCCGGGGTGTTCCAGCCTGTGTCAACTGGCCTGACACAGCATAACACCATGTTGATGTAGCCTGGTGTTCTAGCCTGTGTCAACTGGCCTGACACAGCATAACACCATGTTGATGTAGCCTTGGTGTTCCAGCCTGTGTCAACTGGCCTGACACGGCCTTCAGCCAAGGCGACCAGACTGTGTGAGCAACACCATCCAGTCCTCACCAATCCGTCATCAACACATCCCTCCAACTACAGTCCATGTCAGTCTACAGTCATATCAGAGCGTCATACGCACGTGGTCCGGGTTGATGTTACAGAGCATAACAGGCTTTTCTAGAAGCTTCCTTTCATCCTGCCTGATTGCGTCCAGGCCCTAGAGATACAGAGACTTTCTCATGCTGGTCAGGCTTGCCCTCAGAGGCAGAACTTAGATGTGTGGTTCCATTTTTCCTGTAAGAACCTGTCATTCAGGAGGCTCTGGCTAGGAGCCAGCAGACACCGAACCCTTTCCACGTTTACTTACTGCACTGATGAAGATCGAACCCGAGAGCTTTCAGCCACAGACATCGACATTAATAACTGCGCCGATGTTGCTTCTCTCTCTCTATTTCTCTGTCTGTCTGTCTGTCAGAGAGAGACAGAGACACAGAGAGAGAGAGTTCACTGAATGTATTAATGGGCATCTGCTCAAGATGTAGTTACTTTTGAACAAGTGGTTTATTTGGTTGGAAGACACATTTCAATTCAGGTCAATATATATTTTTTCAAATGCTGAGTTAAAACCACGACCCCCCCCCCCCCCCCTTCCCCCAAAGTGTAGATATTTTATACGTCTGCCACAAATCTGGAATGAAATTGTTTTGAAATTCAACAATGCAAGGATTTAAAACAAGTAATGCAACAATGCTAGTTTTTAATCAAGAAGTGCAACGATCCTAAGGTTTGAAACAAGTAGTATAACGATGCGAGAGTTTAAAACAAACGGTTTAACAATACAAATATTACTAACAAGAAGTGTAATAAAGCCAGTATTTTAAATAAGTAGTTTAATAATACAAGGCTTTAAACAGTAATGTAACAGTAGAAAAATTTTAAACAAATAGTGTGACAATGCAAAGATTTTGAATAAGCGGTGTAAAAAATACAACGATCCAAACATGTTTTAAGCAAGTAGTGTAAACATGCAAGAAATTACACGAGTAGTGTAAAAATGCAAAGGTTTTAAACAAGTAGGATAACAACGCAAAGATTTCAAACAAGCCGTGTAATAATGCAAGTGTTTTAAACAAGTCATGATACAAGGAGTATAAAAACGTCGTGTAACGATCTTAAGAATTTTAAACAGAATGAGATATTTTAAAACAAGTAGCGTGACAACGCATCGATTTTAAAACAAGCGTAACAGTGCAAGGTTTCAAACAAATAATGTAACTGCCTTTCTTCCCTAAAGCGTGGAGCACAAGAAATAATGCCCTTGTCTTATGTCAAGCTAGCTTAAAAGAAAAGTTACTGTACCGTGGAGCGAAAGAACAAACACATGACAACACTACAAGCGTTTGTTTTGCAATTTGTTATTTTCGCTCGGCGGCATAGTAACGTTTCTTGAAAGTTTGATTTAGTTTCCGCCTGCAGTGGTCTCACTTTAAAACGAACTTATTCCAAGCTGTATGCCTTCTTATTGGAAGTGGCTGCACACCAGAAAGTAAAGCAACAAGGCCTTGCTTGAGGAGTCAAGTATTCATAGACTGACGCAATTGGATTGTTTTTGAGAATTTGTATTGTGTCTGAAAGTTGATTCTCCTGATTTTCTTTCCTATGGCCATCAAGGTACAAGCCAGGTGGTTCCAAGCAGACAGATTGAAATCAGAGGAACGGACTATTTGGCGCCTCGAGGTGGCGCAAAGATAAGGTCACGGATGAGAGCAAAGGCCTGAAAAGTGACGTCAACTAAGGGGAAGGTCACGTATTTGAAGACTGATAGTGATTTCATCCCCCAAAACAATAAAAATAATTGGTGGGGAGTTGTTCTTTTGAACAATTATCAGTATAACATTAAATGCTAGCTAAAATTTATGCAGGCCTGAAAACGCTTACATGGATTGTATAACGGTTTAGTGCAAAATCGTAATTGTGGCGTGTAGCCAGTCATTATACCCTTGTCATATTGGAAGTTCTGTACCCTAGTCTTGTCGGAAATATATATGCCCTTGTGGATTACAGCCTAGATGTCCATCCCTTGTGGATTACAAGCCTAGATGTCCATCCCTTGTGGATTACAGCCTAGATGTCCATCCCTTGTGTATTACAGCCTAGATGTCCATCCCTTGTGGATTACAGCCTAGATGTCCATCCATTGTGTATTACAGCCTAGATGTCCATGTACAAAGTTGGTGCCCTCATCGTATTAGATTTTTGATGCCCTTTTTGTTTTGTTTGCAAGTTTAGTGCTCTTGTTTGATTAGAAGTTACATGCTCTTGTTTTCCTGGAAGATGAAAACCTTCGTTTCACTGGAAAGCAGTGTGGACACGCATAGACGTCTTCACGCATGGTTTCAATACCGAAGACCAATGATCAATAAACACTTTGTCGACTGCATGTCTAGGCCCAATCCACCCCACCATGCGTGCTATCAGCCATTCTACTCCCCCCCCCCCCCCCCCTGCTCTCTCACCAACGTTATACATCAACTCCCCCGGTGAGCTAGCTATCCAGTATCATGATCTACTCTTTGTATCTCACACTCGTCGTGCGTGCATCCCCGAGCTGCACGAGCTGTGTCGTGGGAACCGAGGCAGGGCCGCAGAGAAAGACGAGAGCGGGGCAGCCACATTTGGCCCACGCGGCGACTTGTAGACTGCGGCTGCTTCTTCTTGGGGGGCTCTGAGAGCTATCGAGTTGTATCGATTGCTACCTCCCTCCCTCGCCTCCCCCTCCTTCTTCTTCTTCCTTCCCTCAGCCACTTTGCTTGGCCGTCAAGAAGAGGGGGGTGAAGTGACATCACGTGACCCATAGCCTGGAAGGGGGAGAGGGGGGTGGCGCGTGCTGTTCGGGTCGGGGTTCTCTCTGGAGCGGGGAAAGACTTAAAGTGATTCAGCGACTTTTTTTTCCCGCCCCGCCTTGTCCTGCTTCAGCAAATTCCGGTATGGATTGCTCCACACGTCAGGCTGGATCAGCGGCTATTCCAGCTGACTTGGGAGAGTGATGGTGCGCATTCTGCAGAGAGGAGCGAGCTGCTGGGAGAGTTTTGTGGTGCCAAAACAATTGTCAGTGGGAAGTGCTGGGAATGATTTGATGGCAAACATCGTAAAGCTGACGCTGGAAAGAAAAAAAACAAACAAACTTGGATTGTTGTTCGGAGAAGTTGCCAGGTTTTCACGCGTTCTCTGGCTTGGTTCAGCTGTGGTGAATGTCACGAAGGTACGGTGGTATATTGTTGCACAGGTTGAAAAGAGTTTAGAAATGGTTCCTAATCATCTGTAGTTCTGTCAGATTTAAAGTCATGATAGCTAATGACGACTAGTATCTTACGGTTTTTTGCATCGTTGTCTCCCCCCCTCCCCCCCCCCCCCCCCCCCCCCCTCCCCCCCGTTGTCCGTGCGCAGTTTGCAAACTTTTGAAATGTTTGTTGGGTGTTTTGTTTTCTTTTTCTTTAAAAAAAAACAAAACATTTCTTTATTGAACAGATGTGTACATAAACAACTTACTGAACGATAGTTTATGTGGCTAGTATGGCTAGTGATGTCTGATTGATCATTTTCTGGCGCACATAAATGATTTACTATTTTTTTAATTTTGGTTGTTCTGTTTTTTGTGTTGTATTTTTTTTTAGAACGTCTGTTTTCTTACGTGCTCTTAAGAACAAAATAACATAACAGCGGCGATTTTTTTTTAATGTGATTCCATTAAGCTTTCATTTCATGTACTGAGTAGAAAACAAACGTATGCATCGACGACTAACGGTGCGAATCCATTTGACACTTTCAGTTTATTTGAACAGAAACCTTGAATCCAGAGAGGGGCGTACGCGCGCGCACGCACGCACGCACGCAAGCACGCACGCACGCACGCACGCACGCACGCACGCACGCACGCACGCACGCACGCACGCACCGCGCGCACACACACACACACACATTCTCTCTCTGTCGCTGTCTCTCTCTCTCTCTCTCTCTCTCACTCTCTCTCCTCTCTCTCTCCTCTCTCTCTCCTACTCTCTCATCTCTCTCTCCCCTCTCTCTCCTCCTCCCCCCTGTGTCTTGCAAATATACGCACACATTCACCACACACACACACACCACACACACACACACACACACACACACACACACACACACACACACACACACAGAGAGAGAGAGAGAGAGAGAGAGAGAGAGAGAGAGAGAGAGAGAGAGAGAGAGAGCAGCAGTAAATGAATATCCGTACATGATAAATCAATCATTAGAGACGAAACTCGGAGGTTGCATGGTTTGTAATTGATGATATTGATCTTTACTGTCTGCTGACCTGAGCACCCTTCGCCATCTGCTTTTTATTTACAGCGTCTCTTCCTTCTTCTTCTCTTCGTCTTCGTCTTCGTCTTCGTCTTCTTCTTCTCTTCTTCTTCTTCTTCTCTTCTCTTCTTTTTCTTCCTTCTTCTTCTTCGTCTTCGTCTTCGTCTTCTCTCTCTCTCTTCTTCTCTTCTTCTTCTTCTTCTTCTTCTTCTCTCTTCTTCTTCTCATGTGCTGTTTCTGTGATTCGTCTTTTCCATCATTCTGACGTATTGTAGCGAAATTACAAGAAATGTGCTGTTAATATAGTTTTACTGCTTGATGCGTGCAACAGGGTACGGGATAATGTGGAGGGGGGGGGGGGGGGACAATGGATGACTAGGAGGATAGAAATATGGACTAAGAGAGTAGCGCTGGTGGTGATGGTGACGCAGAATGTAGTGGTCAGCTTGGATGTAAAACGGTCCCTGTGTTTGATCATCACAACTCTTTGCGGACAACCCTTCCTTCGGGAAGACATTCGTGAGCAGGGACAACCTTCGTCCGATTTGTGTCTTGCAGGACGGGATGTCTCTTGCTGCCCAGGTTGTTCTTTCTGCATCTCCGTTAGTTGCCTTGGTGAGTTGGGCAGAGATATGGTTGCACCTCGCATGCCCAAAACATGGATAAATTGCCAGCCCCAATTAGGATTAAAAATTTATTCGGTGTAAGCTGACTGTCATCATGGTATAACCTCTCAATCTAAATGCACACATCATGTTTTGTCCAGAGTTATCTCCACGTCTTTACGAAATTGTAATCACATTCCCCCCCCCCCCCCCCCCCCCCCCCCCCCCCAAATGTGACCCTTAACCACGATTTTAGCATGCAGCCTTTTTCGAAAAAAAAGAAGATTAAATCAGTTAGGCCTGTGGTTTAGCCAAGAGCTTAAACTGACTGCACGCAGACTCCGATCCGAGGAACAACTAGCCCCTGAGAGAGTCTGGAGTAGTGAATCTCGTTGTAAATCTCACCGTCAACCCTACCGAGTGTTTGAAATGGCTGGCGACGGTGCCAAGCTGTCACGAGTGGAACATCTGCTGGCTAAAGGAGCGGAGAGTTAGGGAGGGACATAGGATGTCTGGGGGTATGTCTGGGGATGTCTGGGACTCATCTTGGTGCTGTGGTCTGGGCTTCCTTCCTGGCCCTGCACTCCAGGGCAAGGCACGACGTTGCACCGAATGTCCTCAGTGGAGAGACGGAGGGATGGTGTAGAGTTGGGAGTGGGGGTTATGGGAGGAGAAAAGGGATAGAAGGAGGAGGGGCAGGAAGGGGGGGGGGGGCAGGACAAACCTGCACCGGAGTCCATTTTGCCTGGCATTTGCACGGTCTTGTTATTATCCCAGACCAAGGAAGCGGCATGCAAGCGCACATAGCCACAGAGATGGAACTCAACTCCATAGAGATCAACCTGTCTAAGCTGTCTAGACTCCCAGCTGTCTAACGGTCGGTCGGTCTATCGACCCGTCTATCATCACAGGAAACGATGCGCACGCACATTTCCGAGATAAAGGGACTCAACTCTTGACACGCTGATCACTTGCGACACAGGCGGAATTTTACACACTGTTTGATCTGGATCCATGGCGTAATTATAAAGGCTTAAGGAACACGTTTCTGGAGCTAAGCAATGCCAGATCGTGTCTCTGGAATTCACTGCCCAAGTTAGTCTGTGAGCGTTACGTCTTTTAATTTGACTGGTTAGCGTCTCGGGCAATAGATTTAAACAGTCTGGGCTCGATCCCGCACTGGAACAGTAGATATGCACTTTAATGATAATGATAATAATAATGATGATGATGATGATGACAAAGATGATGATGATGATGATGACGATAATGATATTGATAATAATAATGATAATGATGATGAAGGTGATTATTATGATAATAACAACAATGATAATGATGATAATAATAATGATGATGATGATGATGATGATAATAAATAATAATAATAATAATAATAATAATAATAATAATAATAATAATAATAATGATAATAATAATGATAAAAATGACGATGATGATGACAATACTCATGATAATAACAAAAATGATAAGAATAACAATGGATATTTTTAGAACATACTGTCCAGAAAATCGCTCTAGGTGCTTTAAAAACAATGATACAGGTATACAATACACAACATATTCGACATAACACATTACATCAGTATTACACATATACACACCAAAATAGGATGGCCTAGCAGCTTGTATCGTGTTTCACTAGAAGAAAGATACCCGTGTTTCGGGAGGGAGGACTATATGAGGGAGGCGGTTGGAGTGAGGATGAGGCCGCTGTCTTCTTCTTCATCTTCTGCGTACGCGGGCTGATACTCCTGCGGACACTCCCTATATGGACAGACAAGTATTAATCCCATCTACCCAACAAAGGGAGTGGAGTTTTGTGTGTATGGCCGTTGTTTATCCCGCCATTAAGGCAGCCATACTCCATCTTCGGGGAAGGTGTATGCTATGGGTAACGTGTCATCCATACCAACGGCTAAACTGGCCTTCTCTTCCGAAAGTTACTGATGGGATTTTACGTGTGTGCAAGATGTTATGCGTGCGTTCACACACGGAACCTCGGTTTATAGTCTCATTCGAAGGACTGTATGGGAAATGGAATCAGAACTAATCTTAACTCCGAGGGAAAAAATCCCCCTGTACCGAAACGGCCCGGCGGAGATTCGAACCCGCAACCCTTGGATTACGAGTCCGGCTCTCTACCAACTGAGCTATTCCGGCCCCGGCCGCTGTCTTCATCTTCTATGCCCCACACTGGCAAGACTCCCACGCCGCTCATTCCTGCTACCATCCACACAGGCACAGCCAGAATCATTCTGCCACAGAACCAGCACCGGAGGTCTGCTGGGAGTGATCAATATCAGGCTGTCCTCCGGCACCCATGTACAGGAGACTGCCGGGTTATCATTATCATAGTATAATGAATACGTATATAGCGCCTCTTCGCGGCTAGAGACCAAGCTCTAAGCGCTTTACAATCCACACTCGTTTACACAACGGGCTGCCTACCTGGGTAGTGCCGACTGAAGAGCTGCCAGCTGGCGCTTCATTCAGTCGTTTCCCGTGTCGTCCAGTCAGTATCGTTCAATATCGATCATTCATTATCCTTACTTCCTTCATTCTTTCCATTTCTCACGCAGGGTGCATGCTATGTGTAACGTGTCATCCATACCAACGGCCAAACTGGCCTTCTCTTCGGAGTTGTCTCGGTGATGTTCATTGGTGTCTGTCACAATCCGACACCGGCAGGACCTTACCGACTAAGCCACATGCTGACAACAGTCATCACCGTGTGGCAGACTCAGCATGCGTGAGCGTTCCTTTGTGGAAGACGCCACGACCTCCATCCAGCAACAATGGCCATGAACTTGCCAGCACTGACGACTATGACCACGAACAGAGGGCGTGGACCTGGAGATGAAATCGAAACTGAAGTTCATCACGAGAGCAGACCAGCGCGTTGGGCTAATGCGTAGGTCAGACATCTGCTGAGTGCTAGCCATGCGACCCTCTTCTCAAATTGTCTCAGCTTTGTCATTGATTCATTTATCCACCAGCTTTTAATCGTGCGCAGTGTGGTCTCAAAACTTTGCGGATGTGGTGAAGCGTATATGGACTAGTCCCTACGTAGTGACACCTTCCTCATGAAAGTGAAACTGAAGCTGGAGGCATGAAGAGCCACAGAATTTGAGACTGTTGTTCAAATGAAGATGATGAAAAGGATTGTG
>CM031595.1:12794058-12796558 GCA_018398815.1 Conus ventricosus
AGAAACCCCCACAATGAGGATGAAATGTTGAATCCACGATTTTCTGGTCATGTGTATGGCTTCGTCAGTTAAGAAAAATGCGTGCCAAAGAAACGCGCAAACAATGAGCATTTTGGATGCTTTTCCCTTAAAGTACGTCACACGATCATGATAAAATCACAGCAGAAACCACTATAATCATGTTAAGAGATGTCCCACATGATGTGATTTTATGAGTTTACTGGAAAACAATCAATATTTTTCATCTGATCTTAGGTTTTACGGAAGAAAGATTTTAACTAAATTCGGCCATGTTTTAGAAAATCTGCTATAGAGTCGTGTGTGCATGTAATTAAAAGAAACAAAATCTATTTTGAGAGTTGACTTCAACGAGGTTACAACCTTGGTATGGCCCTTTGCGGTCGACTTGGCTAAAAGCAACATAATGTGTTACATATAACACGATAAAATGCAACAAGTGAATACAGACAACTGTTGTTACCAATCACCAGGAAGTTTACAGGATTTGGCGAATCACGAAGTCAGACATGTGATAATAACTAGACATAACTAGTATCAACATTCACAAATAAAAAGACAGCGAAGAAAAGCAGGAGTGAAGAAGTTCCAACTATCTAATTTCTAAAGCAGCCTCTCCCAGTATTAAGTAACAATCCTCTTCATCTTCATCACATTATCCCTCCACCCCCACCTCCATCCCCCGCCCTCCCTGTACCAAAAATAGAAGCATCCTCTGATTGGTAGAAAAAGGCGTCGTATTTTATTTATTTATTTATTTATTCATTTATGTATGTGTTTATTGTTTAGTCACAATACCCATTGCAAGATGCAACAGATTTGGAGCCTTCTGTACTGTCAAATACCCGACTGTTACACAGACTAGATTGCCCGTGAATTCCGATTTGCTCGAGTTTTTTTCGTTTATGCCTGCGTATTTCAGACTTTCTTCTTCTTCTTCTTGTTTCTTTCTTTCTAACGTGGTTATAATTTTTTTAAATCTATTTTTATTGATTGATGTATGTATATTTTATCTATTCATATATATATCATTTGTTTCTCTAATATCTATTTGCTTTTTGTTATTTATTTATTGTTTATTTTCTATTTATTTATTTATTTTTGTTTATATCTTGCGCCGTTCATGTTCAATGGTCTTGAAATACATGAATCGGAAACGAATATTTTTGTCATCAAACAGGCCTCTCTAATTCTCGTCTGCTGTTTTATTTTCCAGTGAGCCACAGTCACATGACTACTAGCTGCGCCATTCATTGTTCGCGGTCACAAATCGAAGAAACGCATCTCCCAGAACTAGAGATCGTCGTGAAATTAAAGCAGGCGTGAAATATCATCGAAATCTATTGCTGACAAAATGGAAAAAAAAAGGAAAAGAAAAGAAAAAGAAAAAATCCAAACCAAAGCAAACCACAGCAAAAACAAAAACAAAAAAGCAGAAAGAAAGACCCAAAAAAAAAAAGAGAAGAAACTAAAACGAAGCAACACGCCCCCCCCCCCCCCCCCCCCCCCCCCGCATATTTTGACACAAACACTGTTTTGTTGCTGATGTTTGGCACAGCTAAAGGAGAAGTTAATCACAGCATAAAGCGGTTTATGCGCATGGATCCATCAAATCAGTCACAGTTTATTTACCCATAGAGGGGTCTTTTTCCTGCAGCAATTCTTTCATCTTTCAAAGCTGTGTTATGTAGCGGTCGTGTTTCTTGCTGCGTGGCATTCATAACCTTTTTTTGTGTGGCGCCGTGAAACAGTTAATGGAAGAAGACAGATAAAAGCCACTCTCCGTTGTACGATCCGACTTAATGGCAGCGTCTTGCACGGTTTGGCTTTTCGCCTCTTGACAGATTCTGTCCAATATCTTCAGCCATGAAAGAAAGAAAGAAAGAAAGAAAGAAAAAAAGCTTTAAAGGGAATGAAGAAGGGAGGGGGTGGGGGAGGAGATGGGACGGAGAAAGCAGGGACAGATTTAGGAGGGGGAGAACAGAGGAAAGGATGAGGGAATGAGTCGGGGCGATGGGTGGTGGGGATGGGTGTGATGGGGGAAAGGCGGGAAGCATGTTCGTTTACGCAGAGAGCAAAGAGAGACATAGTGGTGCAAGACCCGCCTCCCTTTGCCTAGACGGTGCCACAGCCTAAACTGTCCCCAGCCAGGCAGATCCCCCCGGTCAGTCTGGGCTAGCCCCAGTTGCCCTCCCTTCTCCCCCAATTCAGACTGGTCCATGGACATTCTGGACTGACGGCAGCGCAAATTAACCCCCCCCCCCTCCCCCACACTTCCACACCCATCGTCCAAAGTGTCCCTCCCATCTCTACACCCATCTCTCAAAGTGTCCCCCATCTCTACAAACATCTCTCAAAGTGTCCCCCCTCTCTACAGCCATTTCTCAAAGTGTCCCTCATCTCTCAAAGTGTCCGCCATCTCTACACCCATCTCTCAAAGTGTCTCCCCATCCCCACACCCATCGCTCAAAGTGTCTCCCCA
>CM031595.1:12801558-12809052 GCA_018398815.1 Conus ventricosus
ATGAAGGACGTTGCTGGTAAGCACGTGACTACGCTTTACTTGCCGGTCATGCAGCAGACGACAAGAGAACAAGCCCGTTTCAAATGTTCACCGTGATCAAAAACAAAGCAAACAAACAGAAAAATCTCCTTTGGTTTTTTTTGTCGATTTATCTCATGATGATTGAAATCTGTAGGGTGCAGTATTAAAACCCGAAAGAAACATACATCAAAAACGGAGCGGGCCCGATCGCTTTGATAGTTTTGCGTTCCAGTCCAGCATTCCGTCGATCCGTGCTACGGCAGGTACGTGTGGAATGTTGCCGCGGGTATCCCATTGCGCGACATGCCTGATAAGAAAGATCTTCGATTGCTCACTGCTGTGAAGTGTGTGGGCCTGTGTGGATAAGGGTGTTTCGCCTGCAAACAGTGTCGTGTGACGTGAAAGCTTAACTGAGTTCGACCAAACGTGCATTCTGAAGAGTTCGCTTTGTCTGGCACATCTTCCATTGAGGCAATTTCCGTTGATTTCAATCATCGTCGTCATTGTCATCATCATTATTATCATCATCTGCAGCAGCAGCAGCAGCAGCAGCAGGAGCAGCAACAGCATCATGATCATACTACTACTACTGCTACTATGCTCCTGCTACTGCTGCTACTACTGCTACTACTACTGCTACTATACTATAAAATGATTGTTGTTTTCATCATTACTATCTTCCTCCTCCTCCTCCTCCTCTTTCTCCTCCTCTTCTTCCTCCTCCTTTTCCTCCTCATTACTATTAGTCGTAATGGTATTAATATCCATATGTTTGGTCATCCGACAGTTGGTTATTACAGACGTGACTGAAAAATGATCCACTTGATTTAAACGATCAGGGTAAGTGGGGGAGACAACCCAGGTGCGGGGGGAAGCGGGAGAGATATAGGATGATGGGGGGCGGGCAGGCAAGAGCGGGGAGTGGGGGGGGGGGGGGGGGAGGGACGGTTCAGACATGCCCTACAAGGCAAAGCACTAAGCAGCATAGGAACAACATGAGATAATCTGTATTATCCAGGGGGGAACAAGCAAGGGGTGGGCACGATGGGGGTGGGTGGGTTGGGAGTGGTAGCAGTGAGGGGGGTCCAGACTGAGGCTATGCCTAGCAGAGGGAGGGAGGGGGGGGGGGGTGATAACGTAGGGGAAGGGGGCAGGAGGGAGGACAGTTTGGGCTGCAACACCGGTTTCGATCGATAGTGCTGGTCCCTGAATGGCCGTGGGTTGTACTGGTGATTGGGTGTATTGGTGATTGTTAACGTCGACGAGAGAGAGAGAGAGAGAGAGAGAGAGAGAGTTTTCCGCAGCGATAGCAGTTTATGGCTGCTCATGTCTGTTCATGTCTTACTTACTACTAACTTGCTTTCTGTCTGTTTGACTTGTCGAAAGTTTTCTTCGCTTTTTTATATCATAGAGTGACAGGTTACCAGGATGCCCAGCTGACCATTAAACAGGGAGGAGGTCAGTAGATGGACGGATAGAACGAGTAGATGGACGGATAGAACGAGTAGATGGACGGATAGAACGAGTAGATGGACGGATAGAACGAGAAGATGGACGGATAGAACGAGTAGATGGACGGACAGAACGAGTAGATGGACGGATAGAACGAGTAGATGGACGGATAGAACGAGAAGATGGACGGATAGAACGAGTAGATGGACGGACAGAACGAGTAGATGGACGGATAGAACGAGTCGATGGACGGATAGAACGAGTCGATGGACTGATAGAACGAGTAGATGGACGGATAGAACGAGTAGATGGACGGATAGAACGAGTAGATGGACGGATAGAACGAGTAGATGGACGGATAGAACGAGTAGATGAGTGAGGGACTGACAAATTGAGCCAATCAACCATCAACGACAAACCACTTCACCAAGAATCTGAAGAAGCAAGCAATCAAAAAGTAATAACAAGCAGTGCGAAAAAAGGCAGCCTTTAATCGCAAGCAACCAATCAGTCACGTTCTCTCTCTCTCTCTCTCTCTCTCTCTCTCTCTCTCTCTCTCTCTCTCTCTCTTTCTCTCTCTACTGGTATAATTTCCTTTTTGACTTCTTAGTTTTCGCTCTGTCACTTTTAAGTCGAAATTTGCTTGAAACACTGCATTGTCTTTTATGTCCATCTACAACGCGGCAATGTCACGCAGACATCAAGAAACGGTATTTGGAGTAGAAACATGCTTGAAATGAGCGTTTTTTGCAAGTTCCATCTGCCTTACTTTTGTAAATAAAAAGAGAAAAAGAATTCGAAGCTATTTCGTCAGAGAATGCATTTCACGACTTGATCTACTCAAGCAAAATGCGTTTCTTCCATTTAACATAATCATCCAGTGAACGATGCTGTTGATAAACACGTGACTATGCCTCACTTGGCAATCATACAACAATGAGAAATCTGCAGGCCTGTTTCAAGTGTTGAACGCAATAAAAACTGCTTTTGATTTGTGTCGATATATACCATTGCGATTGAGCCTGTGGGGTGTACTATTAAAAAAAAACTGAAAGAAACAGGCACCAATAGTTTAGCGGGCCAATCACGATGGTAGCTTTGCGTTCCAGTCGAGCATTCCATCTTGCCTGGCTATGGCTGGCACATGTGGAATTTTGTCGCGAGTTTTTCATCATGCGACATGCCTGATAAGAAAGAGCTTCAATTTCTCACTGCTCTACAGTGTGTGGGTCTCTGTCGATAGGGATGTTTCGACCGCAAACAGCGTTGTGGGACGTGAAAGCCTACGCACGAATAATTTGAGAAACGGACACACGATCGAAACTGTTCAAGCAATGAAGCTTTCTGAAGAGTTCACTTTGTCACATCTTCCATTGGGGTGTTTTCCGTTGAGTTCAGTCATTGTCGTCATCATCATCATTATCAGAAGTAGCAGCAGCAACAGCAACAACAGCAGCATAATAATAAGAATAGTAATGACACTGATGATAATAATGACAATGATAATAATGATACAACGATTATTACTTTTATCATTACTATCCTCCTCCTCCTCCTTTTCCTCCTGCTCTTCATCCTCATTATTATCAGTCGTAACAGTATTGGTCTTTGCAGGTTTGGTCATCAGACAGTTGGTTATTACCTTCTTGACTGAAAAATGATCTACGTGATTGAAAAATTATCTACGTGATTGAAAAATGATCTACGTGATTGAAAAATTATCTACTTGATTGAAATGATCAGAGCATGGTGAGAGGAAGAGATCAAAGGGAAGATGGGGGGGGGGTCAAGAGCAGGGAGAGGATGGACGGTTCAGGCCTGCCTGTAGGCCAAAGCACTAAGCAGCGTGGGCACAAACATGGGCTAATCTGTATTACCAGGGGGAAACAAGCAAGGGGTGGGCGCAATGGGGGTGGGCGCAATGGGGGTGGGTTGGGTTGGGGGTGGTAGCAGTGATGGAAGTCCACACTGACCGAGGCTATACCTAGCAGGAGAGGGGTGGTGGGAGTTAATGAGTGGAGGAGCGGGGGGGGGGGGGGGGGGGGGGAGGCGGGGCAAGAGGGGAGGACAGTTTGGGCTGCAACACGGTTTCGATCGATAGTGCTGGTACCTGAATGACCGTGGGTGTATTGGTGATTGTTAACGTCGACGAGATTGAGAGGAGAGAGTGATGGAGAGGAGAGAGAAGAGAGAGAGGAGGGGGAGAGGAGAGAGAGGAGAGAGGAGAGAGAGAGAGAGAGAGAGAGGAGAGAGAGAGAGAGACAGAGAGAGAGAGAGATTTTCCACAGCAATGGCAGTTTGTGACTGCTCATGTCTGTCCATGTCTTACTTACTACTAACTTGCTTTTTGTCTGTTTGACTTGTTGAAAGTTTTCTTCTCATCTTTTTTTTTCTTCGCGTCCTAGAGTCACAGGTTATGAGGATGCACAACTGATCTTTAAACAGGATGGACGGCTAGAACGAGTGGGTGAGCGAGGGACTGACTTATTGAGCCAGTCAACCATCATCTGATGAACCTGTGAAGTCATGGTCTGAACAAACAAGCAGTCAAAAGGTTATAACAAGCAGCACAAAAAAAGCGAAAAGCATGTAGACCAACCAATAAGGCAAGCAACCAGTCAAAGCTCTCTCTCTCTCTCTCTCTCTCTCTCTCTCTCCTCTCTCTCTCTCTCTCTCTCTCTCTCTCTCTCTCTCTCTCTCTCTTTCTCTGTGTGTGTGTGTGTGTGTGTGTGTGTGTGTGTGTGTGTTTCTGTCTTTCTCTCCCTCGTGTATAAGTTCCTTTTTGATTGTTCTTTCTTCCATACTCTGTCACTTCTGTCTCTATTTCCTTTTTCTCGTTTGTTTCGGGGGTTTTTTGTGTCTAGATTTTTAAGATCTAATCTTACTTTTCTTTTTTTACCCCCACAGACGGAATTTGGCTACCATAATGATGGCATTAAAACGGTCACATATGCAAAATTCCACCCAGTGGTGTGAACTCGAAGTTTCAGCCGTGAAACGCCGCAAAAGGGTGTTTGATCTTGTTCATGTACTTCAAATGATTTGCATCATTATCATAATTGTACACATGAAGAGTGAGTATCTTTCATACACGTTCACTTTCATTTTTTTCTCTCTTACTCTTTTCTCTCTCTCTCTCTTTCATTCTCTCTCTCTCTCTCTCTCTCTCTCTCTCTCTCTCTTCTCTCTCTCTCTCTCTCTCTCTCTCATACTTATTTTTTTAATGATATAATTTGTTTTCCTTTCTTACCTTTCATTCTGTGCTCTTTTTCTTATGTTTCTTCCAAACACACTTACTTTATTTCGTTTTTTCCCCCTTCTTTTCGTACTTCTTTTCCCCTTTATAATGTTCTTGCACCTGCAAAACCTCGATCTAGACTACAATGATCATCATAATCGTTTCTTGCACCTGCAAAACCTCGATCTAGACTACAATGATCATCATAATCCTTTCTTGCACCTGCAAGACTCGATCTAGACTACAATGATCATCATAATCGTTTCTTGCACCTGCAAAACTCGATCTAGACTACAATGATCATCATAATCGTTTCTTGCACCTGCAAAACCTCGATCTAGACTACAATGATCATCATAATCGTTTCTTGCACCTGCAAAACCTCGATCTAGACTACAATGATCATCATAATCGTTTCTTGCATATATCAAAAACTGGAACGATGCATTAAAGAAACCGACGCTGTAAGCAAAAGCAAGAGCAAAACTAGCATAACAGAGGCGCAAACGAAGCAAGAGAACAAACTAGCATAACAGAGGCGCCAAACGAAGCAAGAGCAAAACTAGCATAACAGAGGCGCCAAACGAAGCAAGAGCAAAAATAGCATAACAGAGGCGCCAAACGAAGCAAGAGCAAAACTAGCATAACAGAGGCGCCAAACGAAGCAAGAGCAAAACTAGCATAACAGAGGCGCCAAACGAAGCAAGAGCAAAACTAGCATAACAGAGGCGCCAAACGAAGCAAGAGCAAAACTAGCATAACAGAGGCGCCAAACGAAGCAAGAGCAAAACTAGCATAACAGAGGCGCCAAACGAAGCAAGAGCAAAAATAGCATAACAGAGGCGCCAAACGAAGCAGTAAACAAACCACAAAACAAACCCAATGCGTTTCGACCTAGTAGGTCTTCTTCAGGCAGGATCAATAAAGTTCAAAACAATGAAAACAAAGGACGAACAGATCTCTTCGATCTGGGTCTAAAGTTGGTCGAGAGCGAACAACTAAACCTGAAACTGTAGCAGAAATTCGACTCCAATTCACGTGAAACGGGTTGACGGATTGCACAAGAAAGTAAACGAACGAGTGATTGACAGACCCAACCAGCCACTGAGCCAGGCTTGACACCCTGACAACCCTACACCTTCCTGGCTGACCAGTCTCCCATCAAGGTATGGGGCAAGGGGAGGGCAATGCCCCTTTTACCTATTACCTCCCTTCCCGCCTGCCAGGGAATCCAACAGATCCACTTGGTCCTACTGCACAGTTACGCTGCTGATGACCTTTCGTGCCGCTCTGCCATATTGCCGCGGTGGAGGAGGTGGGGGTGAGGAAGGGAGGGACGCTGGTGGACCATAGGTTTGTGTTTGGGTTGTGATGATGGGAGGAGAAGTGTTGATGGAGTGATGGGCCTTGATTGGTCGGCGGGGGGGGGGGGGGGGGGGGGGGGGGGGGGGGAGGGGGGGGGGGGCGAGAGGGTGAGAGGGGGCTAGGTTTCTGTCGTGTTCCACAGTTCTCTTTATTCGGAGGGTATCAGGAGAGATGATAGTTTGGGTGTATTTAAGTTGCATTTCTTTTTTTCCCCTATTTTTTTCCCCTTTCTCTCTTTCCTTTTTTCTTATGTTCTGACTTTTCAATGTTTTGGTGTCTGTTTGCATCGTATCTCTTTACTTATATACACATTTCTTTTACTCATTCATCTCTCTCTCTCTCTCTCTCTCTCTCTCTCTCTCTCTCTCTCTCTCTCTCTCACATTCTTTTCTTCTTACTTGTTCATGTTGTCTCTTTCTTTCCATCGTGATTTATCTTCTTTGCTTTTTTAAAGAAAATCTGACACACTTACAAATTTTGCTTGGTATTTTTCTTACCTTCCATCTGCTTATTCTAACGCTTCGCATAAACTTGATCGTTAACGTAATCGTCATCACCATTATTACTGTATACCTCAGAAAAGGCTATGTGTGGGACAGTGCGTGACAGAAAATGGAGCCGTTGACACAATGTCCACTCCAATTCACATCAAACGGATGTACGGATATATGGACGGCTTGGGAGTGTGAGTGTATGAGCAAGTCACTGACGGACTAAACCAACCAGCCAACCAACCAACCAACCAACCGATTCTCGTACTCTGATAACTGTTAACCAGTCTCCCATCGAGGTATGGGTCAAGGGGAGGCCAAAGCCCCCGGAGGATAATCCTTTTACCTGTTACCTCCCTTCCTGCCTGCCAGGGAATCCAACAGATCCACTTGGTCCTACTGCACAGTTACACTGCTGATGACCTTTCATGCCGCTCTGCTATATCGCCGCGGTGAAGGAGGTGTGTGTGTGTGTGGGGGGGGGGGGGGGGGGGGGGTGATGGTGAGGGAGGGAAGGACGCTGGTGGACCATAGGTTTGTGTTTGGGTGATGATGGTCGCAGGAGAAGAGCATCGATGCAATGATGGGTCTTGATTGGTCCTGGTGGCAGCGTGTGTGTGCGTGTGCGTGCGTGTCTGTGTGTACGAATTTTCTGTCGCTTTCCATAGTTCTCTTCATTTGGCGAGTGTCAGAGACATAATTGTCTGGGTGTATTAGATTAGTTTTTCTTTTTCCTGATTTTTTTTTCTCTGTCGTTCTCTCCTTCCTTTTTTTTTCTTTCTTCCTTCTATGTTCAGTCTTTGTGTACTTCGTATGTCTTTACTTATTTTCACATTTCTTTTACTCATTCATCTCTCTCTCCTCTCTCTCTCTCTTCTCTCTCTTCTCTCTCTCTCTCTCTCTTCTCTCTCTCTCTCTCTTTCTACT
>CM031595.1:12809152-12816652 GCA_018398815.1 Conus ventricosus
CTTTTGTCGTGTTAATGACTTATTTTTTTTTCTCCAATTTCTTTCCATTCTTTCTTTCTTCCTTTTGTATTTCTTTCTTTCCTCTCTATGTTTCTAATTCAGATTACCATGCTCTTGTCTATTTTATATCAATTATTTCATATTTTTTCTTACTCATCCATCTCTCTCTTCATCTCTCTCTCTCTCCTCTCTCACTCTCTCTCTCTCTCTCTCTCTCTCTCTATCACGTTCACATTATCTCCTTTCTTCGTCTTTCCGTCTTTGTTTCATCTAATGCTTCTTTTCTGCGCACTTACTGTTCTTGCACGATTGTTTTCCTACCTCTTTTCTTTCCAGTTATTCCTGCATGTCGTCTAATCTTCATCGTTTTCATGCTCGTCATCATTATCATTGTCAAATAGCTCCTCAACTGCAAGACCTTTAAGGGTGTCCTTCACAAATCTAAGCTGTTGTCAAAAGTCCAGTCTTGTTTTGTCAAACAGGCGACGGACGGATTGAGAGAGTGATAGAGGAACGAATGACTGACTAAACCAACCAACCAACCAACCAACCAACCAACCTAGACATCCACCTCTCACCCCCATCCCCCATATCAATCCCTGTTCCCTGGCTGGTCGGGGGGGGGGGGGGGGGGTTGCGGGAAAGTTAGGGGGAGGGCAACATCCCTGAGAGATCATTAGTTTACCTACTCCCCCCCCCCCCCCCCCCCCCCCGCCCCCCGCTACATACTAAGAAATCCTGGAGAGCCACTTGGCCCTACTGCACAGTTACAGTGCAAACATCGTTTCGTGCAGGTCCCTGATATTGCCTTGGTGGATGAAGTTGTGTGTACGTTGTGTGTGTGTGTGTGTGTGTGTGTGTGTGTGTGTGTGTGTGTGTGTGTGTGTGTGTGTGAATGTGAATGTGTGTGTGTGTGTGTGTGTGTGTGTGTGAATGTGTGTGTGTGTGTGTGTGTGTGGTGTGTGTGTGTGTATGTGTGTGTGTGTGTGTGTGTGTGTGTGTGTGTGTGTGTGTGTGTGTGTGAGTGAGGGGGCGGGGGTGGGTTAGGGTAGAAAGGACGGTGGACCATAGGGTCTGTTCGGTTTGTGTGTGGGTGATGATGGTCACAGGGGGAGGAGTGTTGATGGAATGATGGGCATTGATTGGTCCTGGTGGGGGATGGGATTGTGCCGCTTTACATAGTTCTCTTTGTGTTGGGATGTGAGGAAGGTGACTATTTTGGTGTTGTTGATTGTGTTTGTTTCTTTTTCCCGAATTTTTAACAGATAAGTCTGTTTCATTTTTTAAAATTTCTTGCTTTTGTTTTACTTCTTTCTCTCTTTGTCTTCTTTTTCTTTGCGTCTTATATACTCATTAATCACATTACTTACTCATTCAGCCTCTCTGCCTCTCTTTCTCTCTCTGTCTGTCACTCTCACTCTGTGTCCCCGCCCACTCCCCCCCCCCCCGCTCTCCTCTCTCCTCTCTCTCTCTCTCTCTCTGCTCTCTCTCTCTCTCTCTCTCTCTCTCTCTCTCTTCTCTTATGTATTCACGTTATCTTTTTTTCTTCTTTTCGTTTTCTTCCTTATCACATTCTTCTTTCTCGCGTATTCATTTCTTTTGCTTTATTATTTTCATATATTTTGTTCTTTCCAGTCAACCCAGCACTTCGTAATACCGCACTCGTGATCATACTCGTCATCGTGATCACTGTCATAAATCTCCAGAACTGCTAGACCTCGGACTGTATATTTCACAAATCTAAGCTGTTGTTAGACAATCCACTTCTGAGCACATCAAACAGACGGACGGACGGACGGACGGATTGACTGAGTGAGGAGATGAAGGAGTGACTGACCAAACTGACCAACCTACCAACCAACCTAGACATCCCACCTCTCACTCCTGTGTCCCATGTCAACAGCTATTCCCTGGCTGCTCACTCTCCCATCAAGGTTGGGGGAGGGGAGAAGGGTCGGGGGGGGGGGGGAGGGTGAGGGAGAAGGGTCGGGGGAGGAAGGGAGAAGGGTCGGGGGAGGGAGGGGAGGGGAGAAGGGTCAGGGGGGGGAGGGAGGGGAAGGGGAGGGGAGAAGGGTCGGGGGGGGGAGGGAGGTGGAGGGGGAAGGGTCGGGGCAGGGGAGAAGGCGCGGGGGGGGGGGGGGGGGGGAGGGAGGAGAAGTGTTGGGGGATGGGAGCAGGGGAGAAGGGTCGGGGAGGGGGGTCGGGGGGGGGGGGGGGCGGGGCAGAAGGGTCGGGGGGGGGGGGGAGGGAGGGTTACAATACGTTACGTGGGCCTCACGTGACTTGACAAGGAAGAAGACCACTAACGCCTGCGAACGGATCCACAGGGAATTTGGCGACATGTTTTATTCTCCACACCCTAGCATATTTGCGTTCATGGACAAGCTGAAACTCCAACAGAGCAAAACGTACATGAAAATCAGAGCAGCAAATTCAGGCGTACTTGCACTCGCCCGCCGAGACGTGGAGAAGCAGAACAACCTGCTTGAAATACAGGCACCCTATCAGCATGGAGCCATTACTCAGTCAAACTACGTGTGGAGACTGGCACTAAGGTACCAGCCCGTCCGAATGTGATGACGCTCTCCAGCTGATGTGATGCTGAACTGTGATTGATTTTTAATGCCAAGTTTTACTGTTAATGTTTAATTTAATTCAGAGACAAAGTAGTAGATGCTGAACGTGATTTTGAATGCAAGGGTTTTTTAACGTACCTTGTTAATGCCAAATTCAGAGACAAAGTACTGTGGTACTGTCAAAAGTACCTGTTGAACAGATTTGCGGTAACGTATTCCTGCAGATTGCGGTTTTGTAGCATCGGTTTTGCGGAAATGATATACCCATTAAGCTATGATGTGGCTTTTTTGCAGTAACGTGGTGCTACCAGAAGAGCCGGCGGGAGGGGGGGGGGGGGGGCGAGGGAGAAGGGCCAGGGATTGGGGAGGGGAGAAGTGTTGGGGAGGAGGGAGGGGAGAAAGGTCGGGGGAGGGGGGGGGAGAGGAGAAGGGTTGGGGGAGGAGGGAGGGGAAGAAAGGTCGAGGGGGGGGGAGGGGAGAAAGGTCGAGGGGGGGGAGGGGAGAGGGGGGAGGGGAGAGGGGAGGGGAGGGGGCGAAATCTCAGAAAGATCATCGGTTTACCTATTCCCCCCTACTGCGTGTCAAGGAATCCTTTAGCACCCCCTGGCCTTTCTGCACAATTACAGTGCCAACGTCCTTCCGTGCAGGTCTCTTACATTGCCTTGGCCTTTCTGCACAGTTACAGTGCCAACGTCCTTCCGTGCAGGTCTCTTACATTGCCTTGGCCTTTCTGCACAGTTACAGTGCCAACGTCCTTCCGTGCAGGTGTCTTACATTGCTTGGCCTTTCTGCACAGTTACAGTGCCAACGTCCTTCCGTGCAGGTGTCTTACATTGCCTTGGCCTTTCTGCACAGTTACAGTGCCAACGTCCTTCCGTGCAGGTCTCTTACATTGCCTTGGTGGAGGAAGTCGGGTGGGGTAGAGAGGGACGCTGGTGGACCATAGGGTCTGTTTGGTTTGTGTGTGGGTGATTGATGGTCACAGGGGAGGAGTGTTGATGGAATGATGGGCATTGATTGGTCCTGGCGGGGGGGGGGGGGGGGGGGGGGGGGGTGGGGTTTGCGGCTTTATGTTCGTTCTGGTGACGTGTAGGACGGCAGGGAGGTGATTGGCTGGTGTGTTTGATTACGTTTTTTTCTTTATTTGCCCTCACTTAAAAAAATGTTTTCTCTTGTTTTTCCCTTTGTCTTTCTCTCTCCCTTTCTTTCTTTCTCTTTTCTTCCTTTTTTCGTCCTATCTATTTACTAATTATATTTCTTACTCAAGATCTCTCTCACCAACACAGACGTACATGCAAATCTGTCTGTCTGACTGTTTGTCTCTCTCTCTCTCTCTTTCTCTCTCTCTGTCTGTCTGTCTGTCTGTCTCTCTCTCTCTCTCTCTCTCTCTCTCTCTCTCTCTCTCTCTTTCTCTCTCTCTCTCTCTCTCTCTCTCTCTCTCTCTTTCTCTCTCTCTCTCTCCTTCCCCTCTTCTCTCTCTCTCTCTCTCTCCCCTCTCTCTCTCTCTCTCCCCGTCTTTCTTTCTTACTCATTCACATCCATTCTTTCTTTCTTTCTTTCGATCTTTCCCACTCCTTTCCTTCATTTTCTTTCTACCTCATGCTTCCCTCTTTCCTACATAACTACAAATTTTTGCTTTTTTCATTTCTGTCATTTTCTCTTTTGGACCATTCTAGCTCTCACTGAACTTCGGGTCATTATCATTATCGTTAGTATTAGTATTACCGTAACCCTCAAAAAATCTTAGGCCTGGGACGGGGCATGCCATAAAATGGAACTGTTGCCTCAATGTGTCCTCCTTTTTCACATTAAACGGATGGACAGACCGGTAGACAGATTGAATGAGTGAGCAAAACAAAAGAGTGACCAAAACCAACCAACCAGCCAACCAATGTAAACAACAACGCACATCCCTAAACCCCCCCCCCTTTTTCTTTCTCTCTTTTCTCTTCTCTCTCTCTCCTCTTCTCTTTTCCCCCCCTCTCTCTCTCTCTCTCTCTTCTCTCTCTCTATCAACCCTTACCATCAAGGCTGACCAATCTCCATAAAGGGTTTTGCTGGGTCAAGGGGAGGGAAAACTTTTCCCGGAGGATCATCATTTTTCCTGTCACCTCTCCCGCCTGGGAATCAGCCGTGTATAACCACTTGGCACTGCACATTTTACAGTGCTGAGATGCCTGGGAATCAGCCGTGTAGAACCACTTGGCCCCACTGCACAGCTACAGTGCTGGGATGCCTGGGAATCAGCCGTGTAGAACCATTTGGGCCCACTGCACAGTTTACAGTGCTGAGATGCTTTCCTGTTTGTCTGCTAAATTGCCTTTGGGTTTGGGGGGAGAGGGTTGGGTGTGGAGGGGGAGGGAGGGGGGTCTGGGAGAGGGGGGGGGGAGGGCAGGGAACAATGAATGATTGGATTGGACCGGGGGGGGGGGGGGGGTGGGAGGTCTGCTGCTTTACATAGTTACCTATGTAGGATGTGGGAGAGGTGATTATTTTGTTGTAGTTGATCACGTTTCTTTCTGTTCTCCCACACTTTTTGAAGACATTTCTTAGTCATTCTGCGCCTCTCTCTCTGTCTCTCTCTCTTGTCTCTCTCTCTCTCTCTCTCTCTCTCTCTCTCTCTCTTTTCTCTCTCTCTCTCTCTCTCTCTCTCTCTCCTCTCTCTCTCTCTCTCTCTCTGTGTGTGTGTGTGTGTGTGTGTGTGTGTGTGTCTATCTCTCTCTCTTATTTTTTTTATATTTTTTTACTCATTCACATTATATTTATTTCTTTCGACCCCCCCCCCCCCCCCCCCCCGATTTCCTTCTTTTTTTTTTCTCCTATCTTGTGCTGCTTCTTTCTCACATATTACTAATTTTGCTTTATTCTTTTCTATCACTCTCTCTTTCTGATTATTCCAGCTCCTCGTTTACTTCTGTTCGTGATCATGATCGTTAGCGTCATTATTACATACCTCAAGAAATCCTTTTTTGTTGTTGTTGTTGTTGTTGTTGTTGCTGTCCCAACCTCTGCCCCACCTCAGAGGCAGTGTACCCACGCCGCTCACTCTGACACCCCGTCCCCAGCCACAGCCCGGTCGGCCCCGCCGCAGCCCGGCACCGGCAATCCACAGGGTGCAGTCAATGTCAAGTCGTCAAGAGGCAACCCACCCGGAGGAGACACTGCACTGCTGCCGAGTCACTTCGGTGGTGTTCAGTGGCGCCTGTTCTGATCTAGCAAACGCAGGATGTCACCTACTAAACCCCCTACTGACGACAATAATTGCTTAGTCGCGGAGCCGACGTGAGTGAGCTCTCCCTCCGGAGGGCGCCACCACGTCCGTCCAACGACAGCCCCCATGGACTCGCCGATACCGGTGACCCCGACGGAACCAAACCCAAAGGGCCCCAGACGTGGAGAAGACATCGAAACTGAGGTCACGATGAGAGCAGGGCATGAGGGGCCACAGAATTTGAGACTTTTCTTTTTTTATGCTGATCGATGAGAATGAGGATGATTAAGATGATGCTACGGATTTCTATTTCGGTCTGAGACTACATGACAGGGCTGTACTCTACGCTTCCTTTCAAAATATATCCCGGCGTCAACCAGGCCCGAGAGATACAGGCACCTGCAGTGCTGGTCAGGAAATCTGAGCAACACTCTCAGATACGCATCCATTAAGTGGATGAAACTCGACTGTGTGGTCCCAGTCTTCCAACTGAGTCCACAGCAAACTCAACTCTGGGTAGGAGCCGGTCGGGGCAGAAAAACCCGCATGATTTCTGATGGGATTCGAACCCACGACCTCCCAGCCGGGAGTCCGCGACGCTAACCACTTCGCCACGGCGGCTGGTACCTCAAGAAATCCTAGGCTTAAGACAGGACATGACATAAAATGGACCCGTTGGCACAACGTGTACTCCTATCCACATCAAACGGATGGACCGATGGGTAGACGGATGGGCCGAGTGAGTAGACAAAAGAGTGACCGTACCAACCAACCAGTGTAGACACACACACATCCCTCCCGCTCTCCCCTCCTCCACATATCAACCCTTACCTCCACGTCTGACCAATCTCCATCAAGGTTTGTTGGGTCAAGGGGAGGGCAACATTCCCGGAGGATCATCATTTTTCCTGTCACCTCTGCCGCCTGGGAATCAGCCGTGTATAACCACTTGGCTCCACTGCACAGTTACAGTGCTGAGATGCTTTCCTGCTGGTTCGCTATATTGCCTTGGTTGGGGGAGAGGGTGTGGGTGTGGAGGCGGGAAGGGGAGAGGGGAAGGGGAGGGGTGAGGGGTGGGGGGGGGGGGGTAGGGGAGGATGGGGTCCGTTCGGTTTGTGTTTGGGTGATGATGGTCACAGGGGACGAGTGCTGGGGGAATGATGGGCATTGATTGGTTCTGGGTGGCCAGCATTTCAGCTGCTTCCTCCTTTTGTGGGATATTGGAGCAATCACCGTTTGAGTCCGTTTTGTTATTGTGTCCTTGTTTCTTTTATCATCAATGCATTCATTTCTTTTCCCTGTCATTCTTTATATGTCCCTTTCGTCTTGATTTTTCCCTTCTTCTTTACTGCTTTCTTTCTGTCTTTCACTTTTCCTTCCTTACTTTCCTTTTTTCGTCCATTTTTCCCCATGTTTGGTGTACGTTGCGGGAATGCTAGACCATACGTTATATTCCTCTCACATGTATTGGTCGTCGCATAAAAAAAGCATCACGAAGCCAGGGTGAATGGCCGTTTTCTTTTTTCTTTTTTTTTCCAAGACAAGTTTTATTTCGCAAAAGGCAACGCACCAAGACAATTAAACAAGTAAATACACATCTATCAACTCGATGATGATGAATAAGCGAATATTGTGAATCCAACAGAAAAAAAGCTAAACATGAAGCTGAACCCTTTTCTTTTCCAATGAATTCCAATATGAATGGCATTAATG